>OV839568.1:33678837-34369677 GCA_929447395.1 Epistrophe grossulariae | reverse complement strand
TTGATTTAATTACGATAGAACATCTTTTTAAGTTTTTTCCGAAAATAACCAACAACATATATAGAATCAATTTTGCTTTAATTTTAAAAGTTTGTTTTTAATAAAAGCGACATGATATTGAAAATGGTTTAAGTAAACCGCCTACTTCCCCGCCCACTTTTAAACTTTTTCAGTTTTTTCCTTATTGAACGTTCTTTGAACGTTGAAATTTGAGTAACTTAGATCTTTTCAGCAGCCCGATGAAGTATGACATTCGTTATTGATCCCACCTACTACCACGCCCACTTATATTATATTAGAATTTTGTCCTTATACATATAACATCCCTACATGACTGAATATTTATAATAAATTTCTATTGAACCAAAACAATAAGATTTGTAAATTTTTTTATTCCACCTACTACCACGCCCAATTTTATTTTATATGAGATTGCTCTTTACCTAAAATCTCATAAAAAGTTGACATTTCGTAATTATATAAACTCTTGAACCTATTTTTTTAAATTTGTCCTACTTCCACACCCACTTTTTTCATATATCGTCCCCTATCTCACAAAGTGACTTATTTAAGTGTTTTTTTTTCACATTTTACAAAAACGATTTTAAAACAAATTTTTCTTATTGTTTTTCAATCTGCAGGATTTCAATTTTTAAATTTTATGTTCGATGCTAAAATATGCGTTTTCCTATAACAGTGGCGGATCCACGAAGAGATAAAACAAATTCGCATATTTACAGCTTTTAGGACCAAAAATAAATTTTGCGAAGTGTAAAGTAAATACTGCCATTTTCGATTTATGAAAAAAAAGTTTTGCTGTGTCGTAAATATTTGTTTTTTAATTCTCAAATTTGCAATATTTTTTCAAATTTACGATTTTTTAAAAAGTTATACTAGCACAGCCTTATTTATTAGATTTCACTAATACTCGTTTCAACCTCGGAATAGTTAAACCGAGTCGAAGCACTTACTCCGTCTTTACGCCGCGTCAAACAAATTCTTATTTAGTCGTTTTAGCGACGGAAGAAATTTACTCCGACTTTACTTCGCCTCTAATCCTGAAAAACTTATTTATAAAAAAATAAACGATGATTAGAGGCGGAGTAACCTAAAACTGGTACATAGTAGGATTAAAGCCGTAGTAAAGCCGTTTTAGTATCTAAATGACATGACATTTAGTAACTAAAAAGGAGTGTAGAAGAAGTTTTTTTATCCGTTTGTTACTAATTGTAAGGCAAAATGGATAGTTATTTTGCATTTATAAATGATTTAAATTCTTTAAACGCTTTAGTTGCAGTACAAAACTCGTTTGATCCCATATTATAATAACCAAAGATATTGTTTTTTTTTTATAATATATTTGACATAAGGAGGGTGTAGCTAAAACCGTTTGACGTGGCGTTATGACGGAGTAAGTGCTTCGACTCGGTTTAACTATTCCGAGTTTGAAACGAGTATTAGTGAAATCTAATAATTAAGGCTGGCACTGTTTAGGCTTAGTTTGTGGGTATTTGTGTTTGTTTTTTTTTTTTGGAAATCGACAATGGCGGTGCTAACTTCACACGCACAAAAATAATGAAGCACAAAGCCCACGCAAGTTTTATTTATTTTTAAGTTTTCTATTTGTAGTTGGAACTACAAATGTTACAAATGTTCAATGCAGAGTGCAGCTAGTATAAAATAAAATGCCTACTTTTGAAATTCAAGGTGTTCAAATTAAACAAATTCTCAGTAAACCCCTCACATTAAAGATCATATAAGGATGTATCTATACAAAAAGGACATAATCCTATTCCAAAATAATCGTAATTACATACCTATGTATGTTTTTTCTTGAAGTTACTCATGATTTCGATGCTTCAGTTGAGAAGGTGGACAAGGATAATTACAAATTATTTTCTTCAATATTTTTTTTTGTTAAAATTTTAATATATAGGACTACGATCAAAAGACATTCAGTTCTTCAATTCCATATTTTTCGTTTGAAAATCCATTAAGAAATGTTGACGGGAAATCTCCTATTGATTACATAGCAACACACCACAGACATTTTTTAACTAGAACAAATAAAACTACACAAGAGGGAAGTTCCAGAAGGCGGATGTAATCTGAGTAAATTGCATATCCTCAACTTAAAATAAACAAACATTTTCTTTTCAAGAAAAACAAATAGAAGGTACCTTCCTACTATTTGAATCAGACAAATATCCTAAAAATACATATTTTCAGAAGGATAACACATCTCAATTAAGTCACCTATTTGAAAAAAAAAAAAATTTGAAAAATAGTCTCGATTTAAGTGGTTAAATGAAATTTCGCATTTAAAACAAAAAAAAAACCATACCACGAAACACATACATTCAATTCTTCAGCCTAAGTCATCTGATTCACATCTGAGTTTGATTCCAAAAAAAATGTCTATAGTGCTTTAATTTAGCTTGTCAATTGCCTGTCATATTATTATATTATACGAGTAAGGATTAAGGAGTACATAAATCTGTCAATTGGTCATGTAATTGGGGCATAAACACATCAAATTTCAAACAGCAAACAAGAAAAAAAAATATAACCACCGAATGGCTGCAGGAGTTCTGATTCTTAATGTAAGTTTAACAATTACGGAGTAGACCACTCTTAAATTTATCATTTTTATTTACAGAATAAAACACACTTTTGTTGAGTTTCACTAATAATTTTAAGTATGTTTTAAAAATCATTTAATTTTACTCAAGTTTCATATCAATTTAAAAAGACAACAAAATTAAGAGAACTAAGTAATAGTAGGGCTGCCACCTACTTTTAAGAGTACCTAAAAACTTTTGGGTTTGTGATTTCATATTTTGTAACTTTCTCATCATGTTTGGTTCCTAAGAAATATATTGCACATACAATTAAATAAAAAATTTTTTAATTAATTTTTAGCTAATTTTAGCTTAAGAATAATTATAATTTTAAAAACCAACATACCACTTCTTGGTGTTTGAACGCTACATCACCTAACATTTCTTATAAGAGCAGGTTTGCATGATCCAGTCGTATAACTTTATAGTTAATGCAGACAAGTGGGTACAACATCAGCTTCAATCGCCACCATTACATCTGCATCGCAGGTGTAAAATTGTTGATATATTTTCCATCACTTCTCCTTCGTATTATAATTTTTAAGATTTGAATGATGAAAGAAGTCGTCGAATTGTGAGTTTAATATACATCTTACAAAATGTACATATAATTCCAACTTAATACCGTTATTTTCTTAAATGATTTATAATAACTTATACCAGATTGTTTTCGTATATTCATGCAAAAACGAACATTTAGGCCAAAATATATTGCTTATAGGCTATCATAATTTCACAACAATTTGTGACATAAGCCAAATTAAATGATCTGACATTTAATGTGTTTTTATAAAGAAGAAATAAAGCAATTTGTGTTACATTTTTATGATCCGATTTAATTTTAAATACAAAACTGAAGGCAATATAGGTAGGTATTTGGGGATAATATTAAAATGAAAAACGAAAATGTTAATTAGGATTTTTTAAATACAAAAAAATAATAATGCTTATAATTTTGATAAGCAAATTTTTAAGTTTAAATGAAAATTGTTAAAGTAACACTAACCGCTCCTTATTCAAGATGTACGACTAAGGGGCCAGTTATAGCTTTCATTGAAAATCATCATTGAAAATTTTAATTTCTTATTTTGAGACACTTTGAAAGCAAAATCAGTAAATATTTTGATGCCAGTAAAAAGCTAATAACTCAATTATTATTTCTAGTCAAAAAAATATTTAATTTTAGCCCAACGTTTCACATTAAATGAATTCTAAGATTTCAATGATCAATGGTGATATGCGTTGGTTCGAATCTCATGGTGTGCAGAAAG
Organism: Epistrophe grossulariae; assembly: GCA_929447395.1. Taxonomy (NCBI): domain Eukaryota; kingdom Metazoa; phylum Arthropoda; class Insecta; order Diptera; family Syrphidae; genus Epistrophe; species Epistrophe grossulariae. The sequence goes on along the minus strand of OV839568.1, from coordinate 34,365,785 downwards.
TTTTTCATAATAAAATTGGATTAAAGCTCAGCACCACTAATAAGGCGACTGACTGATGATATAGGGCTTGGCACCCCTTGAAATATCTATATCTCCAGCCAAATAATTAATCAAAACGAATTATAAAATTAATTCGTATACCATTGATGGTAGCACCTTTAAGTTGTGTTGTTGTTGTTCAGAAATTTAATGAAATTGACGGAATAAAGAATGGTCAAGTCTAATAAACTGACATTCAAGTATGAATAATACAATAAATAATAATAATAAAGAAATTCATTTCTCGTCAAAACGAAATAATAATAATTAAGTCTGTAGCTTTATATTGGCATCAAAATAATAACTGATTTTGCTTTATAAGTGTCTCAAAATTTAATTTTCAATGATGAGATTCAATGAAAGCTATAACTGGTCCCTAAGTATTGTTTCTTCAAAATAGTTTTTCTTACTGTGGAAAATATTGTTGTAATTTAATTTTACTGATACCTGCTTTAAAAAAAAAATTGTTACTTTACAATTACTGCAAATTATCAGAGAAATTCATTATTAAATGACTACAGAAAGGAAACTTGCCAAGTAAACCCCAAAATTAAGTCGTTAAATAATAAATTTCTCTCATAATTCGGGGTTGTTTCAATATTACTATACCTTAAATATTTATACAAAAACTTCATAAAGTAAGAACTTGGCGCACTTTTAAATTTCACTACTTTTCACGGCTGGCTTGTAACATGCAGGTTTTTGTATAGAAGAACTTGGCTCTCTTTTGACATTCGTGGGTTTGGTTTGATCTCAATCCTTTTTGTAAAGATTTTTTTTTTTAAAGCTCAAAATCTCAAAAGATATAGATAGATAAAATATACTAGTGAAACTTTTAGAAGTGTGGGACTCCTTCTACAGCAAGCAACCAGAAGTGCTCCCTTTAATTGATCTTAATTGAATTAAAAATCTCAAATTTTCGATTTTTTCCTTTGTTATTGACTACAAAACCTACTGCTGTGCGAAATTACAAAACTCTGCGATATCAGTCAATCAGTCAGTTATGTTACGGTTTTTGCGATTTTAAGCGGAGTCTTATATCCTAGGAACCACTTTTACTAAGGAGCTGTAATTTGGTGAAGAGGCTGTGCTTGGTGCCTAGCAAATACTTATTCCAAATTTAAAGTTTCTGACTTTATTGGTACCAAATTTAGATGAGCGTCGAAAATAGCTCAGTTCGTTCATTTAAAAATTTCCTTCAAAAATTGTGTAGTGCCTGAACTTGGCAGGGAACTACCATGCCCTTTGATATAACAAAATATTTTATTAAAAATATATGTATATACTATATAGTATAAATATTTAATAATTAAATAGAAAATTTAATAAATCTTATTTTATGAGGAAAATCTTTTAAAAATAGTTGGAATAATTTCCAAAAAAAAATAAAATTTTTAAACATAACCTACCTTGTTTATAAGATTTTGTTAAGATATTTAAGAAAAAAAATTGATACGCCAATTTTTAGTAATAATATTAATGTGGAGTTAAAAATTCAATTTCAAGAAAGAACATACCAAATTTTTAAAATTAAATTTAAAAAAAAAATAATAGTTTTTAACACTTTTAATAATATTTTTTTTTGAAAATATGTATTGCTAGAATATTAATCAGACTAAAATAGACTCTTTTGCATATAAATTTAAATTAAAATCTTTTCTATGAAAGGTGTAATTTTTAGAAGTCAACTTATTTTTGTTTGAAAATACTATGGGCACGTTTTTGAGAAATATTTAATTTTATTTATGTACCTATTAAAAAAAAATCGTTAGTTTTGGTACTAAACTTTCGGGGGACCAAAGAACGCTTTGAATCAAATTTAAAATAAACAGCTGTAGCCAAACGGATAGACAGACAAAAAGAATTGTGAGACTCACTTTTTTTTTGTCTTCCCTTTATCATCGTATTGTCATATTGGCAATGAAAATCTAGAGATCGATTTTTTGTACGAATGATATTTAATCTTTCCATATATAAAAAAAATAAATCAATAAATTTGGTGCCGCATCAGCTCGTGTATAGAACTATAGTGTCTTTTAGTGACTCAAAAGTGTTTTTAGTTGGCAGCTTAAATTTTTTTTCCGAAGACACGAGTTTTCAGGATTATATATGCTCTTTAAAAGATGAGCTCCAAATTAAAGCTAAGCTGCGTTGATAAATATTTTTGTAAATAAAGTTTTCAATCAAATATAAACGTAAATATAAATATAAACAATTACAAATACAACTTCAGTGGTCTATTTCACCACTTTACAATTCACAACTACAAATTTGTAATAATCCTGTATTAAATAAAATTAATTGCATTTTTGATTCAAAATAGCTTTAAACGGCCTTTAGTCCTACAAAAATTTGGCGTTTCGTCTCGGCGATCTCACTTGGACTCATCAGTTGACTAGTGAGGGCCTTTGTCAATACGCAACTTTTTGTTAAGTTCGGTTCATCATACATAGATTTCGTGATTTAATATTTAATAATTGCATTTTTATTTTTTATTCTGACGCTCAAAAACTCTTCAGACAAATTCAAAAGAATACAAAATTGTAGAAAACTTTATACAAATCAACTCTCACTTGAAAAATTTTCTTACAAAATTCAACAAATTTGTAAAATAACTAATTTATAACGCATGCAATTCAGTAATGCAAGATCAGTTCTAGTTTATAATTGTATAAATTGTAAAATGGTGAAATAGACCACTGGTCGTATAGACACAAAAAATTGGGGGACCCAATTTTTGCACGTGATGTCATGTTATTATTTAAATCTGCAGTTGGAGTAAATCAGACTCTATTGCAAATTTATAACGTATTAACGATGTTACTAAATGAGTAAAAAGGTTCTATAATTTAAACGGACTTTTTTACAATTTGATCGTAAACCAGGTACCTGAAAAAAAAATAAATCCTGTCAAAGGATTATTATTTGGTCCTTCTTGTGAAACTGTTGCTACATACTTTTCTATTTAAATCGAGAAAAAGTGAACCCACATTTACAAGCAATGTTAAGAATCTCATTGATTTGTTTTGAAGCGCATGATATAATAACAATCGACAAAATCCTTTTTTTTTTTCTCTTCTTGGTTCAAAATCATTTTTGGATAATTGACTTTTATAATCGCCACCATGATGATTTAACATAATCATTTCGATACTGTGACCAATCCACTTAAAACCTTCTCATGATGAGTAATATTTGCATTTGAAATGTGTATTTAGTGTGGGACCACGCTGTATAGGGTCCTCGAAAAAACTAAAATAATAATAAAGGGAAAAAAAATCCTTTAAGAATACATTGGCGATTGTAAATCTCACCGACAAAGGACTACCTGGATCGATTATTCAAATTGTTCTACACAACGATTGTAAATAAAAAAAAAAAATAAGGATGCACCTCGCATCCAGGTGCCTCTAGTCCTCATCGTGGATTCTATATATCGACTCTCGAGTATCTCACCTTCTATTTTCACACAACACATCGCAGCTTCCATATATATCGTTGAGGATGGGTAAACAATTTGTTGCGGTTGCGCTACCATGCTCCAACGATATACCGACATGGACACTGCCAGCTATATCTGGATGGTCTCATCACGTATAGAATGTAAGTTTGGTGCATTATGATCTTTAGGAGTGCGAGGGATCAGAGATCAAGTGCCATGTTTACCAATATATGTGTAGTGTATACCAACGAAGCATGGGCTATATTGATGCATCGGTTGCTGCTGCTATATTATCGGCAACAGTGGTCATCCTTCATTCAGCGCCAGCGGGTGATTACTGCTCGTGATTTATTGGGGCGGTGATCCACCCCATTATATTTTTTTAAATTTTTTCTTATAGTTGTTATTTTTGTTTTTTGCTAACCATGATGGAGTATGAAAAGGAAATTTCACCAGTGGGTATAAATCTAACTTTTTTTCAGGAAAATAATATACTTTTTTTTAAAACAGTTTTTTAAGAAACATTTTTTTTAAACCATAGCTAACTTGTATTTATAAACTTTTAAAGATTTAAAAACTTTTTAAGAAGAAGTAATATTTTCTTAAATAATATTTGGCCCACTTCTATTCTCATTTAGCCACCTGTGAAGCCTCTAAGTTCAATGACAATGATGAAATAATGAAAAAAATCTTGTGTATTAAATTTCACCACCTTAAAAAATATATTTTGACTCTTTAACAAAATTAGATAAAATCTTTTTTTTTATATGTAAACTGTTTCACTGAAGAAATTCAACTTATCCTAAATAAACAATAAAGTTCATAGACAAAGTAGAATTTAAGGCATTCTACCTTATTTGATGCTCTTTGATATTTCATAGCGATGTGATTTTAATGTTCTTTGTCGCCAGATGTCAGGACGTGTCATTTTCAGAGTGCAAAAACTTTTGCATATCTATATAGCTATATAACAACTATTTATAATCACACGAACGTGCGCCAGTCAAAAAACTGCAAAATTAAATTAAAAAAATATATAGATAGAGATAGATAGATAGAGATAGATAGAGAGAAAAAAATGAAAGAACTATCTTAATCGATATGTACATACATATTATATAGGTATAGGAATAGGTACCCCTACACCTGGTGTATATATATATGGTGGAGCTCTATTAACAGTCGACCCGCATGCATAACCATGCGTCGCGTCGTTGGTCGTCTTCGTATAGTGATCATAGTCGTGTGCCACAGTATACCGAACAGAATAATATAAATGGCGCAGAGCAACCTGGGGATCAGTCTGAAGGCTATGTGGCACGACAGACAATGTCTTTGGATGTAAACAGACATCACTTTACTCCTCCTATCCTTATATAAAGTGTTATATAGTAGTAGACCATACCGTCAGCAAGTTAAATAGGCAATATAGTCTGGTAATGGCATAAGAACCCCGATGATGGTGGGATACATGAAAGCTGGTGTGTCGCATGTTTTGAGTGTGCGGCGCATGTTGTTTTTGTTTTTTTTTTCTTATAATTCGAGTGCGCCCGCATTAGATGGAAGACAGTGACGAGAGACCACGATGGCGTGGCGCAGCGCACGTCTGGAATGGGACTTCTGGATTGCAAGCTGATAGATACATTTACCTTTTATTTTTATGGATCCAAGGTGAAGTTTATTGAAAATGAAAGTGTTAAAAAATTGTAGCTCTTTTGTTGAAAAGATTTTAACTAATAAGAGTTCCAGGTGCATAGTCAATGTAAGCAATACTTATATAGCCGTTAGCGCCAGGACCATTTGTGAATTATGATTTGTTTTCTTTTTTTTAAATAGGTTTATATATATACGAAGGTTTTGTTTTATAATACCAATCATATCCGTAACAATTATACAATTTTGTTCTTTATTTCTAAACTAGAATTATAGATCAACTTTCAAGTTGGTATTTGGAATAAAATCATTAATTTTTTGGTCTTCGTAAATATTTTGCAGCTCATAAACAAATGTCCGCAGTTCGTATGGTTTCACCCGTAACGAAAATTTTTTTAAAAACACTGGCCCAAAATTTTAGATGACTAAGTGTGATGTTAAAGCATTTTTAGAATGATTAAAAACAGAATTTTACAATTTTAAGAACGACCAAATGCCTATTTTTGGCTTTTTAGTATTATACAAACTCCAAATTTCATTTTTACATTTAAAACAACATTTTAGGCGTGTTCAGTTGAAGTTTATTAAGAAAATAAATTTAACATATGATACTAGTTAAAAATCTTTAAAACTTAAAACATTTTAGTATAAAGAGCTTTAAAGTTAGTAAATTGTTAAATAGTATCATGCTTATAACTTAATACAATTTTTTTTTAAATTTTTCGCTATTATATAGGCGTGTTTTATAAATTTCACAAGATTGCTTGTATTTATTATTTTTATTAAGAACATTGTTTAAAACAAACTTATAAAATTATTGTGTCAAATCCGTAACAATGGAAATAAACGTTCAGAAAGCTTCATTAGAGAATATTAAATGAAATAAAATTATGAATCCAATTTAAATTAAGCATCGTGTTAGAAAAAAATGAGTAGTAAAAAGTTTGGAAAGTTTTTTTTTTTAAGTTAAATCTCAGCGCTTTAAAGGCAGACGCTGCACCATTTTGTGATCAAATTAAATTTTAAACTATTATCGTGCAATTCAGGTTGCTATTAAAAGACGTAAGATCTTACAGGCATATTAGTTATAATTGCCTATGTTACGGAAAAGAAATTTTTGGGTGCATATAGAAATCCAAGAATTTGAAAAGCTTTAGTTTTATTTTTCTAAAAGATAATTCAAACGTCAAAAGTCTTTCAAAATAAAATTGAACAAATAGACCAAGCTTTGCTAAAAAGGAGTTCAATGATCGGGTGCAGCAGTCGTGAAATAGCTATAACTCCAGCCTATAAAAACATGTAGGTAGCTCACCCAAGTGCTGTTGTTTCATTCAAACCTTCCATTTCAATAATGATAAAAATAATTGGCGATGATGTCCTATAGATCGGACCTGCATGTTTCTTACATCTCTACAATCTCAACGAAAAAGAAGACTATCGTTTTTTCTTAAGAAAATGCCCGGTTCGTAGAGTATTATTTCTCGAAAAACACATAGACTATCAATAATGCGTACTAGGAATGTACTCAATAATTCGTATTCGGTTGAAAAAAAAATGCAAACATGTGTTTTACTTTTAAATTTATTTGCAAAACTTTCAAATTGACAGACGGTAACCATACCATGCAATATTTATTTAAATATAATGTTACATAATTGTAAAACAAAAATTAAAGAATAATAATAATATAATATAATATAATATAATATATAATTTCTTCTTTATAACGAATATTAACTCAACATTTTTCCGATAAAAACAAAAGAGTTGACATGCAAACTTTATTTTCATCTATTTTATCCTTTCATTTTTTTTTTTTTTTTTATTACCAATATTTTGCAATTCTTTGTATATCCAAGGGAAGGGAAGTGAAGTTTTAATATAAAAAATTGTAATTTCGAAGAACTATTAAAATAAATTATGCAATTAATTTTCCGACAAGAAAGCAAAATATTTAAAAAAAATAAATATATCAAAAATTATCTTATCTAAACGCGATTGATTTTTACTTCTACTTTGATTTCACTATATGTAGACCACAAAAATTTGCAAATTTTACTTAACACGTTAAGAAGAAAGATTATAGTATTTTTTTTTATTCTTATATGATTTTGAGTCAAGTATAAGAAATCTCAATTTTTGTGCCCAGTGGATGAAGTAAAGACTTTTCAAATTTTGAACAAATTGGATTGAGTGATGCTGTTTGATTATTGGATCTCGACTTTCAGCGTCCTTAAAGCATATAAATGAAATTATCTGTCCAGATGTTCAAAATCGATTGCGATTATGAAAATCCAAAAAAACTTAAAAAGTTCGTTGGTTTGAAACAATTTTTTTTTTAATTAGTATTAAAACATATGGTGTCAAAAAATACTTTTCCCACAAAACATTTCCCATCAACCTCCCTAATAAAAGAAATACTTTTTTTTTCTTGTTTCCTTCGCATGTAAATATAATTCATTGAACCATTAAAAATATAACAAACATGTCATTCAATAAATAACTGCGAGAACAACTACAGGTTCAAAAGTAAACTCTTATACATGTAGCGGAGAAATAAAAATAATTCAAATATACCTAGAAGAAAAATGACAATTTATAAATTTTAATATCGAGTGCACATGCAATTTAGACAGTTTAACGCCTTAAAGCGACTTGTTATTGCTATTTCACTTATTTATATGATACGCTCATTAGTTTCATCACCAATTATCCACATATATGCGAATACGTATATACACATTGATTTCAAAAATATAGACACGCAAACTGGCATCTTCACTGATTGGCTTTATATTCTAGATGTAATGTATGTATATGTAAAGAACATTTTCAAGTGCACGTCACCTATAATGACGAAACATAAAAATTCCACCTCGATTGATCTTAATTATGCAATCTTTGGATTATGGACAAAGCGCACCAAGGCAATCTATTTGAAAATTACTTCGTAAACAGGATTACATTCCCATGATTTGGTGGCAGAAAGGCCAACTGTAGAACCACCCAACTTTTAAACAGTCAAACAGTGGGGTAGACAATATTCTAAATTAAACCAAAATTATGTGAAAATTCTGTTATTTAAATTCAAGACATTTTTAAACCAGCAAAACTATTCTCATACGTTTTTTTTGTAAAAAAAAAACCTAAAATATTTGAGTAAACTTTGCTTAGAATGGCTCGTGTTGACCGTAAAGGGTTTAAAAATCAAATATTAAGAAAATACAGAGTTGACAAATTATTTCGATTTTGCAATGTATGTTGAACTACTGTGCCGTCACACGGCTAGGTTATCCTAAACCAAGATCCTTTTTCGACGTGGGCAACGATTGATGCACTGATTCCGGAGTCCACTACGATACGATGGGTGATGACGGGAAGGCTTGTTACGTCTACTTTTTTATATACTAATTTCTATATATACAACATTATACTAGGTAAGATACTATATTTATAATCTAGAACGAATAAGTTGTTCAACAACTTTAGACGCGTTGAATGCAGCAACAAAAAAAACTTCTTCTCTGGGCTTTCAATTACTCGTTTGGTCATTTACTCGTGCGATCACAGAGAAGACACAGAAAATGCAGTGCGAGAAGTCGAGCTGCTTAATTAATTTAGTCCAAAGCCGTGCGAAGGCACTGTGACAGGCTCTCAAAAGCATTTCTGCGTCAGAGAATATACATACATATATTTCAACTTGACTTGCTCAGAACGGGAAACAAATATCAATTAATTATTCGTTTTTATATATGAAAACCAGAGAGGATGTAGATACGGACGGGACAGTAAGTATTGCAGAGGTACCTTTTTTAGACTGCATATTACAAGCATAAATGCTGCACCATGACGTGTGTGTGCAGTAACAGTAACAATTATTTGTTCTGATTTTCATGGCGTTCGTTTAAGGAAAAAATTAACTTGTAGGCAGAGGTATCTACCTATACATATAATTATAATTTCAGACGGGAAAAAAGGTCTTACTAAAATATCGGCTTAAGGCTGGCATATTGATGAGAATTTCACTCAAAATTGACTCAAATTGATAAGTCGTATAGGTTAATTGAACGAAACAAGGCTTTGGTTTGTCATAAGTTACAGTAATTTCATATGGATAATCATAACCATAATAATTATTTTAAACATTTAATTTAAATTTTATCATGGAAACCTGAAAGAAAAATAAGTATAACCAAATAATCGAGAAGGCAGGTATTATGGTTAATTGAACAATTTATTTGTTGAAATATTTTAATTGCAAATTGTTGGTCATTGTTATATATATGTTGTCAAATTATTACCATACAAAAAGGATTAATTTCAGTGGTGAATTTTAACAATATGTCGGGGTGATATGATGCAATATCCAAACTATATTCTTTTTATTATAGAGCCAGATTTAAGATGAATTAAAAAATGGTGTAGATATAGCTTTGTTTTTGCAGGAGATTAAATAATGAAAGAACAAGAACCAGGAACAAAATTTATACACCTTTAGTTGTCAGACCTCCTATATTTCAGCTGCTAGAATCGAGGTCCAATATAAATTTTGTTTTAGAATCTATCTGTCGATGACCTAGACGCTAGAATCTAGCTGCTTGAATTTATCTACTGTAATCTAATTTAGTTGCTATAATCAAGCTACAAAAATGTAGCTGCTTAAATCTATCTACTAAAAACTAGGTACCAATAATCTAGACGATGTAATTTCAAGCTCCTTGAATTTACTCCCTGGAATCTAACCTCTAGAATATAGATGGAAGAATCATATAGCTACAAAAATTTAGCAACTTGAATATTTATGCTACAAACTAGGTGCCAATAATATAGCTGCTTGAGTTTACCCATTGGAATTTAACCACATAGGATCTAGCTGCTAAAATCTAGCAGCAAGATTCTAGCTGCTAAACTTCACCTACCAAATTCTAAACGCTAGAATCTAGCTGCTTGAGTTTATTCGAATGGATATAATTACTGGAATCTATCAGCTAGAATTTAAAACTTTTAAATTTAGAGGCTAGAATTAATCACTTTAACCTGGCTAATCCAATTTGGCTGCTTTAATCTATAGTTGTTAGACTCCAGCTGCTAGAATCTAGCTGACAGAATATGAAAGATAGAATCTACCTAGCTTCTATATTCCATATTAAATGCATGGAATCTATATAGCAGCAAGAATCTTGTCTTGAATTAAGCCATCTTTCCACTAAAACCTAGCTTCTAGGATCTATAGCTGCTAGAATCGACGCTTTAATCTAGGGTTTTCAATTTAGAGCCTAAAACTAATCGTTAGAATCAATAGCCACTTGAATCTAACTACTAGAGTCTATATTCACTTGAATCTAAATCTAAAAGGCTAAAATCATACGCATTAATCTAGCCTTCTAGAATCTAAGGGCTAAAATCTAGATGCTAAAACCGAGCCCTTTAAATCTAGCTGTTAGAACTTAGCTATCAGAATTTATCCGCTGGAATATAACTGCTGGAATTTACGCAGCTGGAATCTTGGTCACTAGAATTTATTCTACTAAAATCTAGCATGCTAGAATCTGGACACTTTAATCTTCAAGTAAGAACAAGGGTCTTGAATCTAGCTGCTAGAATTTACCTAAATAACTAGTCAGCCCTAAATATTGCAGTAGCTTCATACTCGTAAAATTAAATTAGACTTGGTTCAACATACACATAAATATTATTTTAGGTTTATTTACATAACAAACTGACCAAAAATAAAAATAAAATACAAATTGATTAGAAATGCATAAAATCTTTGTTTAACTATTTGGAGGTAAAATTACATAGATAGTATTGTTTGAACTTGAAATTATTGTAAAACATAATTAAAAGCAATTTTTATCGGATATTTTTTCCGCTTCATGTTTATTTAGTTCTTCAAAAATAATACAAATATTCTTTGCAATTTAACCTTCCTGGCTCCTTTGCTAAAAACAGCACGCTACAAAATATATTTCAAATAAGTCAAAAAATCAATTGTTTATTTTTTCAAAAGTGCCCAAGTGTTTTCTTTTGAATGGAAATACATAACTTCAAACAGGTATCTCCTATATAATACATTCCTCATTAGAGGAAACACCTCTTAAAGTGTAACTGGGAAATCCCATACCCTTCAATGTTGAAACTTGCTGAATATATATATATGCGCATTAACCTCTTAACGCAATTAAATGAACAAAAGATTCTAAGGTCAAGATTTTATTGCTTTTGGAAGTAGGTACTTTCGAATGAGCGTACTCTCACCAGGACTTCTTTTTTTTCAAAACCCAATTTTTCACACTTAGCGACAAAGTCTTTGAAACAAAACCAGAAACTAAAACTATATAATGTATCTAGGCGTATAAATAGGTGCATACAAATCCTAAACAAATTGAATAACTATTAAAAAGTATACTATACGATTAGGTGAAGGTTTAAAATACTCGTACTTTTTCAGTGAAACAATTATTCACACGGCAAAGTGCATTGCGGTGTGCATCAACCATCGAGTGGTATATAAGAGTCCATTTCGAGATCATCATAAAAGAGAAGAGGTCCATTGGGGGCGAGGAACGTACATACATATACATACGAGAATATACACAATTCACGTCCATTTCTATGTTGTATAAGACTTGAATGGAGTGATAGCTTCCGCAGCCAGAACGGATGCACAAAACACACGATGCACGATGCAAAGAGGTCGGTCTGTGGCTGGACTGGAGCACTCCTTCTCAAAGAAACGATACGATTCACATGATTATTTCTTGCTTGTGGAGCTCATTGTCTTCCTCTTTTTTTTTTTGCGCATGGTATGGCTGTATGAAGGTTTGTAACTCCTTTCTGGAGTTTTTTTTTTTTGTATTTAATTTTTTTTTGTGCTTTGCGCGCCGGTACTTTGTAAATTTATGAATGAAATCAGAGCGTTGTTGTGTGTTTGTTTGGTTGAATTGTCCATGTCCATTGCGGACAAAGGGCATCCAACATCAGCCAGTAGCAAAAGTTGTACTTTTAATATACACAGACCTTGAATGACTTCGACGTGCGTTGGTGGTTGCAAGGTTGGGTTTTCTTTTCGTTCTGATGGGATGCAATTGTACCTTAGGTATATAGAGATGTTTAATTTCTCGTGAGAACGGAAAACTTCAAGGATATGACTTCAATGATTTAATCTAAAAATGAAATAGGTACTTGGTATTGCTAGAGAAAATAAATACCTAACATATGGCCCTCACTATAGTCAACTGATGAGTCCAAGTGAAATCGACCGGACGAAAAGCCAAATTTTGTGGACTAAAGGTCGTTAAAAGCTATACACATTTTGAAACAAATATACCTCACTTGTTTGCCTACACGTAGTTGGCCCACCATCTGCTGAGTTGAGCTTAATTTCTTATGACAGTCGTTTGTATATCGTTTGTACAACCAAAATTTTGACACAATTATTTTATTGTTCGAAAATTTTTTTATTTCAGTTCGATAGATAATCGTTTTTTCATGTCCCAATTTATAAAAAAATATTGTATAAAGAACTTGAAAATAACTACAATCGTTTGTGCATTTTTTGTAATGATTTTTCCGATCGAAAACTGTTTAAATGCAGTTCTATAGAAAACCGTTTGTAAAAGATTGTAATTTTTTTACATGTCCCAATTTTTTTACATATAATTTTTTTTTTAATTTATACAAAAATTGAAAAAAAAATTAAATAGTTTTTAGATTTTAAATGTATATGTAATAGTTTTTCCAAGAATTAATTTTCTTTTATTTCTATTTCAATTATTAATTACTATCCAAACAAATTTGGGACCAAAAAATGGAGTTTAGCCCACATACTTTATATAGCTGAAAAAAATATGTAAATTCAGTTCGACAACAACTTTTACACGTTCGTCTTTTTTTTGTTTCCATTTGTTCCAATTTTATTTTACATAAACATTTTTTTGACATATAGATACATTGAAAAAATGCAATCATTTATATGCAAATAATTTGTTTAAATTTTCGTTTATTTCAATTGTTAATTAACTATTCAAAAAAAATTTGGGACAAAAAAAAAGAATTTGAACCACCTTTACCGCTCGAAAAATATGTAAATGCAGTTCCACAGATGATCGTTTGTAAACGTTTATCATTTATTTTTTTTGTTTTTGCAGGTCCCAATTATTATTTACATACATTTTTTTTAACTATTAAAAATTTAAAAAAAAATGCAATCGTATTTGCATTTTTTGTAATAATTTTTCATGGAATTAGTGTATTTTACATATTTTTTATTTTCAATCAACAATTCAAAAAGAATTTGGGACAGATATATTATGGAATTTGGCATACTTACTTAATCAATCAATAAATTTGTAATTGCAGTTCGATAATCGTTTGTACATTTTGTCTTTTTTCGTTTTTATATGTCCTAATTTTTGTTCTCCATAATTTTTTAACTTATTAAAAACTGCAATCATTGTACATTTTTTATAATGAATATTCATAGAATTATTTTTTATATTTTTTTTTTATTTCTATTTTCAATTAGATATGTATACATAATTACTCAAAACAATTTGGGACAAAAAAATCGCTCAAAAAATTACCAAATGCAGTTCGACAGATAATTGTTTGAACATGTTTGCCATTTATTTTTTATTTTAACATGTCCCAATTTTGTTTACATAAAGAATATTTTTATAATTATTTAAAAAAAGTAAAAAATGTAATCGTTTTTACATTTTTTAGAGTGATTTTTAATGGAATTAGTTCTTAAACTGCTCTTTTACACATTAATATTTTTGATAAACTTCCAACAAATTTGGGACAAAAAAACGAGTTTGGCCACCTACTTTAAAGCTAGAAAAATCTGTCCCATTTTTTTACATAGGTAATTAAAAAAATATTATAAACAAATTGAAAAACATACATTTTTTACATTTAACTGATTATCTATTTACTGTATTTTATTATTTATTGTATTTTATTTTGTTTTATTTTATTTTATTGTATTTTATTTTATTTTATTTTATTTTATTTTATTTTATTTTATTTTATTTTATTTTATTTTATTTTATTTTATTTTATTTTATTTTATTTTATTTTATTTTATTTTATTGTATTTTATTTTATTTTATTTTATTTTATTTTATTTTATTTTACTTTATTTTATTTTATTTCATTTTATTTTATTTTATTTTATTTTATTTTATTTTATTTTATTTTATTTTATTTTATTTTATTTTATTTTATTTTATTTTATTTTACTTTATTTTATTTTATTTTATTTTATTTTATTTTATTTTATTTTATTTTATTTTATTTTATTTTATTTTACTTTATTTTATTTTATTTTATTTTATTTTATTTTATTTTATTTTATTTTATTTTATTTTATTTTATTTTATTTTATGTTATTTCAATTAACTATGCATTAAAAAAATTGGGACAAAAAACTTACTTTTATAGCCCGAAAAACGTGTGATTGCAATTCGTTTGTCTTTTTTTCATTTTTTCATGTCCCAATTTTATTTTTGTACATAATTTTTTTTAATTTATAAAAAATGCAACCGTTGGTATATTTTTTTTAATGATTTTTCACGGAATTGATTTTTAAAATTTTCTTTTATTTCTATTTTTATTAAATTAAATTTGGGACAAAAAAAAAAACGAAGTATTCAAAAAATCTGTGAATATATTAATTTCTAAACTAAACTTTTAAAACTTTGAAATATATTTGTTAAAAAAAATCCCCTTGTTTTTAGAACCGTAATATATGACCTCTAATTTTTGAACTATGTTTGAACTATTGTCAATTTTCAATCTGTTTATCTTTCAAATATGGTTTTTATTTAACAATCATGCTTTAAATTGAATTGTATTCAATTTAATATACATAAAATATGCAACTTTAGTGCATGAATAAGGGAAACTAAAGCCATACTTAACAAACCCTTAATTGAGTTGAGAAGTAGCAAGCTCCTGTAGGCAAATAATTTCCTGTTTTAAAAAATGTAGCGTCGCGTCGTCGACCTTGAAAAACCATTTTTTTTTTCTTCTTCAACCCCTCCGGCGCGGCGGCGCGTGTTGATATTCTTCCTTTTGAAATTCTTAAAGTACAGTCTTTCCCTATTACATAAAACGATATTACTCAAAAAGTCTTCCTATTCACGAATCGCACGATTGCATACTTTTACTTCAAAAATAATATACAAGAGAGAACAATCAAAAGGATATTAAGTTACAGAGCGCATGCGTCCAATAGGCGTTTCAAACCTTAAAATAATTACTTTGAATCAAATATCCATACACAATACACAATACACATATATACTCGTAAATCTGAAGCTATTTTTCCATCTGCCCGATCTACTTCCTTTCAAGTATAATGTATGACCGTCTCAACTTAATTCAACACCAGCACTAGCAGCAGCCGGTCAAAGTAAGGGAGGGTTTAGCATTTCAAAGATTGTTGAATAAAAATTCAGTGCACAAAATATATAATCATAATATAATCAATTTTAGCTTGAGCTATAACGCGTTACACAAATTACAGAAGGAAATATTTTATATGACACAATTACAATTGATCTATGTAGAGTGGAGGTATGCATGACACGCGAATTTCACCCTCTATGATAATATTTATAATTTTTTTTTCTAAGACTTACCACAGTGAAATCTATTTTTGATGACAACTTTTATTCACCGACACCTGCCATAGTCAAAGTCTTTTATGATTTTATGGTAAGAAGAAACCAAATCGAATCCCCAGAAAAGAAATAGTGTTTTTGTATTTTATTGTTGTCATCATAACCATCATAGATTCATTTATAGTAATTTTAATGTTTGCATTTCATTGATAAAGAAAGGGTTGTTGCTTTGCGTAGCGATATGTGTATAATATATTAGAGCTGCTTGAGCACACACTCTGAAAAATATGTAGGAATGTATTAGGAAAGTTGAGATAGGGTTCAGTTCTCCTTGGACTAGAAATCTTAGATTAGGGTCTCGAAAACGGGACTTGGCATATGGGTAGGTTCATTGCGTAGGGTAGGGACAGATGGTTTTATCTTTTAAATTTTTCCATAAATGGTATAAAGGGTGTTTTTGAATAAAAAAAAAAATAAAACAGGATCTCAAGATGTTTTTATTAATAATAATGAGAGAAAAAGAGGGAAGTTTGATAGAACGCGTATGCCTTATTAAATGAAAATTAAACTTTTTTCCAAAATTCTGCATAGATATCTTTATCGGAAGGTTTTTTTTTTCTAGGAGTTTTGGTAAATTTGTTTTATTATGCAACCGGACATGCATTTAAGATATGAAGGCCAGTTGCTCAGTCTATAATAGTTTCAATATTTTAGTTTTAGTTTAATTGAGGGTGTACTATAATTCACTAGACCAAAATTAAATTTTTTGTTATCAGCTTGTAACACTGCGGCTTTGAGAATTCTCTTCAACAAAGTTGAGTTTCGCAAAATGTTGTTTTATAAAATTGTAAACGCATAAAATAATACAATACAACCTATTATACGGTTCGAGAACGAAGCTTAAAATTAAATTTATACCGAAAATTTTCAAACTTTTAAAATATTTTTCCGTTAAAAAATATATATGAAGGATTCTTGGCAGCAAGTTCGCGCAACACACTTAAGTTGAGTCAAGAGTAAAATAAATATAAACGGTCGATTTTCTTTAAACTTGGCACCCATCGTTTTCTGAACATTCCATACACACAATTTTTTTGTGATCAAAAATAATGGTATACAGTGGCTCACAGTGAAAATGGCCCACCTAAACAAATCTGTTACCTATAGACCAATTATTGTATGAAATTAAACAAAATAAAAAGGGAACAATTTCCTACAAAGTATTTAATTGTTGTTTTAAAAACATCGAAAAACATAAAAAACAGATAACAGAAAAAAAAAAAAAAAAAATTTTCATCTCACAGTGAAAATGGCCCAAAACAGTATTTTGGTAGTAAAGTTTGGTAAAAACATATTGAAATAAAGTTTAACATTTTGAAGGGAAATCATTTTTGTCTAATTAATTATTGCAGACGATTCGGCACTGATTCAACAAGTCTTTTGATATAATCGGGTCTTATTTTTTCACTTTTCTACAGTAAAACTTCTTTCAATCACTTTTATTAGAAATCTCATGTTTCGGAATTTCGATTTACAATTTTTGCCATAAATTTTCAATTATTTTCAAATCAGGAGAATGTGTATGGGTCTTGATCACCCTTGGACAATATTCGAGCAGTTATTCCCTAAAAATGTTAGCCTATAGTTTTGTTGATCATTGTCTTAATAGAAATGAAAATCATTTTCAATTCCAAGCTTTTCACAGGTCTATTTTGAAAATTGTTTTTCAAAGTATCTAAATATTGCTATCATGCCCATAATACCTTAAATAAAATGTCAGTTACCAATTCTCCAGAAGCCGAGCACACATCCCAAACCATTACATGGCCACCACCATGTTTAACCATGCGATGCAAATGCTTTGCGAAAAAATAGTTTCCCAGAAAATGTATGATAATGGCCCATCAAATTATTTTTTTGATTTTCGGTTTTTCATTAATATATTTTTTTAAAACTGATTTTTATCAATTTTTTTATAAAGAATGTTTTTATGATTGAATATAAATATATAGTATACTAAAATTTTCTAAAAAATATTCTTCCGATTTTTGAAAAAAGTTGAAAGCAATTTTTTTTTTGTGAAAACGATTTTAATTAAACTTAACATTACCAATCTGATCAAAAATAAAAATTAGAAAAAAATTGTTTATGAATTATTCGCATAACATTTTGTCCCTTAAACATATGGATATAACCAAATGTGGTTAGGGCTTTCGACTTTCTCGTAAACGATTCAAAAAAAAAAAGGTTAAACCGATTTCTATATAAAAGAAAATGTCAAAAAATATTGTCATGTGATTTTTAAATTCCATATAATAAGTGGGTATACTCTAGGTTTTGATCAAAGTTGACATTATACACTGTCAACTGCGAAGTCGAAAAAAGTGGGTCTCGCAATTCTGTCCGTCTGTCTGTCTGCCTGTCCATTCGGCTGCAACCTAAACGAGTGGCTCAATTTTCTAGAAACTTGGTACGTAGCGTTTTTTTGGGCATTCCATTGACACATTTTTCTGTTTATTTTTTAGGACCAAAAATAACGGTACCTGCCGTACAAATTTTGAAAGCAATTAACGAAATTCTTTTATTTTCTCGAAAACGTGCCCACAATTTGTTTTTTTTTTAAAATATTTTTAATTTTTTATTTAAAATCAGCTAGATAATGTTAAAAAATTACTGGTTTCCAAGTTTAATAAAAATCGACTGTCATTTTACATACAAAATTCTCAAAAATTTTAACTTATTTTTAAAATCCAAAAAACAAAATTGAAATTTAGGTATACAATATTTTTAAAACTTTTTTAAAACATTCTTTATAAAAAAAATTGATCAAAATCAGTTCAACTGCTCTTGAGAAAATCGAAAATAAAAAAAAAATGTTTCTATGGGAGGTGCCATTTACAACTTTATTTTTAATATCCGAAAAATGGTTATAAATGGTAACTCCCACAGAAATATTTTTTTGATTTTCGATTTTCTCAAAAACAGTTCAACTGATTTTGTTCAAAAACAAAAGTTTAAAATTCTTTTTTAAAACTTAATAATTTGAAAACGATTTTGTCGATAGTTACCACCAATTTTTTAACATTATCTAGCAGATTAAAAAAAAATTATCTTTGTAACCAAAAAACTGGTAAAAAAATCTCATATTCCTCAAAAACGAAACCTACAATTTTGATTAAAATTTGTATGTGAGATAATATCAGTACGATATTATTAGGACAAAAATTTTATCTATAGATTATTATTAACGCTATCTCTCTCAAAAACCATATTTTTAATTTTTGACTATTTCATTATCTTTTTAGCCAATTTCAATTAATTTTTTTTACACAAACACGTTTTTGCTTAGTTTGAATGAATATCAAGCATCAAAATTGGATATCAAAATTTTAAAAAGAATAGATTTTGAATTTAAAAAAAAATTCAAATATTTTTTTTTTAAGTGGATATTACGAAAATGGGCACATGATTTTTTTTTCAAAAATTAATTTTTTAACTCCGCAAAAAAATTGCGTACCAAATTGTTTTCTTAAAAATGTTTAAAAAAATTTGTATACATATAAGAAATTAAATTTTATTTAAACCGTTTAAACGAATTTCAAACTTTTTTTTAAACATTAAATTGAGTTTTTTTTAAGAAATCAGATGGTATACATCGCGTTGGTGTCATAGCAATTTCAGAGGCTGTTTAATTACTTTATTTCGAATATTTTTTCAGTCTCAACTGTAATTGTTCCATGCATATTGCATATTTGCAATACTGAATACGGTACTATATTGTTCATATTTTTATACTCACATAATATACTACCTTTAAAGTAAATGCGTTTTTGGAAAGTGGCGTAAAATACATATTGGCAGGATGGTCACATATATAAGAGTAAATTCGTGCAATTTATTTTTTAATGTAGAAAAAATTTAATGAATAAAAATGTATTTTTTAAGAAAAGCCATCTAGATTTTTGATATTTTATTTTTCATAAATTCGTTTTTTTTTAAATTTTTTTCACTAAAGATATTATTTAATTATTGAAACATTAACAATTATCTTCAATTACATTATGGTTTTTAACTAAAATAGCATTTATTTATTTTGTTTTTGATTTTTTTTAAAACTGATTTAAAATTTTTGTATTTAAAAATTGTTGTTTAGAAATTTCTTTTATATATTTCCAATTGTTAAGTAACAAATTTTATTTGAATACATGAATTAACAGCCATATAAACGGTTAAGATTATGAAAATTCTGTAGGGTTACATGCACTTACTTTGTTTTGATTAAAAATTATAAAAATACAAAAAATTGTTTTATATCTTTTTTTTAAATAAAAAGGTTTAGGGTAATAGTAATTTTAAATTTGGATAGTTGCTATTAATTTCTTACCATTTGAGCTTAAAGTATAGAAAAACATCAACACTCTTATCCCAATTCAACAATTCTAGATGTTTTTGAAAATAATGTTTACTAAATTTATTATTCCTTGTATAATAAAAATTTATAAATTCATATCTCTTCCAGATATCTAAAATTACATTTGAAACAAATTACGTAGTAGATTAGATTAAATTCTTATTGTAGCCAAATTTTATAAAATATTCTTATTAAAACTATATATGAGTTCAGAAAATACGAAACTTTTCTTAAAGGTTTTTATATTCTACAAACATATTTGATTCTAACAATATCCGCACATTCAAAAAAAATTATTTATCACAGGGTCCTGCAAGTTGAACATTTAATAACTACATACATAGACATTATACATACATCATTTCAAATTTCAATTGCCAAAGGTCAGTAGCCATTTGTCAATATCACTAACAAGGTGAGATACTAAATTGAAGTACGCTTCTTTTTTCACAAGATCAAATTAGTTTTCCTGTTGTTTATTGGCAGGAATTGCCTGCAGTACATTTAGCTTCGCATCAGAGTTCATCTTCATGATGGTACTTAAGAGATCCATTCCAATTGGGAGTAATAATGCTCAGTGACTTGGCTACTATAAGGACACGATCGTGTGGGTCTTCACAAGTTTACATATACAATACAGTGAAACCCCTATTTGTGAGCCGCTAAAATAATTTCAAAAGCCTAAATTTTAATTATTCTATTTCCGAGATAAATGATTTTACTATACAGCAATGCAACACATAGTTTTTTGGAAATTTTTGATGACCTGAACTTATATAAGACTTGAGATTTTTTTGAGATATGTCAATTTCCAAGTAAAAAATTACGGTTTTTAAAATATCACAGTTAATTAATTTTAGTAGAATGGGTGGGTAGAGGATTTTTTCAGATAAAAATAAATCATTCTTCATTGTGCAGAATGACAAAAGTTCATGTAAGCGTGCTTGTGTGTTTTTTTCGGGTGTTAAGATCAAAATATTATTCCGCCAATCCGTTGTCAAAAACTCCAATCTATTTTTGTATTTAAACAAAAGTTCGTTTGGGAAACATTTTAAAGTATAGATGATTATCAGAATTTATAAACAAAATATATACAAATGTTGCACTTTGAAACCAAACAAAAAATGATTCACCCAGATATGGAGTTTCGACTGTAAATATTTATTTACCATCGTACCGGGGCAATGGAAATAATTCACAAGTTGTGCGATCTTGCAGAATTGCTTTATATACGAGCCCATTTGGGTGGGCTGCTGCTTGATCAGTTTTCATATCCACATATATTATGTAGTATCATACTTCTCTGAATTGTTGTGCAATATTCCCTATCGATCGGTCGAAGCCAATTATCAAAATAAATAGCAATCAATTTAAAAGAGATTGGCTTGAGCCTAAACAAGAATTGAGTATCTATAAAAAAAAAAAACAAATCTGAAATTCGAAACGCATTCGATTGTTGCAGGCTATATTTTCGAAATCGGATATGATTTACTGTATACATACATACAAACATACATACTTGTATATTGGATATTTGCAATCGAAATGTGCTATATACGAATTATGATTTTTGCAAATCGAAATAACAAGAGTGATTGTGTAATTAATGTTATTTTAGAGGATTAATGGTTATTATTTTGGGTTTTTTGTTCGTGGGAGGTTATTAAGAAGCAAATTGATGGGTAATTCTATTTAATGACTGTATATCCGAAGTCGAATGCAGAACGCTCTTTTTAAGGCAATTAGAGCTAACAAAACAAAACACAATTGCGCATCCTTGCTTTTTATAGGACCTTTGTTATAAATTTGAAATTGAAACCGATAAAATTTATCTGATTTATCCACGTTTCTGTTTAAATTAAATATTAAGCAGCCTTTTAATAATTTTTTTTTCTCGTGGCCAGCCCTTGTGGGAGTACATCTTCTATAAATATTTTTTGTAGGAAATATTAAATAAACCGGTTCAGATAAATTTAAAAAAAACTTTATGAGACATCCCGGGGATAATTGGTGCAAAAAAGAACGACCACGGGAATTACCGACGCCATCACAGGAACAAAATGGAGTTTTCATACATGTGCTCAAGCCCCGAAAATGTTCTGGGATTAGCTAATTCCGCAGGTGATTAGTTGTTGTTGCATTTAACATGCAAATTGTTTAGCACTGACATCATTTTTTTCATTCAATTCTCCCCGGGCTTGCAAAAAAAAACACGCCAATTTTCTGTAGCAGAAGTTTTGTTTTTGTTTTTGTTTTTGTTTTTATTTTTATTTTTATTCAATTTTATTTTATTTTATTTTATTGTATCTTATTTTATTTTATTATATTTTATTTTATTTTATTTTATTTTATTTTATTTTATTTTATTTTATTTTATTTTATTTTATTTTATTTTATTTTATGTTATTTATTTTATTTTACTTTTTTTTTATTATATTTACTATAAATCTAAAACAGTTTTTTCGCATATAAGGATTTTTGTATTTTTAAAATCGGTTAAAATTTTTTTGATTGAACTTCGTATCTGTTAAGTTCAAGGAATTTGTAAAAAAAAAATCAGCTTTTTGGAAAGAAATTAAACTCGGTATGGTGATTTGTGTAATATTTAGTGAACAGAAGTCGAGATTCACCATATAAAGGATGTCCCAAATTTAACACAAGATTTGAATTTGCATTTGTGTAGTTAATTGTGGGCAACCTTACAAAAAAAAAAAAAAAAAGACCACAGTTTAGGATAAGCAATAATGGAACATTACACAAGAGAACAACATGTTTTCATTAATGAACATGGTATTTCAAAAATAATTAAAGTTTAGCAGCCACAGTTCGACAATATCAAAGTATGGTATGAATATTCATTTAACTTCTTCGACTGTGAAGAGATTAATTTTAAAATTCAGGATGATGAAATCAATTTGTGAAAAGTAACTCATCGTTCAAATGTCAATGTCGATAAGCAGTGATTGGGATTGTTTGTGAAAGTCCAGGAATATCAATTCAGGGTTTTGCTAATTTCAATGCTTACAAAATTGAATTGACAC
The DNA here is from genome assembly GCA_929447395.1 of Epistrophe grossulariae. Lineage (NCBI taxonomy): Eukaryota > Metazoa > Arthropoda > Insecta > Diptera > Syrphidae > Epistrophe > Epistrophe grossulariae. Next base: position 34,342,568 of record OV839568.1, on the reverse strand, counting down.
AAAAACTGAAACCTAACATAACCCTTATAGTGTACTTTATGATTCATTAAACAAAAGAAATAACAATCTAAAGAAAAACAAACTGTGTTTTCTAGAATTCAAATCTTGCATACATTTCGAGAAATCCTTTATTTTTGTTACTGGTAATTGTAAACTCCGAAATATTGAAATTAGGAATTTACATGTATAAAAACTTAGAATTTTTCGGCAAGTCCAAAATGTTGTTTTTTCATAATTCCTTGCAAACTTAAGTCAACAGTTTTCTTTGACAAAAAGTACTTTGGGCCTGGGAGGCCTGCTTCGCGGTTTCTAAGGATTTTAACTTTCTTTTTGACCAAATTTTTCTCATACAGATAATGTATTTGTTTACAATTACAACAATTCCATTCCATTTTTATTCTTCGTTATATTTAGAATGCCATGTTTGAATTAAGTGAAATGAAAGTTGAGATTTTGTAACAATTTTCAAAAGAATTTTTGAATTTTGTTTTTTTTTTTTTACTGAGAAACTTTCACAAAAATTATTTTATTTTCAACTAGCTTAACTATAAGGGGCCAGTTATAGCTTTCATGAAACTCATCATTGAAAACTTTAATTTTCAGTTCTGAGGCCCTAAAAAAGCGATATCAGTGATTATTTTGATGCCAATAAAAATCTGATAATTTGATTATTATTTCTAGTCAAAAAAATGTTTCATTTTGGCCCAGCCTATCGCAGGAAATGAATTTCTTTATTTCAATGATTGAACTACCTTATCATTGATCTTTGAAATCTTAGGTATCGTTTTATGTCAATGAGTTTCAATGAAAGCTATAACTGGCTCCTAAAACTCATACAAAATAATTCTTAAAATTGAAGCCGTAAAACTTAGTCTTGTCAAAATATCGTAGAGTTTTTGTGTTTTTCAGTTTTTGTGGAAAAATATCGAACCAGAGATTCAGTCTGTAAGGTGCTCAAAATTTTCATTAAAAATTGCATTATCTTGTGTAAAGACCTCATAGTACAGAAAAGACCCTCAGTAATTTTCATTACAAAAAATACGGTTGTGTCTCGGACCGAGACCATTCTCGTTAAATTTTCATGGCATACTTTCAGGATGTCATGAAACGCGATATTTAAAATGAAATTTAAAATATACAACACTTAAAACCACTGAATTTGTTGAATGCTCAGAGAAGACCCATAGCTTTAAATTGCAATAATAAAGTTTTATCAGGATAGATTTGCAAGAAAAAAAAAATCAAATATAAAGAAAAGTTAACGTGAGAAGGCGTAGATTTAATTAAGTCTATTTCTTCAACCTTCCAATCTCTAATTAGAATAAAATTTTAAATTTTCAACTTAATCGGATTATTACCGGTGGATGTGTAAACAATCGGACTCAAAAAAAAAATTAATTTTGTGTATATTATATAAATTGTACATAATGATAATATTTATTTATTAAAATCTCACCTGCCTTACGTGAACGCTTATATTTCAAACTAATCCATTTCAATTTCACAAAAATCATCTTCAATTTCGATTGGACTTTCTTCCGACAATAAGTCGGGCCAAAATTACAAATAAGTACAAATTAAAAGAATCTTATAATGACTTCTCTTTCAATAACCCTTTTCATTTCAATCATCAGAAAGGTGCATATCATATTATCATAATAAAACCTTTTCAAGAAAAACCATTAGTAAAGCAAACTACATATAATATGTTATATCCTTAAAATATTAATTCAATAATTTGACCTACATACCTACTTATTTTTTTCTTTGATGGACATTTTAATGACTGCGAAAAGATTTACTTCCGTTTGTTTGATATGTTTTTAATGACTTTATTAACTCATCGTCAAAGGATTACCTAATTTTTATTTACAAAAATTGAAATACAATTAATTATTTTTTTCTGATCTGATTTTGATAAATGATCTTATAATAAGCTGTTTTAAGCAAAAGCAAAATATATATTTTTTTTTCGGTTTACCTTTGAAGAATTAATTCCAAATACTCAAAAATATATTTCTTATGAATTTTTTTTAAGAAACTTCATTCTCTAATTCGTCCTAATGAAAAATTTATTTATATACACAAAAGAATAAACATATATGAAGGATGTTATAAGGTGCACGTTATACACTCATATGTGCGATCAATTTAAAGAGTCCTTATCTTAAAAACTAAATCAATAAATAGAAATGACATTACAAAAGATTTTGATCCTTCTATAAAAGAGTCATCTTCGAAAATGAAAAATAATATATGAAGATGTGTCAGAAAAAAAAAAATAAAATTACCAAACAAAAGACTTGACGCAGAAACCTTTTATTTGATTTCTTAGTAATTTCAAGGTTTTCAATTTGATGATGCACTCTCAAAGTGTGGACTGTGGGCACGGTGTGTGGACTGTGGGCACGGTTGTTTTAAGAGATTCTCCATCAGAAATAAATATATTGGAATTAACTGGCATTATTTTCAATTTATGACATAAATACCTGCATAATTGGTGATTAAAATGCAATAATTTAATAGTAATTTAATAATAAAAAAGACCTACTACGTGGTGGTGGTGGCTATAAATTCAGAAAGAAGCATATTGCCTGCTTTTTTGTATCCTTAACTCGTTTCATTATTTTATATTTTATTAAATAAAAAATATATGTCATTTTGTTGTTTTTATTATTTCATTCATTGATCTTATCTAATAATATTTATTTTGATTTTAAAAGAAACCTTATGTATTAGACGTATGTCTTCAGTTTCAATATTGTTACGAATAGCGTCAACCTATTAAAATTAGGTATCATTTTTTTTAATATAGTTTTTTGTTTAATTTCAAAACTCTTGAACACGTTCAGTCGTATTTTAAGATTATAAAAATAAATATCACATTATCCACGGTAAAGACAATCTATACTCTTATGTCAAAATCATGCAGCTATAAGACAACAATAAACAAGGTTTTTGGACACATTTTCCAATGTTGGACAGTTGTCTAAAGTAAGAAAACGTTTATAAATAAGACCAGTTGTATTCACGAATTTAGCATTATAAACTGAGGATATAATATGTGGAAGTCTAGTGTGGAATATTTCAAAAAATAGAAAATATAACCATCTGGCCAACCATAATTTAAAAAAATACTATTCAGTACTCGTTTCACGAGTCAAAAAAAGGTATATATCTGAATATATGCCTTTCTGTATTCTGAGGTGCATTACAGTAGAGTTTGAGTTATAGTCAAAATTTTAATTTTGCATTTCTTAAAGTTTTAAGAAAAATTAAATTTTGAATTTTTTGAAAAGTAGAGAGCTAAATTTTGTAAAACCTTAATTTTCAAAATTTTAAGTTTTATGAAAAAAAAAATTCGAAAAGCAGAATGTTTTAATTTTTTTGAAATTAAAAATACTGATGTTTCGAAAAATTGAATTTATTTTAATTCCTCATGGAAAGCTAGAGAATAATCAAAAAAAGATTTTATTAAATTTGGAAAATTCTGCTTGCTAATAATCGTAGTCTTTTAGACCTAAAATCGACAGTAATTGAAAAAAAGGACGTACGCAATATTTTGCGGTTTTTAAATTTTTGACAATATGTTGCGTTTGACGCTCTAAGTTGAAATCTGGGGTTATTTATTAGGCCAACATCCTAAACAACCTAACAAAAAATATTAACTACCGGACCTGTTGCAATGTCTGGTGTATATAGTTTTACTGGACTAAATTGTATTATGAATCATAATTTTATATTTTTTGTATATATTTAGCGTCCTGTTTGGACCTCATGTCAATTTGAATTTTGAACCTTAATTTCTTTTTACGCATTAAAAAGGTAGGTATGGAAGATTTTAATTTTCGAGATTTAAGTTGATATATATACATTCACGAAATTATTGGCTGCAAATGTGAGATTTTTAGGAGCGGGATTTCAGAATTGCGAAATTATAAATATATAGCGGGATTATTAACTTGAGAGATTTCGTTTTTCGAGATTTAAAAAAAAAATGTGAAATTTCGTTATTCGAGATTTTGATTTGCGGAATATCGTAGCGATTTCTTAAGACATTTAACCCTTTATTTTATACTATTTTAAGTATTTTCCATCTGAAACTTATCCTCGATATCAATGTTACTATAGAAATCTAAGAAAAATGTGACCATCCCTTACAGATCGCAATTATTCTAGAACAAATCAAGTAACATCACACGTACAGAACACCCACTATCACTATGTTAAAATAGTGTCCTGGATTTCCAGGAATAAAATAAAACTCCAGTTTATGCGTTATATGATTTCCCAATCCTTTCTACATGGCAACTTATTTTATTTTTTTTATATGGCTTCCGTAAAATTAGTTCATCACACATATATCAGAAGTTTCATATCACACGTACAGAACACCCATTATCACTGAGTTAAAATAGTGTCCTGGATACCTGGAATGAAATAAAAAATAAAATTCCAGTGGCATTTTATTTTATTATATCCAGTCCGACAGGACATGATGTTACAAATATATATCAACATCGTGCAACATTCCATCTCTACAACCCACACTGAATTTCTGATTTCACTTTTCCTTATATTACTTAGTTCCTTATCTTATCGCTTAGCCCGATCGATGTCACTGGTATGTAATTCACTGCTCCGGACAAGGTGACAATCACACAAACAACACAAAACATGTCCTTATTCTCAGTCATTCAAAACGGTATTGCATAAAATGATACCATCATCATTCAGCGGAAGCTTGGGAAACGAATTTTCTCAAACATTATTTGACCGGTAAAAGGTGGCAACAAAGTCTGTAATTAATTGATATATTTATATACCAGTTGAACTATCTGCGCATACCAAAAAGACACTTCTCCACGTGCGTCCGTCCGTCCGCCGTCGTCATATAGTGATCGTAGCATTGCATCGTCAATTGCAAGGAAGACAGAAAATATCCCTTTTTCGCTTAAGGCGCAATCATCATCATGATGCACTTTTCTCCTTTTGAGATGTTAGTGAGGACTGTGCATACAAAGTGGAATTCACGGTATAATACATAATAAAATTGTATAGTTATACATCGCATACATATTTGGAAAGTACGCAAGCGATTTATTTAGGTTAGCAGGTGACATGAAGATGGTTTAGATGCGTGCCACTGTGTGTAAAGTGCTCGATCTGGCAGATGAAAATTTTATAGACATACACGATCAGAGTGCCAAAAGAGTGTTGAAGACGATTTAAAAAAAAATAATAAAAAAAAAAATAAATATAGCTACTACTTATAAATATATGCAAATTCTGGTTTCGTGTGCCACCACTGCAGAGAAAGGTATTGATTAAATTGGCAGGTGCCAATTACTTATCCACGTGTATATTGACATTTTGCGCGACTTGCAGTGCAGTGCAGTGGTGAGTTTGGCCGTTTTTTTTTTTGCATATATACAAATAATATTACAAGAATTTTAAGATGGAATTTTTGGTCTGTATTTTTTTTTTGTTAAATCGAATGTGGGCATATTTTTTGGTTAACATGGTCCTAATTACCTTCATTGGAATAATCTTAACTCTTGGTAATGTGACCCTGAAGTCAAAAAATGTAAAACGAAAATACGAAATTTTAACATAAAACCATAGCTTCCAACTTTTTTTTAACTATACAAGATTTTATAAGATTAACTTAAGGTATATTAGTTGAATGAATTTGAACCTAAAATTAATATTTTTGTAATATGGACATAACAGACAAAACGTACTCCTGATGGATTAGCTACAGAGTATAAATAATATGTATACCTACTTTTGTAGAAAAAAAAAAACTTGAAAAACAGGCGCTTGCCTGGCGACTAAACCTTTTTTTATTTTTTGTAGCTATGTTTTAAATGCGAGATTTTAATTTATTGTTTTTTGTTAAAGACAAATTGTTTATAAGTGTTCGATTAAAATATCCAAAAGACCTTCCAAAATTACTAAACAACATAAATTTGTTTGTGTAAAGAAAGTCCGTATATCCCTTGGGGATCCTAAAAATGTTTGACTTTTCTAAACTTAAACGTATAAGAAATTATGTTGTTATGAAAATCCAGCTCCACGAAATTAGGACCTAGGAAGTAAGACCCTAAAAGTTGAAATGAAATAAGAACCTGCAAAACTGTTGCCATTTTTCATAATGAAATAATCCCCCATGCAATACGGCCCTGACTATATAAATGAAAAAAAGTCCCAAAAATTAATGAAATAAGACCCCAATTTGTTTTGTCCGAACGAAGACAAAAAATTAGTGTTATATAGGTTCGCCAAAAATTGAACTGTATATACCCATTAATTTTTTGGGAAGTTATAAGGGTAGTAAGAGTAGTGTAAAACCAACGTTGCAGCTTCTAAAGACATGTGTGCGTGGTGCTCAAAATACCTTGACTTTTTCCTACTTTTCAGTTTTTGGCTTATAACTTTTAAAAAGATGAATCATATAAAAAAAGTTACTTGTTACACTAAGCCGTCTGATGAATCTAGGCAATTTTTTGCAACCTTGAGTTGCGTTAACTTGACCCCAAAAAGTGTCCAATTTTTTTGTAAAAGATGACCACCCACAGCTATCGAATAAATCAAAGTTTCAAAAATGACCATTTTTAGAATTTATCTAACTTTGTTTTTCAAAATGGTGATCTTTCAAAATTCGAAAAAAAAAATATTTTTGAGCACAAAAAAAAAAAAAAAAAAAATTAAAGACTGTCAATAATAGACCAATCGAATGTATAAATCAAAATTTAAAAAAATCGATTTTTTGGGGCTGGCGTTCTTTTAAGATTTTTTACAAAATCAGTTTATTGGGTGGTCAAAAAAATTTAATGGGTGGTCAAAAATTATCATCAAGTTGTTTCCAAGGACTTTAACTCCCCCTTCTGGCCCCCATTTTACAAATTCGGTTTATTCAATAACTGTGGGTGGTCAAAAAAATTTAATGGGTGGTCAAAAATTATCATTAAGTTGTTTCCAAGGACTTTAACTCCCTCTTTTGGCCCCCATTTTACAAAATCGGTTTATTCGATAACTGTGGGTGGTCAAAAAAATTAAATGGGTGGTCAAAAATTATCATTAAGTTGGTTGCAAGGACTTTATCTCCCTCTTTGGGTCCATTGGTCCAAATCAAAGAATAAATAGAATAATCGATAATGGGGTTACGCAGAAAGAATTTTAGTGTCTAATGTAACCCCATCTCTCAATCTCTGAACTCTTTTCGAGGCAAATTTAGTTCACCATTTAATTCATAATAAAAAAAAAATGGAAGAAAAAAATCAACATCCTATGCCTATCTTCTCCAACAAATAAAATGCCCTTGTTCTTGCATTGTTTCTTAAAAAAAATATAAAAATAATATCAAATATCATGTATTTATTCAAAACGAATTAAAAAAAAAAAGAAAAACATATGTTGACTCAAGCAATAAACCATAATCGTCAATCATCATAATATAAACGCATTTTTATAAAAAAGCGTTACGTTTCACAGAAACTGTGTCTGTTTTTACACTGAATGACATGTTGTCAGCAGACAAATAAATCCAACTGACAACAATCGTTCAGCTATATAGAAACACGAAAATCCGTCAAAAATGTCTCCGAAAAATTCAACATTTTTCTTGGCCAACAACATCCAGCGACATATTTATAAAAGAACAACTTGATGCAGAAAACTTTGATTCGGTGAAGATATCCTGCACACATCCGATCGATGCCATGAATCGATGTGAAATCAATCATCGTTTTTCGGTCGTCAATGTTGATTTGTTTTAAATGTTGTTTCACGATGCTGTGTGATGATGGAAACCATCTTATATGTACATGCCATATCATCTTGGAAATTATAACATCCGTATAAAAAACTACAACTACAACAAACATGAAAAACACACACTTAACACAAAACCAAAACAATTGTTCGACGAAATAATTTACGACCGATCGCAATTCCCATATCAGATCGAATAAATCGATCATTGATCATGGCATGGTCATCACATCACAAACGCGGCACCACGCAGAACGAATTCGACAGCCTCACAGCAAAAACCCATCAGCAAAGCAAAAAGTCATGATCATATCAAATTGTGATATCTTATAGATACATTAATAATTCGGGTACCTATATATTATATGATCCGAACGACATATCTCGCATCGGTGGTGTTCGGGGCGTCAGTGTATGTATAGTCATAAGAACACCGGACAAATACTCATATTGATTTTGACACGACGGGACTCCTCGATGGCGTTTCTCAAGAGAATTGTGATATTCTCCACAATTCGTTCCTTGAATTACCTTTTGTCTTGGGTTGAAGGTAGCGTTTTTCTTTTGAGCGAAATCAATTTGTTAAATGATTTTAAATTCATCAATTTTGATGTAACCCATAAGTCCATTGGTGCTATTGAAACATTAGATCAGGAAGATTTTTTGTTTGCCTGAATGATGTGAGAAACCACATGACCACAAGCCGACAAGTGGTATACAGTTCCTTGCAAGGAGGATGTATGGTACTATAAATATTACTACAACGCATATTTATTTATTTACATTAGCAGAAATTACATGAAAATTTATGGTTTTGGGAATACGTTTTTTTTTTAATTTAATTGTTCTGTTCTGTTTGTGTACCTTACTTAATTGAATCACAAGAGAATTAAAATTTCCGGGTAACTTGATTCTTGAATAGAATAAATAGAAGTAAATTATTATCAATCATTTTGCTTCACCAAAAAAATGGCATCAGCAAACATATTAATGATTTGGTAAAGATATAATTCCTCAAATAATTATTGTCAATAGACAAAATACTCAAGCTTCTCAAACATGTTTGCTCATTTTTACTGTATTTCTTGAAGGATGCAATTTCTTTTGTATTTTGCTACATTGATACAAATTATTTTTCAACATCGATGCCAAATTTATACTCTCTGTAAATTGTAATTGTAATTGTAATTGTAATTGTAATTGTAATTGTAATTGTAATTGTAATTGTAATTGTAATTGTAATTGTAATTGTAATTGTAATTGTAATTGTAATTGTAATTGGAATTGTAATTGTAATTGTAATTGTAATTGTAATTGTAATTGTAATTGTAATTGTAATTGTAATTGTAATTGTAATTGTAATTGTAATTGTAATTGTAATTGTAATTGTAATTGTAATTGTAATTGTATGTAATTGTAATTGTAATTGTAATTGTAATTGTAATTGTAATTGTAATTGTAATTGTAATTGTAATTGTAATTGTAATTGTAATTGTAATTGTAATTGTAATTGTAATTGTAATTGTAATTGTAATTGTAATTGTAATTGTAATTGTAATTGTAATTGTAATTGTAATTGTAATTGTAATTGTAATTGTAATTGTAATTGTAATTATAATTGTAATTGTAATTGTAATTGTAATTGTAATTGTAATTGTAATTGTAATTGTAATTGTAATTGTAATTGTAATTGTAATTGTAATTGTAATTATAATAGTAATTGTATTGTAATTGTAATTGTAATTGTAATTGTAATTGTAATTGTAATTGTAATTGTAATTGTAATTGTAATTGTAATTGTAATTGTAATTGTAATTGTAATTGTAATTGTAATTGTAGTAATTGTAATTGTAATTGTAATTGTAATTGTAATTGTAATTGTAATTGTAATTGTAATTGTAATTGTAATTGTAATTGTAATTGTAATTGTAATTGTAATTGTAATTGTAATTGTAATTGTAATTGTAATTGTAATTGTAATTGTAATTGTAATTGTAATTGTAATTGTAATTGTAATTGTAATTGTAATTGTAATTGTAATTGTAATTGTAATTGTAATTGTAATTGTAATTGTAATTGTAATTGTAATTGTAATTGTAATTGTAATTGTAATTGTAATTGTAATTGTAATTGTAATTGTAATTGTAATTGTAATTGTAATTGTAATTGTAATTGTAATTGTAATTGTAATTGTAATTGTAATTGTAATTATAATTGTAATTGTGATTGTAATTGTAATTATAATTGTAATTGTAATTATAATAGTAATTGTATTGTAATTGTAATTGTAATTGTAATTGTAATTGTAATTGTAATTGTAATTGTAATTGTAATTGTAATTGTAATTGTAATTGTAATTGTAATTGTAATTGTAATTGTAATTGTAATTGTAATTAAAAGCAAAAGGTGGTCTTTGATGCACATACCGAGCTATTCAGATTCTTCGATGCAAGTGCCACTTATGGATAGCGGCATGAGTGATGGGAAGTGGGTTCCGCTTAAGCAACAGTAAGCAGCATTGAGTTTTAGGCAAGCATTAAATTTAATGCGGTTTTTGATCAGCCATTGGCCAATACTTTCAAAATAAGGATTTTAATGAGCCTATCATACTCTGCCGTTCTAGTTCTACTAGTCTTACCGTAGCCAGAATTATTTATGAATCCCCCTGAATGAAAATAAATAAGTCCTTTTAAAAATAATAAGCAAAACTTTTTAAAATCTCCAATTTTAAGTATGTACTGTCAAAGATTTTTTGTTTTATAAAACATAAATTAAATACGTTAATTCATTAATAAACAAACAAAAATTGTAATAGAATTCAATAAAGTTTTAATTATCATAAAAAAACTAGACTTTATTTGAGTTAAAATGATTGTAAAGAAATTTGTGTTCTTTTAAAAAAAATCTATCCCCGAGTCCCACCGAAAAAAAATCCCCTGGGATACAATTGTATTTCAGTGGTAACTCTGAGTTCTACATCATAAGAACAGGAAATCTACATAAGAACGAATATGAAAAACTGAGTGTACTATCGTCAGCAAATAATTAGAGGTTTCAGATAAAAGATCTTAGGTGAAAATAAGGAAGACAGTAGGAGACAAAACGGAGCACTGTGGTACACCAACATTTATTTAATGGATATCAGACTTGAAAACATCCAATGCAACTTATATTGTGTCCGAAAGGTAATTTCTATTCCAACGAAGAAGAGATTCATCGTTACCAAATGCACTTTTTTCGATAAGAGAGCTTGATGACTAACTTTATCAAGCGCTTTTGAAACATCAAGTGCAATAATCTTACTTTCTCCAAAAAGTATGTATAGATTTATACCACTGTGCGATTAGATATACCATCAGATCACCAGTGGACCTATTGCAACGAAAGCCTTTCTGGCGGTCATTAAGAAACTTTCGTTCTTCGAGATATTTCTCAAGCTGATGATTTTTATTGACAAATGTATTCACATATTTCCAAAAAAGATATAGCGGTTAAAGCACTTTTTATTTAAATCACAGATTATATAACAACTTGTTATATCATCTTTGATTAAACCTTTTTACAAGATTTAAACATAATCTCGATAAAAGTACAAAATATTCTTATTCCTCTGATTTTTCATCATGCACCTTCTTTAATCCTTTTCTTCGGCGATAAAAACGAACCCACCATACCTTCATTCATATACCCACCTCCAGTTGCCAGCTACTTTTTCAATTTGATAATGTCCTATCCTAATAATGGCCCTTCAAAACATACATCATTCATTCTGATGGTCGAATGCCGCATGGCAAATATAAAGTCAAACTGCCACAGCAACGGTATATAGGTATTAAAATCCAGATAAATGCATGCTGAAAAATATCTACAAACAACTTAAGATACACTACACAACGAAACGGACGTCCAAATTTCGAAAAATATCTTCGCATGCATTGCGTTTACCTTCCTGTCCCTGGCCACGCGAATCAGACCTCGTTGCGGTCTCTCTCTCATAAATTTTCAATTTTATCATTTGCATTGCAAACTCCCAGAGCAACGCGAAAAAAAACCCACGGTTGTAGAAGTACATCATGCGGGGCAGCGCGCGGGTATCATAAGAAGAAGCTAAAATAATAAAATGAATACGACACAGATCCTATAAAGTAAAATGTGAGAAACTGGGTAAATGACCAGATCAGATAGGTCTGAGCTGCCGCTGAGGAAATATTATAATGGCACAGCCACCACATCTTACTTCTGCGTGCTGTTCGTGATTAGTTTGCGTCTTGTTCCGGCGCGTCGGTCGGCAGCGGTGGAGAAGACGCGACGTGGGGTGGTGGTGGTGGAAGACTTTAACATTAAAAGAGTTCACTCGTCCTACTAGTGCAACATCTTCAAATTCATAATTGTACCAATTGTCGGTTGTTAAGATGATGACGATAATGCAAGGCGATGACTTGCCGAAGATTCTACACTCCAGATAAAGAGTATTAAGTGCGCGTGAGTCTTCTTAGAAACGTCGTCGTGCTGATGCGATTCTGTCGAAATATTTTACGCAAAGGACGAACGAAGGCCGAGGTGTTAAAATTACCCCCAATCTACATTGTAATTAGGCCGCCAACACAACGCCCATGGAAAGCGAAATTAAAGGCTTCCATGTAGCTAAGCCGAAATTCAACGCAATATCTTGAATGAACCCCACGTGCATCATCCTTAATTCAAAAAAAAAAAAAAAAATATCACTTAACACCCTTTTCTTGAGAATATGTGTATCAACAACTTATATCTACTACCCTACCCTTGACTCTTGAGATGTGTCAAATTGCTGCTCAGTTCACTACACACCAAGATGAGCAATGTGTTGAGAAATCCTTTTGACATTAATGCTTTGAATTTTACACGTTAGATTGCATTTTGCAAAGGCATATAAGTATTGGATGTCTCCATGTGGGATTTTGATGTTATAAAGTTGGTCCATGAATTTATGCAAATGTGGAGCAATTTAAGGCTCTGAATAAAATTGAAAAGTAAACTCTAATATGTAATTAAAAAGTTGCTGAAATTTCACACTTAGTTAAATTATTCTGCTTCAAGGCGATTTTTGGAAGGAAACAATTTCCAATTTAAGTCATAATTAGAGAGTAAGGTGCTTTGAGGGTTATTCGGTCACGCTAATAGTTGTGTTTTTTTTTTTTTTTTTTAAGAAACGATTAGAGAACGTTTAGTTGGTGTAAGGTGGATTTTTGAGAATTAAATAAAAGTAATTTTTGGCTAAAAATGCAAGGTAAAAATACACAATTTTTTTATTTCAAATTATAATTTTAGTATAACGGCACGACAACAACAATGAGAATTTCTTTGTGGAAGGATCAGTTGTTTAATTTTTGAGTGTTTTCTTACAATCGACGATGATCTGATAAATTTAATATCTCAGTTTAATTAATAGTCTAGTCAATAAAGCATTTGACTCGGAAAAAATCGCCGGAAAGCTGGATTTTGGTATATAGCTTCCTCAAGGTGTTCTTAAGAAACTGTCAAAAGTCCCCATCGATATGAGCGCCACTAACAATTTAAGAGGGGGTGTAGGCTCCCCAAAATTGTTTTGCAGGAATAACTCCAAAATGGTAAGTTGTACAAAAGAAATGTCGGAGACTAATTTGTATCTTGAAATATTTCCTAAAAAAAAGATTACTATACATATTTTTTTTTTTTTTTTTTATTCTATTTTTAAAATTTTGAGTTTAAAAATCATTTATTCAAAAACTAAGCACTAAAATAACTTCAATCAAAAACATACATAAAGAATGAGTTTTTAGCTTTAAGACCAGCTATAACATAATATTGTAAGTGTTGCCGTTGTGTTTTTATATTCATCATCTATTTTAGAATATTTTTTTTTAATTTCCCCTCCCACCTAAAGTGGACAAATAGAGTGGACCGATAGCTTAAAATCATGTCTATATAATGTACCAAAAAAAAAATTTTAGAGGTTATCACAAAATGCACAATTTTGGAATTAAGTCGCCCAACTACATAGAAAAGTAAAACCCTTGACTCTTCTGATTGGTTTATTTCAAAAACCGTTATTTGTATGAACAAAAGTATGTTAATCTTTTTTATTTCCTATAAAAAAGATTAACATACTTTTAAACTACAAATTAGTTTTTGACACTTTTTTTGTACAACTTACCATTTGGGAGTTATTCCTGGAAAACCATTTTGGGGGGCCTTCAACCCCCGGCATATTGTTAGCGGCGCTCGTATCGATGGGGACTTTTAACAGTTTCTTAAGAACACCATGACGAAGCTATATATCAAAATCCAGCTTCCGGGCGATTATTTCCGAATTTGGCTGTTTTTTTGCTTTCATTGACAGAACTATAAGTTGTATTAATTATTATACATAGTATCTATGTGAAATTCTGTGATGTAATGATAATTTAAACAAAAACTAAATGATAATTTAAACAAAAAATAAATAACATCTTTCAAATACAAAAAATAATATTTTATTTTGGATTATTTTTTTTGTTTTAACCCCATTTCACCCTATAAATTTTTAATATTGAACAATATTTATATCGAAAGTGATCATTGAAGTCCATTTTCTAAATATTACGCAGGAACATTTTAAACAAAAAATAAATAAAATAAATCAGACACCATTTTTTTACCTCATTTCACCCTACAAAAAGATACATTTTGAAAAAGTGGTTATTGAAGTCTATATTGCCTTACTTATACAAAACAAAATTTTTAAAAAATGATTTTTTTCGTTTTAACCCCATTTCAGCAATGGCTTAATTTTGGAATTTCAAACCTTGGAGTGATCTTCGAAGTCCCTTCTATAAATAATACTTTTCAAATACATATTTAAAATTGGATTACATACCTTATTTCTCACCCTATTTTACCCTTTAAATACTAAATACTTAATATAAAACAATGTCGATATCAACAGTGATCAAATCTTTCAAAAACAAAATAACTTTCAAAATTTGATAACATTTTTTGTTTTTATCCCATTTCACCCTAAACAAATCTAAATTTTGAAACAAATGTTTTACTTTAAAGTGACCCTTAAAGTTCATCCTCTTAATAATACTTTTCAATACCAATTATTATTTTTTTTTTTTTTAACTCATTTTACTTTACAAAAAGGTTAATTTTATGTGGCCCTAAAGTGATCCTCGAAGTTCATTCTCTAAATTTTACCTTTCAAAAAACAAACAAATTCCAAAAACTGGTTATTGACGGCATTTTTTTTTCAATTTTTTGAATATATGATTTATAGCAGATTTAAGAAAAAATATTTTAGAACCGAAATTAATGGATACTTTCCCACAACTGCGCATATTTAAAAACCGTTAAAGAAAATCTTATTTTTTTATTCTATAGAATTTTTAAAATTAAAGATATGGAAACCAAGTTTTTTTGAAATTCCTTCTTAGTGAAAAAAAAAACGAAATTTAATTTTTTTATAATCTAGATTTTAGGCCGAAAGGCACTAGTATTAGGATATAATAGTTTAACTTAGAGCGCACGCATCGGGCCAGTAAGTTGTAAGTTGTTGTAGGCTAGTTTTTATGAATTTTTGTCTAGCTTTAAGTTAGTTATAACTTACGAGTTAAATGAAAAATTTTAAAAATTGAATTGAATTGAATTATAACTTGATATTTATTATTATGAAACTGATAAACTCTTCTTTGATAATTATTAATTTTGTTTTAATTAACAATGGTCTGCCTTATTCTCAAAGATCAAAGCTTTTATTCATTTGGTTGGAAAATATAAAATTTTTATATTTATCAATTATAGAAATAGAAATAGAAATGGTTTTCAACTACATATAATTATCTGTTAAACAAATTTAAATTGAATTTCTTAAACGAGAGATTCTTATTTTTGGGATTTAAAAAAAATTCAAAATAATTTTTTTTGGATCTTGATAATTTTCAAAAATGGGTAGGTAGATAATTGCTTTTGAAATATGTAGTTCTAACATTTTTTTCTTAAAAATATTAAGGTAGGTAGATACAACACGATTTATATATGTATAAAAATAAGTTTTTAAAAACCATCTCCAACGATTTCAAAGGGTTTTTTCTCATAAATTAAAATTTTTTGAAAGAAAAATAAATTATGTATTGAATGATTTTTAGAAATTTCTCAAAAAAAAAATGTTTTGTTAAAAACCACAAAAAGCGTTTTTTGTATGCAATAGTTTTGGAAAAATTAATTTTCAAACTCAAATTCAAAAAAAAAAATGAAGAAAGTTTTTTTCAAACTCATTTTGTTCAAAATTTTACATTATTTTCTAGTAATTTTGTTTTTAATATTCAACCAACTCTCGTATCAATTTGTATTCAAACACTAAAAACCAAATGTTGAAATGTCTTCTAGGTTAAAAAAAAATCGGAAATCTCGCTCTGTTCGGTATTGCATTCAACTAACGCATTTGTGTTCACTTTGTCGTATGTGTATGGTGATCGAACAAAGTACTGATTTTCGTGGCGTATACGACAAAATGATCTTGGAGATAATCCTCTATAGATTAAAAACTAAAACCGACTCAACAATCTGGAATACGTTAATCAAAAGAAGATTTTTCACACAAAATTTTATTAAAATTGTAGAAAACTTCATCGGTCAGTTTCTTTTTTATTTAAACGCGAAACTTAAAATGCGATTTCCAAAAATTGCTCAAATGGTTTATACGACAAAATAATTCTCGGGCGACGAACGGTTATTTATTTTGCTCTTGGAGATAATATGATGATATCTAAATTTGTTGACATTATACATTTTTTCTATCCCTTATCATATATGAAAATATCATCCAAATCGAAATAGCAGTACAAATTCTATGTACCTATTTATAACAGCCCAATATAGAAAATAAACGAACCATAGGTAAGCTATATGCACTGTGTATAACTTATACCGAAAAAAAAAACATACAAATAGACATAGAAGATTAAGAAGTCAGTTAATAAAAATCGTGATAAAATTGCAATTTTTCGAGCTTGAAGAATTTATCCTTAAATATATTTTCTATAGTAAAAATATTTTTTCCTAATTCCCTGTTCGAAAAAAAACTTATTCAAACTAAAAATTAAAAAACTAAAAATTTTCAACGAAGTATTATTAAATCGTTCTTGGAAAAAGCGATAGAAAAAAATTATTTCCTGCAAATATTTAAAAATATAGTAATTAACACAACTATCTTTCTTGCATAAAACCAATTATCGATTTCCTTAAATCAATTTTTTAACTAACTATCTTTACGGAAAACCAACCAATTCGATACACTCAGCGTTTGATAAATCGCGCCAACCACCTTGGTAAGAAAGGATTTAAGTAAAGCCTTTCCTTGTTTTATAATTCACTTCACAAGGCATACAAGTAATATAATCTTGCATATGCGGTAAGAATAAGATAACTAATATATATTTACTTGCATCGTTTTTAATTCTCATACGTCATAAGAATTGTTTTCCGAAGAAAAACCAAAACAATATAAAATGTATTGAATACAATTAAATTGAAATTTTTTTGCGACCTTTAGTCCAAATATGCGTTACGTCCAATCACGACAGAGTTGTTGTTTTCCTTCAAATATAAATTTAATATTTTTTCTACTTCCACAGCAAGGATTTGCATTTTTTAATATATGCTGCAAGTTCAATATTTGTATTTTGCATCTAGGTATATACTTTCAAGTATCAACCCGATCATTTTAAAATATTTGACAATTCAGTGCAAGAACACAACTTTCACACAATTTCCGCTAGATGGCAGTATTAAGAAAAGTATACATCCTAGACAACGTATCCTTAAATTATTCCCATCGAAGTCTCATCAGAATACTTATAGTCTAATTGGAATCTTCATAATATATAAAAAAACAAATTTTCTCCCATTTGATTTTCCTATTGGACAAAAAATGTGAGTATTTTGACTTGTAATGACTTTTTTTACGAGTTTTTATAGATAATTCCGTGAACATTTCAACATTTTATCAAATCAAAAATCCATTAATCAATTTTTTGCTCTACAAACGGTAGTCCTTGATGAGTCCTTTTTTTAATTTTATAAATATAAACATTGATAGAAGTATAGGTTTTTTTGCTTTGTTCTTAAAGGATTAAACTATACATAATATTGATTTTTGTCGGTTCCACCTTAATTTCTAAATGATTCAAATAATCAATTTTATTCTTCATTCATTAAAAAAAAAATATAGAGGCGTTAACAGTACAAGGAATAACCGAATATAAATGAAATAGGTACTTTAGTTTATATGACGAGTATAGGTAGTGTTGAAAATGAATTTCAGTCATCAGTAAATATCCCAAAAAATCAATTACTAAAATTTAAGGGTGCAACTCTGGGCCATCATATAAAGAATCGGTCGATGCATGCTTCAAGTATTATACCAAAGTAAATGCAAGTAAACCGAAGTAATGGTGCCTGCCTTAATGGCATATAATCATTCTCCAAAATCCTTTTGAGTGGCGGATTAAATTAAGATGATGGGATCGATGGGTATATGTATATAGCGAAGGGACCAATTTTAAGTAACAATAAACTAAATCGTTTTATATATGGAGTGCCTATATAATGATGATTAAAGTTCGAGTTTATTTTAATGAATGCTTCTGTTGCTATACTCACAGTCTGGAGCTCCGCCAGTAAGGATAATTTAAGTCATACTCATATGAGAATAGAATTATTTTTAAGACTCAACTTCAATGGTAATGTTGCAAAAATGTGCAACATTTAAGTGGCTGTGCTGCTTTTTCATAAACATTGACCATAGACACAGATGTAATTAACATCAGCAACAGTGCAGCAAGTGCAGCTGCAGTTTAATTTTTTTTTTTTTTTTTTAATACATTTTTTTTTGTATCTTAAACAGCACGCGTCCCGTATATTGTAGACGACACTCAGTCATTCCACGACTGTCGTTTAGTATAGCTATTCTCATATGGAACAAAAATATTCTTTATCCAGCTTCGTATTTCCTCACAGAGAATATTATATTATTGAAGGCAGAATTAACGCGTGCCAAAATGCGTGCCCGACTGCCGTTATAACTAGTACACTGAAGTCATGAACTTTTAATTAAGTAAGATTTTCAAGGGCAATTTGTGTGTGTATACATATTCTGTAAATATAATTTTAAATGCTCTCATATAGCTCGTATATCTGTTTCTTGAAAGCAAAACATAATGAATCGTTAAGATTTCAAAAGACAAACACTAATTTAATGTAAATTGTAATCGTTAAGAGAGATCGATTAATAAAAATATAATTATTAACCTGTTGTCAAGTATTTTTGTATATCTATCCATAAAAAAATCGAATTCAATAGGAGCGTGGTTTTATGATCACTTATCTGTACTGTATATATTATAAACTTCTTTAGGCTATATGACCATTAATCCTAAAATTAAACGAGTAAACAAGCATTCTTTATGAATATAATTTTGTTTTTTCATTATCCGGCATGTCGAAGATTAAACTGCAGAACCTCGTAAATTATTTTTGCATGTTTTTCAGAAATCAAAAAAAATTTCGAATTTTGCATCTATATAATCTATAGTAGATATAAAAGGTTTTGAATTCTGCTTTTTTCTGTAAAATGTTCAGAACAACGTTGTAACGCTGAAATTACCAAATGGTGGCTCTGATTCTGCTAATTTGTTTTTGCATTTTGTTTTTTTTTGGAATTTTTTGACTTACACTTTAACCGTGGATATGTATTTTTGTGTTATTATAGTATTAAGTTTTTTTTCCCAAAACATATGCCTTAAAATTTATAAAAATATAACTTCTTTATTTCCAAAATTAAAAATTAAAATAAAATATTTCAAATTCTATATAAGAATATACATACATAGAAACTTAAAACAAGGCGGGTGGTATACATAAAAATGATTCACATGCTCAAAACTCCACTTTTCGGAAGGGGTTCTTCATTTGGTATGCATAAAATTCTTAAATACAGGCATTTTAATAGCACTTGCTCAAATTTTAATTGAGCTCCTGCTCTGAGCACTTACTCAACATTCTATTTCTTGGTACTTTTATATTTTCAAACTAAAAAATTCTATTTTTCTGCTAAAAAATCATGAAGGTTGGGGGTGGCCCCGGCGCAGTGGAAGTAGTGCTTGACTGCTGACCTGGATGTGTGGGTTCGATCCCCAGTCTAGGCAGCATTCTTTCCTATATTCCCTCAATTGAACGCCACCCCTGGGATTTAATGAGATAATCAAAAACCTAATTTCTCAATCCACTGTGCCAACAAAAATCTATCTTATCCTTCTATTCCTTCTAACATTTGCCTAATTTATAAGACCTTAGGTCTTACTGGCATATATATGTTTGTGTTGTTTGTTTAAAAAGGTTTATTAATATTTGTTTTTTTTTCACAAATTGGTGTACTACAAAGCTCAGAAAATATGTTTTTATAATAATATATTTTGTTAAGAAATTGGAAGAAAATACATACAAACAAAGTTTTGGTTACAGTTTCAATTATCAAATTATAGCAAAATATATAAAATAAAGTTGGTAAATTCAACACACCTATATACAGATAAAAATGAGATACCTACACCTATATACATTTCACTGAGGAAGTTGAGTTTAGGTAAAAAAAAATGTTAAAAATCTATATTCCTAATTATTTAAAAGTGACTTAAAATCTTGTGTCTCGCAATTTTGTCTATTTGTCCTTTCAGCTGCAGCCTAAATGGGTGGGTCGATTTTTTTTAAACTTTGTACTAAGCGTTTTTGGGCATTCCTCCGACACATTTTTAAAATTTTTTTTTTGACCAAAAATAACGGTACATGCCGTTTTACTGAAAATCTGTTTTTTCTCAAAAACGTGTTAACAACTCTTTTAAATGCAGTAATTTTTTTATAAAAAGGCTATTATAGGAATTTATAAAAGAAATGGTGATAAATAGTACCTCCACATAGAATCATTTTTTTTATTTTCGATTTTCTCAAAAAAGGTAGATAAGTGCAAATGATTTTTAAAAATTTTTATTGAGAATATTTCAAAAAATTTTAAAAAGTATTATGCTAGTTAGGTATACCAAAATGAAATTATTTTTTGTGGATTTAAAAAAAAATTCAAAATTTTGTGTTGAAAAATTAACACTTTGAAAATGACCCAGTAAATTATTCTTATAACCAAAAATGACGGTAACGCACATACAGCTTTTTAAAAATGCGTTATATGGAAAATCTCATTTTTCTCAAAAACGTCTATTACGACTTTGATTAAAGTTTGTATGTATACTAACATCAGTACGATCTACCATATTATTGGAATACATATTTTTTTCTCTCGATTAATAACTCGGTATCACTCATAAAATTATTGTTTTGTTTTTAACTATCTATTTTGTACCTAAGAGCTTGTAATAAGTTTGAACAATATTTCTTATCAAAGTTTTCAAAAAAAATATTTTGGATTAAAAAAAAATCAAAATAATTTTTTGAAATTTTGATACAGTAGACGCTCGATATAGTGAAGTAATTAAAACCAGACCTGTTCACTAGTTCGAGATTGTTCACTATTTCGTTTTCTAGTGTGATTTTGATACAAAATGATTTTTTTTATTATTAAAGAGTAAAATAATTTCAATTGGGTAAAAAAAAACATAAATATTTTATAATATTATAAAAAAATACAATAAACGTTATTTTTCATATAAACGAAAAACTTCATAGCTCCCGGTACAAATTAGTTTTTTTTTTTAAATAAGAATGAAATCACTAATTCTGTTTGTTTGTTTAAATTGATTTGCACTGCTTATATTCTTGTAAATGTCCACAATGCTATAAACCCATTGCTGGCATAATCTTGTTAAATATTTTGAAAACAAAATGTGAGTTCACTATATCGAGATACCTTTTGTTCAGAGTTGTCTGTATAAAATTTTGTGTGTTCACTATACTGGATAGTTCACTATACCGAGATTCACTATATCGAGCGTCTACTGTATTTCGAAAATTTGTTAATGATTTTTTATTTTTTAATAAGATTTCAACTCTGCATTAATAAATGCTAAAAAAATTGTATTTTGTATTAATTGTACTTCCAATTTTCTTTTCCTTTTTTTTAAAAGTTAGCTTTCTATTATTTCTTTTAATTTTCTCAAAAATGATTGTTATAAGATTTTAATTTGGGTTTTAAATTTGTAATTTAAAAAATGGAAGTAGGGTATTCCCAATTTTACGGGTATACAGTGAACTCTCTCAAAACCAGACACTGATGGTACCCAGAAATTTGTCCGGCTATTAGAGGTGTCCGCTTATGAGAAAACGAAAAAAATTAAAATGAAAACCTTTTAAAAAAGACATAAACATATTCATATTCTAGAATTTTCCTTTTCTAATCCGAGTGCCTTCTCTTATTGTAAACATTGGAATGCACTTTAAAAACAGAATGTAGTTTGCGAGATATAACAAAATTTCATCTATGAATGAATTTCTGTCGAAGAAAAATATTTGTGATTGTGAGGATTGCACAAGTTATTAATTTACTATCCAAAAATACCGAAATGGACCTTATAAAAATTGAAAAAATAGTACTCCACATGCACTTTATCCGCTTATGAGAGATCCAAACTCTATTGCGGTTATTAAATTTGGTGTCCGCGTCCGGTTATTAGAGAGTCCGCTTATGGGATAGTTATTACTATGAAAAATCTTGAATTTAATTCTGTTCTTTGAAATTTGTCCGGCTATGTGAGATGTCCGCTTATGGGAGGTGTCCGTTTGCAGAGAATGCACTGTATTTATTTTGTTCAATTTTTGTAAACACACTTTAAAAAAATTTTCCATTTTTTAAATTTGAATTTTCTTACAATTTTTAAAATTTTACCGAAAAAGTTAATTTTCAAAAATTGGCGTATAAAGTACTGAAAAATTTTGAGAAAATTGCTTCATTTTTTGATTTTTTATTTTTAATTCAAATTTTCTCAAAAATATTCAATGGATCTAATTTTTATTACTATAGGTACTCCTTTTTTTTATATGTCTACTATAGTAAGATTTCTAATTTAATTTATGCTTCATTCAATTCTTGGGTAAGAAAAACAGCACTTTCATATGTCTGAACCATTTAAGTGTAAACTAGACTCAAGTTTCTTTAGAAAAATAAAAAAAAATAACTTTGTGTAGCTAACTAGCCCGTCACAACGGGAGTTAAATTTAACAGCAAGGTGTATTTTCTACAATCCCTTTTTAGTCCAGACTCGCGGTTTGCCTTGGTCATCTCGGATTGTATATGGCATATATCGCCTAAGGTGCGTGTCTGGCTCTTAACATCGAACACAGCTCGGCAGCCGAGGCGGCGGCGGCGGCAACTTTAAATGCAACATTCAATAAACTATATGAATGGCTAATTGTTCACCTTGTTAATCATCGTTTATATACAGTGAAGGTATATTTTGCGATCACTCGCGCATATATCTACCGAATTCCATAGCAAACATGTGCGTACATTCTTTCGGCCATGTCTCTGAGGGTATTTCATATTTTGTATTTCGTGTATTCAATTCCAACCCCATTCATCATAACAGGTCAGACAATTGATTTATAGAATTCAATTTTTTGGGAAAATTTTTATTGCTTGCCAAAAAAAAAAAAAAAACCCCGCTGCAATTTCGCCACTTCATCATCATTCCATTTCAAGCGCGTGTGTTAACATCTTCACATAATAACACATTATGGCTTAAAAGCTTCGATTTTTTGGGTACTTTAATCGCGTGATTACAGGCAGTTGTTTAAGAAATCTTCACATCAGGCATCACTTTGCTGCAGGCTTACAGAAGTCATTTTTCTTACACCATATTGTGCTGCGCGCATATTTTGCCTTTGGTCGAAGGCTGAACGGGCATGACCAACGCCACCGCGGCCGTCGATCAGTTCTGGGGCGAAAAAATCTCTCAAGTTCACTCGTGTCAGCATGTGTGAGCATAATTTCGTCAGATGTTGTTTTGCATCCTGCTGGTAGGATACACGCGTGTGAAAATAAAGAACAGTTATGCAAATGTAACAGTTTTCTTTTTTATTTCCACGCATATTTTGCGAACGGATTCTGATTTCTGACATATTTATAAATTTCAAGTTTTAATTTAGCACACTTTTAGAAAACTATAATAAACGGGCAAATCATACATCTCATTCATAACGAATTCATGTAGATATATATACATATACATAAAAATTGATTTTCAAACAGGAAGAACAAAATTTGTTTGATTTAAAACAATTTTAAAAACAAAAATTATTCCTCAAAAATAAGGCTATAATTTAATTGAAATAAATAAAAAAATGAAAAACAAGATTATTAATATTAAGACCATAATATACAGATTTTCTACAATGTGCAATTTGCAAAAAAAATTATAAGGTCAATTTATAAGCGGTTACGGTTTTAAAAATCTCTAAATTACAGAGTGAGAGAAGATAAGTAATACGAATTTTTACATTTATTTTAATTTTAAAACTGTTACATGGGAGGAACTCTTAATAATAAATTAGGGTAAGATTAATTGCTTTTATATACTTATTTGAGCATACAGAAAATGTTTTAACGAAAATCCACGAAGAGCCACTTTATAAAAATTTGATTTTCTAACATTTTTATGGTTGGTACCATTATTTTTGAATTAATAGTAACCTCAGATTCAATATGCTTTTCGCCGAGGTATACGAGATTGGGCTCATCAGTTAGATGCTGTCGTAGATAAGTATATACCCTTCCAAGACGCAAATGATGGATGTTTACTGCTTTTATAAAAATCACAGCACTATTTTTCGTAAATTTGGTAGTTATACCAAAAGGCAGTCTATGAAATCTGAGGGCACGTTTTTGATAAAAAAAACAAGATTTTCGATAGTTGAAAAAATGTATATATTATAGATGTTACCGTTTATTTAGATTTTTGAAAAAAAATTGAAATAACGGGGCGATGTCCAAAAAAAGCTAAAAACCAAGTTTAATAAAAATCGACATTTATCGTTTAGACTGTAGCCAAAGGGACAGACAATATATAGATAGACAGAATTGCACCTTCCCTCAAAGTCAAGTTTGATCAAAATCTTGAGCTCAATTTTTTTTTGCGCGATGTTATTTCTTTAAATTTTAATTTATCAGACATTTTTTTTTAATTTTGTAAATATTTTTAATAAAAAATATTGGAATGCGAGTTTGCAGTATTTATCAAGCCAGATTTAAAAAATAATTTACAAAAAAATATTAATTTTCGAAATATAGAATTTAAATTTTTTTTTTAAATCCAAAACTTGTTTTTTTTTATGGAAATTTATTTATTCTCATTTAAACTTTTTAGAAGCTTTTGTTTGATTAAAATTAGAGAGATAGTCGAAAATAAAATTAAAAAATAGTTCTATGTTAATAACGGCTTAATTTAAATATTGTTCTAGTTACACTGTACGTCCAGTATAACAAAAGATATAATGTTCGACAATTCATTATATTTATATCCAAAGATTCGTTACATAGAAACAATATTTTTCGACCTTAAAAAAATATAAATTAGAACTGCATAAATATGCAATAAAGAAAGAACGACTGTCGACGTTTAAGCAAAAAAAGAACCCACACTTATTTCTTGTACCATTTTGTTGTGCCAGACTATATTAAACGCAGAAAAAAAAAACTATTGAATTAAAGAACGATTCTAAAATTTTTCTTTGTTTCTTTCCCTTGAAATTGAACAACATTCGTTATGTGTATAGAGTAGTAAAATGTTGCTTTATTTGTTATTTAGAGATATTAATTGGACTTCAAATGGTGATTCTTTATACTGGACGTTCGTTATATCGGCATTCGTAATACTGGACGTCCAATGTATATGGCAGATTGTATCTACTATATATATTAGCTCATAAAAGATTTAACTATTTGTATGGAAGCTTAAGCTGTTGTATGGAAGGTACTTTGAATTTCGGCTATAGTAACAATGTTTATACTTTAAATCTGTTAGATAATGTTCAAAAACCCGCACTACCTAATTGTTGTCAAGTTTGATAAAAATAGAAAAAATCATTTTCGAAATAGCTATTGAGTTAAAAAAAAAGTTTTCAAAACATTGAGTTTTGAAAAAAAAAACAATTTAAAGCTTTTTATTAAAAACCCAAATATTTTTTTGAAAATTTTGGTTCAGAATCCTATTTCAACTTTTAAAAATTATATCCGTAGAAAAATTTATCAAATCAAGTTTTTATGAAAATGAGAAAATTCTTCCATCGGGGAGGTGTCATTAATAACCATTTTTCGAATTTTTTTTCACCTTCATATATATATACATATTAAAATTCATTTATTTTTTTTTTAATCTGCGGGTTAATATTTGAGGTACCTACTGTTATTTTTGGATCTCCGGGCCAAAATGTCCAAAAAACCCTTGGTACCAAGTTTCAAAATGATCTAATTCCGTTAAGGCTGTAGCCGAATAGAAAGACACCCTGAACTATAATACATTTGTTCATATCGTATAACTTCTTCTCGAAAATTAATTCCTGGAAAGTTTGTATAAAATCAAAAAAAAAATTGCTTGAACGATCATTTCAAAAAATATATATATTTTTTTTTAATTTCATCAAAAGATCAAAGACTATTGTTTTTTTTTTTTTGCTTTTTACTCTTACAAGTGAAGTTTTTGAAAAATATTGCATTTAATACAGGTGCTTAATGCTTATCAATTTGAGTGTAAAAACGGCGGGGGGAGGGGGAGGCGCGGCGTGGAAGGTGCGGCGCGGTACGACGCGACGAACGGATGAGCGCGGTGCGGCGAGGAACGTGGCGCCGGTGAACGCGGAGCGGGGCGATCGCGGCCGACGCGCCGCGCCGTCCTCGTCGCGACGCACCGCGGTGCGCCTCCCCCTCCCCCCGCCGCCGCGGTGACCAAGCGTCACAAAATTGTCTATAAAATATGTAGGTGCATAATTTGTATATACATACATATATGTATGACGTAATTCAAATCGTAATAAACAAATTCAACTTTTATTGCAAAATACTTACATGATCTTCATACTGAATGTATATAATCAAAAGCTGCTTGTATCCACAAGTATAGGCACAACGAAGAAGGTACCATCGAGCACATAATTCCCTTCAGTCATTTGTGGAGAATTACTTATCAGCTTTCAAATAGTTGGCGAAACGAACACGGTGTAGGAGAACTTCTTTTCAATTTATTTTTTCTGATTGAACACGTTACAAAGGATGGACATAATGTCAGCTTGAAACAAAAACAAAGGGACATAATGTCCATTCTAAAATATGTAAATAATTTTTGCAGTTTGGACATTATGCGTGGTTGGTTTTCTTTGAATCAGACATATTGTCCATTTTGACATTTTGTCCTTTTCAAATGAACTATAAATATGCTGTGAAGGTAAATAATTTCCAAATGGACATTTTGTCATTATTCAATAGAAAATATGTCCAAATGAACATTATGTCTTATTTCAACGGACATAATGTCCAAACGGACGGTATGTCTTCTTTAAACGGACATAATGTTTATTTTCATTTTGATCTGGTCATAATGTCCTTGGACCTAATGACTGTTTGAGATTGGACCTTATTTCTCGACATAATGTCCGTGGACTTTATGACCGTTTGTGCGGAATTTATGTCCATGGACGTTAAGTCCGTGGACATTATGTCATCCCATTGCGGTAGCTCTCGGTTCACTCTTGAAAGCAAATTCGGAAGTGGACACGGGCTTGGAAGTAGCTCACGGAGAGTTGACTGTTTTGCTTTTGACATTAGAACTTTTTGACAATTAAGTTAAGTAAATCTTCTTTACTAAAAATTAAATCTATAATAGAAATTTTTTATTTCTGCGTTTACACTGCGTTCATATGTAATCGTATAAAGCAATCATATTCAAATTGCTCTCCTACAAAACTTGCAAAAACTGACTTATGTTGTTTTTTGTTGTTACTACAGAAGACGTTTATATTTATGACATTCTTCATAATTTCACTATTTATTTTTACTATAGGTAGTGATGTTTTGAAGATATCAATATTTAAAAAATAAAAAATTTTGTATTCGTTTTTAATCCCCAGTTTTTTTAATTCTGTTTTTTTTTTTTTGTAATTTTTGTAGACATTGAAATATGTCATAAAATTTGTATCTCTCATATTATTTTAGATTTCAGGTCAGTTAAATACCTAGGTATATCCTAAAAAAAAAAAAGTACAAATATGTTTAACCTAAAAATCGTCTACCAGCATTTTTAACCTAAACTGCATTCAAGAGTACCTATGTGGACACTACCCATGGGTACATGTCTAGAACTAGCCAATTATATTCATAAATGTTTTAATTTAATTCCAATATGAAAATCTTCATTATTATTATTTTTTTGTAAAATTGTGCAATAATTTAAAATCGCAAAACCAAAAAACAAAGTGCATATTTTAGAATACGAAATTCGTCGCTATACCTAAATACATAATAAGTTGTCTTGAAAAAATATAATCTTTTTCTTTAATTTTGTTTAACAACACCAATTCCTTTGCACTTGCTGATTAATGTAGGATTTTTAACTTCTGAACTCCACAGAAGATCGAAGACAGTGCAAGGTTAGCCAGAGACTGAAAGGACCACAGAAAAAAATCATGAAGAAAAATCTTTAAATATACCTATTGCCTACACTTACACCCATACATATACATCACTATATTTTTATTCTATTCGAGCAAGGATACCTACATTTTTGGTTTTCAAATTTTCTTACTATTTATGTTTTTCATTCTTTCCAAAAAAAAAAAAAAATAAAAACCTTAAAGAAAGAAACTCCAGAAGAAGGTCGAACAAGTTCAACACAAAATATTATAGTTTTATAAAAGACTTAAGAAATCTATTGTGCCATGGCTCCTACATCTACCTTATTTGAGAAACAAAAAACTATACGAAAAGGAATAGAACCAAAAAAGGACTAAAGATAAATAAAGGACATCATCAAATCTTTGAAAATCTATCTTTGCTTTTCACTAAGATTAAAGAAATAACAACAACAACAACAAAAAAATAGAAACACCATTTCTTCCATATACATATTATTATGTACCTACATTCGTACGAAGGATGTGTGGTACTTTATACATGTGAGGAAATTTGAGCAGGAACTTAGGTCTTAAAGAAAGGACGTAAGGACGTCTAGGTATGAAGATTTTTTTTAGAAATTGAGCTAAAATTTTAAAATTTCTTACTCAAAATATGAAATGAAGTTGAACTCAGAATGGAAGAAAGTAAATCATACGACGAAATTGGACCTCAATCAAAAAATATACCTAAAAGAACTGTATTTACAGTATAATTCCAGGAGAAAATATTGTTGATTTTTATATCTTTCAGTCAGATTTAATTTTAGATTTAAAAACCAACTTATCTTCGAAAGCTTAGAAATTTAAAGAAATCATAATAAGTAGGTTAGGTACCTATCTAGGTAAATTTACCTGCACATTACACAATAAACTGATTAATTGATAAACTGATAAATCGCGTAATCATAAGCTGTTTAGAAATTTAAGAGTTGTTCAAAAAAGCTCCCGCGCAAATTCTATAATATGAACCTGAACTATCCCCAAGATAGACTTTTGGTTACGTTTTCACTCCGAGTGATTTAAAAAAAAACACATTTAGATAAAGATTATTTTCCTACGAACTGAGTGTGATTCTCCTATTTTCTAGGTTTCTGTTTTTCACTTCTACAGCCCTTCTATAGGTTCAATAAGGTAGCGAGCGATACCTGATTTAGCAGAAAGAGTATTAAATCTCTCGAATATGTGAAACACCCCTACTATACGAATGACAAAGATAGTTTGTGCAGACCTGTTTTTTTTTTTATTTTTTATTTCTTTCTTACTTTATTTTGTAGTTTTGTTCCTTCTTTAACTTTGCATTCGTATCCATGAGCAACAGGGGTTGTGTATGTTGTATTTGTATGCCTTTTGTTATTTTTTCCACTGTGTGTAAGCAGTGGATATAAACGGGCTCACCGATCGGTGCAGAACACAGATACCAGATAGTAGAATATACAAAGATACGGCAGGTACCCATCGACCAAACACTACATAAACGACGAGGTTCAGGACGAAGGGTATCATTTCAAAATCAGATCTCAAAGAGTGAACATACCAACTTAAATCTACTCTAAAAACGAAAACCTCTTTTTCTTTCTAAAAATAAAACGATTTTGTAATATTTACATTTTTTTTTTTCTGGAACGATCGACTTACTTAAAAAAAAAAAAAAAAGTATCTTTATCTACATCGCGCAGTCGTCGTCATATCTATTTACCACGCAGTTGAGTTTGAAATTTCGAGTGCGTAGGTTGTGCGCGGATACAAAATAACATTTAAAAGTTAAAAAAGAAAAAATCCCAAGTGACATTATTACGAACTTATTTTTGCAAAATGACAAGTGTGTGCTCCCAAAATTCCCACATGATGCAGCCACAACAGAAGTATATTATGGTGCCAGCCGGTGCCACCATTGTGTACCAACAACATCATCAGAAGCAACTTGCTCCGGCTCCACTCAACCGGAAGGTGACTTCAATACTTGGCATGAATGGTGTCAACATGATGCCCAGTTCAGTGGGACCGATTGCCAAGAATAAGAAATATGCCTACAATAATATGCCCTATGGTGAACAGCCAATTCCATCTGTGGCACGGCGTAATGCTCGTGAGAGGAATCGTGTGAAACAAGTGAATAACGGATTTGCAACTTTGCGCCAGCACATTCCATCTAATATTGTTAGTGCATTGTCATCAGGTGGTGGTCGTGGTGCGAGCAAAAAACTCAGTAAAGTTGACACCTTACGCATGGCCGTCGAGTACATCCGGGGTCTTCAGGATCTCCTCGATGATGGTGATAGCCAGGGATCATCGTACGGTTCCCCCTCACCAACATC
Organism: Epistrophe grossulariae; assembly: GCA_929447395.1. Classification (NCBI taxonomy): domain Eukaryota; kingdom Metazoa; phylum Arthropoda; class Insecta; order Diptera; family Syrphidae; genus Epistrophe; species Epistrophe grossulariae. The sequence goes on along the minus strand of OV839568.1, from coordinate 34,311,816 downwards.
ATCATCATTGTCATCATCCTCATACTATCAAGCTGAAGGTGGCTCAGATGAGTTTATTTTGCAAAACTCCTACAACTCCGAGGCATCTGCTTCTCCAGCTCCTTCATATAGTTCTGACGTATCAATCGGAGGAAGTGGTAGTGCGAATAACAGCAATGAATATTTGCAATCATCCTCCGGTAGCAGTGACCATATTCAATTCAAATTTGAACCCTTCGATAATTACGATCAAATTGTTGGCGATACTCCTGATGATGAAGAACTCTTGGATTACATCTCATCTTGGCAAGAGCAGTAAATCTATTTTCTAAACCTAAAACAAAAAAAAAAGAACTTGAAAATTTTCATTCTCGTTATGAAATGAAAAAAACAAAATATGAGACAATATGTCCAGTGATTTTTAGATAGTATTTTATTATTGGTATATAAATTCCATTAATATATTTGTTCCTGGATTCAAAAATTAAAAAAAAATGAATCTCCTTGTATGTATATAAAATTCTCTAGTCAAGAATAATGTAAATAACTAACTTGTATATAAACAAAAAAATTGTAAAAAGAAATAATGTGCCTTAATTGATAATATTTTATATTTAAGAATTTTTTTTTTATTTTAATGGAAGACAATGATTTAAAACTTTAGTAATTAATTTTTTTTTAGATTATAGTTTATTTTTAGTTTAAGACAACAAAAATGGAAGACACTAAACTTATTTTAAGAAATTTATTATTTTTTTTTAAATAATGATTTTATTTATACATAAAAACGAAATATAAAAAGAATATTAAAAAAAAAACTTTTTGAGTTCTTATTGGAAATTTTCACTTCTAGAAAATTCTTTGGCGGTTTCGTTGTGTTATAGGCACTTTAAAAGGCAACTGCAACGGATTTAAGGACATTTTTTTTAGGTTGAATAAAAAAGTCTTTATGTTTCAATAAAATTCATGGTGGATAAATTGGCAAAGGTTTTATCAAATGTTGTTATATTTTAAAATATTTATCCAGAAGAAAACCTGTTTGTTGGGCCTCTAGGTCATACTTCATCAGTTATTTGTAAAAATTTCATTGGAACTAAGATACAAAGCCAGGGGACTAATTCCGTAAAACGAAAACGATAAAACAACATCGTTTTGGCAATAGTTGTCAATATCTTTCTCGGTGTTGTAATTAGTTTGGGACTATGGTCAAGTGGAACAAGACATTCTTTGAAGCTCAAAACCCCGATGAACTGGCGAGAAACAAAAAATCGTGATTGTTATTTTTGCCTCATTAATTTAAATAGTTCTAACTCAAATAACCACAATAAATGGATTTATTCTAATGTTTCATCAGCCAAACGATCAACTTACATGGAAAAGATCATTTTTGTTTGCTTTTATTTTATTTTTTATTCACCGTATGGCAGGTTTTATTCTATAGAAGTATCCATATTATGTCTTATCTCAAAAACTAAAGCTTGTGGATGAAAATAGGTTTCATTTTCAGATTCAGGATGCCGAAAATCTACAGAAAATATATCTACTTTTTTTCCGGAAAAAATCTTTGTAGGTAATTATGTTTAATTCTTTTTTGTATTAAGCTCACAGAGAATTACAATCTGACTTTGAAGTACAGACCACGTGATTTTCTTTGAATTAATAATAATTTGACCAATTGTTGGATGAATGATAAATGATTCTATTGGAAATCGACGGTCTTTTTGGTAACTTTCGTTCTGTTTACCTGCTTGTCTTACCAAAGAAGTTTTAGAAACATGCTATATTGATCGTATAGTAAAAGTGCTTTATCCCAATCAAGTGAATTGGGATCAAGTTTCTATAAATTCCTCAAACTGACTATTGCATCTCAAATGTTACAGACGGCTTTAAGGTTAAGACCCTGCCTTACTTACAAAAATCGACCTGTTACAGGGTTAAATGAACATCATTTACATTTCTATATATTATTAGACAAAAGATAAGTAATTAAAACAGCAAGAGTGTAAAGCCGTATCTTTTTTGGCTGGCTGGTTAACTTATTAAATATCCCAAAGTTTTAAAGCTCATGGAATCAAGTGGCCCTGTGGAAGTTACAGAAAAACACATCTCTTCTTCTTTAATAATTCTAAGCAACCAAGCGTTACAAATACGTTAAAATACTAAAATAATACCAATTTTTTGTAGTGTTTTCTTCCAAACTAAACTTTTATTTTTTAAATTGTTTAATAATTTATAAAAAAAAAAATTATCTCTACGCTTACAAAAATAAGAATTCTTATAACAATCATAATTCATACTCATGCATTTATATATGTAACTCGCCTTTGCCAGTCGCCGGCCGCAAAGGCCACCCCACCCACATCTCAGTTTTCACTGGCAGACTGCTGACGGCAGTACTGGTATTGGTATTAGGTTAGGCGGCTAATGCCTAAGTTAGGCATTAGGCACAGAGTTACCACTGGGATACAATAATTGTATCCCGGGGATTCTTTTTTTCGGTGGGATACGGGAATACATTTTTTTTTTTAAAAAGGACACATTTGTTCACAATCATTTTAACTCAATGAAAGTAAAGTTGTTTATGATATTTAAAACTTTATTCTATTCTATTACAATTTTTGTATTTAATTTATGTTTTATAGAAACAGAAAGAGTGAGGAGTGCGGAGTGAGGAGTGAGGAGTGAGGAGTGAGGAGTGAGGAGTGAGGAGTGAGGAGTGAGGAGTGAGGAGTGAGGAGTGAGGAGTGAGGAGTGAGGAGTGAGGAGTGAGGAGTGAGGAGTGAGGAGTGAGGAGTGAGGAGTGAGGAGTGAGGAGTGAGGAGTGAGGAGTGAGGAGTGAGGAGTGAGGAGTGAGGAGTGAGGAGTGAGGAATGAGGAGTGAGGAGTGAGGAGTGAGGAGTGAGGAGTGAGGAGTGAGGAGTGAGGAGTGAGGAGTGAGGAGTGAGGAGTGAGGAGTGAGGAGTGAGGAGTGAGGAGTGAGGAGTGAGGAGTGAGGAGTGAGGAGTGAGGAGTGAGGAGTGAGGAGTGAGGAGTGAGGAGTGAGGAGTGAGGAGTGAGGAGTGAGGAGTGAGGAGTGAGGAGTGAGGAGTGAGGAGTGAGGAGTGAGGAGTGAGGAGTGAGGAGTGAGGAGTGAGGAGTGAGGAGTGAGGAGTGACGCTTAAAATGTTATTTAAGCGTAAACAATTTTTTTATACATTAAGGTACTTTGCAGGATTTAAAAAAAATTCCAGCTTAAAATGCGCTTTCTTAAAATTTTTTCCGTCGTCCAGCCCAATTCTTCTGATTGGCTAAAAAAAGTCAAAAAATATTTCAATAAAATTAAATACTTTGTCATTTAGAAATATTTTTTAAAAAGTAAAAAATAACACTTTAAAATGCGTAATGAAAATCCCGTCAAATATTTATAAAAAATCTTTCGGCGGGATTTTTTTTTCGGCGAGATTTCGTGATTCAGGATTTCGTTACGCTCCCCAATCACTTAGGTATCTATTTATATTTTTAAATAGCAACGGAAAAATTACCTCCCCATTTTAATTTTAATAACATTTTCCTTCCTTTAACTATATGCATTACATAATTCTCTTACTTCTATCTAACAGAACAATAGACATACTCGCCCTTCTCCTGCTTGTATGCATTCATCTCCTTTTGAGAGCCCATATCAACAATTTGTTTCTGTGTTCAAACGTTAATTTATGCTTACAAATTTTCTGCTCACAACATTTATCTTACTTTAAAATAGTAGTGTCTGCTTTTTTCATAAATTTTGTATTTCGAGCATTTGTCATTTCGAGCATTTTGATTTTCGTACATTTATGGTTTTTCTACATCTGTCGTTCGAACATTTTGTTTTCGTTTTATGTGTTAGGTTCCCGTGTTAAAAACTTTGAGAATTTACCAATTTCTATAAAATATTACAACAAAACATGACAATATCGATATAAGATGTCAAATCTGATATGTATACCTATTGTAATCGGCGAAATTTCAAGGTGTTAAAAATAGTTAAAAATAAAAGTTTATATCAGCATATTGATAAGGAAGTCATATCTGCTCTACCTACTCCTATACTCCTATACCAACTTTATTTATATAGAAAACGAGAACCTGACTCTTGTTCTAAAATACAACGAAATCCACTTGAGTCAAAATGTCTGTAAAAACATGTCATATTAGCACATGCATGTGCCATCCATATGATTTATATATCTTACACTGGCCTTACTTCTTCGACATATAAATTGCCGAAGTTTGAACTTAGGGATATTTATGTGACGCCAGACAAATTTTTCATTGCATCCATAAGACATAAAATATGACACTCCAAGAAGCATTTACAAAACAAAAAATATCTAAATATGTAGATACACAGATTGCATGCTTCCTTACAGGATATCATATTTCTTTAAAGGACATTCTTATGTAAGATAACAAAACTCTTAATACTGAGAGTGGAAGTGGAAGAGTCCTCAGTTTAAACGTTCAAAAGTTGAAAGATTTACAATCTGCCAAATGAACTGTTTACGAGAATTCATATCTTATGAATTGTCCACCCTCGGTAACGTCCCTAAGTTCCGAATTAAAATATACCTATATCCTTAGGCGGGCTTAGCTGCACTTCCTCGTTTTTATTTTTTTTTTTATTCAGTAGCTCCTAAATACGAGCGCACATAACAATAATAATTATCAGAAGTCCTAATCACTCAGTACAATGATCTTCTTTTTTTTTTATTTCAATGCCAGAAAATATCGTCCCTCAGGGACTATACGGAAGACAGTGGATCATTATAGGTATGTGGATATCCTGTTCATATAGCACACACATGTGTGTGCTTCCTATAGCGACCATGTTCCGAAATATCTGCAAACAATAAAGATGAATACAATACGACAAGAAACCGGATTGCACTTCCTCAAAGGTAATAATAAAAAAAAAAGAATATTTATAAAGGAAACAGGGAAGACTATATGACATAACCAAAGACGAATTGACGACCAAAGGTAAGTTATATAGGGTGGACAAAAAGGATCTACATACATATTATATGTGATGCATAATTTTATATGCAAAAAAATGCTCAAAACAAAAAAGGTGACAATTTTAAAGGTTTAAGGTAACATTACATTTGGTCGCATCGAAGACAACGCAACAATGTAATTTGATCGTTGAATATTGCACACCCATTTCCTGTAATACGCGTGTCCTTCTTCCTCATTCTTCCAAGTCTAATTATTATAAAGATTTGCATGAATGGTATTTAAAGGAAAGTATATTTTTTAAAGAATGTCGTTTGACTGGATTTTCTTTTTCTATTCAAATTGAAAAACTCATAGATATTGCTCGACTGAGATATGAATAAAAAGAAAAAAAAAAGGACACACTTCGTCTAGAATTTCAACTTATACTTAAGAATCAGGCTGCATACATGAATATCGCATTGTAATATTTTATGAACAAGTGTTAACTTTGGTAGAAATTTGAATAAAACGTTCACTCCTTCATCCATCAGATACACATTTAAGAATTTGAAATGAATTAAAGGAACATAAAAATGATTAATGTCCTTTTTTGTAGATTTTTGGGGCGTTTCAAAGGATTGGCACGCGTGTGCTCTTCGGGGTATCAGTCTGTCACGCATTAAGAACATACAACACAGAGTATACCTTATGCTAAATTGATATGAGTTTGTTTTAAAGTTGAAGGATATTTTTTTTTTCATTTTTATCAAGTTAATTTAAGGAATATATATGGTTCAGTGCGGTTGCTATGGCCGGAAGTTGTTATTGTGTTCCACCACGTGCATTTGTTATGCTTGACTGAGCGACAATTTCAGTAAAACAAAATAAAAAAAAAAAGAGTTTTAATGAGTTTTTAAGAATTACTGATCGCTTTGGCTATATGGACTTAATTTATGTAGGTTTTTCCATATAAAAAAAAGTAAGGACAAAAATTATATGCTTGTTATGGATTGTGAACTTTATACTACCAGGTTTGGGTCATAGAAAATTTTGTGACAGTTTCCAGCAAGGAGTTTAAAATTAAAAATATATCGTTGGGTATTCAGATAAAGTTGTAGTTGTTAAAAGATTCCTTCAAATTTTTTTGAAAATTGAGTTTTGAGAGAAATAAATTTTCAAACTTATTTGACCGTTTTAAGTCGAAAACGAAGCGAAAACGAGAAAATTACCTCTTAATTTTTTCGACTTAAAATGACCTCCTGAGGTCAAAAATCATGGTTTTCTTCTGAGGCGGTGATTTCGGGACACCCTGTATAGGTATATGTAAACATATATAATTTTTTTTTAATATTTTTACAATTTTTATGTACTAAATAACTAAAGCTACCTATATAGCTAGTGGCATCCGCGTAAAATTTGATCAAAATCGGTTAAAATCTAAATATTAGGGATTTTTTTTATTACATTTATTTTAAACATTGTAAAGACACTATACGAAGCCGAAAATTGAAAATGTCTACCAGAAAAGACGGAAAATCGTGATTACCCGCGAATTTACATACTTTCAGTGGTGGATGGTGGCGATATCTTAAAATTTCGCACTTTCTATGTGGGAGGAAGAAAATGATGATTCTAAGGAATGCAAAACACTACAAAATCGAATCTGTTAATTTTATTCCTCAAATGAGATGGCTAACAGATGACGTTACGCTCTCATTCTGCTACATTTGTGTAGGTATACAAATTATTGAAGTGTGTCAAAAAATTCATTGTAAAGGGTTGTTTGAAGCCCCTATAAATTTTTTTAACTCTCTATTTTTTGCGCATTCCCATATTTTTACCTTTGATTTTAAAATGTTGGAGAAACCTTTTAAAATAGGAGAGAAGACGTTTTCAAAAGTACGAAACTTCAAAATGTATTGCCTCAGCGATGGAAAGTAATAACTGTCTTTCATCTACCGGGCAATATGGCAATTGTTAAAAAACCTCAATTGTAAAAAAGGTATATCCCATCATATCGAGCCTGCAAAATTTTCAAAGTCAATTTCCACTGAACCAAAAAGGTACGTAGATACAATAAACAAATTTACAGTTAATTTTGTATCAATTTTCGTACAGTTAACCGGTTTATTGCAGGGCCAATAAAAAGTTGTTTACTGACTGAATAAACGTATATTGATACAAGTAAAAGTTTATTGATCCTGTTTATGAATTTATAAATATATATCTTTTACAAAATTGCTCAGGAATGTCCTTTTTTGTTGTTTGAAGACACAAATTTGTTATGTTAATGAAATAGCTTATTGAATTGGTCAATTTCATTTGTTGTGCCAATAAATTATTTCTTTGATCCAAGCAAACTTGTTTGTTAAGCCTTTGAAATTAGTTATTAAATTGGAAAAATTTGGTTTCGATTTGCATTCCAGTTTCCTTTTATTATATATGAATATTTATTTTTTCTTATATTATCGAATAACTCTTCCGAAAATATAAAAGTAAACAAAATAATTTAATTTAAAAGTGGCGTCAACTCCAAAAAATTTACGTTTTGCCCCAACTACGACATTTGGCCTCATCAGTATAAGATGATGTTGGACCAATCTAAGATGCAAATCATGGTCGATGCTTAACGACTCTTATAAAAATCACAGCATGACAATACTGTGAATTTTATAAGAGTCGACTAAAATTAAAAAAAAAAAACACTTTATTGGGACAGTAAATAATTTTTTGAGCCAACACACAGTTTATTACGGTAGTAAAAAAAAAGCTAAAAATCAATTAAAATAATTACTGATATATCTTGTTTATTGCGCCAAAAAAACGCTTTTATCAAAGAAAAAAAAAAGAATTTTTATAAAAAAAATTGTTTGGCGCAATGTATGAGTAAAAAAAACAAGTTTATAAATACAGTGCATTCTCGATTATCGCAACTAATTAAAACAAGAGTGGTTGCAATGACCGAGGTTGTTGCAATAACCGAGTAAATATTTGTTTATAGGCTCAATTGAAGATTCAAAGCGAAAATCAGAAAACCAGCACTTATATAATAATGCAACAAATTTTTATTCAATAACACATAAATAATAAGAAACAAAACAAAAATAAGTTCATTCTTTAAGATATAAGTACATAAATGCATACATACGTTTAGTTCTCTATATAGCTATAATTATTTTCTTTGGAAAAAATTGGACATTTTTGTTTCGATTTTTTGGATTTTTAAATTTTTAAAAATTTTTAAAATCGTTATTTCTCGCAGTTTTTGAAGGCTCAACATTTGTTCAATAGGGGCTGAACTAAAAAGAAAATCTTGCATTGTATAGATACATATGATGTACATTCATACAACTTAATCGTACCATCACTCGAAAGTAGCGGTAAAATAACTGCCGAGACAAAATGTAACGCAACAGACAAAAACGCAGACATAGCTAAGAACCTGAGTAAAGAAAGATATGCATATAAAAACAAAAGTTGTAAATAAAGATATGCATATAAAAACAAAAGTTGTACTTATCGAGTCAATTTTTTTTCAAGAGTTGCGATTACTGCGTCAACAATGATATAAATTCAGCTGTTGCGAAAATCGAGGAGTTGCGTGAATCGAGAGTTGCGTTAATCGAGAACGTACTGTATAAGAACCCGGTTATTTATTTTTAAATTTTAATTTTCAATAAACGGAGTTTAACTGAGCCAACAATATTGTTTATTGAGTAGAAATTTTTAAAACAGAAAATGTTAGTAATATCAACAAAAAATTTATTGAGACAATGAAAAAACAGTTAATATGGTGTTTATTGATATTACAAACTTTTTTTTTCAGTGTGTTGGTATTACAAGATTAACCAATTGCGGGGCTGCTAAAAGTTAAATATTATGTCAACAATTAATTTTTATTACTTTTATTGTTAAGACACAAAATTTTAAGTATTAACTAGAGCCTACGATTCAGTCCGTGTATTTGAAAAACACGGGTACACGGACCCCGTGTAATTATTACACGCAAATAAAAATCCGTTCTCTTAAAACACGTGTATTTATTTGCTTAAAATCGATTTTTAAAGAAAAAATTTAATAATTCTAAATTTAAATCCACTGAAAGATTCGACTACCAAGTCGTTGTCGTATTTTTATCAAAAAAATCCCATAAATTTGGCCCTCTCCAGTGATGATTGGATTATTTAAAATACACGGATCTTCGGATACACGGACACACGGACGCACGGATACACGAAATACACGGATTCAAATCCGGATATTATAAGAACACGTGTATCCGTGTTTTTAAATATCCGTGTATAATAGGATCTGTGTACTTACCTATTTTAAGGTTTCTCAAAATGCCCAATTTATTTTTACTAATTATTTTTTTGGCAATTTTTTTTTTAGGCGAGTAAAACATACCATACATACAAGATAGTCCAATCATTGAAATCATAATTTAAAAAAAAATCATGCTATGTATGAATATGGCAGGAATATTGCTAACTGCACTGTGCAGTGTGCACATGACAGATCATTATATCTGAATTTGGAATTTGGATCCAATTTGTCCTAACTTAAAACTGGATCGTACAAACTTTCTATTAATAAAGTGAACAATTATACATATATGTATAATCATGTAGCTTGATATTAAAGATACAATGTTAATGGTTCAGTAATACACCTAATGATATCTTGAATGAAAAAAAATTTTAAAATCAAAAGTACCTATATACCTACTAAAAAAAATTCAATTTAATTTCATTTGAAAAAAAAAATTTCAAAATTGTTTGCAGTAATAAAAAAAATCGATCAAGCCACTAAAAAGCTACACGTGAACGGTGAATTACTCAAAAATGACCCAATTTTCTCAAAAAACGTCAAAACCCTATTTCCGCTATTCGAATTTTTCATAGAAATTCTGAAACACAGTTTTCTAACATTTATTTTGGTCCTATGGTATGAAGTTTAGTCAAAATAGTTCGAGCCATTTTCAGAAAAATAAAAAAAAAACGAAATCGAAATAAATCCAAAATAGCTTTTAACGGCTATCAATAAATGATGAGCTAAAACAAAAATTCGCATTTTCCTGTATGTATAGGGAATCACATAAAAATGGTCTGTAACAAATTTAAGCATCCAACGAATTGTATGACGAAAAATTTGATACTCTTTGAGACTAGATACTTTGGGTACTTCTTAAATATCAAGGATCATAGAAAATTTATTTTTGGTAAAATAATTAATGCTGCTTAGTTAGTAATTCAAAAAAAAACCCCATCAAGCAAGGTTATTTTCTCCACAAATCAGAGAATTTTCAAATATCACAATTTGTATCCAAATATACCTTTAACCTTTAACTTTTTTTTCCCAATATTTCACGGAATTCAATAAATGCAAATAATGATCCTGCCTTTGCCAAATTAAATTCGTTTCGCTGCAGGAAAATCACTTGTTTCACAACCTTGGACAAAAACAGTAAAACACCATATTCTCCTTTTAACAGGTACATGGTACATACTAGATTACCTGTATCCAAAAAAAGCCGGGGAAATCCATTTTGACAAAATATCATGTGAATAATGACTACCTGTTCAACAAATTAAGAGACATGTATAATACCGGCAATCTTAAGACAATAGCCATAGTATTATAATTATAAGACACAACAGTATAACTTTAAATCCTTTCATTGCATTTAAGGACTTCGAAAGGTTCAGCGAGGATAGACTGGTATATACAAGTGAATTCGTGTGTAATTTTCATATTCGTCTTCTTCTTCTTGAAGTTGATATGGAATCTCCTTGGCCTGCTTATAAGTCCAACTAAGGTATATAGCCTAGAAGAAAAGAACCTAAGTCATAAAATGGATTTACTTGGGATTCAAAATTTGGGTATATCTTTCGTTTCTACCTGAGTTCTATAGTCTTATTCTTTTGTATCCCAAAAAAAAAAAAGGATCTTCGCATTGTTTTGATTGATTTACTTTTTCCGCAGCGAAAATGTTAAAAGTTCGAACATATACCTAGCTATATAGAGAAAATCCTCAATAATAACTTCAATGTATAGAATAGGTCTTAAAATAGTGGAATCATCCAAATTTGAGCTCAAGAAAACTGAAGATCGAAATATTGTAAGCAAGGAAGTGTCGCAATAATTATATATATTGAATTGATTTTTTTTCATATTTTCATAGGATTGACAGAATCGAACCATTGACTGAATCAATGACATATACAAAAAAAAATACGGATTACAATTCAAGGCTAGAGAGAGAGAGATAGAGATTCCTTTCAAGGATGATAATATAAAAATTCAAGAAAATCGCTTCACTAATATGACTATATAGAGATAGATATACGATTGTATGACCGACTAAAAAGTTGATTGCCACGAATGAGTGAATCTTTTCTTTGATTTTCTTTGCGGTTTCTCTGTGTCATTACATCGTCGTTCATCTTAGAGATAGAGGATAAGGCAAAAAAAACAACAACAAAACAAGAAATCCACAATGGATGAGGACAGCGATTGATGAGATATCAAATACCAAAGAAGATCGATCTGAAGCGGCTAAAGTGTGTAGTGAAGCAGTATTTGAAATAAATGCCAATCTGTGATTTGTTGATGGAAAAGATTTTTCTTTAATGAAATGGAGTTATATGTACAAGCTGAGGTTTTATATTAATTGAATTTATAATTTTTAAATCTGCACAAAATAGTTATGTTGTTTTTTTTTTAACGCATAAGAGTAGGTATTCAAAACTTTCCCTTGGGCTCTTTCACATCACATTACCTTACAGCTCTACACAAAATGTGTATAAAAGTTGCTGAGAAAATAAGATTCAGAAAAATTTTCTTTTTTTTTTTAATACCTATGTATTCTTAAATTTTATTCGATAAACCTTGGTTTCGAACAATAACTTTTTAAAAAAAATACCATGTTTTTAAAACGGACTAAACGGTTCAAAATTTTATAAATCCTACAGCCCTACACTCATTTCAATTTATCTTTTGCATGCGCCCCACGTTTTTGTCTGTTAATTTTTTTTCAATCGATTTTAAACTAGTTTACCGCTTAGCGAAAGACTGATTTGAAACTTATAACTACATTTTTTATAAGCAATTTAAAATTGTATGTACTACTTGATCTACTTGATCGTATGAATTTGCTGCTGTGGTTCAACTGGATATGAATTTCTTTAAATCTAAAATTAACCTTTATTTTCAATATTGTTTAGATTTGAATTTTTGGAGGACCTCCTGGATGATAAATTTAAACCTCAGTAGTATAATTTCGGAGTAGATTTAAAAAAAAAAGTGGATTAATTTCCGTAGTAGATTTTAAAACAGTAAAAAACTCATGTTATCAAAAAGTGTATTTTTAACAAAAAATAATTTAATTAATAAAAAATTAATTTATTTAAATAAATATTTTTCAAAAAAAATAAATAAATAAAAATAATAAATCATTTAATTTTCATTCTTTTCAGAGCATAATCGAATTATAAATTAAAACATTCAGAGTTAGAGTCGGTTAAAAAATTGAATTGATTTTCTTTCATGTAATTTGGGTAAAGAATTTTTGAATTTTTCGGTGTGGAAAAAAGGAGTAGATTTCAAAAAAGCGGAGTGGATTTATTTATTTTTCTTAAAATTGGATTAAAATTACTCCGATTGGAGTATATAGGTTCTAGCGCAGCCCACCAACTGGATGCATTTCGCTCGGAAAATCTGGAAATGCAATTCTATATTTGTCTTAAAGTATTTTCGTTTGTATAAGTCCCTATTTTTTATTTTTTCAATTTGTCTAAAATTTTTAAAAAACGTCATCAATAATCAATTTTCTATGTAAAATGTTCATAATTATTTCGTATCGTCATAGTTTTTAAAATTTGTTTTAATTTCTATGTTTAATTAATAATTCCATAATTTTTGGAACTATATACAGTTGACTCCCTCTAAGTCGAATTTTCACAAGATATCAAAATTAGTGCAAGTTAGAGGGATTTTTGGAAAAATTTGAGTTAGAGTGATTAATAGTTTTTTTTGTTTAAAAGCATTTATTAAATTTAAAAATAAGGCCAAACAAATTTGATAAATAAATCAAATAACGAAAAGCTTCTTGCTTTATGGCTCATTAAATCATTATTATTCTATCAAAATTTCATTGTTTGAACAAAATTACTTAATTTTTTAACAGAGTCATCACATAGGTATCATTTTTTTCCGGGATTTCAATGTTAAGTATTTCGACTTCTTCTTCCCCTCCACTCTCCTCATTGTAAGCATCGCAGCGCAGGTTAAGTTGTGTGGATACCGTCCATTTCAACAAAATACTTTAATTTTTTTTGAGATTGTTTTTTTCGCAAAAGAAAACAAAATAGAGGGATTGAAAATAGCCTGAGGGTCTGTTTCACAATAACTGAGTAAAGTTCTGCTTAGATACTTGACACATACATACTGGCACAGGGTCATAAGTCTACATGAGAAAAACTTACAATTGTTTTTTGACGACTTATATAGGTTATAAATGCAAAAATATTATTTTTTGGTTTGTGGAGTTACATATGACCCTGTGCCAGTATTTATGTGTTGAGTAACTAATCAGAACTTTACTCAGACATTGTGAAACAAGCCCTAAGAATCGAAAAAATATATTCGAGTTAGAGTTCCTAGAGGATAATTTTTGACAGAAATACCAAAATATAGTGAAATTCGACTAAGAGGAAGTTCGACTTAGAGGGAATCGACTGTTATTAGAAATTTTTTTAAATGTGATTCGATAAAATTTTATCATTTCATCCATTATTGAGATACATGTACGGAAATAACCTTAAAATATTGCAATATATTTAAAAATATGTCAAAGCACTACTTTTGTGATGCGAACATTTTGGCAACAACATAAAATGTAGTATTATTACAATTACTTTATATACATTACAAGATATGTATTATATAAGTATAATCAAAAATATTTAAGGTGTTTTCGAGAAATTTTGATTCAACGCTAGCTCGATAAAACCATGTGCCTTCATTCTGTAGACTGTAACTCGATCGCATTGATAAAATTAGTCGAGAAACGATGAAAATTGAAACAAATCGTATCATTTTTGTTTAATGTTTCAATTCTCGACCAATTATATCGATGGGAGAATAACGGAATGTAAGCCACTGGACGCAGTTAGATTATTAAATCATTGTTTACGAATCATTGTTGTCAGTAAAAATGCGTTGCGTCAATGTATCCGAAGATTTTGTCTGTTTTTATCAATATCTAGATACAAAAAAAAAATCTTCATTTAATTTATATATAGATGAACTAAATTTAACAAATAAAAATGGCGTATTGACAAGGCCCTCACTAGGCAACTGGAGTCCAAATGAGATCACCGGGATGAAACGCCAATTTTTGAAGTCTTAAGGCCGTTGAAAGCTATATTTTGCAAATTTATAAATACAATTTTTTTTATTTATTAATAAAAAATGGTTTCATTACAAATTAAAAAAAATATTGCAAATATAAGTTTATAAAATTGGGAAAACTTATTCTACTGATATTTTAAGGAATTAAAAACATTTGTTCTGTTTTATTCTTTTTAAATTTTAAATTTATGAATAAAAATTTTGATATTTTGATAGTCTGGCTTAGAGAGTTTTCACTGTTACTACTTTTAAGTTATTAAAAAAATGTATAATAGTTTCTGTTCTTTAAAATCCACGTAACAAAAAACCTATATGTATACATACATACATACTTATTTAGTTTTAAACAAATCTTATTAATTTTATATCGAAAGCAAGATGGTTTAATGTATAGCGCAATAAAAGTTCGTACCATTAAAATATGGTTGTTCATGCAAATGTCATAAATACCTGCTACAGGAAGTTTTAAAACTGTGCGTTTGTAAATTTTAGATGATAGCATATTGCAACCCTGCTATATGTATAAAATGCCGGATATCGTACCCAACCCATTTTATGTGCCATTTTGTTTCAATAATATGACGTGTGCCAATTTAAATAAATTTTTTAGAAAATTGCTCATCTCCCGACTAAATAGGTGAAAAAGAGCCATTTCATATTATGATCTTTTCTTGTTTCGACCCAACCTGTACGCGCATTAATATAGCTTTAAAAATATAGCCTTGTTTCTGTTGCTATAGAATAAATATTAAATTTTGTAGACTATTGCATACATATCCATTCAATAGGAAAATATATTTTCACATTTTAAAGATACTATTACCGCCCATCTAATTCAGTGTAGATCTATCTAGTTTGTATCCACCACATGGCAATGAGCCACATGTTACAGATATCACTCTTTTTTTTTGTAACGACGATTCCACACTGCTGATGAGGCTATCACCACATCCCTACTGAGTATAGTAGATATCAATGTCTTGTTTTTTCCACTTGCATTTCACAAACACCAAGTTGTGGAAGATGAGTTAACCAAACAACTCGCACGCGGACTTTGCGGCTACTTATTATATGTTTGTAGCTTCTTTTGCGGTTTCTAATACCCGACCCGTACCTATAGTAGGTAGTTATAATCATCCAACTAACATCTTAGAATGAAGGTCCTCGTTCTCTTCCAACAACAAAATCAAGTTCTGCTGATCATCTTATATGCACTGCATTCTGTAGGCCATGATGAAGTTTAGATAAACTTATCTACGAAATGTTTTTAATGGCTAAGCCGCCTCTCGAATGGCAATCCGTTTGTTTCATCTCATATGTATGTATGTAGGGTATATGGTAGGGATGAACCCATTCACTTAATATATATGGACGTGGCTCGGTGCAGCCCATCATGATGGAGAGAAATAAGACTTTCTGAAAGAGTTGTCATCATAGCTGTTGTAATCGGTTTAATTGATCACCGACTTGTTGTATATATTTCCCATCCTGTGATCATTTACTCTCAGCCGAATCCAGAAAATTAAATACCTACCTTTTATACCAATTCTCTACATATATATAGCTACTATATAGACCATGAGCAATGTGGAGCACTTTGAGAATGCAATATACACGTGAATGCATGCAGTTTCAAGTGCAGATTATATATAGGTATCTTTTAGATAGCATAGGTAGGTATACTACAGGTACCAATGAAAGGCTTCATTCAATTATCACGGCTACTCTTGGGTTGTAAATGCAAGAAGACCACAATCGAATCTATTTTGTCGGGGTCACGTTCATGCGACGCAACTCGAAATTCTTCGTTCGGCGGAAATGAACATAAGTTGATTTGATTGCGGTTCCTTTTGGCGCACAGTGGGGTAGAAGATTATTAAAGTTGGATGGAAATAATTCGCAACATACAGCAAACAAATCTTAAATTTAACATGAACAGCTTAGAAGTGTTTTTTTTAATTAAGTTTCTGACAATAAGGCCGTGCAGTTTTCGCCAAAAAATTATTTGGCAACATTTTTTAAGTTTGAATATCTTAAGTTAAAAAAAAATTTTGTTAAAAAATGATCATAATTTTATCAAAGTTGCGAAAGTGAAATCAAGTCCTTACTGCCCTAGAGGTTAAAAATTGATCTAAATTTTCTGATCCACAAAGAAAACTTATGGCAAAAATATAAAAGGTGTTTTGCATAATGCATAAGGGTCGAAACAAGAAAAAATCGCATGTGGGTCGGAAAAAAAAAACAACGACACCTAAACTGCCATAGATTTTTTTAAATCCGGAAATCGATAATTTATAATTTTCTTTTTAAATAAAGTTGTTTTAGGAATAACTTTTGAAAATTAATTTTCAAAGTATATATTTTAAGTCATAAATTCGCGCAGTTAAAATTTTCGTTTTTAAGTTAATTTTACTAAATCTTCAGGTGAATTTTCTTCGATCGAAATTACCCTTATATGACTACAAAAATTCTCTGATAAATTCTATTCATTTTTTTTTTCTTTCAGAAAGAAATATGTAAATGAAAATTTTAAGACACCATCTGACTTCACAATTTGATTTTTTGCCAGATTTTAAAGATTCACACTCCAATTTGAGGCGACACGATGCGCCGCACGAGCAAGTGTATACCTTCGATATAGCTATGTTAAATTCAATTCGAAGGATGTCGAACAAGATACTAACTTGGGATAAAAATCCGATGTTCATGGGCATTCGAAGTAGTGTTGAATTAACGTGAACATTATTCCGGCAAAAAGTTGTAAAGATACTATTTGCCTGATATTGTTCCAGTTCTAATAAATTTGGTTCATTTATGAGGCTGATTATTGTGCTAATAGAATCTATAAACGGATTCAGATTTTGTATACCATAAAGTAGATTATATAAGACCCATAGCTTTCTTTCTCAATTTATACGTGAACTGTCTATAAGATGATTCTAATTTTATATGCTGTAATAATGTTTTAACTTGTATTATTTAAGGTATATAGTATAAAATTATGGCAAGTTCGTAAAAAAATCGAGATTTTGATCAAACTTTAAGTTAATTTTAAGTTAATAGCGAAGTCGAAAATGGTGGGTGAAATTCTGTCTGTCTGTCCTGTCCTTTGGCTGCAGCCTAACCGGGAGGGTCAATTTTCTTTAAATTTAGTACAATAATACCTATAAGCATTTTTTGGGTATTCCCCCGATAATTTTTTCTTATTTTTTTAGCACAAAAAATAACGGTACCTGCGCACACATTTTTTTAGCAATTAATGCAAATCTTATTTTTATCAAAAAAGGGAACATTTTTTATTACTTTTTTAACATATATAGGCTACCTTTTTTGCAAAACAAAATTTCTCAAAAATGGTTAGGTATAATATGTAAATGGTACCACTAATAGAACTATTTTGTGTTTTATATTTGATTTTCTCAAAACTTGTGTGATTGACTGATTTGTGATCAGTTTTAACCGAGTTTTTATTTAACTTTATATATGTAATTCGAAAATGACGTGATCTTTATTGAACTTGTTACCCAGCGGTTTTTTAAAATTATTTAGCAGATTTTAAACAAAAATTATTCTTATAACTTCAAATAACGGTACCTCCTATACATGTGTTAACACTCATTTTTATCAAAAATTACTCCTATGATTTTTATTAAAAATTTCCTTTCAGCTAATATCAGAACGATCTATAGCATAGGTATTTTTGGAAACTAATTTTTATTTAATCCATTACTATAACGGTTGCTCTTATAGAACCATTTTTTGGTTTTCAACTTTATCATTACTAATACGATGGACCCTTGCAAAATTATACTAAGTCCACATAGTATAGTTTTGAGTTACCGTTATACTATTGAAAAACCTTTATTTTAATACTTTTCCTGCGAATCTTACAAGAATGCCTTGAAAACAGAGGTCAAATAGGGCTTAGTATAATGCCTTATTTCGACATTTATCCCAAACAAAAACTAACTTGAAACGTCTCTCCTCACAAATAAAAAAGTACACTTAGTATTGTTTTGCATGGGGCCATCGAATTTTTGAACCGATTTTAATGAATTTTTTCCCACTACAGCTTCTTACAAGTTTAAATAATATTGCTTATCAAAATTTAAAAAAATCAAATTTTTTATTTTTAAGAAAAATTTCAAAATTATTTTTTGAAAATTCGATGTTTCAAAAACGCGGTAGATGATTTTATTCAAAATTAATATTTTGACTCCGCATTAATAAAGGCTACCATTTTTTTTTTTTCTTAAAAATGTTTTTTAAAATTATATTTTTTTGGGTCACCATTGTTTGGCAAAATTCATTTTAGTCCATTGAAATGCAACATTGGCCTCGCATTTAGTATAGGTCAAGTTTTTTTGGTTTACTGTGTAGGGTGCATCAGTGTGAGTATACGAAATGATTTTCGGGACTGTAACCCCCCCCCCCTATTTGTCCGCCATATTGAAAAAGAGGGTAAGAAACCCCTTTTCACAATATCTTGAGAAATTTAGGTCTGAAAAAAAAAATTAAAACCTAATTTTATTGTTTTTTTTTTTTTATACAGGGTGATCGGCATAAGGTGCACCAAGAAGCTAGAGCAAGTAGTTTGGGTTAAGACAAGAAAAAAATCGTACGAAAGGGTGGGTCTTTTTCCCCCCGTTTAGGCAGGAGGGCCAATTTTCTAAAAAAAATTGACTTAAAACAGAATAAAAATTATTTAAAAATAATGGTTAAACTTACATTGTCATGCTATACCTTTTTGAAAAGCCAGAAATCTCTTCTTTATAATTAATTTGAGTGTACCTACCTAAGTGTAGGTATCTTTATTAATGAGAAACGCATAAAAACTGCAAACGTGAGATTTGATTTGAATTAGCTGGAATTTAAGTGAAGACGTTTGGGTACATGTATTCATAATACATTTAAACAAAACAAGATTGTACTCAATCTAGTGTTCTTTATGATTTATATTGAACATAACAAACAATACTTAAATTTAATCCAACAAAATGCTCTGTTGCGAGAGATTTAAAAATTATTTCAAAATATAGATTATCCATTTTTAATTCACCGCATAATTCTGTATAAGAAAAAATATTATTAATCGAACTTTTTACGACATCATCTCTCCACGCCTAAATGAACCTTTTGAATATTTCGAGAGCACTGATCACAAAGCGTGCGATATGCCCTTTGGTCAGTGATACTTTGCCGACACTCTATAGTCACTTCGAACTGAAGGTATCTACATTTAGTTCAAAGAGATTTATCGGCACAATGGTCATTGGACTTTCGTTGACAATGCCAAGAATTAACGCTCTTAATGATACCGACTGGATCATGGTGACCACAAAAAGATATAGAAGACAAACAAAAAAAGACTGAAAATCTGCACAGGTCCTTATATAAATGGCGATAATCGATTACTCTATTCTTCAATACTTTTGCTTCTTTTTCTTTTCTTATTTTCTTTTGATTGGCATGAAAAGGCGGTCAACGATGTGCATTTAGACGTGAAATTGTTTCAGAGTGTCGCACCAATTCCATAGGTTATTTTTATTTTTTTTTTTTGTACTTTTGGTTGTGACCTATATGTATGTAGAGAAATGAAAACCGAAATTCCATCATAAAAAAATAAAATGTAGGTAAATCAATAATGTCCTAGCGAGATGCATGCATTGACAATGGAACACACGTCTTTTTCATTTGCCTTATAGATCGAAGTTAGAATATTACGTAAAGAAAGAAATCGATCCTTGATGGAAAATCCAGTATTTATACCTATGAATATCTGTCAGAGCGGTCTTATTTGCTATTTCTGGTTTATATATTGTGTTCGATTTTGGTTTCTTAAAAATTTCGAAGATCATTCGGGTGAAAAAGCGGTTTGCCACGGAGACGCCTCCAAAAATAAAATACAATAGTAAATATCGCTCGGTAAAGTAAATAAGAAAAGTGATATATCGAGGAGGTGTTGTCCGGTAGGTGGTCAAAATTGTCTTTGACATTTTTATGCTGTGTACATTGCATTGATGATATTTTTTTTTTCTTGCCGCCTTTTTCTTCAATCAAAATGTTGATACCGGCAATGATTATAAAATAAAATCGAACATAAATAACCTCTAGTCAAGGTACCAACTATGGAGAAAATTTTGGATTATTAAAAAATTCAAACTCAAAGTTTTCAATTTTGGTATTGCTCATAAGAATTTTTATAAAAAAATATATTTTTTTTTTTAAATCAAGAGTGTAAGAGAGTAAAGAGCGTATTTTTGTTTGATATAAGGTTTTAAGATTTGTTATTAAATACTTCAAATTGGCTCAAAACATTATAAATATTTGTTTTAAGCAATTTCATGCTACTTTACCGTTTTAAATCTAATTTATTATATGCACTTGCACCACGCAAATTGTGCTTTTCTATGTTTTTGATTTTTTTTCATACCAAACCAATTACAATGACGTGTTATATACCTTATTTCCATTTAATTTATTTTGCATGAAAAATCTAATAAATTAATGCAGGAATTAAAGACTTAAACAAAAAAAAAATTAAAAAATTAAAAAAAATTGCAGAAAGCGCAAAAACTTGAACGTTTTTTTAAATGATCCTGAACTTTGCAGACAATGCGTCTGCTGAAGTTTGAACAATCGCCAAAGTCGTTATACTTGTTCGATTTTAAAAAATTAAAGGACAATCGCTTCGTGTCGGCAAAATCTAGTGCCGATATTTTTTAGTTTTTATGGCCAAAAGATTAAAAAAACACCAAAAAATTAACTAAAAAAACTTTGGCCTTCAGTCTCCACTGTAATTTTCGCCTCATTTTCATAAAAATCGCAATCTCTTCGTCTCCGCAAAATCTAGTGCCGATATTTTTTATTTTTTTTTAATTTGCCTTAAAAAAAAGTTATGGCCAAAAGATTCAAAAACCACCAAAAAATTAACTAATAAAATTTGGCCTTCAGTCACCACTGTAATTTTCGTCGCATTTTCATAAAAATTACGGAAATCGCTTTCACTCGGCAAAATCTAGTGCCGATATTTTGTAGTTTTTTTTATTTGCCTTTAAAAAAAAAGTTATGGCCAAAAGATACAAAAAAAACAGTGGTGACTGAAGGCCATAGTTTTTTTTAGTTATTTTTTTGGTTGTTTTTGAATCTTTTGGCCATAACTATTTTTTTAAGGCAAATAAAAAAAACTAAAAAATATCGGCACTAGATTTTGCCGAGACAAAGCGATTGCCGTATTTTTTATGAAAATGCGGCGAAAATTACAGTGGTGACTGAAGGCCGAAGTTTTTTTAGTAAATTTTTTGGTGGTTTTTTAATCTTTTGGCCATAACTTTTTTTAAGGTAAATAAAAAAAAAACTAAAAAATATCTGCACTATATTTTGCTGAGACGAAGCGATTGCTCTTTAGTTTGTAATGCAATAATTGCATTGATTTTTTTGGTTCTATAAATTTAAAAAAATCACAATTTTAGGTAAATTTTTGTTTGTTTTTGATTTTTATCTTTTCAGCTGTTATAGTTTTTAAAATTTTAAAATTACATACATAGGTTATACAAACTATTAGGTTGTATATTCATGTATTCTTTGGTATCGACAATTTTATTTTTATATTTTTATTTTATAAATTTTTCTAAAATTAATTTCCATTGATCCGTTCGCCACCTATTCAACTATTAAATTTCAATTTTAAAATAAAAAATATATGTATAAAGAAAATACTTACATTTAAGAGAAGTATGTAGGTGTGACGGAAGGTGGATTTGAAAAAAAAAAAAACAAATGTCAAGCTTTGGGTTCAACAGATTTTAATAACAAATTTTAACTTTCTATAAGTATACATATTTAAGTAAGGATATAATCTCAGATATCTATAAGAAAAGTGGGCGGAACATATAACACAATGTCATGCTTTATGTTGAAAAGAGCGAAAGAGCTTATATTTATTGACGTTTTTAAGGACGTTCAATAAGGAGAAAACTAAAATTTAATAAAAGTGGGTGTGATTTGGGGTGTATCTTTTCTTAACCATCTCAATAGAAACAAATTTTTAAAATTTTAGCGAAATTGGTTCAGTAGTTTTCGAGTCTCTTAAAAAGTATAAGCCTCATAACAGACAAACAATAATTTTTATATAAATAAAATATGTAGAGAGAAAGAAAAATTATTTATTGTGAATTAATTGTTAAATATCGATTTTCCAATTTTTGCCTTTCAAACTTTCATATCTCAATTTGTTGGTTTTGCTTATATTTATTACTTTAAAGAACCTGGAAAACTTAGGCGAAACAAACAAAATTTTGTTTTGTTTTAGAACAGTAAATAAAATACAAAGAAAAATTCGATATGCTTTGTTCGAAATCACGAAACATCTCAATCTTTTAGGCACGTGCACTATACTTTTGAATCAATTTAAAATCTCCAGTAGAATACTATTATGAAGTTGGTCCTTTAAAACCATTCGATATGCCAATAAAAACTTCATAAAAATTGAATTGAAAAATAATAATGATATTTTTCGACAAAAAAAAACTATATTAAAACCCGAAAAAATCTCACGGATAAACCCATTTTTTTAAGGATGTGCCAAGAGAGGCGTGTGTGGGCTTATATTTCAAGGATCAAGAAAGGTAGATGCGTATTTTCTTAATGTCCATGTTCGTTCAAAAGGTTGCATAACCTGTGCAATAGAATTCTCATTTCATTCAGCTCAATTGATTTCAAACAGAAGGGAATTAAAGATTCCAAAAAGAAAACACAAGAGACCACCCCGAATAAATGATCTACATTTTCATCTATATTTTTTTGTTTTTTTTTTTTTTTTTTTTCAAAAATATTTCGTATATACCTTTAGATTTTTGTTTCGATATAATTTATTCACGTGTACCTACGTATAGAAAAATTGTGCTCTGGTATGTAAGGTGATTAACATTTTCTTCTCTGGACTGCGCAAGCCGCCTCATGTACGGGACTGGGACTCATGCCTAAATAATTGGATCTAAGGTTCTGAATTCGAATTCGGATTCTTTTAAATGAATTGGTGATTTTATTAATTTTACGCAGGCGTATGCTGCTGACGCCTTTATGTCTCACCGCTCTAAGACGATATGAAAACTCCCTTAAACAAAAAAACAAAAAAAGAAGAAGCCTTATTTTGAATGCCGCCTTTTTGATTAACAAGGCTATTGGATGCTAAATTCCAAAGAGAAATCAAAAATCTTATATAATTGACTTGCAGAGTAGGTATATAGATGTATCTTTTTTTTTCTGAACTATCACATGATTCTTATTCGAATTCCTACTTGTTCGGTAGCTTTGAAATCAATTCACCGCATAAAAAATTAAAAAAATGCAGAACGATATCCGACGAACTGGATCGCACCATATGCAAAAATAATGATAAATATACTCCTGCTGCCGAATATATACGATGCGGTCTTATTCGCAACACTCTGATGGCACAACGCATCGTAAAGTTGAGCATTGTCAGGAATTATTTTGGTATGTCCCCACACTTCGGGGACAGTTCCTGCGGCAATTGTGCTAATTCGTGGGAATGTTTATAGTATCTGGCGAGCTTCAGACCAGCCAGACCTACATAATATACATACAATCATGTGGCATGGATGAGGTATTTCCGCAGGTAATTTTTCAAATTATCTGATGATCCAATTATAGTGTGTGAATTTTATTTTGTTGAGCTTCTCTTTCACGAAAAAAATAAAAACTAAAATATTATATTCCGTAAAATTTTATGGAAGAAAAGAAATGTGTTTGTGAGAGTGATGGTCATGGTTTTGTAATGTTGACTCAAGTTGATATGGTAATTGAAAAAAAAAACATTCCCTAAAATTAACAAGCTGTTCCTAAAGGTACAGATGTATATATAGAGAGATTTTCAAGTAAGGATAAATTACCTACTTTCCAACCATGCTGTAATTTTTATCAATTTGGCGTTTAGTTTTTTTTTTGACAAATCATCACTAACATCACTAACTAACACACGTATAAGGCTTCACAGAAGCTTTTAAACCAATGATTCTTTAATTCTGTTTCTAAATTAAATTTTTTGAGTAAATATTTTTTGAAAAATAAATTTTTAAATTCAAAATTTTGAAGAAAAAAAAAATGAAAAAGAAATTCAAAACTAATTTTTTTCCAAATTTTTTAGTAGTATTTTTGTTTTTAGTTTCAATGCTCTTATCAATTTCTTTATTCAAACGCTTAAACCAGATACTAAAATGTCTTTTCATTTTTTGAGAAAATTGAAAATCACAAGCAGGTTTGTACATTATTTACTTACATAAGTGGAAATAGGATTTTTAAAGCAATTTCAACCAAGGATTGAAGCTTATTTCTGAAATTTCTCAAAAACTCTGGTTTAACCCATTTATTACCAAAGACATTTAAAACTAAAATTTAAAAATTTTGGTAACATAACCTTATTAAATAGTGACAAAGGAATACAAAAATATTTTTTTAATTTTTTTAAAAAAGTAGGAAGTGTGTTTTTTAAGCTGTACCCAAGCAGGTACAATGGGAAAATGTGGTTGCTAATTTTGTGTATGAAATTTTTTAAAGCATTCCTTTTCGACACACAGAACTATGTCGCAGAACTCACAAACCCATCTGATTCGAAGAATTGTATATCTTCTAAGATAATATCGTGCAATATCTCTTTGAAAAGATAGCAAGTCATCTTCGGAATCATCTGCGACTTTATATAGTTTCCAAGCGTTCACCAATGTAGAGCTTAGCATTGACGTAAAAAGCGACCACCACCACTTTTTGCCTCGAATTTTTATTTTATAGGCATTGACACACTGGTCGTGTAAGTCAACCCCACCCATACCATTATTATAATCTGCAATAAGGTTGGGCTGCTGAATGAAAACTTTTCTTTTTTCTACTGATGACCAACGTTTGACATAGTGCTTGGGCTGTATAGTATCAAAGTTTGTGCCCGTAGTGACAACTCTATTATCGCTCCATTTTATAAAAAGAATATTATTGTTTACGTCGTATACGTGCTCAAAATGCCCTCTTTTCTCCTTCTTGAATTCTTTTTTCAGCTTCAATGGGCATTTTTTTGTTCGGTTTTCTCTTACTGTCCCTGTAGCTCTGAAGCCCTTCTCTCGCAACAATCGCAAAAGCTCGTGAGAAATAAAATAGTTGTCAAAATATATTATGTGGTCAGAAGGAAATGGAACTCTTCTAGAAGCTCAAGTACAACTCGAGATCCCAGTGGCATTTGTAACACATCAGAGTTCACATTTTTTGCGCCACAATAAGTATCAAAGTTATATACATAGGTAGCCACAACTACTCGGCGGCATCCAATTCTTGAAACCAAAACGAACAGGTTTTCCCCTTATGAACTTTTTCGAAGAATGGTGGCCAAAATACTTGATCATGGCTTCATCAATGGATAATTTTTCGTGCATGAAGCCCCATTGTTGATATTTTTGGCACAAAAGATTCATAAGCGGTCTGAGTTTTGCCATTTTTTCTCGAGCATCTAATTGGTTATTATCTGCGAAATGAATGTATTTTTTGATCTCATAAAAACGATTTCGCGACATGTTGTTTGCTACCAATGCGGTTCTTGTATCCCCATCTAATTTCCAATACATAGACTCCCTGGGCATTGAGTGGTAACCACTGTAGAACATAATCCCTATGAAAATTTCCAAGTCTTCTTTTTGGAAATTGAGGAAATAAAGCACATTTCATATTCATCTTGTTTATCTCAAAATTATTAGAACGGTTCGTCGTCATATCAGTACCTCTTTTAGACCATCGTGGTTGGGTTTGAGATTGCCCAGATATTGAGGATCTTATCACTGATAAAGGAACTTCGTCCTCGCTATCAAAATCCTCATCCCTAATGAGAAGTTCAATGTTACCTGGAACATCATTGGGTATTTGATCGTTATCCAAATTTTCTGTGCCTATTTCATCCTCGTCTGTATTGTAATCTACATCTGGTGGTGTAAATGCAATGTCAAACACACCGTTGTGATCATTTTCCTCGATTGCATTTATTGCATTTGGAAGATTATCGAATCTCCTTCCATAAAATGATGATGTTGAGATTGCTTTGAAATCCATTCTATAAAAAAAAATTGTCAGTTTTTTCCATTGTACCCAAGCGGGAACACCTAACTTTACGCGTAATTACCTAGCGTAAAAATAAATGAACACTTGATTTTTCACTTTTATCTGATTTTATTCTAAGTTTTTGAACTACTTCCAAAAAAATAAAAAGAAAATTGATAGAATGAATATTTGTTCTATTGCAAAATATAGGCCAACCTCCGAAAAACTGAGAAAATCGCAATCGCACCTGACGCGGAGTAATAAAAAAACTACCGTTTTATTTTGTTTACAATAAACTGCACGCCTACTTGTTGAAAACATGTCAACGAACAAAAAAAAAACAAATTTCATCAAAACAAATTTGAAGAAGGACAACGGTAAAACCATAAAGTTGTTCAATTTTCTGTACCCAAGCGGGTACAGTGGTAGTAAATGGGTTAAAGCGTTTGACTTAAAATTTATTAGAGCATTTAACACTAAAAACAATAGAGGCTTATAAAATGAAAATTTTTGAAAAAATTGGTTAAAGTTTTTTTTTTTTTGCTTCGATAAATCCTAGGTTTAAATTTCTTTAAAAATCCTATTTCCGCTTAAAAAGTAGTAAAGTACATTTTGTTATTTTCAATTTTCTCAAAAACTATACAAAATTTTAGCATCTGTTTTTTAGGGTTTGACTAAGAATTGATCACAACAAAAACATGTGTTAAAAAAAACGCCAAGTTAGAACTTGGCATGCTTTTTTCACGGCTGAGTTGTTACATATTTTTATATTTTTATATAGAAGAACTTTTTTTTTTAACATTTATGTTTTTGTGGTTATCTCACTCCTTTTTGCAAAGATATTTATTTGTTGTCAGGTAAAAACCTCGTAAGATACCTACTTCTATCATTCTACAACAATCAGAAGTGCTTTATGTAATTGATAAAAATTCTGTGGGCCGATACCACGCCCCCTGAACATAAAAACTCAATTGTATTCTTTTTTTTTTCTTTGTATGCACTTTAAGCCCTACTCCTCTACCAAATTTCATCATTCTACAGCAATCAGAAGTGCTCCATTTAATTGGCCGCAGTTTTGAGAAAGTAGGCGGATACTATACGCCCCTTGAATGAAAAACCTAAAATATAAATTTTTGTTCGTTTATGCACTTCAAGCCCTACCGCTCTACCAAGTTTCACTATTCTACAACAATCGGAAGTGTTTTAAATAATTGATAACAATTCTGGAAAAGTGGGCGGATACCACGCCCCCTGAATGAAAAACCTCGAAATTTCTGCACCACAAGACCTACAGCTGTACGAAATAACAAGATTCTGCGGTATCGGAAAGTGCTAGATAATTTTGATGATCTGTCAGTGAGTGAGTGAGTGAGTGAGTGAGTGAGTCGAATAGTCAGTTACGGTTTCGCGATTTTTGACGTTTTATATCTCTGGAATCACCTGAAAATTTTCCGAATTTGAAGTTCTTGACTTTATTGGTACTGAAGTTAGTGGGGGGTCGAAAATCACCTGAGTTTGTTCCTGTAAAAATGGTGTAGTGCCAGAACTTGGCTAGGCACTACCGTGCCCTTTGATAAGAACATTAAATATAAGAAACAAAAATACTAGTCAATGACCTTAAATTTTGGAAAAAATTAATTTCAATTTTTTTTTGTAATTAATTAATTAATTCTAATTTTTTCAAAAACTATTTATTTCAATAATTTTATTTAATTCAGAATTGAATCATGAATTTCTGGCTTTAAAAAAGGGTACAACATGAAATTGTAAGTGTTACCGTTGTTTGTATTGTTTTTTTCTATTTTAACCTTCCGATAACAACACTTTTAAAATTACATACACAACAACAGGGGTGTTGGCAAGTATTTAATGCACAAAAAATACTTTTAAGGATAACAAAAAAACATTAAGCGAAACATAACACTTCATAAACTTTTTTAAAAATAGGAAATTCATAATATTCAACATAATTAATAAATAAATAAAATTAAATTAAAAAAGCTCAAATATTCTAGGTTAAGCTTCACTTTATTATTTTTTGCAACTTGTTGGTTTTCGAGATTGTTTTAAGTCCATATTTTATTAATTCTAAAAGCTAAAGATGAAATTATCTGGAGGTAAATAGAACAATTTTATTATTTGTAAAGAATTTATTAAATATATTATGTAGATAAGACACTAGTTACCTGGGTTGAGCTAATAGCATAAATTCAAATTTTATCTCAAAACCTATTATACTTTTTCCATTTCATTTACTTTCAAGTTCTGTAGTCATAAGATTAAATGCTCTCCGAATTCTCTATGTACCTATACGGAATTAAATCATAAGACTTTGTTATCTTCAAACCTTCTTCAAAAATCAACCTTTCATTTTATCAAAAAAAAAACTACACTCTTCATTCTTCTTCTGACATTATTACCCTTTCATTATTGACACGCGATGACAACATTGATATAAGACGCACGGACCATGGCTACCAACCAAACCAACTAATCAACCAGTTAACCCATTAACAGTCATGAAATCTTTTTTTTTTATTATTATTATTTCTTGGAGAGTGCGGGTAATGAATGGGTATCATTTTATTTTTTGTTTGACAACGAACACGTGGATAGGTTTACAATACTCAAACGTCAAACTAAAAACTACCGAAGCACTTAGCGCTTACTTCAGAATTGATTCAGCGGATATGGCACACGATCGTGTTTATATTAAAAAAAAAATTAAAAAAACATTGAATAATCGGATCGGGTTTGTCTTAGATTGTAGCTCCAAATATATTGTCTGAGTTATTTTTGAACAACTTCCTTCAAAAAAAGAAAAGACAAAGTACTTATGAACCTAAATTAATTTTGAAATACGGAAGTAGGTACAAATTTGTTGGTTGATTCCTTAAAAATCAAACGACCTGTGGTTCGCACGTGACACGAACCACTGGAAGCCAGCTGAAATTTAATTTTAACAAACAAAGATTTTAAATACGTAGTTTTGTGATTGAGACCACCACAAATTGATTTGTAAATCCAATTTTATGCCATTTCAATTTCGACACCACTATACCGCCATTGGTGTGGTATTTAGAATTATAAACCTTGAGCAACGCAGGATCCAATTTAATGCCTTTGACACTGTATAGGTATACCTTTGGTGGTAAAATTTAAACCTTAAACAGCGTAGGATACGAATAATTAGGAAAAATTTCACACAAAATTTTGTCCGCCTCCGTTTGAAGGAAGTGCAAAGAAAGGACACCTTTTTCTTCTTTTTTTTTTGGTAGAAAACCCATTAAATTTGAGACTTTTCTAAGGTGCGTGAAATGCCTCCGATATCTACCTCCATGAAAGTGTCGAATATGACACTTTCTCATTTTTGTTCTTCATCCTCGGTTTGTGTAGGCGATGGTATTTTTTTTTTCTTTCTTATTTTTGCTGCAAAATTATAACAAATTGTGGATTTGGGGTCGAAAATGTGAAATCCTAATCTGACAGGAAATATCTCAATTATATATATAAAATTTAAAATTGAATATCCTGTTCGAAATATTCTAACTTCTTCTACATAGAGCTAGAAAAATATCTAAAACCATATAATTATTGCTAAGAGAATTTTTTTTCAGGAAGTAAGTATTAGATTTCTTGGCTTTAGTTTTATGCCACTTCTGGATAATTTAGAGATTATATGCATTAAGCATACTTACATATACCTATACAGTAAATTTGGTACATTAGCAGATTTGTGCAGTTAAGATGTTAATTTAAGAAATAGTTGATGCTTATTTAAGACGAGGAATAAGAAAAAAGGTGAACTGCAATCCAAAAAAATTATTTGATTGTCGTCAACGCCCTCTAGGTTAATGAGTAGTTCCAATAATAATTAATTACTTTGGCCATTCAATAGAATAAGAATAAAACTAAATCAACCAAGAAATAAGACATATTTATGTAACATTTTTCGAAATAGTATAAGTATCGGTAGAAATTTCAATAATTTGAATTCAATGAAGGGTTAACTTATACGAATTTGTAAGCCTTTTAATAAACCTTGAAGAAATGATTGAAAAGAAATAATTTTTGTTTGTACTGTTTTTACTGTGATACGTTAGTATTTACTCCTGGGTTTTTAAACTGAAAGTGTAATCAAGCAATGTAAACAAAATTTGTAAACTCATATATATATTTGTAGTCGCATATAGAATTTCGAAAGTAATCAGTAAAGTTTCAACAGCAATTGGTATAATTAAACCTTTTTAAACCTTTATAACTAGGTATCTAGTATAGGAAGGATTTAATATCTTTCAAAAGCAACCGAATTTGATTTGTTCGATGTGGTGGGACCCCAGGCCGCCTGTCTCTCTGTTCAGCTGCGGCCTTTTCTTAAATTTAGCAAGGAAGATCTCAAAAGCAGGCCCACAGATTTTAAAAACGATATCTTCAAGATAAAGAAAAAATTTCAAAAGAATGGTCATTAATGGTATTCCTCCCATAGAATCATTTTATTGATTTTCTCTTAAAAATGATTCAACTGATTTTAATCAATTCATTAAAAGTTTTAATAATATTACATGCTAAAATTTTCAAAACATATTATAATATTTTATTAGATTAAAAAAGAAAAAATAATATATGTTTTGGAAACTCAATATTTTGAAAACTTGGACTTTGTCGATTTTTTAAACTTGAACGCGCAGTGTATTTTTATTTACTTAACACAATATAGAATATTAACAAAAAAAAATAAAAGGATCCTTTAACTGTAGATATGATTATAATTCTTTATGTCGATTATGGAATTCGCAATACTGGATCTGGCGGTGATTTTCAGTACAGTGACCTCTTTTCTTTTCACGACAAATGGTTAAAGAGAAAAGAGAGAATTGCATTGCGTATGTTGATTCCATAATCGACATGATTAAATTTAATTAAGAATTTGTACTTATTATACTTTTTAATCAATTTTCCTTTTTTAACATATATACTAATATGTTTCACATGAATATATATCAACACAAATAATTCATTTCTAAGCTATATTGGTATCTGTATAAAATTGAAAATATTTTTTCTTGGTTTTACAATTCAGAAATGGGTCGGCCATAAAAGAATAATAAATATATTTAAAATTGAAACTAGAGAATTTTTTTTTCAACTTAACAGTTTAAATTTGAAATTATTCAGGACAATTATTATATAAACATCGCACAAGAAGAAAAATAAATTGGTATAGTTTGGCTTACTGAGTACAACATCCGAGGATAAACTGTTCCAGGATATTCCGCAGGCTCATACCAAAACTAAGATAGAGCCTTTAATTGAAACTGAAACGGATGTAGAAATCCGAATTCTGAAAAATAGAAGCTGATTTTGGTACGCCCGGCCTTGTCACCCGCCCCACCTCGAATTAGAACCTTAAGAAGGGAATATATTAATGTCAATCATCTGTCGGATTTAACATTAAGTTATCTATTCGGTTATTTTCTGATTATGACTTATTTGATGAAAAACAAATTGATTAGTTATTTTAAAAGAGCATTTTATGCAGTATTTATGTATTCCATTTGAACTCCATATACTTATAAGATTGGTATAAAACCTAATTCTGCTGCTGAAATCTTCTTATATACCTATCGATAAATCAACTATACGTATACGAATTTTTTTCTGAAATTATAGACAAAATGCGTAAGAACTCGTCCGATGTATGTTTGTTTTGTTAAAATTGCAATATTTTGTTCAGGATGAAAAATTGACTTAGGCCCGTTTGCTGATACTACACATAACGATTTAAGTTGAACTTAAATTCTTAAGGGGTACTTTTTCCATGTCATAAAGTGATAATTAAGAAATTAAGTTCAACTTAAATCGTTATGTGTAGTATCAGCAAACCCCCCTTATTGAATCAATTATAGGCTACAGTTATGCTCAACTACAACAACATTCAACCAGGAACAAAGAAACAAAGAAAGATGAATTGCGTTGGCGTATTTATTTTGTAGATAAAATTCATCCGATAAACTTCTTTACCTCAATGAATGATTGCATAGCCATGCACTACGCACTGCGCTATACCGAAAGTCACGTGATCGGTCCATCCCAATTAAGGTTTTTTTTATTATTGTTTTTACTGGCATTTTTACTAGCAATACACAAGTTACTTGGTCTGGTTCGCTTCTCAGTCGTAGCAAAAGTTTTTCTGAATAAAACTGCCAAGCTTTCACACCAAGTGAAAGTGTTATATCACACAAAAACCCCTTTCCCTTATGATATATTTGATTATTATAATAATTATTTGTGGTGTGTTTTTCTTATTAATTTCATATAGTCCACACTTGATTCCTGTTAAAGAATCTATAAATAAACAACAAAAAAAAAAGCAAGAAGAATCATAAATAAAATTTTCCGTTGAGTCAACGTAAAGTAACAACAAATTATCAAAATAAAGAGCTCACCTTAAAGTCAAGAGCAAAAGTATTAGGTACCTATGAAGAGCCGAAAGCCTATGCTGCTCCTGCTCTTACAAACAATATTATAAACAATTTAAATTGTATATTAATATTCTAATAAATAAATAAAAATAAATAAATAGGTACCTATGAATGCAATTGAGACAATGAAACTTTAAAAGAATCATACTTCAGATGTGGTTCAGCATCAAATATTTTCAATGATTGCCCGTATATTTAATTTTATTTTCTTGAAAACTGCTCTTTCGATTTTTATTAAATTAAGTTGTTTGTACTGAAATTAGTATGAAATAACATCTATTATAGCAATGAATTTTACCGCATTAAATTATTTGGCTATAATGCCATGAGCTAACATTGAAAATCCATTTAAAATTTTAGTCCATTTAAAAGTAAAATCAGTGATTATTTTGATGTTAATATAAAGCTGATAATTTGTTTATTAAATTTTGTAAATAAAATAAAAATTCTACACAAAATTCCAATGATCATTACATCGAAATCTTATTTCCGTTATTCAGCAAAAACCTAAACATTGATCATTAAATACAAGCAAAACAGTTTAATACAAATCTTTAAAGTCGTTTTCGATGTATAGCAAATATAGATCAAGTTTAAATGGAAAAAATACTGGCCAAAATCAATTTATTGGACTTAGACCATCTTTTATACTCAGAACTCATTCAGAAGTAAATGCCCTATGCACGCCACGTATATAATAAGTGCACCTACTTTAGATTTTTATAATTGTTTATCAATTAAACCAACATATAAATTTTTACTTGGCGTTGGCACACTTATGTCAGTTGTTGTTGTTGTTTCATTCAGAAGCTATCAATATTAATCGAAACAATATGCTTCTCAGCTTTTAAACTGTATCTATCAATGTATGACATTCTCATACAAAACCACATTCAATTAAGTAATGATTTCTAAGTTTACTTCAAGAGATATTTGTTTCTATTGTTACTTCTGCAATGGACATCTTATCGATGCGTCGAAGCAACAAAACGATCAAAAAAAAATTTCGCCTCATAGAATGAGTCGGTATTTTCTTTATCAAAGAAATACCAAAAACGGTAGGATGGAAAACTAGCCTACTTATAGCAGTTTTCCTTTTAACTGCCTGCATCCACACCTACAACTTTATTATTTATTTTTTGGTATTTCCGTCCTCAAAATGTTTCGACCGACATAATAAATCTAAAAATTCTGGACCATCATTACGATCGGAGGTTTTTTGTGTGATCGTATATATGGTATACGCAAAAGGACCAATATAATTAGATCCGCCTTATTTTAGAATTTATTGGAACACTTATCGTAATTATCTTTCGAAATTAAGATTAATTCATTTCCGAATAATATAGTGTAAACACCATTCTTTATTAAAATGAACAAAAATTTATATGGATGATAATTAGAAGGATATCTACCGACATTTTTGGATGCTGTATAAGACAATTTTTATTTATGTAAATGAATATCCTAAGGATATATATAATTACGGACAAAACAACGGAAACTTAGATTCGAATAAAAAAAAATATATTTTTCTACGAATTATAGGACATAAATCCTATTTCCTCTAATCTGTATACCTCGTATTAGGTCTTAGAGATGTTAAGTAGATTTGGTCGATTTTGCTATATGAGAATGAAACCGAAGTAATAAATTCACTTGCTTTAGGATTTCTGTGAAAAATCCGATTTCAGGTGCATAAAGGTGAGATCCTGGTCAGTGATCGTACATTTCAAGATTTATAAATAGACTTTATGCATAGTTCGTTGACAAAATGCTTTGCAAAATACTAAATAACAACATAAACTCGTGTTATAAAGATGTACATATGAGATTACAACCTGCAGGAATCTTTTTTTTTTGTTTTTCTAAACAAATGGTCAAACATGAATCACCAAAATGTAAGGCATAGGTATGCCTAATTAGGTTGCCTCTATGTTATGGTGTTGATTATTTAAAGATCTCCTGTAGTTTTTAGTGTAATATGAGGGTGCATATAAAGAGATAAAGTACTTTTGGCTTTAGTTTGTTTCTTTTTTTACTTATAATTTGAAAGAAATCTCTTACAAGATCAATCTTATAGATTAAGAAAAACATAGATTTTTACACTTTCTGAGAAGTTGAAGGATGATCAAGGAAGTAGGTATAGGTATATGGGTGATTCTCTGCCAACTGTGATTCTTTGTGTCCAGGGCTTTATTTGTAACTTAATATAAAATTTTCTTATGAATTTCTTGTATGAATTGTGGAAATAAGTTCGTACTACAATTTACATTACAGATTGTTTAAAAATTTGCTACCCTTTCCCCTTGGCATGTAAAAGTATATGGAAGATGTCAGTACCGTGTCATGTCCCATCCTTGTTTTTCCAATTAAATCTACTATTTTCTATTAAAATACATCATTGAATAAAAATGTTGTCCTCAGAGAAGTTTGAGTAAAATAGTTGCTAGATTAAATTTTGACAATATCAAGTCAAAATATTTGCTCTCGAATTAAATAATAATAATGGAATGGTGTCCCTGGATTTCATTTTATTTTTGAATTCAAAAGATTTCCAGCTGAACCGCCATTTTGTTTTTAGTTTGATGGCATTTGTGTGGTACCGTTTGAAAGAGGCACTATTTATTTATTGTTTACAAAAGTCAATTTATTTTACTAACGTAATTTTGCTGTAAGAGTGAAGTGTTTTTATTCTAAAATCATGTGTCACAAAATTACATGTCAGTACTGTGGCAGTATTATCCAAGCGTGTTATGAAATTTGTTGGGGTGATTTTTAGAGTATCGTATTTCTTTTGCAGTCATATAAATTAAAATTATAACGGATTTTATTTTTCTCAGAAGCTTTGAGATATGAGGTTATATTAAAGCCTAAATGTCAGTACCGTGGGTGTCAGTACCGTGGTATATTTATTTATAATGAACCTAAATTAAATGATTCAGGCAATTTTGCTAAAAATCTTGTTATTATTTTTTACTAAGAATGGTAGGTATACCAATACTTCGG
The DNA here is from genome assembly GCA_929447395.1 of Epistrophe grossulariae. NCBI lineage: Eukaryota > Metazoa > Arthropoda > Insecta > Diptera > Syrphidae > Epistrophe > Epistrophe grossulariae. The sequence goes on along the minus strand of OV839568.1, from coordinate 34,275,877 downwards.
ACAAAACATATGAAAACAAATCCGTGCAATAAATGTTGAGTTATAACCTATTATACAAATTAAGACTCCAACCTCAAAAAACAAATTTCAAAAACTAAAAAACATACAATTTTAAATAAAATATTGTCTTTCAAAGTTGAAAACATCAAAACATAAGAGGGAATTAAGAAACTCAACAAAAATATTGTCAAAATGAATAAAAACGTTTAAAAATTCAAAAATAAAAAATCAGTGTCAGCATCATGCTTTCGAGATTTATTACTTTTTACGATTTTTTTTGTTCCTTATAAAAGTTGTAGTAAAATACTCTTACAGATTTAATACCATGTCTATTTAAAGACAAATAAAATAAAAAAAATTAATTTTCAATGACTTTTAATTTTAGCAAAATTTTAATTTAAAAAATCACAGTTGGCAGAGAATCACCCATATACTGCCTTATTTGACATTGTGTAGTACCTACCCAAAATTAAGTATTCATCAAATATTTATAAATTAAATCAATAATTATACAAACATTATGTACGAATATGTTTTATGTAGCTTTGTTTAAAAGTCATTCTTTTGTCTAGTTGAGAGTAAACTGTGTCATGCCTTCAAATTATAAAAACAAAAGTCAGGTAACATTTTTGAATATTTAATATTTTTGTTTTTAAAAATTACTTTTTGTTCGAAAAATTCGTTTTAAACAAAGAACAACTTTATATAAAAAAAAATGGTTAACCTTAAATATGTCTTAAGCCGCTGGAAAGTCAATATAAAATTAAATTTCAGTTACCGGAAATTTTGTAAAGAAGGGCGCAGTTCGTAAGAGGCTTGTAAGAGAACAAATTCTTTTTTAATGCAATCTTTAATGACTTCTATAATATAATTGCATTCATTAATTTCCCTCTGAGACTTCAGACTTCAAATTATGCAATCACTATTCATTTGAATCAAAAATATTTAAATCATTTTTATTCCCATTCATTTTAAAGCAATCAATTGAATGTAATCTTTTGGGAATTCATGCATTCTTTTGCATTTTTGCATACTATTCCATTCTTTACATTCATTTGCATTATTTGGCATTCTTTTGCAATCTTTGCATTCTTTTTATTCTTTGAATAGTCATTTCCCTCCATAAACCCTATAAGTGGTCCTGCTCTGGCTCCATTAAACATTCATTCTTACCCAGTTTCCACAGGAAAATGGCAATCCAAAGAATGAAAAGGATGCAAAGATTGCAAACGAATGCAAATGAATGCAAAAAATACAAAGAATGCAGCAGAATGCAACAGAATGCAAGAATGCAAAAGAATGCATGAATTCCCAAAAGACTGCATTCAATTGATTGCAATAAAATGAATGGGAAGAAAAATGATTGCAATCTTTTTTATTAAAGTGAATGGTGATTGCATAATATGAATTCTGAAGTCTCAAAGTGAAGTCAATGAATGCAATCCTTAAGTTGAATTCAATAAATGATTTTTAAAGACATTCATTCACAAAGGAATGCATTCTTTTACAAGACTGGTTCGTAAGAATGCGAAAATTGAGTCTGTCTGCGAGATGTGCATAAGACTCAATAATAATAATTGGAATATAATTTAAAAAAAAAAATAATTAAAGAATAGTATTAGGTAAAAAGGTGTATATCCTCTTTTACTTTTTATTTACTATTAAAATATTGCAATTTATCAAAGTTTTTTGTATATTTAGACAAAAACTTAGAGAGCAGTGACTGTTGATTCTGCCTATATATTAAAAAAAATCATTAGCCAGCTTCGCAACTAAAATAACATAATTCAATGTTTACACTTTTTCCTTCAAAGACTCGAACTTGACTCAATTTACCCATCATTGCTATCTTGCCTTAATCTTCTTAACTTCCTCAGAAGTTCTCGTCAAAAGTTCAAAATTACTAACCACAAGTTATAAAAAAAGAAGCGCGATTTTGAGTTTCTTCCGTCCTTTTTAATTATGTGTTTGCATCCGCAAGAGCGTCATCATATCCGCGAAATCTAAAACCCTGAAATAATATATAGAGAGAGATTAATCGCAGAGAAATATAAGACACAAGATATACAACTTCAGTTAATACGAGCTTATTGCTTTTATGCACCTTAAGCAAATTTAAAAATGTAAAAAAAAAAAAAATATTCACAGGGAAGTAGAATGTTTGTTGATTACTTTCCAGCATCAACGATGAACAATTCCCTGATCTGTTGCCATGGCTTCGTAAATATTCGCGCACGCCGCAATCGAAAAAATCCACTGCTCTGACCATCTGACATGACGCGACGTACGCTCAGATTTCATACCTCTTTTGACAGCATATTGAGACTTGGCATTCTTTGGTTTGATGTTTGCGTGTTAAGCGCTGATTTAATTCTATTTAATTTATCAAGGATCGCGAGCCGTGTGTCCGGATCAACGTCATATAAATTTTGAGATTGAATTTTTATTTCTTAAATTTACGTTGTAAAATCGTGATGAATATTTTTTTTTTTTTTTAAGGTGCGCGGGGAAATTTTAAGCCGATCGATCGGTGAATGGTAAAGGTCGTTTGGTGTAACATTTTTATATATGAAGATCGAAGAAAGTTTAAAAGCTGTCATCAGTCAATTGTATATAGATGGGCGAATCGTGATTAAAGGATTTATAATAATTAATAAGTATACTTAGGTAGGAAACGTAATAATACGATGTAACTTGAGTTTAACATTCGTATTAATTTCAAGTGTATAAAAAGAGGGTTATGTTACAAACATATTGAAGGTTGTCAAAGCAGTTTTTTTAAGAACAGATTTTTAAGTGAACTTCATTTTGAATCGAAAACAATTATTTATTATTAAGAGTGGTGCATAAATTAAGTATCTGACCACCTCAACCTATTCTGATGAAGAGCATTCTCTCGGTTGGGTATTTTGTTTTGAAATAATAGCAGTAAAGTTGAAGTAATACACTGGACTAATTTTTCCTGTAAAACAAGATAAGTATATGAGGCTTAAAAGATCTGAAAACTGCTGGGCCAATTTCGATAAAATTTTAAATGATTGGTTAAAAACAACGTCTTGGTGAAGTTAAATAACAAACATTGTTATAACATAAAACCTTCAAACTCACCAGGTTAAATTATACGAGTCAACTCGATTAAACAAAATTATTTAAGTCTACACACTCATTCGGATAAATTGAACTAAATTTTATTAAACTACACTTCTGGGTTAGTTTGTTCGGTGACAATAACCATATACAGAAGAATCTCGAAAAGATGAACAGATATAAAATAGGGCCCGTTCATCTTTTCAAGTTGTTCATCTTTTCGAGCATCAACGTATGTTTGAGGAAGAAGATAGATATAGTAAACATTAAAAATTATTTACATAACAAATTAAAACAAGCTCAAAAGTCTTGTTCAGGAGGAACAAAAAGCAAAAAAGAAGTAAAAAATTATGTTGGGAATAAAGTATTCAGCTTTTCGAGCACAAAATTATAACCCGTTCATCTTTTTGAACACTGAAAAGTGAAAATTTTCCGTTCATCTTTCCGAGCTGTTCATCTTTAAGAACAGTTCATCTTTCTGAGATTCTACTGTATATAGGTTAGTTAATGAAACATATTAAATCGCTCATAGTAACTAATCTATACTCAGAGATGTGTGAAATTAACTAAATATAATTATTTAATTTAAGCCAGCTACTCGTTTAACATAAACGATCTTCAAAATTGCGAATCCTCTAACCAAGATTCTACATTAATATAAACCTTTTAGGTTTTTTTTTAATTATTTATTTTAATCGAGTCGACTGCGTTAGAATTAACAAAGTGAACTATGTAATTTTTACCCTTGACTACCATACGTAATATTTAACACATTGGCGCAAAATTTTAAACAACCTATTGTTAAGGGCTTAACATATTACTAGTTAGCAAATTGCTAAATTATTTAGTAATTTACTAGCTCTTCCAAAATTTTAATCCTTTTTTTCGTTTTACTAACTAGTAAATTACTAATTCCCTTTTATTAAAATAGGTGCATCTGAACACGTCCAAACAATGACAGTTCATAAAGAAAAACAAAGCAAACAAACCTAAACTTAGAGAACGGACCTAATATTTGGAATGTCAGCAATCAAAGTGACAACCAACACTTTATTTTGTTATTTTTTTATTTGAGAAAACTATTTTCTTATTTTATTTTGTTTATGTGCTTTTCCCATCGTTGGGAAGATTTAATAATTTTTTTTAGTTTAAACTCACGGGAAGTCTGAGGATTTATTAAAACGACTTTTGAGTTTTGGCCACAGCAATCGATTCTGCAAGTGATAATGATAAAGTAAGATATTGTAAAGTTGTCATAGTCAAACCAAAGAAATCATTTAATATAACTTAAAAATTTAATAGGTTCACTATAGCCATGCAGCTAACCATTTAAAGCTGCCTACATGAATATCTTTAGTTCAAAACAGTGTGGAAAAGATGGTTAAATAAGTGAATACAGATGGAAATTTACTTTGAAAAGAATTAGCACACGAAAAAAAAACACAATTTAAATCTTTCAAATAAAATTGCCAAGAAATTATTTTCGAAGACAATGACAGATTTCATATGGATTTAGCAAATTACTAAAATTTAAAGTAGCCATTTTCTGATTTTAACTTTAGTAAAATGTTAAGAGTTAGTAAATTGCTAAAATCGTTTAAAATTACCAAAATCTTCTTTTTAACTTAGTAAATTACTAAAATGGCTTTAACATTTTACTAAATCGTTTAAAATTTTGCGCCATTTTCTTGAAACTCACCGAAAAACGCTCTCGGTTAGTAATTATTTTTCTGCGTGTATTAGAAGGGAGATAATTAAGAAAATGGTTTGAGTAAAATCCGCCCACTTGCACGCCCACTTTTCTTATATTTTATTCTTATGTAACGTTTTTAGAAGACTGAAAATTTAAAATCAGTCTATCTTGAGCCATGTGTTATTTTTTGACGTCTGCCTACTACCATGCCCACTTTTCTTATATTTGAGATTATTTTCCTAACTTTACACAGTAAAACCCACTTATAAGTATGTCAGAGTCTTTTTTTCACATAAGCGAGTTTTTCACTTAAACAAACCCCGCTTAAGTGAAGCAAAATTTCACTTCAGCGGAGTTCGAATAAGTCAAAAAAAATTTCTATTAATCGGATTTGAAATTTCTTTAAGCGGCATTAAGGTTCCCCCACACCAACGCGAATCTTTCGTGACGACGACGAAAACAATTAATTATAACAATAGGTGGTTGTCAATGAAAACAACACGTTGTTGTTATTGTTTTCGTCGTCTCGACGACAGATTCTCGTTGGTGTGGGGGAAACCTTAAAGAGCAAAACCAAAAAGCACTTTTTGTTTACAAAACGAAAAAAAATGGTGGAGGTTAAAAATAAAAAAGGAGTGAAAGCGTTCAGAAAATTTTTTGTTCTGTTCCATTACATTTTTTTCACTTAAGAGAAAAAAAAACTAAATTTAAAAAAAATTTAATGGAAAAGAACAAAAAATTTGAATAAAAAATATAAAATTAAACTGCAAATATATTTCAGGTATATCGGGGTGTTTCGCTTAAGTAAGTTTCGCGGAAGCGGAGTGTGTCTTATAAAGGGTGTTTTTTTTTAGACGTGTGGTTTTCAAGAAGAAATAAAACGCATATATTTTAATGTTATGTCCAAGAATTTAGCTTTATTATAAAGATAAGGGTTTGTCATTATGTTTTAAAAATGATTTCGGGCAAGTGGCCGCCGCGGATGGCTCGAATAAATTCCAGCCGAGAGTCCCAAGAGGCCCCAGCTCTAATTGTTGCGCGCGATGGCGGATGGACTCATTCGGGTCTTCTTCGATAATCTGCTCCACAGCAGCAATAGCGTCTTCGGTGCGCACTGTACGACGTTTCTGAGGATGCGCATTATCCACTAGAGTAAACGTGGTGCGAAACCGATCCATGGTTGCTCGAATTACTCTGCTGGGGGATTATGTCGACCGATTATTAGCCCATTGTTTTGGTAATAAATTTGCAGATTTGCAAACGTTGTTCATGAGTAAGTCTATTCATTTAAAAAATGGAAAACCAAACTGAGCATAAATCAAGTGACAGCTGTCAAAAAGACCAACTCCGAAAAAAGTATTGCTTGATTGAAAAGCACATGTCTAAAAAAAACACCCTTTAGATAATCTCCCCTTATAATAGACTCGGGGATGAAGAAAGTGTTTCAGATATTCGGGTTTTTTTCTCAAGCCGTTTTTTTTAAGTGGGTTTTACTGTATCCCTAGAAACTTAAAATTTTGTAAATGAAATTTCTTGAATCTATAGTAGGACTAACAAATTTCTAATGAATCCAAACGGCTTAGGAAATATGTTCTTTTTCCTCGTAAAAGGCAGCATAGTATCCCATAAAAAAATATGTTTTTTTTTGTGTTTGTGATTGTCCAATGTTCTAACCACTTCACAAAGGGGTACGTACTCGTTGTTATTTCTATATAGATCCAAAATTTGAACCAATATATAACTAAAACTGTCAAGTAAAAGTCTTATACAAAAATCACAACAAAGCATAACTTCATTTAGGTTATTTCCCTTCCAAAAAATTTTCGTCCATCAACGCCCTGGCATTGAGTTTTTTTTTTTTTTTTCATCATTTCCCATCACAGCACCAAAAACCGTCAATCCACTCCTTCATAATCCAGATCAAGCACTAAAGATACCACAGTTGATCCCTGTGATCCCGCTGCTAATAATCATTTTGCTGCTGGGTGGAAGCTCCTTACTTGAATATACGCTGTGGCTCACTGATTGCAACTTGTTTTTTGACTTCAGTTGAACGGGAAGCTTGATGCCAAAACGCACGCGTACGTCAAGTATATGCCGAACGACGGACGACGACCGACGACGACGTTCCAAGGTATCATTAAAATCATTTGGGGTTATCAAAGGAATGAAAGCCAAAATAATTTCTGTCGTCCGTCGTCTTTGGATAGGAATGAGTCGAGTTGGATAGGTTGGTGGATTGGTTTGTTTTTAAACCGGTGTTGGACAATCTTAAGAGCATCATGAAGCATTGGCAGAATTTCTCTGTATATACTTATAGAAATATAGAATGCATTTACCAATGCGTATATATTTGGATTGCCTTACCCGCATCTCGAGACATTAATTTGCACCCCATCCGATGAAACATGAATTGGCCACTGAATTTTAATTGTAACAATTCTAATACGTGGAATCATTATGCGGCAGCAAAGAAGCAACTCCTTTATAACGACAGGATAGATCAATGTGGCATGATGGATGAATCCTTGCCACGCAATGACTGGCTCCACATCCTAAAAACCTAATGCCGGTCAATGCGCGTTGATTGCATGCGTATCGTTCCATCGTTCCACAGAAGGAGCAGGAGCCAATATATATAAGCTTGCTCCTGGAGTTGCTGCACACATAATTAATTGACATCGTCTGAGTCGGGTTCGGGTTATTTGGTCAAGGCGCGTGAAAAGTGTCTTAAAGTGCGAAAAGTTGGTGTTATGGTGATGAAGTTCGTGCTTGAATTCAATTAAATTGAATCGATGAATAGCTGAGGTGTCAACAAAGCAGTTTATTTTGGTTGTGATGCTCCTTATACTCACCATCGGATGGTGAAGGCATGTATGCTCTGCACAACTCACACAGCTTAGTGTTTATATATAAGATGCATCAGTATATCCAAATAGTTATTCGTTTGACTTTGGCGGAATCTTAAGACTTTTGCATGGTTTTTCAAATGGATATGCATGTTGAATGCAAGAATTAGTCGAAAGGTTACATTAAAATGCTATCAGAATATGTTGATCGATTTTATTTCTTATTTATGGTTCAACGGCATGCTTTAAATTGGCCAATAGGATAGGTAGGTTCTCTTTTAGTCATATCCATAAAAGTTATTGGTAAAACAAATTGTGAATGTGTTTGCTCAATTATATTTGTAAAATAAAGACTTTGGTGCAAAATTTTAAACGATTTATTACGATGTTAAAGCATTTTTAGTATAAGAGTTATCATTTTTTTAACATTTTATTAAAGTTAAAATTAGTAAATGCCTATTTTAATTATTTTACTAACTCCAAATGTCACTTTGACAATTACAATTACAGTAGACGCTCGATATAGTGAATCTCGTTATAGTGAACTATCCAATATAGTAAACACAGAAAATTTTATACAGAACTCTAAATAGTGAACAAAAGGTAACTCGATATAGTGAACACACATTTTTTTTTCAATATTAAACAAGATTATGCCAGCTGCAATGCGTTTACAGCATTTTGGACTTTTTTAAAGATATTTATGAAACGTCAAAAACAAGTGATTATTTTTTTAAATTTATTGTTATTTAAAAAAATACGTATTTGTACCTGGAGTTATGAAGTTTTTCGTTTTTATGAAAAATAAAGTTTATTGTACGGTTTTTTCTAATTCTATGAAATATTTATGGTTTTTTTACCTATAATTGAAAATATTTTACGCTTTAAAAAATACAAAAATTATTTCTATGGTATCATTTTCACATTGGAAAGCCCTTTTAGCTTATCTCTCGAAATAGTGAACAATCTCGAAATAGTGAACAGGCCTGGTTTTAATTATTTCACTATATCGAGCGTCTACTGTAATGTAAAAATGGTATATATTTGCTTACGTTTTTGCATAAATTGACAATGTTTGAGGCCTGTTCAGCAGTAATGTATATTAAGAAAATAGTATATGATACAAGTTGACACAATTTTAATTTAATAATATAAGCTAAGAACATTTTATAGTAGAGCCTTTTTCTAAAATGTTCTTTGCTTGAAAAAAAATAGATAATTTTTAAGAAGTATCAGGCTAACCTTAACATCAAGCTGTGTTATATTTAGTGCTTTTGTTCAATGCCGTTGCTCAGGAGATACCCATGATAGATGATCTAAGTCTAAAATTCGAATTGGAAATTAAGAGCAATAGTTAGAAAGTACGAAAATGAATAAAATTGTCCCCTCGATTAATGAGTGCTTTTTAAAGCAATAACTTTAAATTTAATCAACTGTCATGAAAAAAGAAGAATATGAAAGAAGAAAAAAGTGGGTGTGATAATCAGTAGATATTATAAAAAAAGTTCAATTACTCCGCCCACATAAATATAAACTGAACTTTTTAAGTACAAATCAATATTATATATAGAGTGATGTTATGTTTACTCAAAAGATATCAAGAACTTTTTTTTTATGTTTACCACCCTCATTTTTCATGTGGATCATGTTGACATATTTAAACCACCACCGGAAATAATAGTTATTATAATCTTCTTTAAATTTTAAAATCTTTGATAATAATAATTTTATTGTATCACCCACGCAAACTGTATATGAGTTGATTAACAATGACCAAACTGTATAGTATCGTTTCGATGAAAAATCGGCATGTTAGCTGTTTACACACATACAAATATTATATTTATGTTATTCAATGTTCAACATTGTGTATAGACGATTGCGTGGGAGGAAGAATTATAATAAGGAGCACAAGTAAATATTATATGTTTGGTCTCTGAGTATTGCACACTTTAAGAATTTGCAGATTATGAACTTTACAAACCAAGTAACTATTTTTTGTGTTGTCGATAGTAGAAAGTTTTTATCCCAAAAGGCTCAGTTTTGTCTAGAATAAAGGTATTCGGCATTTCCAGCTTCACATAAAACATATATGAGATTTTTATTGGGAACGGGTCGTTATTCTGTATTACAAAATTCTGTGTGACAAAAATTCTGTAAATGGATTGAAAATTCTGTTCGATCATAATTCTGTATTTCATTATTTTGTAAATCTTTTATTCTGTATATCAAAATTCTGTAAATAAAAATTTCTTGAAAATTATAAATACTATATACCTATTCTGAACTCCAAAATGCTGAATTTCAAAAATTCTGTAAATTATAAAAGAAATATTGTTTTGATAATGAAAAAAAAATGCGCACTTTTTTTCATTATCAAAACAATTTTGCTTTTATAATTTACAATTTTTTACAGAATTTTGGAAAACAGAATTTTTAAATACAGAAAAATGGTTTTACAGAATTTAGAAAAATTGAATTTTAGATTTTCAGAATTTTGAAATACATAATTTTAGATTTACAGGATTTTAAATTACAGAATTTTAGAAACTAAATTTTGGCACTTACAGAATAATGACCCCAACCCATTTTTATTCTTAAAATAATTCCTATATTTGATAAATTTTTGAAATTAGCTGACCTTTTATAAGGATTAATGACGTTGAAAAGGTTTAAGCTTGGATTACAAATTTTCCAAGCCTGACCAATTTCTGAAAATAGCTGACTTCTTATGACCATTTGATGAACTTTTAGATGGCATACTTTTTTTTGCCAATATAGCCAATATATATGAGGTGCTAAGATCCCAGAGCCGTCATAAAGCTATTATGAAAGTCGACATATTATATAGGTAGGTTAGCGTCAAAGTCAACAGTTTTCTTAGACAATAATATCTTCGGTGGCAATATGTATTTAGATATGGCCTTAAGTTGTAAAAAAAAATGGCAATATGAGGCGCTTAATCAATTCAACAAAAGCCCATGCTGCTTCAATATGGCTTTATGTGACTTTGCGAAAGCGTCATATAAATCCATATTTTTAAATCCTGCTTTATGATGTATAGCCTTGTTTCACAGCACCGTCATGCTTTAAGTTAAGGAGATCTTAATTATACAAAATTTAAACCTTCTAAAAACGTTCAATAAGGAAAAAAGTAAAAATTCGTGGCAGCAGGTGGACTTTACTCAGACCACTTTTCCAGGTTTCTGAGATCTCAACACCTAGAAAGACTAATTTTTTTTTGAATATGCTTGTTCAATTATTTCTTGTCGCAGTTATTCTTTTTTAAGAAAAAGATATGGAAAGTGCTTTTGACTTCTTCCTGAGAATGATTTGGAAATAAAAAATTGGCAATTCTGATAGTAGAAGGTTGACAACTTTTATGTTAACAAATCAAAAATTTGACACTTCCAAAGAAATAACCATCAAACATTTTGTTTTTTTGTTGTTGCTGTATGTATTTGTATCTGATGTCAGATTAAGAATTTTGATGGTTGTAAAACAAATACATTATTTATAAATTCAAATTACAATATTTACGATTTAAGCAGCTGTCAACCTATATCGATAACCCATTTTTATAGTTGTTACTTTTTTTTGTCGCAAGAGACCAAATTGATTGAAATCACCAAATAGTACCTTAGAAAAATATAGTATTGCAGTGCGGACTGAACCCTAATTAATATATTGCAATTTATAAAAGACTTGAATCATCATAGTTTTGAGCAGAGTTCAAATCCCAGCCTTAGGTATAGGATTTTGAGATTCAACAAAAATACTTGCTTTTCATTTAAATCGCATGAAAAATTTACAATGAAATTAGCGATACAAAAAATGGATTAAACCTCACATAAAACCATCAGAGCAACTTAACAAAAATGAGCGAAAATACAAAATTTTATGTCTGTTCACGAAACTGAAAATTTCTATGAATTTTATTTTTTTTGTTGCTTAAAATCACCGCCTCAGAAAAAAATATGAGTTCCTGAGGTCATTTCAAGTCGAAAACCTTAAGAGGTAATATTCTTGTTTTCACTTCGTTTTCGACTTATAACGGTTTCTATGATTTTTATCCTTTTTTAATTGGACTTGTTCTAACTTTGCCAAACTACAACCGATTTTTTATTTTATTTTTTTATTTAAACAAGAAAAGTTAGAAATTTTTATTAACTATACAATTTTTTTCTGTGTGGATAACGGTTTTCCCGCAATTTATTTTCAAACACATTTTTTAAGAATTTTTAGATTTGTTTTTTTTTACTTCGATATGATTTTTTTCACAAAAACACTTTATTAAGTACAATTTTTTTTTCATTATTATGAAAGCTCAATATGTGTTCTTAAAAATACTTAACATTTTCTTACCTAAAAATACATTTTCAAGTCAAGAAGTAATACAAAATTACATAAAACGAATATTTTGCTTGCAGCGAGTTTCTTACAAAAGGTGTTCAAATATCCCACCCTGCTGATAGATACACAGCTGTGCTAGCCTCAAAATACTTGAGGTAGCCCTTTTTATCATATCAGGTGTCACAGTTCGATATTCATTTTTTTGGTTTTTATTTTTTTTAATAGTTTTAAATACATTTTTAAGTAAAAAAATGTTAAGTAATTTTAAGAACGTACATATTGGGCTTTCATAATAATACAAAAAAATTACACTTAATAACGTGTTTTTGTGGAAAAAATTATATCGAAGTCAAAAACACAAACGACAAAAATGACATCTATATGGTCCTGTTGACCTGGGGCCTATTTCACAGAATATACATCTCATACATTACAGAAATGTATGTGACGTAAAATAGGCCCCAAATGAGAGGGCGTAAATTTTAAATTTTTTTTAAATTATGCGTTTTCTAAGTTGACGCATAGTTTTTCTAAAAATTCAAAATTTACAATGAGCCAAATTTGGCGACTACTTTAAGGTACATACATTCATACAATGTATGTAATGTATGTTCCGTGAAAAAGGCCCCTGTGTCTTAGTTTTTAAATAATTTTATAAACTTATTTTAAAGATTATTTTTGTTAAATAAATAAATATAATAAAAAATTCAAAAATTAGTTACAGCTTGGCAAAGTTAGAGCCAGTCAAAGGAAAATAGAATAAAAATCATAAGAACCGTTATCAGTCAAAAACGAGAAAATTACCTCTTAAGTTTTTCGACTTGAAATAACCTCAGGGACTGCATAGTTTTCTTCTGAGGCGATGATTTCGGGACACCCTGTATATGAACTTTAACGGACTTTGGGCTCAAATTCGTAGAAATTCGAAGTTATGCACAGTACACGAAAAGACTTTTTCCTTAGCTTTATTTATTTCGCAACTAGTTTCAACCATAGTGTAAATTCACAATCGCATCGTTGCAGAGATGATGCACAATCACTTAAGTCAAACATTCATAAAGCCATCAAACCAGCATCAGTTTTATTGTTCACTATTGCAAACTTGCATCAAATAACGCGCAAACTTCAAGCTGCAAAACCAGAATCAAGAAAATTCAAGATACGTAGCTGCTGATGTATAGCATCGGTATCAGCTGCGTTGTGCATCAACATCACAACGAAGCAAATGTTTGATGTTTGTGAATTTACACATAGTTTCAGACCACCAGGTTAAGTAATTTTTGTTCCGAAGCTGTTCCACAAGTCAAAAATTGTTCAATTATTAAAAAAGAGAGCGCTTACGGAAGAGTAAATGAATATGCGTATATTATTTTCCTGCCGGTATTAGTCCGAGAAAATTCTTCTGACTATTTTAGGTGGTTGTCACATGCTATATTGACTTCTGTCACAACCGAAGTTGTCAGTTTAATTAAAAATATCAATATTAAATTTATTTTTATTTTAGTTTCAATAAATAAGAATTGTTTTTCTATTATTTTATTAAACTTTTAACTAATCAAATAATTTAAGAAAAATATAGGTATGTGAATAAGCAAAACTATTTTTTAGGAAGAAAACAAAGAATTGACAATTGAGTATTTCTTCTATAACAATATAGTGTTTTTTTTTTTAAATAAGACTTGAATACATGTACATTTTCATTATAACTTAGCTACATGATTTGAGCATCACAGAAAACCTAAACTGGCAACTTACATAGGTGGTGCAATAAAAGGCAATAGGATATTCCTTCAAATTTTCCTTACTAATGGTCAATATTTTACTCAAATTAACAGAATTATAAATTTAATTTATTGAACAATTGACAATTCAATTTTATACTACACTACCTTACCAGGCAATATCTACCTATACAGTTACATATAGGAAAATGCCTTACTTTTTAATAACAACTTAATTCACCTGGAACCAGCAGTATCTCTATACTCATACCTTAGATTGTGCATGCACCTCAAACCAGCATCAATTTTTCGTGCACCACCAAATGTTTATTATTCATTGCTATGAGCAAAACAACCGCAGAACGCACTTCTTATAGCTTGATATTAATGTGCATCCTCAACTATAATATATAATTGTGCCCAGTTGTTGTTTTGAGGGTATAGGTACCCTTATAATCGATTGAAATGATGATCCAGGTGGTATTCGAGAGATAGAGACTTACATTTAGATATCTGAACAAAATATTCATTTCAATTGTCATCGGGAACAGATGTGGAACTTTTTAATATCTTTTGGCCACACGACATCTCTCTCTCTCTTTGATTTGTTTGTCGAAAAAGAAGACATCAGGACAAAAATATTATGTCCTGTCGCTGTCGGTATTTCCATTCACCGCATAACAACACTGAATTATCCTAATTGAATAGTCAATATGAATGTCAACAAAAGCAATTTTTGCCTAATGAAGTTTAAATGACTTAAATACGAATATAAGAAAAAGGATATATTTTCTTTGATGGATTTCGGAAATATTTCTAAGGTCGATTTTGTGTCCGAGTTTTAAGAAATATAACTTTATATTCCTTATTCGAGTGATTGTAAACATTCGTTTTGTTGGTTCCTGTATATGTGTACAGGGACATGGCGTGCGCCATTCAATAAATGCATCGAAGGACATATTCGATTGTCATTTGGAAAAGGACCAAAAAATCTATTTCTAGTGTGTTGTAGTCTTTGTTGGTACTAGGTATATACATGTTTACCTGCATGAAGTATATTTTGTTGGATATTTGAGCTACTTCTATAGAGATGTCCCCTGTGTTTGCAAAACAAAACGCACATTCTCACGTGAGGTCTCTTTTATTTTATTTTTTTTTTTGCAGGCAACAATAAAATGTCCTTTGTTTACTTTTTCTATGTTTTGACCACAATATAACCAAAATACAGTCTCCATTGACAATATAAAAAAAAAATGTTATAAGAACAAAGCACTGGCAAATGAACAAACATGAAACTAAAGGAACCTATATAAGAACAATATGGGACTTTTCTTGAGTTTTATGATATCTTGTTTTAGCTGTATCACTCCTTAAAATCAAGGTTATAAAAAGTATAGTGTGACAAAAATGACAATATCTTTAAGAAAAAAAAAAGAAATATGTAATATCAACTATGGTTCCAGTCATGTTGCAGTTTTTGGTGAAAAAAATTTCTAAGAAGTTAAGAGAATTCGTAAAAATTGAGGTGTCATCATTATGATGGTGGCATTGGACAGGACACCCAATACGATAGTAATTACTCAGTTCAAATTTTTGATTTGATTTATTTATTTTCTTTCTATGCTGGTTGAGACTTTGCGGTCGATTGGCACACTTGTAAAAGTTTTTTTTTCTGTTCTGTTCATTTATGTATATGAAGCTATATAAATCCTCACGAAGATAAGGGGGGGTCAAAAGCTCCAATACTAATGAGTCTTCAACTTAACCAAAACCACGTTGACTTAACTGGATTTTCAAATCTTTATACTTTCTCTATTTGCCCGACTAGTACGAGCGATATATAGAGAGTAGTGTAGGTACCTACGCAGTTTCACGAGTTTGTGATATAAATTGGATTTTCTGCATTGTTCGGTTTTTTTTCAAGGAAAACCATAAATACATTTCTCATTAATTTAATAAAAAAAAGCTCAAATCTGGAAAATACTGTCGAGGAACAAAAACTTTGAAAGGATTAAATCTGACTCGATGGGTGTCAAAGTAAGAGGCAGTCGACGATTTTCGTGAAATATTCTTGTTTGTTCAGTGTTCACGAAAATCTGGTTAAAATAAGAATTTTGGAAAGTGACGCCAAAAGTTTTAAAAACGTATATTTTAGTCACGAATTTCGAAAGGTCATTTTAGATTTGGTAAGTACATATACAAGTTATGGATCTCGCCAGAGATTAACGCGATGAACATGTAAAAGGATTCGAGCAGAAAAATATCCGTTTTCTGAAATTTATGAAGCTTCAAAAAATTGTTAAAAGTGTTGACTAAAGAATACAAAAGAATAGGCAGAAGAATCGTCGGAGTGCAGAAGTTAAAAGAAGAATAGTTTCCTATGATGATGTTCAATCCATTTCTGGACTTCTTTACCATGCATGAAACTTGAGAATGGAGATTTATACAAATAATAAAAATATATTAGAAAGATTTTCGGTGCAGCTGATAAATTTATTAGAAGGGTCGAGTTATATCAAAAACTTCTTGCTGCTGGTCATCTGCTTGTCTCGTCGAGTCGAAACGTGGAAAAGATATTTGATCTGTAGAGGAGATATCACGCCTAAAAATTCAATTGAAGCGCAGGATGCACAACCAACCAGAAGAAAATTATTCGAAAATCAATACAGTAAAATCCGCTTAAGAGAAATGGCAAAATTTCACAGTATTTCTAACAGTTAAGCGGGTTTTTCACTTAAACGAAATCCGCTTAAGTGAAAAAAAAAATATTCGCTTAAGCGGAGTCCGGATAAGTGAAAAAGAAATTTCACTTAAGAGGATCTAAAAATTCCAAAAACGGTTGTGACATATCAGAAATTCAAATGTCATTTTCGTGGGGAAAATTTGGTGAAGGTGAAAAATAAAAAAAAACCTGAAAGCGTTCAGCAAATTTTTTGTTCTGATGTTCAATAAAATTTTTTTTTTCATTTAATATAGTTTTTTTAATGAAAAATATTTTGCTGCAGTTATAGCCCGTGGCGTAATGGATTTTTTTTTCTCGGGGTATCTAAGTTATCTCCCCCCCCCCCCATCGTCAAAAGCTATCCACGTCACTGACCGAATCTAATGGAGGATTTCGAATGACGATTTCGTTCGAAAGACTTATACTGACTTCACCTTGTCGATAATTGATTTTTGTTTTATTTTTTTTTTTCATTTTAACAATCGAATTTAGGATAATAAGTAAGAACAACTTTATACACTAAAAATATTTTTGCTTAAAATTAATAGATAATATTATATATGACGGTTAGATCAAATTTATTTTCTTACTTAATTCTTTAAAAGAGGATCGTGAAAAAAATCGTATATATGACTCAATTTAATTTTTAAAATTTGCCATGTTCTTGAACTTTCTTAAAAGGTATACAACTCACCGCCTTAGATCGAAAGTTATAACAATTTGATCTCATTCAGGTCAGGCAGGTATCTAAAAGAAAAACAAAAATTAATCTTTTTTTTAAATAGAAGCCGTTTTTTTTATTTTTATTTATTTTGCGCCAAGCAAATTTCGTCTTGATGAATTGACAAAAATTGTTTAAAATAGTTCCCTGTTGTACTACAATACAACCGTAAAAACGTCTTAAAAACTGTATTGTATAGCAGACAAATTACCGGAAAATACTTTGAAATTCGGGAAAAATCGAAAATAAGTTAGTAGAACATGGTTTTGTATAAATTAGAAAAATATTTTTTTTTTTTTTTTTTTAATTTTTTTGGATTCCTAGAGCAATTAAAAAATAGCTCCTAATTAATAGATAAAAACCTTTTTTTCTTGCGTATTAAGTATTTCCCGGTAATTTGTCTGCTGACTTGAAATCAAGTGAGCAGAACATTAATTTACAACAAAAGTACTAAAGCACTTAATTTTGTTGTTGGGTTCTTAATTAGCGCCTAATGATGACGTCACCAAAAATTTGTTCTGTTGACTTTGGTCTGAAAATTTTTAAAAATTTTCTCTAACAAATAAGCGAAATATACTTGCGAATAAATAGCGGAGATAATTCATTGCAACTTGAGACAGAAACCGAAAAAAACTCAAATCTTATTTACAAAGAGTGAAAACTCCTCCAAATAATCTGCTACAACAATCAATTTTATTCATCGAAAGCGTAGAACGAAATATTTCGTTTCAGTTACAATTTGGACAGGACAAGATTTTTTTTTTTGTGTGGGGTAGGTCAGTGTGACTATGAGTATGAGGGGGTCTGAAAAGGTTTCCCCCATATTTTGAGAATCATATACATATGTATACGTCTCACAAACAAAATTCTACCAAATTTTTGTAGAAAATTGAATAGTCTATGATTTTGGTTAACATATTTTTTTTACCAAAAAACAATTTAAATTAAAAAAAAATAATCGTTTATAAAAAAAAATGTCTTAGAATCTAAAATAAAAGTTAACAACCCATCAATAAAATTTTTCTTTTTTTAGTTATTGTTTTTTTTTTTAATACATAAATGTTATAACTTAACTATAAAATAAAAACTATAAAATTTGGTTTTCTACAAAAATCCAGCGAAATTTTTTTGAATAGAACCTATGGTTTTCTATAAGATATGGTGAAAACCCTTTTACACTCCAGCTGGCTATTTCCCAAGTATTCTCAATTAGACATTTATTTTGCAGTTATACACAATTCTTGAAGTTATAAATCTCAATCTTGAGTTAAAAAACGCAAGTTCATGTACATATAAAAATCCTCTCCAAAATGAGAATTTGTTTTGAGCTCTTCTTTTAAAGGCCATTAAGTATTTGATGGCCCTTTCAGATGAATTTTCACATATATAATTTTATTGATATGATACCTTTAACCAAAAAAAGAATTCTTAAAAAAAAAAACAATTTATTCCTTCGATTTTTATAACTACAACACATTCAAATAATTGTTTCCGAGTAAAATAACAGTAAACGTACCTAATGCAAGAACATCGTATTATGTTCCAGATATACGACGACGCATAAATGTATTTTATTAAAGCTCCTATTGCATCTTAATTTTGCAACAACAACAAAATTTGAGTATTCAATTTTTCCTTATAACACTTAACTACCGGTATTGGAAGCAGCACAAAAGTGCCTACAATCAAAATTTATATACCGCGCTCTCACCACCACCGCACCACCACGGTTAATATGAAGTATTCTCAATCAACGGTTTCATTAATCAGAAGTGGTTAATCTCTGTAGCATGGCTTATCCCGTCCAAGTGGTGTATAGGTTCATATTTAAAAAATATTGCAACAGGATCGATGTCTTCAATGTTTTCCTCCCTGAACAAATTCTTTGGTGAATTTAATCTTTTTTCGCGATAAAATAATATTGCAATTGGATTTTTTTCGGTCTGATTGTGGCGGGCGCGAGCGACGGCCTATTCTTATCCTTAAGCTTCCTTTATTATATACCAACCAAGTAGTTGGACTGGAAATGACCACTTCATTATTAATTTGAAGCCACTGAAGAGGCTTCGCTTAAATAATCATCAGGTTTCACATAAGAGCTCTAAATTGGTTTGTACATATATCTCTATATAGAAACTGGAGAGGTGATTGTAGTCCAGAGGATATTTTTTATATAAGTGCGTTGAAAAACAACAGCTTTTCTTCGATTCCAGTTTCATTTATGAGCCAAGCCAATCAACATTGGAAGATAATATGCTGGTAATGTTTTTCGTTGGCGCGATACTTTTTTTGCTTCTACAATCGAAAGGAGGTTCCATCACATGTCGCGTTTGTCTTCAATCTTGACATTAACCAGGGCGTAAGGATACAGCGGCTTAACGATTGATTCAACAACAGATAAGAATTTAAGATTTAAGGGTTTTAATTTGTGGTGAATGGTGCAGTAGACCCATGGGTTGGATATACGCGAATGCTTCAAAAAAAAGTATCTGTTAGATATATTATATCGTATTGCTTGATATTTGAAGAGATCTATAAGGATTTTGACAGATACACGAAAGATGAACTGATAGAAGTTGATGGATTATTCTAAGATGAATTACAGGTCAAATATTGATACAACAAGATGAAGAAATGTCAAAATATATTCAAGACCACCAGGAACGTCATAAAGACTGATTTCTTTTATTTTTTTTGTTCTCGATTCGGGGAAGATTCTTCAGCTCTTCGAGCATTTTCTGTATATACAAAACTATCTGCTCTACATTCGATTCCAAATTATGCTAATCGGCAGAACCTACCTATACTACCGCTGATTTCTTGAATAAGGCAAATCAATCCGTTAAGGTTTGCAGAGATTATTTTGCATACAAGTCAATGCGGGATGATAATGTTGCTCCGCATAAAAATTGGCTCAACAATCGAATTTTATTAAGCTCAGGAGCATCGGTCAACAAAGAGGCCATAATATGTACATATATATAAATGTTACTGGCTGATATACATAGCTGCGTCAACAGAAAGAAACATAAATTATTTGTTTATTTGGAAACAAGGAGATTTTTATGAATTGATTTTTGATTGCTGTTGAATTTATTGATTGGCTATTGATTGATTGGTAAGTGACTTTTATTTGACAGCAGCACAGCAGTTTATACATATTTGCATTAGATTTGATAAAAAAAAAATCATTTGAATGGAGTAAGTTTTGTAAAACTTGGGTGGTCCATATGGAAAAATTATTCAAAAATCTTCTAGAAGGTTATTATTGAATATTGAATATAAACTGCATTTTATTAGTTTTTTCTGCAAATTTTATAAATATCAAAAATATTTTCATTTATATGGCCAATACTTGAACTAAAGGGTGTCCCAAAATGTACTCATATGATATGAATTTTAAATAATTTTTGCGGTAAGATGTTGTCAACGAAAAAAAAAACCACTTGACAGATGAGAGTTGAGGGTTATTAAAAATTGAGCGCTACACAAAAGAATAACGGGTTTTCAATGTTAAAAAACCGTTTGCAAAAAAAAAAAATAAAGAAGGTTTTGCAATGGTTTTTTGAACAAAATCATTTTTACCGATGAGGTCTATATTTTCATCGGATGGCTTTTCATTTTCAATCATTTGGGTTTCAAAAAAAAAAAAACCATTGTTGAAAAACAATGCGAATATACAGGAGGAAATCCACCTGTGTATCAACGATATTCAGCCACATTTATGGCTAACGGTAATGGAAAATGTCAACAAAAAAGCATATGCCAGCAAAGCCGAGGAGTCCATTTTAGCTGGTAGTCTATTGCATACATAACCCTACAGACTACAATGTATATTTTATGAATCAATAAAATAAATACAATTTTTAATTAAAAACCCATGTTTTTTATTAAAATTATATTTCTTTCATTTTTTTTAAAGCAAGGGAAAACAAAAATAAAAACTATTTTTTTGTATTAATATAACTTTATTTAAAAATAGTTTTTAACAAAATTAAATACTTTTTAGGAATTCCTGCTTCCATTTTTATTTTTACTTGTGATATATAGGTACTATAATGGCAAGTTATGGATTGGTAAAAAAATTGAACTCGAGATTTTGATCAAACAATTAACATTACGATGATAGCGAAATGGAAAAAAAAGTGGGTCTCGCAATTTAGTCCGTCTGCTTGTCATGTCCTGTCCTTTCGGCTGAAGCCTAAACCGTTGGGTCGATTTTCTTGAAACTTTGTTACCTAGCATTTTTTGGGCATTCCCCCCGAACTCATTTTTTCTCTTCTTTTTACTACCAAAAATAACGGTACCTATCGTACAATTTTTTTAACAATTAATGGAAATCTTATTTTTCTCAAAAACGTGCCAAACACTTAAAAAAATCAATAATTCTTTTTACAAAAATTTATACAAATTTTTTTTCGAAAAATTTTTATAAATGGAACCTCCCATAGAACAATTTTTTTGATTTAGATATTTTCAAAAACGGGCCAACCGATTTTGATCAATTTTTTTATGGAGAATGTTTCAAAAAGTTTTATACCAAAATTTTCAATTTTTTTGTTTCATTTTTAAAAAAAGTTTCAAAATTCTTTTTTGCCTAGGTAAATACTTAATAAATCGATTTTTATTAAATTAGGAACCCAGCAGTTTTTTAACGTTATCTAGCAGATTTTAAATTACAATTTTTCTTATAGTCAAAAATAACGATACTTACCATATACTAGTGTTCAAAAACCGGTAAGGAAAATTTAATTTTTCTCGAAAACGGCTCTAATAAAAAAATATATGTAAGCTAATATCAGCACGATTTACTATAATATTGAAAAAACATGTTATCTATGGATTAAAAATGGTTAAGTACAATCTCGAAAAGATGAACAGATATAAAACAACAAATTGTTCACCTTTTCGAGCAATAACATTTGGCTTAGATAGAAGATATATTTATAAACGAAAATATTAAATATTATTTAAGTAACAAGTTAAAATAAGTCCCAAAGTAAGGTTGACAGAGCTTAATAATGTCACATAAATATAACACAAGGAATTAAAGGTAAATAAAAAATTAAGTTAGGAATAAAGCGCTCATCTTTTCGAGTACAAAATTTCATCTTTTAGAGCTGTTCATCTTTTCGAGATTCTACTGTATCTCCATTTTGTTGGTTTTTGATTATCTCATTATCTGTTGAAACGATTTTAATGAAATTTTTTACATAAGAACTTCTAATTAGTCTCGACTGAAAAGGTAAAGAATCTTAAGTCGACTTTAGATGATTTGCTTTTTTTTAATGAACCCTATTAACAACACAGAGGTGCACAGTTCTGTGTTATCCGAATTCTTCTATCTCACTCCGTTTCCCTTTTATAAAGGGAAATAATATTTCTATCAAAATTTTCAAAAAAAAAAATTTTTTTT
Organism: Epistrophe grossulariae; assembly: GCA_929447395.1. NCBI lineage: Eukaryota > Metazoa > Arthropoda > Insecta > Diptera > Syrphidae > Epistrophe > Epistrophe grossulariae. The sequence continues at coordinate 34,253,315 of OV839568.1, read as the reverse complement.
GGAAAATTCGATGTTTTTAAAATTGGAAGACGATTTTTTTCAAAATTAATTTTTTAACTCTACATAAATAAAAAAATTAAAAGTTTGCGTGGGTATCTACCAATTTTGTTCTTAAAAATCTTTACAAAATTTTGTATATAAAAAAAATTTTTTTAAACCGTTCAAAAATTTTCTCATAAATTGAGATTTATTAAAAAAAAATAAAGTGGTATACATGACGTTGGTACTAAAACAATTCAGAAGTTTTTAATGAATTTATTTCTAATTAACGGGTGATTTTTTAAGAGGTTTAGAACTTTTAAAAAAAAAAAAACACAAAAAATTCGAAAAAATGAATGAAATATTTATTTGAATCGATAGTTTGAACCTTGCAATTTAATGTTTAAAGATAATTTCATGCAAATGTTGACCGCGGCTGCGTCTCAGGTAGCCCATCCGCTGAGTCCAATTTTGGCATACTCTTTCACACATATCGGCCGGTATCTCACGAATGAATGCATGGATGTTGGCTTCCAGTGCGTCAATCGAAGCGGGCTTGTCCCTATAGACATTAACCTTGACATATCCCCACAAAAAATAGTCTAATGGTGTCAAATCGCACGATCTAGGCGGCCAATTGACCGGCCCGAAACGTGAAATTAACTGTTCACCAAACTCGCCTCGCAATTGCGCCATTGTTTCGCGTGCTGTGTGGCATGTGGCACCGTCTTGTTGAAACCACATATCATGCAAGTCCAGAACTTCCATTTCGGGCAAAAAAAAGTTTGTTATCATCGCTCGGTAGCGTTCACCATTGACAGTAACGCTGCGATTCGCATCATCTTTGAAGAAATATGGCCCAATAATGCCGCCGGCCCATAAACCGCACCAAACAGTGGCTTTTTCGCGATGCATTGGTAGCTGTTGCAATGCTTCTTGCTGATCTTCACTCCAAATGCGGCAATTGTGCTTATTTACGTACCCATTCAACCAAAAATGAGCCTCATCGCTGAACACAATTTTTCGATAAAAAAGCAGCGATGAACATTTCGAACCGAGCACGAATTTTGATAGTAAAATTCAATAATTTGCAAGCGTTGTTCATTTGTAAGACGATCCATGGTTAAATTGCAAACCAAACTGAAGCTGTTTGACAGTGACACAAGGTACTAAACACACGTCAGCTGTCAAAACCAGTGTTGCCAAAACCAAACCAGCTAAAAAATCACCCGTTATATTGATTTTTTTACATTTTGTTTGGATTTAATATATAAGTTCCATTCCCTTATTACCTATTTTTGTGTACTCACATAAATTTTTTACCTTAAACTTAACTACACATTACATATAAAGGCTAACGTATTCATTAATTCTTTAGAAGTCGAATGAATAGATATAAACTATATTCAGACTTTAAAACCACAGTGTGATCGCAAGTTCGTGCGACCTATCGTGCATTTTATTTATTTCCAACAGCATATATCAATAGAGTTCCTTATACAGCTTAAAGAATGTGAAATAATATTCCACATTATCCTTTTGAAAACCAGGTCCTCTATACTCAGTTTATATATGACAAACTGCCCTCGCGAGGACAATATGATGCGAAAAGTTTGACTGATTGACTGATCGATTGTTACTAAAATGTGAAGAACTTCGTGACATACTCAATCTACGTGATTAAATTACAAATCTTTTGTTTTACAATACAAGTTTTGATCGGCAAGCAAACTTGGACACATCATTCATGGTCCATCGATCAAGGGACTTTATATAGGTAAGGTGATTTTATTTTTCAAGCAAGTGATCTTGTCAGTTTGTCTCGCTTGTCCAATTAAACGCGAATTATGTGTATATATGGAGGGTAGATCACCTACATATAATATTATGTATGTGCGTATATACGAAAATATACAGTATTGTGTTGTATATCTATATGTACACTCTGAATTATGAATGAGGTTTATTAATCAAAAATAATTGGATTATTGGTCGTATACAGTTTTTATTTGCGGTCATCATCAGTGCTATAAGTAGAACTCATCCATCAAAATTCCATGACAAACGATTATGATTTTATTATGGAATTTTTTTATCAGGTTTTTTTTTTAACTTTTGTGTATCTATACTTATATGTGTATGAGTCATATAAACTTGGGAAAAAACGTATAATTCATTACTGAACAATTGCACTATAACTATATAGTCCAGGCCATATTTTGGACATAAAGTCAATTTTTTATATGAGGTTGAGAAATATTCTTAGTTCTAATAATTAATTGGGTCTATGAAATAACTCCCACGAAATAAGTCCCACTTTTAAAAACGAAATAAGTCCCACCAAAAATTGCTATTTTGAAAGTGGGAGTTATTTCGTTTTTAAAAGTGGGACTTATTTCGTCAATTGGTGGGACTTATTTCGTTACGCGTTTTTATTTTAAGTGGGACTTATTTCGTTTTGAGTGGGAATAAATTCGTTTTGTAAAGTGGGAGTTATTTCATACCCCTAAATTTTTTTCTTATGCAAAAAGTTATATATTGGACATTTCGTAAAAGGGACAAAGTGGGACTTAATTCATTTAAGAAATATATTATTCAAGGGGGAGTTATTTCATTTTGAGTGGGAGTTATTTCATTTCAAGTAAATTTTTAAATCATTTCATTTTGGTGGGACTTATTTCGTTTTCAAAAGTGGGACTTATTTCGTGGGAGTTATTTCATAGACCCAATTAATTATCTTATACACAGACTTATGAACTTGGAAAACCAAAAGATAACCGATTTTCTTAATTTTAATAGAATCAACAAAGAAAAACATTCAATTGTATAATTTTTCCAACAATATCATTCAAATGGCCGCCTCGGCAAGATTCGCAGCATGCGATTCTTTTGAGGTAATTTTTAACCACATTTCGGGTGGTATCTCAGCCATTACTTGAGTAATGTTGTTTTTTAATGCGTCTAGGAGTTCGGGGATTATTTGCGTTAACACGGTATTTTGCGTAGCCCGCACGGAAAAAATCTATAACGATGTCAAATCGCATGATCTTGGTGGCCAAAACTTGAAATTACGCGCGACCAGGAAACTTCTCACGCAATAAATCCATAATTGGACGTGTTGTGTGGCTTGTTGTCCCGTCTTGTTGGAACTACATAATATGGTGCAAGTCATGATCTTCAATTGCCGGCCAAAGACCATATTGCTCCGAATTGACTGTACCTAACCGTCTGCCCATTGGCATCTTCGAAGAAATACGGGCCAATGACACCTTTGACCATATAGAGCACACCAAACAGTTACTTTGTCTGGATGCAACGGAACCTCTTCGATCACTTGTGGGTTTTCTGAGCCCCATATGTGGCTATTTTGTTTGTTTATCTACCCATCGGATGAGAAATGTGCCTCATCGCTGAAGAAAATGTTGTTCGAAAAATGCCCGAAAAGTGGCTAAGTTTGAATAACCACTTTTGCAGAAAGTTTTAGTAATTTTAATGCATTGTTCGATTGCTAAGCGATCCATTATCGTAAATGGCAAACTTTCAACTAATATTATGACACTTCAAATGACAGCTGAGTTTCACAGGTGTCAAATGCCAGTGCTACCAACTTCAAACCACGAAATGAATGACCCTGTATAAAGAAATATATCTGCTGCTCTGCTGATCAAATCAATATAGATATTGCCCTATATGCTGTATTTTTAAACACCCCACTTGAACACCCAACAGTTATTAATAACAAATAATTTTAAATAAGTACAAATATTCATAACATTTTTAAATAGCTTACTCATTGTGCAACATACATATCTCTTCTTTCTTTTTTTTTTTATGCAAACAAACAAAAAGTATTTAGTTATTTTTCACTTAAAAAATAAAATATTTCAGTTTCCAGTCGCACAAAAATATTCAAATGCTGATCTAACTGTCATTATCTGATCGACTCTTCATCTATCTATCGATCGGTTTGCTATCGTTATCAGCTATATACCATAATAAAAACACGAATACCTGATAGATAGCGCATTCGTGTATGACCGCACTTTTGGCGCGCGATGTTTGCACAATATTCCTTGCCCAAGAGAGGGTTTGAATATAATAATCAAAATATCAATGAAATTTTTTTTTTTTTTATTTTTGCGGCATATTTCTACGTAAAAATATTTTATTATTTTATTGACTTTTTCCCAACTTGTGTCAGATAATGTTTTTTTTTTTTTGGAATAATATTTGCTTAGATAGTGTCAAAGTAAGCATCCGTGGGTGGATAACGTTTGTGTTTTTTCATATAAAATTAAGTGCTTAGAACGATTTAGATTGTTTGAATGAGCAGGAATTTTTTTTACTGAGTTGTACTTGTGGTGCAGTATAAGAGAGGCACCCACGATATATGTTAACCAATCCTTTTGAAAATTTCTCATGTATCACAAATATTTGATTTGATTTGTAACGACATTTTTTTTGTTTTGCAATGTTTTCGAGCTCCATGTTTTGGATTGGTTATATTTTAAATTTAGTTCATTTGAATTGATAAGGAAATATTATAATATGTAGGTATGTATGACTTATATATAAATAATGAAACGAATTCTTTGACTCCTCCTTTTTGAATGATTGTGAGAGATAAAGATGCATGACATAAGTTGCATAAAATTGCTGTTATTGTTCAACTAGCTTAGAATTTTAATGATTTCATGAATAAATATAAAATACACAACAGCTGGGTCGCAAGAACTTTCTCTCATGTGCGATCAAAGTGCAGTGGTTTTAAAGTCTGAATATAATTATAAGATCTATTAGTCTGATTTTAAAATAAATAAATTAGTTATGGGAGCCTTTATTTTATGTCACCAACTGCTAAAAACGTATTTTAATATATCTATATAGTACTATGTGAGAATACAAAAAATAAATTAAAATTAAAATTTATTAAATTAGTTAGCATCTTCTTGTACATATGCATGGAACTTACAGTTTTGACTGAACAATCAATATAATTAGAAATAAACTAATTAAACAACCTCTGAAATTGATTTGACACCAACGTAATGTGCACCATCTGCATGATTTCATAAAAAAAATCTCAATTTATGAGAAATTGTTGGAGAATTTTTTTTTTTTAATGTTTTTTATATTAATATATAAAATTTTGTAAACTTTTTTAAGAAAAAAAAAATGTTATGCAATTTTTTAGAACTTATAAATTCGGAGTTAAAAAAAATATTTTGAAAAAAATCTTCTATCCATCTATCGAAATACATATCGGATTTTAAATAAATTTGAAATTTTTTTTTAAATACAACATTTTTCTATGTTATTATTCAAAATTATTAGAAGCTCTTGCGTGTGAAACATTTCATTGAAATCGTTTCAACAGATAATGAGATAATCGAAAACAAATGGTTCTATAAGAGATATACCATTTTTAATCGATAGATACATTTTTTTCTAATTTCAATAATATTGTAAGTTGTTCTGATATTAGAATACATATAGGTAACAATTTTAATCAAAATCGTACGAGTCGTTTTTGAGAAAAATAAGATTTTCCCTGCCAGGTTTTTAAACACTTGTATATGGAATTGGTACCGTTATTTTTCGTTTATAATTTATTTTTATTTGAAATCTCCTAGATAATGATATAAAACTGCTGGGTGCCAAGTTTAATCCAAATCAAACGAATCGTTTTCGAATTATCAGTTTCTTAACAAAAAATTTTAAAACTTAAAAAAAGAAAAAAATTCAATTTTGGGATACAAAACTTTTAAAACATTTTTCATAAAAAAAATTATCAACATCGGTTGAATCGTTTTTGAAAAAATTGTTCTATGGGACGTACCATTATAACCATTTTTCGAAAAAAATGTTCCATAAAATGGTATGCCTTTTTTTAAAAAAAACTACAGAATTAAAAAAAAAAAAGGTGTGACCACGTTTTTGAGAAAAATATTTCACTAAAAAAGAATTTACGACAGGTAACTCAATTTTTGGTCCTAAAATAATGAAAAAAAAATTGTGGGGGGAATGCCCAGAAAACGCTAGGTATACCGAGTTTCAAGAAAATCGACCCATTCGTTTAGGCTGCAGCCGAAAGGAAAGGACAGACAGACAGAGAGACAGACAGAATTGCTTGATTCACTTCTTCGATTTTGCTATCATCGAAATGTCAGTTTGATGAAAATCTCGAGTTTGATTATTTTTTACGAATCCATAACTTGCCATAATAGTACCTACCTACCTATAGGTACCTATATTATATCGCAAGTATAACCACCATGGTTCGCTGAAAAATGTCTTTAGAAGACTTAAGATAAAATGACAGACCATAATTTCCTATGAAGTAAAATGCTTATAACTTTGACGCAAAAGCCAGAAAAATCGCAATTTTTAACACGCCCTTAACCCTCCCCTCCCCCCCGCTTTTTTCCACGAACGTAGAAAAAAAACCGGACAAAATTTTGATTCTGTAACTTTTAATGTCTCTATAGATCTTTTTGACTACCCAACTTTGCTATAGTGTTTTGTTTTTAGATACTGAATTACTGGCATTAAGGGAAGCATGCAAGTAACTTAAACAAGACCCTTACAAAAAACCGAATATAAAAATGAAACAGGCGTTAGATTTAGATTTGTATTTATTGTAGCTGAATTATTAATTATTATACATTTTTTCATTAAACCTATATTGCACAATTTACAATTTAGTTGAGATAGAGAGAAGAGGAAACAGGCGTTAATTTCTTGAGAGTACAATCATTTAGTAAGGCAAAGTAATTTTTATACATTTTTAGTATTAGACATTCTGGTATCAATTTTGAATCGCCAGATAAATTTGTCAGTAAACTTTTTGTTGACTATAAAGCTTAATTTAAATTTTCATTGAGATGCAAATTTTTTTTTTAAATTCTCTTCTCCGACATGTGGTCATCGAGACATTTAAGAAGGAATGTGCTCTACATTGAAATTGCATTTCCTGTCAGACGAAATCACTAAAATTCTGCGAGTACAATAACCTAAAGAACCCATAGAATAGGACCACAAAAATTTAAATTTTACATGGTATAATTCCTTTTTTTTTATTTCAAACTGGAACACACTCAAATTAATAGTATATAGAATAAAATAAACCTTTGAGTTCTCACAATTCCCAAATGCGGATGTCCGGACTCGGTTTTGCCTGGAGCATAGCATATATGTATAGGTATTTTTTTTTTTTGTTCACTTTGAATGCTCTTTTTGAGGTCCTTCTATCCCGAGCTGTAAGTCCAAGTGATTTACCGACAAATTGAAAAGCATGAGGACAAAGAATAAAGATTTTCTCAAAAAAAATTGCATTTACAATGCGTTCCATTATTTGGGTATTGTCTGGAATTGCGATAAAAATTATGATACTTTTGTTCAATTAACAATACCCATTGTTGTCCTTGATACACAAACCAGTACAACAGTAGAGTATGAAATTAATTGTTTTCTTGTTTGACTGTGAAAAAGAAGTTTAAATAAAATATATACGTCGTCTTGCGAAGGTGGTCTGATAGTCGCCTAACAGTCTTCAAGTCTATTGATTCTTTTTTTTTTTTCATTTATTTCCTAGGATTGAAAAATTAGTTAGAATTCACAGATGTCCTGTCCGATCCGTCCCTTGGTGACACGCGCGTTACTATATACAGAACATAAAGGTTTCGCCAGAATCGATGATGACCATTAAGAGGCTATTTGAAAGGTATTCGAAAACAATTTGATCGTTTTTGTTGTCGTCATTTACGAATCCAATCGATGAGATTCAGTTCGTTTGCTATTTTTGTTCTATATAGCTAGTTGTGACTATTGTCATACGACAGTTTTTAGGAAATAACTTTAAAATTCATCACGCTTGCAATTTCGATATATAATGCATTTCAGGTTTTTGGCAAAAACTTCACATTACATATATGTCATTCGAGTTTTAATATTTTTTGTTTGTTGAGAAAATTGCCATATTTAAAAATTATTTTTGTTATAAGCAACTTCAAGAAACTATTATAATTAGGAATCAAGAAAATACAATATAAGCCTAGTTCCTTTACTTGGAAACTCTGTGCATTTCTGTGAATTTCTACACCAAAGTCTTTCAAAGTTCATACAAAAATAATAAAATGACGTGGAAATTCACACAAATGCACAGAGTTTTAAACGAACACACCTATTAATAGGCGATTTCAATTCTCGAATTCGAAATGAGGCTGGATCAGAAAATAACAGACAAGTAATTATAAGGCAGTCAAAGGATATAGTCTATAAAGCAAGGGGCAAAGCTGCTGGAGCTTTGTAATGAATATGGCCTGCGTATATAAAATGGTACTAGGGAATCGGATAAAACGTTTACGTTTGTAGGAAGACAAGGGACTTCCGTTATTGATTTGAGTCTACTGGGGGGGGGGGGGGGAGAGGGGGGTGACTGGAACGCATACGTCAACGATTTAGAAGTCATCCAATTAATTACCCTTTTCCGAACATTTGCCACTGGTTGTTACGTTTGATCTTATGTTAGCGGAAATTGATGAGATACAACAGATGAAGCTTTTACCGATGCTCAAATATACTTAATATTTAAGAAACTCAGAGATCATAGTCTCTACACGCAACAAGTTATAAACTTTGAAGAAATAGCAGAAGTAATCATATCAACATATATCCATTAATAAGTCAGAAAAACTACGAAGAACAAATAGCAAACTATACGAATGTTGAAGAATGAGACAACCGCATGGTTCGAAAAAAAAGAGTGTAAAAGACCCAGAAAAAAGTCTTTTGTATGGCTCAAAAAATTTAGAAATTCAAACTACGGTTATTTTAAGGAAATATACACAGACGCAAAAACAAACTATGAATTAATGTTTTGCAAAAAAAAGAACTCATTATATAAAACCCAAGCTAGAAGACTAAGTCTTTGTAAAAATGTTACAGAATTTCGGAAAACCATGAATAACTTACGGTAAAGCTTTTGTCATCAACAAGGATGTATGCGGGCCCAGTCATTTTGGCGGACCACTTCAACAAACTGCTGAACCCGGTTATGATAAGAAATACTCTTCAATTTGTGGTAACATTCGTTGAAAATGAAATAATGCATGGAGTCATAACAGAACAAGAATTGATAGCAGTTTTGAATGAACTCAAGGATGGAAAAGCTTCTAGTCCTCACAAAATTCCTACCTAGTTCTACAAATATGGATCCACTGCCACAGAACTCAGGAGAAAAATTACAAAGGTGTTCAATAAAGTGGCGGAGTATGGCGAGATTTCGTAACCATTTAAAGATGAACTTATCTTTCCTATCTATAAAAAAGGAAGTAAATCAGATTCAGCTACTTATAAAATTTTTGCAGCGATCATCATCTGCCAAAAACGGTTTACAAGATAGATAATGAGCATAAATCAACTGAAATAAAAACAAGCAGTTTTCCGAACGGGGTATTCAACAGTAGACCACATCTTCGTTTCAAGAAGTATAGTTGAAGTTTGCAAGAGGTCAAAAACTCTACATATTTTTCGAAGACTTCAAGGCACGGCCGTAGCCAGCCATACGCTAGGGTGAGTTCAGCTCACCCAAAAAAAAAATTCAAACATTTTAAAATGTTACACATTATTTAAACTTGTGTGATAAAATATTTGTTCATATCAAATCATACTGGTTTAATTTTGCACGTTTTCATGCGCACAATAATTTCTTTCATCAACAAGTCGAGAATTTCCCTTTAAAATATTTCTTATGTGTTTTTGTTGTCATCTTCCTTATTGTTTTTTTTTTTTTCAGTGAAAATTCAGATGCCCTGAATACTTTGGGGCAGATTGGAATTATGGAATACCTACACAGTTTTCACGTTCCACTTTAACCATTCATATTGGTTTCTCTCATGAAAACCCAGTTCAAATTAATTTTTTTGCTTTGATTTTTATTTAAATTATTGGGAATAATTGCAACAGCTAATAGAATTTTGCAACTAAGTGCAATCGGCTATATCGCAGTGCTGTGCCAATTATTGAGTCAGTTAAAGAATGTGTTAAAGATTTGCGAAGTGATGAATCAGTTTTTGAATACAGCAGATGAAAAACAGAAAGCTTTTGAAAATGTTTCCTCTTTGTATCACGGAGAATGCAAATTCGATCTACCCGATTATGCAAATCCTTTGTTATGTCTTCACTTGGGAATAGGGATAATGGCAAATTATTAAAATTGTTATTTTTAAAACTAGTTTGTTTTTAAATTATAGATTCAGTTATTTAAGAGATAAATGACAAATTTTGGCATAATAATAACATACTGAATGCTGTCGATTCTTGAATGCTGCCCTCACACGAAGAAATTTTAGTTTTAACAAATTTTCTGCTCAACGGAAAAAATTGCTCTGGATTTGCAAAATAAAAATATAGTTGTTGTTTCTGTTAAAAGCACTTTTCCTATAACTTATCGCATCTTTGAAGCTGTCAATACATTTGGTGATGGTACATATATCTTTGAACAATTCATCATTTTCGGGACTTTCGAGAATAGACGCTCGGGGCTTAAAAGGAAAAACGCCTAATGGATGATTAACGAATGCAAAATCTTTGTTTTATGGTATTTGAAAAAAAAGACGTTTGAATTGATTAGAAAAAAAATTATATTTTGCGTAAATTTGCCGAAAAAATCCGAAGAATACAACTTTTTTAATTCTAAGTAGTAGATATTTGATCTCCTATATACCTACTTCTAATTGGTAATTAAAAAAAAACCTGAATGTGATTTTGCTTTTAACTAAAAACAAATTTTTCTAGACTAATAAAATATCTAATTTCGACTTTTCGGCTCACCCAGGAAAACTTGGAGCTCACCCACGTATTGGGTCCTGGCTACGGTCGTGCTTCAAGGCTGCGTTCGATACTGTAAATCGCAGAGCATTATGCTGATTGTGGTCGAAATTCTGTAATTTAATAGAGAAGCTGTATATACGAAGATATGTACATGAGCAACGGTCTGGAATGGAGAAAATACTTCGGAAATATTATTCATAAATAATTTGGTGTTAGGCAAGGATGTTCCATGAGCCCTTTATTATTCGCCCTATTTATCGACGATATTACAGACTTTTTGTCAGAAGGTACATTTGGTAACCAACGTATTAATACCCTTCTGTTTTAAGATAATATTGTGTTTCTTGCTGATACGCCCTAAAATAAATCGACTTGGAGACTGCACCTTATGGAACCTAACGGTTAATCTTGACAAGTCAAAAGCTATGGTGTTCAAAAAAAAACGTAGGAAGGATAAGCAGAAACGAGCAGTGGACTTTCAACGGTCCAAGAATAGAAGTGGACAAGTGGTCAATGAATACAAATACCTGGGGATTTATTTTACGCAAAACCTTAACATGAAGAAACACCTGAAACAAAAACTAGCAAATGCCAAAACTGCTATAAACATCAACTGGAGAATATGTTTTTCCAATAAATATGTAGCACACAGTAGCCAAGTTTCAAGTGTTCGAGGCAGTATCGGAGTCTATCTTATTATAAGCAGCACAATTTTGGGGGGCAAAGCAGTATAACACAGTTGAAAAGGTGTTAATATATGTCGTTGAACGGATTTCCCATCTACCGCCTTGAACACCAAACTATTAAATCAATGCTAGAAACTGAACTGCCATCACTGTTCATAAAAACTCTCAAAAGCCATGTGGGCTATATTTTAAAATTAATGAATGAAAGACTATCTAAGCTTGCTGCACTCAAGGCAATTTTGAGCAAGATAAGTTGGTATGATGAATGGATGGAGCTTGCTAATACATGTAGAGTATGGAAGTGGAAAATTACCAACACTGGAAACCAGTACTCTATGAGCTGATTGAGAAGGAAGATTTACAGTACAGAGAAATGTTTATTGAAGAACCTCTGTACACAAAGCAACGTATAATTTTGTGGAGCATAACTTATAACAAGCGAATTAAACAGCATCCAGGTGAAAAATAAAAAAAAATGTGAAAGCGTTCAGCAAATTTTTTGTTCTTTTCGATTCAATTCTTTTTTCACTTAAGAGAGTTTTTTTTAATGAAAAATATAAAATTTGACTGAAAATATGTTTCAGGTATCCGGGTTTTTCATTTAAGCAAGTTTCGCTTAAGCGGAGTGTTTTGACGGTAATTGGTGGAAATACTCGGGGATGAAAAAAGGTGTTTCAGATAAGCGGGTTTTACTGTATCTTATCGAGAAATAATTAATTATAAAAGAAAACTTTTAAAAACTTTTATGTTAAAACTTAAGTAGGTACATATAAATTTCATATGTATTTTCAATCGCCAGGAGGGGGCACAGCCATGCTTAAATTTTTAACAAATATTGTATATATCATATAAATATTTAAATAAACTCTAAAACTGATCTAAAATCTAAATCTTATCATTAAAGAAACAATCCATTGTTCTAGTACTCTTGACTTTTGTTCACATTAATTCTCGTTATCATTACATAACTTACCATAAATCATTTTGAAAATTTAGTTTCGTTAAAGCTTTGAAAAACAAAAGTAAGTTCATGCAATCAAGTGTCTTGAATTTTATTTTTTATTTCCAAGTATAATAAATTGGATCCAGACTTCCAGATACGTTTATGTATGTATATTACAAGGAAAAAGTCAAAAAAGTCATATTTTCTTTCAATATCTAGGTAAAATGGACATGAAGTAGCTTGAAGCAATGATGCATTATCATTTCCCACTCGACAAAACGTGATATATGCTCCAGCAGTCATTATGCGTAGTATGCATCTGCAAATATCCTCAAGCGCGCGAACGCAGCTTATACGTTAAGAAATTTCCCAGAAATGATTAATCATTTGCGGCAAAGTGTATTTTCACGCACATTCAGTATAAGTAATGATTTTGATGGTCTTAGCTTACTGTCGCACCTATTGTCTGCTTCTTTGGGGGCTTCCTTAGAAGCTCGCCCCATTATAGCACGGAGTCCGTGAATTATTATCCCTCGACCCCATATGGGTTCATTATGACTCCATCAAATTGTGCAGATAGCACCCTCAGTTAAAGACAAGCCATCTTCACATGAGACACTGACTTAACTTGACTTGTGTTGCTGCTGCAGTTATATATTATGAGAGACTCTGATGGTTATAATAAAAATATATATGTTTCTATACAGAGCTTGGTCTTTTCGATCTCAAAGCCTTCACTATGATAATAATCATAATGATGATGATGACGGTGATTATGGTTGCTTGCAACTGGTTTCTGCGTGTGATGGCATGCGATGATGTCGAATGGCTTTGATGTACCTTTGAGATTTTAGTTCGATCCCTGGCACAGCCACAGACTGGGATTAGTTGAGTGATGCTTTAGAAGGTGTACGCCTCGCACCCCTAGGGAGGACTCATAAGTGTCGTCTTCGCGTAGTGGTCATTTTCTAAAAATAACAATTTCTTCCCGTTCTGTCTGAGTTAGGTATGTACATATATGTGAAGGTTTTCTTGGCAAACGGAGCAAACACTAGAATTAAGTAATCTTTGCTAATATTTCAAAGACTGGACACTTTGTTGTTGTTGTTGGGTAATTGTGTTGCAAGATTGATTAAATCTCTTACTACACATCATGTCGGTCTCCCGCGGCTTGATGATGGCAAAAAGTAGATACAAAATAATATACGTCGACAATTATATTGCAAAAAATCACTTACAAGAGAATTTTTTTTGCAATAAACAAGTTTTAATTTTTTTTATCATCATTTAATAGAGCCGGAAATTGGAGAGCATTGTTAAATGTTAAGTATAAAACATAATAATCTTTTCTGGATGAGTTTTATTTTGATTTTCTTGGATATACTTGATTAGGTAGTAGTGATAGAATGTATGGATTGTTTTTATTATTAAACTATTTATTTATATACATATAATGATTTAAGTGGTAGTTTAAGTTTTATTAACTTCTTAGGGCCAGTTTCACCAGTGGACACTTAACAAAATAATAACTGGCACTTAATTTTCCCATTTTGGCACTTTAGACGGAGTTTTATACTGTCTGAGTAAGTGGCACTTAAGTGGTCAACATGGGAGACTTAAGTGTTACTTATTCCGATAATAGACTGTGAAATTGCGAAATTGGGAATTATTTTTCCATATTTGGCACTTAAGTGACATTTAATCGATTTAAAGTAAAATTACTTAATTGAGTTAATTTAAATAAAAGAGTTAAAAAAGAGGTTTAAATTCTAAAAAAAAAGATTCTATTTTCAGTTTTTCATAACACTTTCAACAATGTCCCAAACAGATAACGGTAGCAGCCTACTATAATTTTAAACAGCCCAACCTTTCTACTAGCTGGCCGCTCCGGCTTCACACGGGTTGACACATTTAAATTTCCAAAAAAAATAACAAAGGAAAAGGGTGTCCTAAAATTCACGCCAGAAGTAATTTTAATAGAAAATTTGGGTTTTTAATTAAAATTATTTATTATTTTATTGATTCCTAAAATATACAATATTGGGTTGTGTATATGGAACAGAATACCGGGTGAGTGGCCTACTCGCCTTTGCTACAGACACATATTGTATACTCTTTTGTTGACATTTTCCATTATGGGCGACGTAAATGTGGCTAAATAACGTTGATACAGCGGACAATTTCCTCAATCCGCACTAAACAATGACAATGAATGCATATGTTTCTATCTATTTTCCAAATAAAACCTTTGAAGTTAAAAATGATTTTTTTATTTTTTTTTTGTTTTACCCCACTTCACCCTAAAAATAAATTTTGAATAATATTCAGTTCAACTTTTCAAATGCAAAAAGAATCTTTAAACCCAAATGTATAGTTATTACCCCGTTTTACCCTTTAAATCTGAATGAACTATTGCAACATCTTCTTGACAGCAAAACCGATAAATTTATCCAAAGAATCTTGTTCATGCAACTGAGATCGTTTTAATCTCAGTACATAGAGTTTGTTGCTTTAACGTCCAACAGATGGTTCCATTTTTCAAAAATTATACGTCATATAATAACACTTGCATCTTTGGATGCAACGTTGTATCCAAATTTTAAAGCATTTGGTGAAGAACTTTAGGAGATTTAAGATTTTGAAGAAACAAGGATTTACATTTTTAATTATTTATTATTATGTGAAGAACATTATAATTAACCTTACCTATTTATAAAGTTGATATACTTCGACAATATTTGACCGCCAATCCCCTTTCACGCCCATTTTTTCTTTTTTTTTTTTCCTGTTTTATTTTACTTGTTATTCACCATCTCTTAGGGCTTAAAGCTGAAAGTTTGTTACTTAATTAAATTTTCTTTTTTTTTTCAAAGTATGAAACATGTCCTCAAGTTAAGAATTTGTAAAATAATATTGAACTAAAAAGAAAATACAAAGTTTATCATTCTGTCTATCTGTTCAAATGCAGCCTTGCTCGATTTTCTTCATTGAACTTGGTGCCTAAAGATTTTCGGACATCTTTACATCCCTTATTCTTTTTTTTAACCATAAATAGCATACAAAATACAAAATTTAAAAAAGAAAACTCATATCTATATAGAAAATTATTCCCCTTCATAAAATAAAACTAAATAAAAACATGGGTCTTAATTTGAAGTCATTAATAGGAAAACAAAATAAATTCCATGACAATGATCGCCATTTGTTTTATAAAAAATTGTTTCATTCGACGACTCAGATAATTTGACTTAAAAAACACACCAAATATTAAGGGTTTGTTTCACAAAGTCTGATTAAAGTTCCAATTAAGCTACATGGAACTTATTCAACAATTAACAACCTCATTTACGTTTCACAATGTCTGAATACAGCTAATTGGCAATTAAAGTTCTAAGTATTTTACTGGCCAGATGAAGTGCCGATTAGCAAATTAAACTGCCAATTAAAACATTCAAATCTGTCACTGATCACGCACACTTCGATTCAACACACTTCGCTTCAATGCACTTATTTGTTATTATCCAGAGCTCTTGGAATCAATCCTCTCGACACTTTTAAGACGTACAATAAGACGACCGACACTGCAAAATTAACTTTTTGATTTAATAAATAATTTTTCTTTAATATTTGAAAACTGGAATAACGAAGGAATAGCTATAATTGAACATTGTGAAACGCAAAGTTTTTTAATGGGAGGATTTAATTTTAGGATAAATTAAATGTCGGATAACTAATTAGAACTTTACTCAGACATTGTGAAACAAACCCTAAATATCAAAATTTTCAAAATATAAGAATTTGGTTTTAAATAAATAAATCAATATACATATGTTATTAAACAAACATTTTTTTTTATTTAATTTTAAACTGAAAATTAATTTAATAATTTTTTTATATACAGTGGTGGTCCAGTATAACGAATGCCGATATAACGAATGCTCGATATTACGAACACTTTTATCAAGTCCATTAGGTATTCTATATAACGAACAAATAACGAATGTCAGAAAATGAAAAAAAAAAACAACAAATTTGAAAGAAACTTGACTGTAAATGTGTTAATTTCTACTTATATGTATGTTTATGATAATATTGGAAGATACATACCATACACAATTTTCCATTATAGCTACTCAAGTGTTTTTTTTTGTCGCTTGCTTTTTATGTCCTACGTATTCGTCTTCGTGTATGTAAACAGATGCTCAACGTGAAAGTCACGTTCCTATTAATGGTAACATTTTAAAGGCCAAGGTATTGCAGTTTCCAAAAACATATCACCTCGGTAAATTCACAGCAAGCAGTGGTTGGCTAACAAAATTTAAAAAGTTCTTTGGAATTCGACTTCTTAAAGAGTCTGGTGAAAGGCTTTCATAGAGAGCAGACCTTGTCAAACCGAATAATGCATGATGCAGTAATACTTCAACCCGAAAATATTGAAAGCAACAATGTTGAAGAAATCGAAATTGTGGATAATGATAGCGATGAAAATGCTAGCTCAGAAACTGAAGTTCAAAGAGTGAGTCATTACGAACCTGTCGGAAATTTTGACAATTGCATCCAATGGGCAGAACAAAATGGCATTGAAAACTATAAAGTCTTAGTTCTAAGAAGTTTACGGGCAGAGGCATTCAATCATAACATTCAACGCCCAAAAAACAAATGTATATTGACGATTTTGTTTCTTAATTATGAGCACAAATATCTGTATGTACCTACAGATATGTATGTTGATAATTTGAACAAAATTAATAAGTCTATTCCCAACATGTATAGGTATATGTAAATGAAGTTAAATATTTTTGATGTGTAAACATCTATACTGGCGGTAGGGTGAAAAGAAAACGTAACGTAATGTTGTAATCGTGGTCGTGATCGTGATTCTGAGCTTTACGAAAATTGAGTGCGTTCAACAATATGTGCGTTCAGTAACTAAACGTTGAGTATTGAAATCGAAAGGTCGAGTTCAGTTCGGGTTGAAATTTGGTTGGCTGCTTAGAGGATATATTAAGCCCCTATTACATGATGATTCTTTGCGTCTGACTCTATTCAAACATAATGAGTGCGAAAGCGAAAAAAGATAAGATGGAAGACCAGTTGCCTTGTGAGCAGTGTTGTCACTTTACCACAATTGTGGTAGATCTACCTCTTTTCTCCAACATTTTCATAATCTACCACTTCTACCCCGGAAGTAAAAAATTCTACCCCTTTTTGCTCGTCCAGAAAAAAAAAATAAAAACAATAAATAAAATATCTGCTTCGATTTTTGAAAAAAAAAATTTTTCTCTGCACTTTTTATGCCGTTTTACCTGAATACATTTATTGGCTTTATCTCACAATGCTTTTTTTAAGTGGCGATTCCTGGTCTTTAGTTTTGGGTTGGCTACGAGTACAGACGAGTACCGTAGAAATTTAGAATAAATACACATTTGGTAATTTTTGTTATCTATGCCATAGATTGTTGGTATTTATCTTCATAATTATTATATTCGCCATTTGTTGCGTAGTAATTGTATTTCATAGAGTTTATTCCTCTAAATTCTTGGTTGGGCGCCGCCAAACACGCCAACTGAGAGCAATCGCCCATAATTTTTACTCAATGTGAATGCTTTTATCTGTCATGTTGCATACGCGTATCTACCTATCGTTTTCTCTTTTTTCCGCATTAGGTACATACCTACGTTTATTTTGTAAAAAAAACAAAGTTCTAGTCTGCTTAAGAAAAATAAGTAGATCCTACTTCCTACTCACTTACTCCTAAGATTGTGTGCCTTATTTTAAAAGAGTAATATTGTTTACTTGGATTTCGTATTAACGGTAAACAGTTAAACGTTTATTGTTTGCGAAATTTTCTAGAAGAGTGGTCAGTGGAAGTCAATTTTATTTCAATTGAAAAAAAAAATAAAATGCGAAAATTTTAAATTAAACTGTCTGAAAAGTAAGTAAAAAAAGATTTGATTTGATATTTGATAGTAAAAACAAAAAAAGAAACCAGCTTGATGTATTATTTTTGCAAAAGAAATGACAAAGATGAAATATTTATTCCATCTGCAGAAATGATTCGCTTTTATTTACAATTTAAATTTGTTGATGGTGAATTTGAAAAACTATGAAATTTATTTTAAAACTGTATCTACCAAATATTGGTACATAATATTCAATTAAAGAATTATATATTTTCTTTATATGAATGTACATATTTTATATTTACGGCTGTGCTTAAATAAACTGATTCCAAATAATTGTGATTTAATTTTTCTTCAAAAGAAAATGAAAAGAGTTTAAGTTAACTTAATTTACTTAAGGTACCTACATTATTTCTTTTGTATCTATGTTTAATAAAAATAAAAACTAAATTTGTTTCTCTCTTTATTTAAATTAATTCTACCACGGAAAATCTGAATCTACCACTTTTTTTTAGCTTTATCTACCACTTTTTTTAAATAGGAAGTGACAACACTGCTTGTGAGTCGTGGGCCAAGTTTTACGAGACTCTTTTTAACGCTTCTTTAGCATTAGGCTACGCGCAAACCAACGCGATGGCGGTGGCGATCACGATAAAAATGTGGATGCCTCATATAAAAATCAAAGCACACTTCAATCGTGTAGATGTGTGCCTTTCCTTTGATTTATGTGTACGGCATCCACAATTTTATCGTGATCGCCACCGCTTTCGCGTTTGTTTGCAGCTACCTTTATCCGTATTTTGTATTCTTTGCATTACTTTTTTTCAATTACATGACTGTTTTGAGACCAGCGGCCTATTTCACAGAACATACATCACATACATTGTATGAATGTATGTACCTTAAAGTAGACGCCAAAGATGGCTCAGTGTAAATTTTGAATTTTTTTAAAAACTTTGCGTCAACTTAGAAAACCCATAATTTAAAAAAAAAATTAAAATTTACGCCCACTCATCTCGTAGTCGTGATTCTTATCTTGTAGCCGTGGTCTTGATTTTGATTCTGAGCCAGAGATTAGTCTGCTATTACACGATGCATCTAGACGCATGCGACTTTTCGAACTACGTAAGTGCAAAAGAGAAAAAAAAATCGAAAAGATGGTACGGAAAAAAAGTGACCGATGTCGCGTGAGTAAAATTTTCGATGCAACTATTTGACGTTTCTCTTTTCTCCTGTCCGTTTTTTACTATTCTGCTTCATATGGTTTTGTTGTTCAAAGAGTAAATTTCGATGCAACGCACTGTTATTGATAGCCTTATAGGCTTTCCAGAAATGAGAATTCATCTTTAAAAACAACATATAAAAAAAATTATTGCTTTTCTTGACTGATATTCATTTAAAGGCACACAAACCTTTCTTTCTTCAATATATCTAATTATGAAAACAAAAATAAAAACAGAAAAAGTTTTTTTATTGCTTGAGCACAGCCCAACACGAAAATGAAAAATAAAGAGAACTGTCAAATTAGATTCCTGACTTTGGTTTCAACGTGTAATAGCGCTTGAAACAGCGGACGAAATAACAAAGAAGAATTCGAAGAAGGCGCATGCAACTAGATTCATCGTTTAATAGCAGACTTATGAATTATCCATAATCTCTGTTCTGAGCTTCACGAAAATGGAGTGCGTTCAACGCTATGTACGCTCAGTAACTAAACGCTGAGTGTTTATATACGAAATCAAAAAGTCGAGTTCAGTTTGGGTTGAAATGTGGTTAGTTGCTTAGACCATATGGTACATGGACTGCGCTTTCATTTTCCATGCATCATTACCGATTTTCAAATTTGCTTATGAAAAGTTAAGATCTATATAAAAGTACCAAAAAAAAAATTTTTGCTATCATCTACACCCTAAATTTGATGTAGGCTCTCGGTCTATGAGGCATTCGGACGAATGTTGATGTTTACACATCTTAACCGTGAGTCCCGGCACTCACACTTTTTTTTTTTGTTCTTTTAAGTGAAGTATAAAATAAAATAATGAAAAATACAATTGTACTTTCTATTTACCTAAAGATTTGTATGAAAAAAATGTATTCGACATAACGAATTTTCGATATAACGAATTGACTCTGGACATAATGTCATTCGTTATACTGGACCACCACTGTAGTTAAAAATTTAATGTAGGTAGGTATACTATACCTACATCCTACACTTATTCTTCTGTGGTCCAACCGCTTCGATGTCAAAACAATTTTAGAAGTTCGTTAATCAATTTATTTCTTTTTATGTTGATTTTTAACATCTACTCCAATAACATATATCACGGTGCTGTATTTGTTTATTGTCATGTATCTCACATTATGTCTATCTACGCTACTTAGTTATGAAGGGTCATTCATTTTTCGGTTTCGAAAGTAATGCTGGATTTACACGAATGAAAAATTGTCAGTATTTCTGTCAAAATCTAGCCATTATTCTTTTTGTCGTTTTAACGGTTGCAAATCTGTCGGTATTTTTGTCATTAAAAAACTGCCAAGTAAAACTGACATTTAATTTTGGCATTATATTGACATCTTGTAAATACAGTGCTAACAATTTTTTTTCAAATAATGAAAATTCACGAAATAGAATCAACTTGCTCATTCTTTACTGCCAATTTGGCCAATCAAATGTCAAGTTGAAAAAAAAAAACAAATTTAAATTGGCAGTTGGTTTTGTTTGTGTCTGGTTGAAAAGAAAATTTGTAAGTAGATCAAAAACATCTAATTTTTAGAAATTATAACAATAAAATTAACTTTGAACTAAAAATTAGGAAAATGGAAAACGTCATCAACAAGAAAAATATTGGTCGGAAACGGAGAATTGAAAAAAGTGGTCGCCAGAAGACGACCGAAATTTGGCATTCGTGTTAATGCATTCGTTTCCATCCTTGTCATTAAATTGAAAAAAAAAATACTGTCAAAGTGTCAACCAGTCATTATTTAAGTTCCGTAGTAAACGCATGTTATTAATGAAATAATGTGTGCAGTATTTTGGCAGTAAAATGACGAAAATACCGACAATTTGTCATTCGTGTAAATAAAACACACACAGCGATACATTTTTTATGAAAATTTTATTTCATTATAAAGTTTGGACTTTGCCATTAAGTGTGAAAAACAATATCATTCAAATGGCCACCTCGGGAAGATTCATTTCACATTACAGGCGGTATCTCGGCCATTACTTGAGTAATGTTGTTTTTTAATTCATCTAAAGTTCGGGGATTATTTGCGTAAACACGGTATTTTGCCTAACCAATCTTAATATACACTTTGGTAAGAATTTTGTAAAAAATTTTTTTGTAAACTAGCAATTTAGTTATATGTTAAATAAATAAACCCCACAGAAAAAAAAATCTAACGGTGTCAAATCGCATGATCTTGATGGCCAATTGGTCGTGTTGTGTGGCTTGTTGCCCCGTTTTGATGGAACCACATATCGTCCAACTCATTATCTTCAATCGCCGGTCAAAAAAATTCGTTTATAATTCGACCATATTACTCTGAATTGACTGTAACCTTCTGTCCATTGGCATCTTCGAATAAAAACGGACCAATGACACCTTTCGACCATAGAGCACCAGCACACCAAACAGTCACTTTGTCTGGATGCAACCGCACCTCTTCGATCACTTTTGGGTTTTCTGAGCCCCAAATGCAGCAATTTTTTTGTTTACATACCCACCGAGTCAGAAATGTGCCTTATCGCTCTGAAGAAAATGTTGTTAGAAAAATCGGTGTTTCTTGTCTGTTGTTCCAACAACACTTTTGTAGTACATATAAGTTTTAATAATTTTAACACGTTGTTCGATAATTAAGCGAGCCATTATCGTAAATGGCAAACATTCAACTAATATTATCACTTCAAATGACAGCTGAGTTTGACAGGTGTCAAATACGAGCGCTAGCAACTTGAAACTACGAAATGAATGACCCTGTACTCAAACCACAGTGTGATGACTTAATAGGTATATAGATACTTTCTATAAACTGTAGCTGGCCACTAACAATCTATTTTTAATAATTTTATTTGAATAATCTACCAATAGATTAATATTAATAATAATTGTCTATATTCCAACCGAAACAATATGAACAGTTCAATTGAATTGCAAAAAAAAACAAAATTTTATCATTTTCATTTGGTTTCATCTTTATAAACAATATAATGGCTCCAAAAATATACGAATTGTTCATTTATGTGTATTTTGTAATACAAAGAATAGATTTTGAAAATCATATACTTATATGAATATGACACGTAGCTCAGGAAAACTTTAATTTTTTGTCAAAATATTTTTGAATAGGTATATTGTGTATTTATAATGTCAGATGGTCTTGAAGTTAACATATTTATTTCTAAGAATATGATGCTCTTGAACTCGTACAACAAATACACATTACATGAAGACCAATTGTTGTATTCCATTTGAATTGGTTTTCAGAAACTGAAACTGCTGGGAAAATGGGAAATAAGCACGTGCTTTAAGTGAGAACTCTAGAATAACTGGACTAATCCACTTAAGATGGACACCTCCTTCACAAATAACCCTTGCATACCTAAACACGCATATTTATATACACATTTTAAAAATCAACATTTTTACTTTATGTACTCGAAATTCTAAACGAAATGAAAAAATGAGAAGATAAATCTCAAAAAAAGGACAATACAAGTAGCTGTCAAAATAATTCATTTGAAATAATAGCTCTTCTTTTTTTGTTTTGGGTAAAAAGGATGTTTCCAAATAAAAGAAAGACGGAAGGAAATAACCAAAGCCATAGAAATTCGAACGTTCATATTTATTTATTTTTTTTTTTTTTGAAATTACTATAATCCTTTCGTTTCAAAGGAGGTTTCTACAACACAAAAAAAAAAAAGTCTAACAAAAAGGATATGAGTGTTTTGTTTACTATGTAGCAGATTAATCGTTTTGGTTTTTTGATCACTTGCCTGCTGCCATTTCTATGAAATATCAACAGAAAAAAAAATATCATTGTGTCTTTGTGGTAAAAAAGAATATTTTTATCAAAAACTATTTACCTGCGACAGAAAATTTTTTTCGAGATAAAGAAATTCTATTAAATTTGAACACGCGTAGATATACATACATAGTATATACATTTTCACGAATATACTTTTTTCCCTAAGGACAGCTTATAAGAAAATTGGTAAAGAACTATAAAATCCCTTAGCACACGTCTTATTTCATCCGAGTGCATGTAAAAAAGAGCAACATACATAATATAAAGATTCTTTAGAAATTATTTCATTCCTTTACATAATCTCCCAGGTAATGTATCTTAAGGTGTTATATATAGAAGATCCTTAATAGAGTTGCAAAAACTCTCCTTGTCAGTCCAAGATTCATTGCATAAAATGGACAATAGACATGCCACACAGGCAGTTTCTATATTTTTATAAATCTTTGAAATTTCATTCAATGCAATATTTGTTTTCTTTTCTGCAATTTGGATGAAGTCATATAAGAAGGATTACCAAGCTATTTAATGAAGTCCTTTTTTCTTCATCAATAATAATAATAATTGATACATCATCCGTATAGCGTAATACACTTGAGGATTGCTTTTGAAATTGCAAACATAGAGTAACTTCAATTATTGCAAGAATTTGTCACACTTCCGAAATGGAAAATGGACATAGAACTATTATATAGGATGTTGTATAAGGACATCTGTATACTGTACTAAAACCACCTACGATAACAAAACGATAAATTAATGTGACATTAATGAGCATTAAGGCAGATGTGCAATTCGATGACATGATGCAAAAATGGCGCAAGTGATTATGGGTTATAAAGTGCGGTTTGGGACCTTATGTCACAGCCCTGATTTAGTGATTTGAGAGCTGACAGCCTGTTAAGTCGGAGGTTGATGACTTCTTAGATATAAGCATTTACTTATAGTAATTAAAGAATATGGACACATCAGCTAGACTATTTTTGATAGCACATTTCTACGCAAGTGCCGAAATAATCTCCTATAAATTAAATTATCACTTAAGTTTGCAACGTGCTTCAGCGGATTGATCGATCCTATATATTGTAACATAAAATGAATCATGCAATATTTTGAGGTTTTACAGACCTGATGTCATCTTTATAATTTTATTATAAAAATCTGTCTTTTTACTCGATTTCTGTGAATGTTCATCATAAACAACACATCAAGTCTTTCATCGCTTGACCTTAGCCCAGTTTTTTTTTTTTATAATGTACTAAAAGATCGCTCTGAAGTGGTGTGGCTGAAATGGAAAGTCCTATATAGATAGTACTATACGAAAAGCGAAGTTTAAAATTCTTCCACATTTTTCAAAAATTCACATATAAACCACGCATATAACGGACTCGGCAGAAAAATTATCCAGGAAGGATCCATATTATTATCCAATTATCAGAATTATCTTTTAAACAATCAAATTGAAATTGGATGAGTCCATATGCTTTGCATATTTTTGGAGATAACTGAAATATTGCATATATGTGGCATTATTTTCTTCTGAGAACTGCTCTTTAAGGGACATTATCTGAAAATTCAAATTAAGGAACAAAAATCGATGTTCTAAAATAATTTTCGGGTGAAGACGAAGGAATCGGTGAGATTGTTTATTAACATTTCTCGGGCAGCTCAGTTCAATATCATGATTCACTGAAACATTTTTTAACTGTCTCTCAAAACGTTTTTAAAAAAATTCTGAGCATTCTCACCATCTTCTTCAAAATGCTTATGCAAGAAAGTGATCTGATCTTTTAGACTTCACAAATTTTGGTCAACTCCCTGTAAAATATTTGCGACTGGTTCAACGTTCAAATATCGAAGAGTAATGAGCAATTATGAATACGAGTAGCTATAGCTTGTTGTTTTGTAACACGATTCACTTCGTCCAGTGTTGCCGCTGAAAAATTTGTAAAGGTCACAAAAAAGAGGTCACGATAAAAAATAAAAGCTGCATTTTGAAATTTTTTTAATAGACTAGCTGGCCCGCCCCGGCTTCGCACGGGTTGACAAATCTATATGTTTAGTACAAAATAAACAAAATAAAATATATATACATACATATAAATATAACAGTGTTATGTGTTAGGTACTATAGTTATAGCTATAATTGAAAACCAACATTGAAATTTTGGAGACATATTTTTTTTAAATGAAGTAATAATTAAAGCCATACCAGCTTTTTTTTTGCATCAACATAATCAATGATTTAACTTTATATCTCACAATTAAAAGCTAAAATTTGTAATACCTATATAATGGTTTTCAATGCTATTTCAATAACTCCAAAGTCGAAATTTTATTATATTTTGAATAGTTTCACCAACTCGCTCTGCATTCGTGATTCGAGGTTGAATCCCACATCCCGCAAGATCCTGCTTTTTAAAAAGTATGATATTATATTGCAATCCATCCAGTCGATTTTTTTGTTTTTGTCTCAAGATATTTCTGTTTTTTTATTTATCTACCCCATATTTCAAAATATTTTGATCAATCAATATAAAAAGGGATGCTTTTGGTTTTTTTTTTCCATTTTACCCTGTAAAGAGTAATAGTTTTAAAAATATCATCGAAGTCCATCCTCTAAATAGGTACAACATTAAAAAAATAATATTTTATAAAAATGTATAAATTTTCAGAAAAAAAAAGAATTTCAAAAATATGAACAATATTTGTACTTATACCCCATTTCACTCTATGCTAAACTTTGTATAATATTAATACAAAAAGCCTTTCCTGAAGTTAAATTATCACACAAATTATTTTAGAAATCGATTGCTATTTTTCCTTTTTTGCCCCATTTTACCCTATAAATAGTTAAATTAGGGTAAACGATTCAAACATTTATTTTTCCCTGTATTTTTACAGGTATTAATGAATCCTTCCCTGAGATCTCAGTATAGCGGGTGCACATAAAAGCACTCGTGCACTCGAATGCAATGTTGTGTCAAAATTTCAAAGAAATTGGTGAAGAACTTTCGGAGATTTGCGATTAGGAACAAACGAAAATTTACATTTTTATTTATATTTATAGCAAAATTAAACTAAATCCGTATAAATGAAACATTTGTTGGAATTATTTTAGTTTTTTATATACAAAAAAATTAACCAAAGCAAAAGAAATCAGTTTTTACACTTTTAAAATCAGTTTTCAGTAAAATACATTTTTATTCAGATACAACAATTAAATTACATTTATTTCTATACTTATTATGATTTATTACATTTCATGTATCACAAGTTTTGTTTAATTAAATAAAGTGGTAAATAAAAACCAAACTATTTTATGTAGGTTATCTAAAACAAAGATATCATTGGTTCATTTCATTTATAAAAAATGTTATATTAACTACTTCTTCAAAGTTAAAACAAAAAAAAATAAATTCATTATCATACGAATTTATTGTAAAATAAAGATAAATATTAAGTTTATTTTTAAAAATCGACATGTTTGTTGATACTTTTGGATATTTTGCCATTCGACTTTGTCTTTGGTGTCCCGAATGACAAATCTTTTAAATGAAACACTAAACTACTACCTTAGTAAGGGTAAGTAATGTGTGATTTTACTACATATTTCTCTTGATACCTACAATGTAATTTTACAAAATTCATAGTAAACCACTGGCTTAATTGCCGTCAGCCGAAGAAAAAGAGTGTTTTCTAATTTAACCAATAACATTTGACAAAAAAGTGAAAAAAAACGACCAATTATTTAAAGTTCTCTATTAAGAACCAATAAAATTTTGGTATCTGGACAAAAGTCGTAGCTCAGAACCAGGAGGGGGCAAGTACCCCCTTTGCCACCCCAACCCCCCTGCGTGCGTCTATGTCCCTTATCCTTTATATTAAAAAGTCACGGTTTCTATGTGCAGGGGTAAATCTCTGCAAGTAACTGTGGGTCAGAACTCAGAACGCGAAACACTAATACATATTATGTAGGTCATACATAGGTATTCAAATTGAACATAAAACAAATTATAGGTGCTAAATACAGACTTGATTATAAAATCGTATATTCGTATCATATCTCGGATACACAAACATTGACGCTTTACAAAAAAAAATAGTACTTAGGTATAGTAAAGCTATCTACATTCATCACTATCCTTATAGGGTGGTCTCATCAAAAAAAGATTCTAAAATTAATGAACCCACTCCCGCTAGTTATAGTGGCAGGGGGGACAAAAAAATGTGAGTCGTCCTTTCAACTTTCAATGAGAACAAAAAACTGCACTCTCAATTATCCCAACGATCCAATGTAATAAATTTATTCAGCTTCCATATCGTTCAACGATCTCTTTAGATCATCTTGTGTTTGCAGATAGATATGTTTTTGTTGTTTTAATGCTGCATGCCACATATAAGACAGCAAATAAAGTCATGAATCGTATATAGGTACATCTATAGAGTCAGCGTAAGGAGGGCATGATGCAACGAAAAGTTTTGTATTTTTTTTTTTTTTTTTTTTGTGACCAAAGAAGTTTATACAAATGGCTTAACCCAAATAAGAGAAGAACAAAATATATAAAAAAAACTTACTCCAGAAACAGTGATTGCTGCGAACTTAAAGTAAAAAGGCTCGGAAATGAAGAAGTCGATCCCTGAACTGAACTGCTCTTCTTGATTGAGTTATACGTGCAACGTTATTAGCCAATTGGCGGTGGTGGTATGTTCCATGCAGTTCCCATCATCGAAGAGTGCTTAATTTGGTGGGTTTCACAGATCAAGGATGCCAATGAATGCCGCCACCACCATTGAATTCGTTCGTACAAGTTATAGGTATAGTGTAGGCAGACCTCAACTTAAAGGTCCGAACTGAGTGATTTAACCCAGGACGACAATTTGTGATTGTTTTTGTTCGATCCCTGGGAGGCCTAATTACCGAATTCCCACACACGATCTTTGTGCGACGACCGATCGATGGCCAACGTGACGCGACGTAGAAGACGAGTGACTATATGTGCATTGGTTGATTTTTGTATACTTATGTCCGAAAAAAATACGCGTGGACAATGAAATTGAAAAACTTTTAACCTGAATCCATGAAAGACATTGTTTTTTTTTTTTTATTTGGCGGTGATTGTGTTTTATTAATTTGAATTTTGGGGCTTTGGGTATTTATGTACCAAAATCAGACCAACACGACTTGTTACCAATTTTTTTTGTTGTTGGTGGTAGTGGTATCTACTATATATCTATCTTAAATAAAAAAAAATGGAATTTGCAAATTATTGGATACAAAATGAGAGAACATTTCAAATGAAGAAAAAGAAAATGCTTGGAGTTTTTAGTTCAATTAAATTTTAACATTTTTTAAGGTATAAACAACTACCTATACATCTTCCACCTTTACAATCGGTTGGGTCATTTTAAGACAAATTCGTCTTCTCAACTTGGTATATAGCTGACCTACAATTTACAAAAATGTATTGTGATACCTGAACAAAAATAACATACCAAGCTTGGTGTGGAGACAAAAATGTGAAATTGCAATTTTTTGCAGAATTATGTTTCAAAAAAATCGAAGTTGTGCTGTATTATGCACTAAAAATGATACTAAGAATCAAATTGAGACACAAAAAAATTCGCATATTTTTGCAGCTTTTTGGACTGAATGCAAATGTTGCGAAACACCTCAGCGCGAGCGTGAAGTAAGCATCGCCATTTTCGATTTTCAAAAAAAAAAATTAAGCTGTATTTTGCTCAACTTGTGCCGCCATGTGCCGTAAATATTTTTGTAAATCCGTAAAATTTGCGACATTTACGGGACATGATGGCGCAAATTGTGCACAATTATACAGCACTTCTTTTTTGAAAATCGAAAATGCAGGCACAAACTTCACGTATAATATTTTCGGTCGTAAAAGCTGCAAATATTCGATTTGATCTTCGAGTCATAGTATCATTTTTTGAGCAAAAAACAGCACAACTTAAAGTTTTTAGAAAAACTTAATTTTGAAAAAAAAAAATTTGCAAATTTTACGAAATTTAAAAAAAAAATGACGGCACATCGCAGCACAAGATGAGCACAAAGTGGATGTTCTAAGTTCATTAAAAAAATTTCTAGTCTCTAACCACCATATTATGCTTAGGTTAGGTTAGGTTAGGTTAGGGGGCGTGCCTAGCCCTGTGGCTGTGCGTACACGGGGGCCTATTGGTCCATTGTGATCCCCTATAAACAGAGATATCCAGAAGTTGTTGATTTTCTCTTTCGTTATTAGGTCTATCTTCCTTTTGATCACGCAAATCGGAATGTCCGGTCTCGTGTCTGATTGGCTAATACTGTCTCTATATTTGACATTGACCCTTCCCCTGCCAGTGCATCTGCTATGTCATTTCCTTCTATATTGCTATGTCCAGGAACCCAGCAGAGTTTGACTTGGTTAGAGTAACAAATATTATTCAGTGTATTTCGACATTTTGCTACTGCCTTGGATCTTATAGTCTCACTGGCTATTGCTTTGATAGCAGCCTGGCTGTCCACGAAGAATGTGATCTCTGAAGAGCTCAGTTTCTTCTTGTGAACAATTTTGGCTGCCTTTTCATTAGCATAAATCTCAGCCTGAAAGACACTACATTCATCTGGTAGTTTATATGATTCTCTAATATTAAGTGCTTCACACAACACAACACACCAGCTCCTGTTCCTTCTTCCATTTTTGACCCATCAGTGTAAAGAGGGATACCCTGTTCACCGAGTAGTGAGTTGGGTTCCCAACCATGCCTTTCGGGTATTAAAATAGAGATGCTTTTCCTAAAATCTATAACGTAGTAGTCACATCAAGATCGTCATATCTTTTCTAGATAGACCCATCACCATAGGCATGCTGTGCTTCCAAGAGTCCATTTCTTTAAGTCGAAATGCAGTTTTGGCTGCTGTCCCCTTAATGTGTTATATATTATGCTTAGTTATAGGTACGATTTTGTTTTAAATATCTACGACTCAGGACAAGTTGGGCACATTGCAGCACAAACTTTTTTTTAACAAAAATCAAAAATGGCGGTGCTCACTTCACGCACAGGTATAATTCGCAAATTTGAAAATTGTGAGGATAGGTTATTTTTTTTTTTTTCAAAATTACAATTTAAAAAAAACATAATTGTTTTCAGTTTGTGGTCCGAAGTGCCAAGCACATGGCGGTGCACTTACTCGACGCTAAGGAGTTTCGCTTAATTTATTTTCGACCATAAATGTGGCAAATATGCAGTTAATGTTGCAAAAAATAGAATAACCTTATTATTTTTTTTGAAAAATCATAATTTTTAGAAATACAAAATTCATTCGTGAAATTTGAAAAATTGAAAATTTGCAACTTTTTGATATAATATTTACGGCCATGTGCCGTACCTGTTTGATTTTATTTTTGAAAATCAAAATTAGCATGCTTATTTTTGCAAAATTATTTTTTGTTTGTAAAAGTTGCAAGATGCGATTTTTTTTTTATCTCTTTGGCACAAACTGATTCGTTTGTAAAATGTTGAAATTTAAGATTTTTATTTAAATTTGGCAGCACTTTTTAAAATCGAAAATGACGGTTCTAACTTCACGTACATGTGCTGTTTTGTCCTTTCTGTTACATATGGATCTAGTAAAGCTATATATATTCATGTCGATTATAAAATCCGCAATTCTCGATCCGCAGTGATTTTCAGTGCAATGCTCTCTTTTCTTCTTACCCATTTGTTGTGAAAAGAAAAGAGAACACTGTACTGAGAATCACTGCGGATCCCGTACTGGCGGATTTCATAATCGACATGATTATTAGACGATCAACGTAAATGGTTAAAGCATTGAATTGACCTCGCCAAAAATATCATCAATATACTGTCAACGAATTGATTTTGTCAACGCATATAACGTTGACGATCAAACCAGAGACAGTTTGAAATGTTTTCATGTGTCAACGAGTTTTTATTCTTTAGTGTCAAGTCAACGCTTTGACATTTTAAATTATGACGATCACACAACCTGACCACTTCCAAATACTATGAGCGTTTACGTCGAGTTGACATAAGAGAAAAAATCAATAATTTTTTGCGTTGACGATCACACCACGTTAAAATATTTCAAATTTACTCGGAAACGGCTCTTATATACAATTTTGATTAAACTTCATAGGTACATAAAATTTGTACGCCAAATGAAAAATTTCATTATGATGGTTAGTGTGGAGACCTGTTACGTCAAAGGTCTTGGGTTCGATTTCCAGCCTATATTCCTCCTAAAAAAAGAAAACGGAAATGTTTTTCACGGGTTACTGCAACTGCCTCTTGAGAGGAATTGACAAATCCTCGGAGTGTATTTCTTATCATGAGAAAGTGCCTCTCACTTAAGCCATTCAGAATCAGCAGAAAATTGTAGGTCCCCTCTATTCCTACCAATAACACGTCCACAGGAATTATTGATAGTTCTAAGTTATAGCCATAGAGTACCTATATTATCTAGAGAACCGACTCGTACCCCCCTTGACTGAAACACCCTCAAAATTTATTTTAGCTCAATGAGAGAAAACTCTCTTAAATTCCCTGTCCGTGAATACGTGTGAATTGTTGATACAACAACAATTGGTACCAGTAGCTCAAAAAGTTGAAAAATTGAAAAACACCCGATTTGCGATCATTTAAAAGCTTATATCTTTGGATCCAATGGTTGGATTTTCAAAATTTAAAATTCAAATTAAAGCCAGAATGATAGTCGAGTACCAGCTATAAAAAAATTGAATTTCTTACTAAAAAAATTTTGAATTTTAAGACCTCAACCTTAACGATCCGACTATTAGAATAAAAGTTATCAGCCAACCAAACTAAGCATATGAAGACACCTTAACAAATAATGAATTAAAAATACCTACCACAAACATGGATACCTACATATGTATAGCAAATTTTTTCCCGATGCGAAGATATTATTTTGAATATCTGAGCGCATAATCCTCCATATTTCAAACTAAACGTGTCTACTTTTGCTCAAAGAAGTGTTGGCATTGGCTCCCATTTAAAATGCACGGGACCACTAATACATGCTTATGAAAAAGTAGATTTCAGTGTTCTAGCAGCTTGTAGGTCGAAAGAGAACAAACCCCTTAAGTCGGTTCTCTAGATAATATAGGTACTCTATGGTTATAGGCTATAGCTTGAACCAAATCACTTGGCCAACGGTCGGTTGCGCAGAGAGAAGATTTAAGAGAACAAAAATGGTGCGCAAGATATTTAATGAGTAAAGTGAGCGAAGCTTTAAGCAAAAGTGATTTTCAGTGATTTTCGTATTTTTTTTGTGTATCTGCAGAGAATTTAAAAGAGAGCTGCGGAGTAAAATGGCCAAGTGATTTGGTTCAAGCTATACTTATCCCTGGTTCTATACGAGTTGTCGCGTCGTCACCCAATTTATTTTTATTTATTTTATTTCAGGTTTTTGCAAAAAAAAAAATTGGGAAAACGGAAATAGAGTTTTAACTTTTTTTGACAAAATATTGCAATAATTTGGGTTATTAAAGTAGCCGTAGGTATATCAGAGCTTAAAACTAATTGGTGGAATAGATTCAAATTTGGTACAATATATAGAATTGTTTGAATATATACATATCTCTGCAATTATAGAATTTTTATTTTAACAGTTTGTTTATAGGTATATACTCCCACTTCGAACAGAAGTTGTTAAATTCGACATCAACATTTGTTGTTTGCCTACAGTAACATTGAATGCAAGTAACTTCGTCCGTAAAAATGTACACGAGCAAAAGTTTACAATCAACACAAATAAGTAAACCCTAGATTTTTCTTAACAAGATAATGGGCACTATAGTGTGTTGTGTTTCAGTAAAAGGGTTCTGAATGTCTCTTCTATGTTCTTAACAACGCACCTCATTGGACAAACCCAGTTGGGGAAAAGTATTTAAAACATTTTGATTTGTATTCAGACTTTTTTCGAAAACAATAAATCTCCGAAAGATATTTTTTTCAGTTTCTAATCAATAATATGAAATCTGTTTCCACAAAATGTTTGATGCAATATCTTCTGTGTGCTCGCAACATTATTGTAAATTAAAATAAAAATGCACTGCCTAATGATCACTTGATGGCGGCAGGTTAGTATATATAGACTTGTTTTGATTTTTTTTGTTCATCAAGCCCCCACACTGTTTTCAAAGAGCAATGTTCTTGCATCACTTACGAGTATATTGCTTATATATAGCATCAGCACCACAAACAAAAGCAAAGCACAAGGTTTATCTGTATCTTTTTTCAGCTTCTTAGGTATAAATGCTGTCGTATCGCAATCGCAACAAGATTTTAAATATGTAAATTAAATGTAAATAAGGATCCAAGTATGCGGATCGTGATAAAGCGATTTGATTTGGCCGCCCTTCCGCTGGTCCTTCAACAACTTTTTCGTGAATTTTAACAGTTTACGATAAGATGCGAATCCGTAAAATTTGTTTTTTGAGTTCTTTTCAACAAACCAACGATAAACACACTTGTTGCACATGTTTTCGTACATAATATATGAATATAATTCCCCCCCATCCCTTAAGACGATCGACAGACCGACCGACAACGACGAGGCCTATACTTCATGACGCGACTGAAGGACTTTATGTATATAGGTACATATGTATCTCATATGGAGACGTCCGTGTATATGGCTACACTTTGTGCTGACATGCTCTGGATTGATGGAAAGAAGTATCCTGCCTTTTTTTTTGTTGAAATCTTCTGTGAGGATCTTCGCCCCCAATCGATGGATGACGATCAAGCGACGACGGCGACAGGGCAGACGACCGACGACGTTTTGTAAAAATAATTTATGCAGAACTGATTTGCGCTGGATTATAGAGATTAACTTGTGATCTAGGTCCATTGAAGACACTGTCTGGAGCTACATGTGATATTTGGATTTTATTTAAAAAAAAAAAATGTATAGAGATTCGTATGAGCAATGGTCTTTGGGTTCTTATAATAGATTCAGGCTTATGCTGGTTCGATGTTTGGATATCACAACAACAACAAAATAATTTGATATTTCTCAAATGGTGTGTTCATTTCTCATTCATCATGTGACAACTGACAGGTGACTATCCGCACCTCAAGTAACGTCTCCAGCATCAGTGGACACACGTCACATACAAGAGATGGACTGGCAGACCGCCTTGAGACTTTTTAACTAATTGGTATGATGTCTAAATGAAGAGGTCACTGTTGGCAAGGGAACTGATCCCAGGATGCTGATATAAGAAACATATTTTTTTTTTGTCAGCAAGTTTTACTGAAGATATTATAACAATCGGTAAGTAAATGTGTTTTGTGTGGGAAATGTAGTGAAAAAAACACCAAGTAAATTACAATTTTAAAATTGTTAAACGAAAATACTATACTTTTCTGCGGGGTAAATGTGTAAGTTCTCATTCTAAAATAATATTTGACAAAAAGGTATAAGAGGTTTCCTGCGAAAGAGCTAACAATCACAGATCACTTTAATAATTTTGTAGACAATTTGATTTTCGTATCATGCTATAGAAAAAACGTTGCAAGTAGGGGAACCTGGAGAATCCATGGTGTCCCACATTGTTTTTAACCAAAAAAAAATTTTATTATCCTAGGTAAGGTAGGTACCGACTTATGCAAAATTATTTTCCATCCTATAATTTGGCGGGTTCAGTAAAATGAGATCTCAGAGATTTTTCTCATTCAAAAGTGAGTACTATTTATTGTTTTCAATATATTATGCTTTTAAGTGGTCATACTCCCGACAAAATAATTGGAAAAATGACAATTTTTAACCTCCCAGTGGTCTATTTCACCAAATTACAAATAAAATTACAAATTTGTATTTGTTGATTACATTTACAAATTTGTTTACAAATTTGCTGTTTCACAAGCTACAAACTTAATTCCAACAAATTTGTTAAAAAGAGAAAAAATTAAGGGAAATTGTATTTGTTATTTACAAATACAAAAAAAAAACCGTTTCACCATTTAATTTGCAAAGTTGTAAACAACAACTGTTTTTCACAAATGTGTAAGCAATATTAAAGAACCGTTCACGAATGCTTTCATGTTCTTCTGGCCAAAGCACAGTATTTTCAAAGAAAGCATCAATAATGGCTGAACAAACACAAACAGTTCTGCATACCGTAGATTTAGATACACAGTGCATGTTTGCGATCCCATGATACTATCCACCATTTCCAGGCCAACGTAAGGTGCCAGTTATAGCTTTCATTGAAAACGATCATTGAAAATTTTAATTGTTAATTTTGAGGCGTTTAGAATAAAAAAAAAGGTAATATTTTGATGCCAATATAAAACTTATGGCTCAATTATTATTTCTATCCCAAAAAAAATTCCATTTCGACCCAACTTTTCACATACAATAACTTTAAAGTTTTCAATGATCAATGGTAAGGTAGTTTAATCATTGAAAAAATAAAAATTATTTTATGCGGAATTTTGGACTGAAATGAAAATTTTTTTGAGATAAAAATATAATAATTGAGACAACCTTCATTTTGGCATATAAATAAACACTAATTTTCCTTTTTTAATGCACCAAAATTGACAATTAAAATTTTCAATGCTCGTTTTCAATGAAAGCTATAACTGGCCCCTAAAGCTGTTATAAATTGCTGTGTTGGTGTCAGTGAAATGTTTTTTTCAGACTCATTTGCAATCCTAGGTCCAATTTGTCTCATTATTTGCTCTGCCTTAAAACGTTTTAACCGAAACTTTTAGTTGAAAACAAAAGAATCTGAAATTTCATAGTTAATTCACGGATGATATATTTTCCTTGGTCTATAAAGCACAAAATCTTCATTTATATAACTATCGGTGCTACTATACCTTCGACATTTTTAGGTTTGAAATGCGATTTCTTTCGAAAAATACAAATTGTTTTTAAATCGACAGACGATATTTCTATTGTAAGAAATTTTCAGTAACTGAACAAATTTGTAAGATTTCTTGATTTCGTGAAACACAAACTTACAAAAAAATAATGAATTTTAACAAATTTGTACTTGTTAGCAACAAGGAAAATTAACTTTTGGTGAAACGGAAATAATGAAATTTCTACAAATTTCCCTTTGTAAACTACAACTACAATTTTGTAGCACAAATATTTTGTGAAACAGATAAATCGATTTTTCTACAAATTTTGTTGAAAAAGTGCTTGTAAATTGCAATTTGTAAGATGGTGAAATAGGCCACAGATCTACCACAAGCTGAGAAAAAAAAGTGCCAGACTTTTGAATTTTATATTATGATACTTAGGTACAAGTACACAATTACTCACGTTTTGGTTATGTCCACGAATTTGTTGACACCTCTCTGAGACTATTAGAATTGTTTGCTGTAACGCTATGAGAAATTTAAAAACGTCGATTATTAAAAGTTCGGCAACTCCAAAAGTATAGACGACAGTTTTAAAAACAACATAGTACCATCGTAATGATAATAAAATTATCTTTATGTTGCTGTTGTTTTAAATGAAAATTTCAATGGATAAAAAGGAAAAAAAATCAAAAACAAAAAAAAAATTGATTTAAAAAATATAAATTTTTCAAAAATTCACCTAGCCAAAAAAAAAGCTTAAATCAAAAATTTTGCAAATACGGATTTTTTATCAGCTTCTCAGACATATAAAATTTGTTTCTAAAAAAATTTTCCCTGATTTTTTTTCTCCAACGTCCATTTTTAATTTTTTGACTTTAAAATGTTTTTATCTAGAGTTTTAGATTTTCTAGAATTTTCATTTATATGTGTGACTCTCTTGTATTTATAAGATCGATCGATGAAATAAACAAAAAACTCTCTATCACTATTCATTTAGAAAATAGAATCTAGACCTTTCTCTTCTTTTGCCCTAATTTTCCCTATTGAAATTCCGATTTAAAAAAAAATACGTATTTTAAAATTTTTAAATAAAGTTTCCTTTCGTATGGTATTTTTTTTAGCACTAAAACCAACCATATGGGCTGGGTCACATAATTGAAAAAAACCTTTAAGGCGTGGCAACCCTATGCCTTGACTATATTTCGCCAGGCAACCCTTACGCAAAATGTTAGTTTAGACACTATCTAAAAAACTGCATACCACTTATCCGGTAACTCGATGAGAGTAGGTCATCCTATGGCGGGATCTTAGACTAACATTCCCAGTTAATATTGTAAAAAAAACTCTTTCCATTTGGCTAAATTTAATTAAAATTAAATTAAACCTTGGTTGCGACGAAGAACTCGTTCATTCGAAAATTGATTTGTTTGGCCAAGTTCAGCTATAGCAGCACTGTTTCAACAAAATTTCTTTCGAATTCAGAACCATGTATAAAAGCATTGTAAGTTCTCATTGTTGTCATCATCTAGTCGTCACATCGCCAAAAAATAGTGTTAAACTGTTCATGCGCTGATTGCTGAAGAATACATTTCATACATTAAGAAAACGAAGAGGTGTAGACGGAATATACAGTGTCCCGAAATCACCACCACAAAAGAAAACCATGAGTTCCTGAGGTCATTTTAAGTCAAAGAACTTAAGAAATAATTTTCTCGTTTTCGCTTCGTTTACGACTTATAACGGTTTTTATGATTATTATTCTTTTTTCCTTTGAATTGCTCTAACTTTGCCACACTACAACCGATTTTTGATTTTTTTTTAAATTTAAACAAGAACGGTTACAATTTTTTTTTTTTTTTCGATATGATTTTTTTTATAAAAACACGTTATTAATTAAGTATAATTTATTTTTTTTATCATGAAAGCCTAATATGTGTTCTAAAAATACTTAACATAATTTTACCTAAAATTACACCCAAAGAAAAACCTTGGTAGAATCAAGTACGTTTCTTGTTTGTTTTTGTGTCAGCCACGTTCGTTGTTATTTTCAACAATGCAGCGTGACACATTGTACAATGTTCAATGTCAATTTCATATTTAAACTATCACAAGTCATACTTGGATCAGTATGTTCGTGTTCGTGGAAGGCTGGTTGATTGAACACAATCATTGTATGGCAACAACGTTCATGATGCTAGGATCGTGTTGTTTTGAAAATGAACGTGTTTCTGTTTAAATCCTGGTGCTTGCCTGAATATGAGACCCAGCTTGATTGACTATCATTATATAGATAATCAACACTTGTTATACTTTTCACATCATCACGTTATTGTTGTCATTTTACCACATACATTTTCAGTTAAGAATACTTCATGTTCCGTTGATAATTATTCGAAGATACTTACGCTGCTGCATTCTGATATGAAAATCCTATTGAAACGCTAACTCAATTTATGTGTTTTATAATTTTTATTGATTTTTTTTAATCACATTTTTAAACTTAAGTAAAATACGTTTACTTTAATAAACAACTTAATTTAATACTTACATTACAATTTCTTACTTACATTTTGTTTGTACATATTAATTTAATTAATGGCCTTATAACATTTTTCACAAAATTTCGAATGACCAGGGGTGGAATCGGCTAAGGTGATTGGTGATTGTCACATTTATGACAATCAAATGTGATCAAATCAAATTATCGTTCTGTGTAAAGTGATCACCAAAAATTATTCAAAACTTGGCATTACTTTGAGAGACAAGTACTGAAAGTTGTAATAAATCCTTAATTAAAAAATGGATAAGATTTAAAATCTTGTTTTCCTTCGGCTTTTTGGTCACAATGGATGTGGCAATGAAACAATTAAGTTAGCTTTTCCCTTCACTTCACACTTCAATTTGGTGAATAAAAATATTTATAATAAATCTTTTATTTGATTTTTTTTGTCAGCAAATATTTTGTATCCCCCCCTTTATTGAGTGTCTATAGCAATCAGTGAAAATAAATATAAGTACCTAGGAACACATTATTTTAAACTTTTTAAGATTTAAAAAAAAAATGAAATAATTATCATTGATGGGAAGTAAGCCTATAAAATACAATCAAAACTTCTGACTGACATTTCTATTATGTATGTGATTTTTATTTTCCACATTATTAGGACTTAAAAATAATTCCACAGGTACAAATAAACTCATTTTCTTGAAACATTTTTTCAATTCTATATGCAAATGACACCAAAATAGCTGTCACAAGAAAAAGTCGCAAAAATATGATTGTCACATGTGACAATCACCTTACGCAGACCGAATTTGTTTATTGTGACTGTCAATTATCACAAATCACCTTAGCCGATTCCACCCCAGGATGTTGCATGTTGATGAGTGATGTTGATGACGGGATGCCTTAGATAAAAAAGTATTTTGTATGACATTTTTTGAAGAAAAAAAAAATTGATTGAAGCATTAAAAATTAAATTAAATTGGGTGGAACCAAGCCCTAAAGACTTACAACTCTCAATCATTCCTATGTGTGCGTGTTATTGGCAGGTTAGTCGCCCGTGGTGTAATGGTTAATGCGTAGGACTGTTACGCCGGAGATCTTGGGTTCGATTCCCAGCTATGCCACCTAAAAAGAAAAACAACAAGAAAAAAACAGAATTATTGTTATTCTCGGTTTTTCACTGCATAGGAATTGACAAATCTTGAAAAATTATCTATTGTCAAGAAAAAGAGATTCTTACCTTAGCCTTTCGGATGCCACATAAAATACCAGGTCCCCCCAAATTGAAACATAAAGGTTAGTAGCCCGTGGTGTAATGATTAGTGCGTAGAACTGTTACACCAAAGTTCTTAGTTTCGATTATTGATTATTAATCAATTTTATTGTGATCTTGATTCTTTTACTACGTTTGTGCTTTCGTAACAATGTTTGTGTTACTTTAACAACATTTTTGCTTGATGGAAAATGAATTTGAACTTTTGTACAGATGTCTTAAAATATGTTTATGAGATAAGAAACAAAATGGTTGTTAGTTTAAGAAGACCATTGATAAATAAGCACGACATGCTCAAAGTATCACAAACATGTTTTCAAATTTATATGTAGCCAAACATGATGATGTCGTTGTGGCTCTTGTTGCTATCGTTCGGTCGGTTTTTTATTTAATAAGTATCACGTCTGTGGTTAAATTACAATGAAATTAGAAAAAACGTTGTTGTTTATGTATGAAATCGTTTTTAATCAAGCACAAACATGCTTCAACGAAACTGTTTCGTGATACTTTTTACACAAAAATAAGCATAAATAATTATTGATGTGTTGATCAAGCACGGAATGTTGTTCGTTTTATACATATGAAAACGTATTCAATTCCATTGTTTGAATTTTTATTTTTGAACTATCACGTCTGCAATATTTAAAATTATTAAAAGGCTATATTTTCTTTTCTTTGACTATTTTTATATTCATTAGCGACTGTAAATGGAGCTTATCAACCAAAATCGGCTGATTAGAGATTGCAATGTTTATAACAACTCAATAGAAATACAATTTACCTACTATAGGTGCTATAATCATTGATTAAAAATGATAAGTTGTGGAAAAACCCGCAAAATTGTTATGCCTTTGATTCTGTAATATTTGGTTCATATATCATTGATTCAGCACCAACAATTAGGTATTCGAAATAAAGACTCAACTTCAACAAATAGTCGGTTGGCCGGCAGCGTGGTGGCGGGCGCGGCATCTCTTGTCTGACTTTTAGAAAATTTATGACTTCTTATACTAATGATCTCACTTTGGTACTTTTTCGAGTACCTACCTCACATAATATATCCATCCACTATAAGTATATTTTACTCAACTTCTTTGATCTTAATAAGACCTTAAGGACATAACCAATAACCATTCCAATGAATCACACTGTATCTCTATTCAATATCTTTATGATGATATGTATTTTCGGCATGCGTCAAAAAAGCAAGTGCCGT
Organism: Epistrophe grossulariae; assembly: GCA_929447395.1. NCBI lineage: Eukaryota > Metazoa > Arthropoda > Insecta > Diptera > Syrphidae > Epistrophe > Epistrophe grossulariae. The sequence continues at coordinate 34,212,081 of OV839568.1, read as the reverse complement.
TTTTATTTTTTTCAAACAAAATAAAAAAACAAAAAAAAAAAAACAAAAACTCAATTGGCTCTTAATAGTGTGGTTAAATAACATGGTGTCGCCAGCTAACTAACAAGACGCGCCCTTCGTATTCGTCTCAAGTGGCCCATACGTCGTACATATATGTAGGTATAAAGTCATCGTCAGTTGTTGTCGTTGTCGGATGTCGGTGTCGACGTCTCTCGGTATCTTTTTTATCTCACACGCGCACCTCTTCTTATAATATGTATCCTATACATATTTGCTGCCCAAGGGGTCGTAAGTTGGTTGTAACTCGCAAATCGTCCCTTAGCCGCGAATAGAACCACTTAAGACAAAACAATTACCACGCAGGAGAGGCCTCCTCTTCAAATCGCTTGTTTACACATGTTGCTTACCATGTTCACTGAATCATTTCTGGAATTTCTCGGGTCTTTTTGCAATCACAATGTCAAGTACCTACCTTATACCTACATATATTGAGTACCCGCATTTTGGGATACAATTCAAAGTCGAAATACCGCAAATCGAGAAGAGAGATGTCCGTCCGTCCGTCCGATGTCGTCCGATGCGCGATGTTTTGAAATTAATCTCATCTTATTATATGAGCAAATTTTATGCAGGCCTATGGCCATCAGAAGGCCATTGCCTGGTAATGGCATTGTGCCCACAAGCTCATGGACCATTTTAAGATAATAATGAAACCTTTATTGGGGCTATAGGTACACTACATTCAGATAAATGCAAGAAGGCATCTTGAAACTGAAACTGCCTACAGTGCACGCGAACAGAACAACGCGGCTGGTTAATTCATTATGGATGAGGCCTATTATTAGCGATGTTCAGGTACAAATTACGATTCGAGATGATAATACGCGGCATTGCGCATCATTATCAGGTTCACTGGTGATGTGGGTCGCAGGAGTTTTGTGTAAAAAAAAAAAAAGATACACAGAACTGATTTTTGTTTTGTTTTTTTTTTCTCTACGTTTCAATAAAATTTGAAAAGAATTTTTTTTCTGTTGTTGTTGTGATTTTGTTATAGTATACAACCCTTTTTGCAATCTTTTATTACTTTTTTTTTCATTATGGACTACAGCTACACGAAATAAAATTAAATACAAATGTAAAAAAATTGAAGCGCACTTGTGTGTACATAAAGGTAAAAAGGTACCCCCAAACGGCTATTCATAGTGATCGAGAAAATTCAGGCCTGTATTGAGGGAAATATTTCGGGGGAATAGGTGAAATTGAATTCTTTTTATTTTCGAATTAAAATTTTAGTACCTCAAATTTATTTATTTAACGCAGCTAATTTTATTACTGTAGCTTTAAAAAATTAATTCTGCATGTTATGACATTGAAAAAAAGTTAACTAAAATCTGATTGAAGTATTAACAGTTTAGTTAAACAAATTATTATAATTATTGTTGGAAATTAATTAATGTAAGGAAGGAGTTCATGTGGAATTTTCCCAACCCAATCATCTGAGTGCAAAACTAAGAAATCCTTTTTTGCACTTATTCTAGTCTTGCTTTATTGGGATGACAAAACCTTACAACCATATTCCAGAATGTGTCGAAAAAATGTTACAAAAAGCTGTTTGATAACAAAAGGATCAGAAAATTATTCTCTTTCTCTTTTTATCCAACCAAGAATTGAATTAGCGTTATTACTTATAGAGTTGATGTGTTGTATGAACTGGAACCTTTGATCACACGGGACACCAAAAATATTCATATCTTTTACTCGCGACAATAGTAGGTACACAAATAAATAAATAATTGATCGAAATAATAAATGATTTTTTCGTAAAACTAATACTTTTACATTTATCAATGTTAAGAATCAAACAATTATGAACACACTAGCCAAAAAACGAATTAAGATCACACTGTAACTCTTCACAATCGCGGGTGTTTCCAATAGTTTTGAAGATTGTAACATATTATGTCTTTCGCGTACTTCAGAATAGACGGTACCTAAGTCATTGATAAATAAAATAAAAAGGTAGGTTCCTAAATGGCTACCCTGTGGTATTCCAGAATTAACCTTAAACTAATTTGATTCACAATTACATATTGCAATATCTGTCAAATAAATACAATTGGATACACGTTACAAAATATTCGTAAAATCCAATTTTCCTTAATTTAAACAGCGAAACTCGATGTGAGAGTTTGTCAAACCTCTTGATAAAGTCTGTGAAGATACAATTTATCTACTTGTTTTCTATTTTTAAATGTGTCAATATGCAATTTTCAACCTTCTATTAAAAAAGTCACAGTAGAGCGGAGTTTTGTGAAGCCATGTTGATTTGGAGAAATAATTTAACATAAAAACACAGTGATTCACATAAAGGGTGGTAGACGTGTGGTTTTCAAGAAGAAAAAACTCTTAAAATTTAATGTTATGGCCAAGAATTTAGCTTTATTATAAAGGTAAGGGTTTTGCCCTTTAAAAATGCCATTTCAAAATGATTTCGGGCAAGTGGCCGCCGCGGCTGGCTCGAATAAATTCCAGCCAAAAGGCCCCAGCTCCGATGGCGCGCGATGGCGGATGGACTCATTCAGGTCTTCTTCGATACTCTGCTCCACAGTAGCAATAGCGTCTTCGGTGCGCACTGTACGACGTCTCTGAGGATGCGCATTATCCACTAGAGTAAACGTGTTGCGAAACCGATCCATGGTTGCTCGAATTACTCTGCTGGGTGATTATGTCGACCGAATATTGGACGCTGTGCGCGATGCGTCGCGCGAACCGAACCATTATAAAAAATTTGCAAGATTTGCAAACGTTGTTCAAGAATAAGTCTATTCACTATGAAATGGCAAGACAAACTGAGCATAAATCAAGTGACAGCTGTCAAAAAGACCAACTCCGAAAAAAGTATTGCCAGGTTAAAAACCACACGTCTACAAAAAACACCCTTTATAATAGCTTCAACAATTTTAGGAATGACCGATAAAATCTAGCAATAGGTCTGTCATTTCTAATTTCATTTCCTTAATTTACCTTTTTTTCCAAATAGATAGACATATACATAAATATATTGAAAAATTAGAAAGAACGGACATATAGGCAACGACCTACAGGGTTTTATCAATATAATAGAAATTAGAAAGTATACTATCAGGGCCTGGTATGAAACTTTCGTCAAAATGAGATATAAACTTTTTAATGTTGTCAGAATTAATGTTAAAGTTTATATCAGTCAAGTAGGTAAAAGATTTTAGAAGGTCAAAGTTTTTGTATTTTTCGTCAAGTTTTTATGTTGCATCACAGTTGTAAGTACAGTAAAACCCGCTTAAGAGAAACGGCAAAATGTCACAGTATTTCTTTCACTTAAGTGGGGTTTGCACTTAAACGAACCTCGCTTAAGAGAACAAAATTTCACTTAACCGGATAAGTGAAAAAGAAATTTAACTTAAGCGGATCTAAAAATTCCATAAACTATTGTGACATATTAGAAATTGAAATGTCATTTTCGTGGGGAAAATTTGGTGGAGGTGAAAAATAAAAACGACGTGAAAACGTTCAGCAAAGTTTTTCGATTCAATTTTTTTTTTCACTAAGAGAATTTTTTTGAAAAGTATAAAATTTGACTGAAAATATGTTTCAAGGTATCCGTGTTTTTCACTTAAGCAAGTTTTGCTTAAGCGGAATGTTTTGAAGGTGATCGACAAATACTCAGGGATGAAAAAAATGTTTCAGATAAGCGGGTCTCTCTTAAGCGGGTTTTACTGTATGACAGTTGAAGGCACTTTAAAAGAATTCTGAAAAAAAAAATGCGTTACAACTCGAGGGTCATGATTTGAAATATTGTTTGACTTAGAACAGAGGGGTAAGAACAAGACTTTCTTTTACTGTTTATGAACTTCCAAAAACACTTGGGATTTAATTTTTGTAATATTTTTAGTACAATTCTGCAGTTAAAAGACTTATTGACTCAAACCAAAATCAGGCCAGTAGTGAGTAGATATTGAAGACTTTCAACTGACGAAAAGACTAAAACCAGTTAAAAATTACTGCAGTTTATTAACTTTTAGTCAATTAACTACACAGTCAGAATATTAGTACCTACTGTATGATGACTGTTTCTTTTGCAGTTAAAGTGACAGTATTAACTTGCATTCAATTTTGTTAGATTAATTAATTTCGACTTTAATGACTGCATTGCCAAATTAATGCAGTCTTTTACAGCTCTGCTTTGTATGTATTGCAAGTTAAATGCAGTATTTTCATAGAATATAATAATTTATTTTCGATTTAAGACTTTTTTATCGATGTCATCCGTCCAAAAATATAACTCTTTTGATTTATTTGTTTTTTGTTCGGGAAAATTTTATTCCTGGTTTGTTTTTCTTTAAAAAATTGTCTTTGTGCTTAAAAATGTATTTAGACGATATTTTTTATATTTTTCAAACCTAATTGTCATTAAAACTGCAAACGTTTTTGGTGTACATGCCATCGACCGACGTTAAAAAGAAAAACTGAATCGGAAGTCCAAATAATTTAGGTATGTACCTATCTGAACTTCCGTTACCAATTTTTGTACAAGTTTTAATTAGTTCCATACAGTTATTTATTTTACAGAGCCTTTTAAATTAATACTACGTCAGTAATTTAAAACTATCTGACAAAATATCTGCTATAGTTATCTACAAGAATTAGAAAGTCATTGCAGAAGATTTTAATTGGCATAGTGTGCGAATATATAAAGTCTAAGTTTATTACAAAGTGCAAATAGTAAATTTATTTAAAATAGACTAAACCTTGACACTAACATAAAATTATTGCCGCAACACTGGTACCTACATCTATTTAAATTTTATTTTGAGCTTTTTAAATTGAGAAATAATATAAAATATTTAATTTTCAAAATAAACCAGCACAAATTATACTTAATTAAAATAAAATTATAAAAAAAGGGGATTGCTGACAACAACCCTTTGATCTTCGACCTAGATACGGTCCTGATAAAAGTACTCTAGAAAATCTTTGTTTATTTTTTGCGCGGCCTCATTATGGACTTTGAAAATTCTATTAAACAGTTAAATAGTGTAATATTAAAAAAAAAGTATTGTATCGACACGACGTAATAAAATTTTTGTTGTGCGGGGTTGAAAATATCCTTTTATTTTTAAGAAGGTACCTCTTTAAAAAAAAAATAGAAAAAAAAAATAAACTGAGGAGTTGCTTTTTTGATGTGAGTTTCAAATTTGAACACGTGCATGACCATTATTTTACTACTAGAAATACACTATAGGTATGTATATATTTATATTATAAGTGGAGCAATTTTGCGTATCCTTAAGCCAATAGAAAAGAGCCTACGATTCAGTCCGTGTATTTGAAAAACACGGGTACACGGACTCCGTGTAATTATTACACGAAAATAAAAATCCGTTCTCTTAAAACACGTGTATTTATTTGCTTAATATCAGTGTATCCGGATATTAAGAATACATGGGTCTTTATTACACGGATTCTTAATACACGGAATGGTTTTTGACTTTTATCTTTTCAAGGGGTGGGCTCAAAATTTTGAGGGATAATGGATATTAAGATTTTTATTTTTGGTGATTTTCCAAAAAAAAATCGATTTATAAAGAAAAAATTAAATAATTCTAAATTTAAATCCACTGACAGATTCGACTACCAAGTCGTTGTCGTATTTTTATCAAAAAAATCCCATAAATTTGGCCCGCTCCAGTGATGATTGGATTATTTAAAATACACGGATCTTCGGATACACGGATACACGGACACACGGACGCACGGATGCACGGATACACGAAATACACGGATTCAAATCCGGATATTATAAGAACACGTGTATCCGTGTAATAGGGAGCTCTAAATAGAATATGTTAACAAAAAAAAACTGTGATCGCAGACGAATAAGGCAATTCTTGTTTAATATCTAAAAGTTGTTCCGGTATTGGAGTGGAATGGAATTATTGTATTTTTTTGAAAAAAAGTTCGAAGAAACATAGTTTCAATGATTAAAAATATATGTAAATACATATTGACTTTGTTTTTAGATGAAATTTATTTTAAAATATATATTTTACAATTTAAAAAAAATAAAGAATGAAAACATTTTTCCCTTAACTAATCTTGCTTAAAAATTATTCTCATCTGATTTTTTATTTTGACAAAAAAAATACTTAAACCATAACAAAAGAAACCGTTGTCGATATTCATTAAGAAAAAAAATGTCAATGCTTCAAAAGAATGACATATATTCCTTATACATATACCTATGTCCTATAGGTATTGGTATATGCTTGGCTGGGCAATAAAATCTTTGGGATAGATCCGCTCAATCAATTAAACATGGTTCAATGATTTTGACACCTATTGTTGCGCCTTGTTGTTGTTCTTACATTTTTTGTTTTTTTGTTGTTGTCAACATTTTGTTCGTTTTCATTTGGTATGTGCGCGGTACTTGCAAGTGTCCTGTCGTCATGATGAAAATCAATTTTCTTATAACGTTCATAAATTCTTAAACTTCTCCTTTCGGCATGCGCTATTGTCAATGTTTTTCTGTAAAGAAAGACGTCGCTCATAGAGTCATTAAAATCAATGAAATGAAATGAAAAAAAATGCATTTCTACCTACCTACATCATGGCTACAGTATATAAATAGGTATAGCTACATAAATTTTCAATAATTCACAGGATCTCATTAAAGGATTTTTCACAGATATTATTCTTCGGAGAAATCGTGATTTTTCACGGCTACTTGTTGTATTGATGTGATACATGATCACTGACAATTCACTGATTTTATCTCGGTTTAATATATTATGTTTTTTTCGCAAAAATGGGATCCTTTTTTTTGCGAAAAATGCATGTCTACTTATTTTATGAGTAACATGACTTTTCAAAGTCTCATAGGTTTGGTAAACTTAGATTTATATAGCACTGATGGATCAACCGAAGTTTATAAATTTGTCATATTGACGCGTTCAGAATTGTTTCTCACTCAAAAAGTGATCCCAGATTTTTTTTTCCTCAGAATTTTGACAGCAAAGCCGCGAAATTGTGCTGAAGAACTATTTTCCTGTAACTGAGATTGCTGACATCTCCGAGATCTCATTTGCTTGAACATGCCTTATATATTAAAAAACATCCTTTACCATAGGCTTTCAAACTGGATAGAAACAAAAAATCTCCTTAGCCCCTTTCAAGCTGGTTTTCGAGTTGGCCTTTCAACTGTCGATCAGATTTTTGCTCTCACTAGTATTGCCAAACGTTATGTAGAAAACAACAGACAGCTTTATACGTTTTTTGTAGATTTTAAAGCTGCGTTTGACACCATAAACCGTAAATCTCTACTTTACAAACTTTCGAACATCGGCTTGTCCTCTAAGTTCCTTATACTATACAACCAACTTATAACCAACACTTCGTCCTCAATCTGGAATGGTACGAATATATCTGAGTTTTTTGAGACTAATACAGGTGTTCCACAAGGATGCGTTCTTAGTCCGATCTTGTTTGCCTTATTTATTGATGATGTGACTAAAATTTTAAGTGGCGGAATAAATGTTGGAGGGGAAGTAATTAGAATGTTACTCTACGCAGATGATCTTGTCTTATTAGCAGAAACTCCTTCTTCACTACAGCTCGTTATTAACCGACTTAAAAACTATTGCGAATTATGGGACCTACAAATAAATACCTCTAAATCGAAGATAATGATTTTTGAATCTACAAACAGGAGAGTATTACCCCGTGACAGATGGTTTCTTGGTACAGATCCTTTAGAAGTTGTAAAGCAGTATAAATACCTCGGTTTTCTGATAGCAAGTAACTTGGATCCGCGTCCCCACATTAAAGAAAAATGCTTAGTTGCCAAAACTGCAATTAATGTTATGTGGAGTAGGTTCTTTTGTAATCAAAAAGTAGATTCATCTTCTAAATTTAGAGTCCTGGATTCAACGATAAATACCTGTCTTTGTTACGCAAATCAAGTCTTTGGGTACATGTTTGTTGAAGAATTCGAAGCTGTACAACGATTCTTTTTCAAACGCATCTTTAGGCTCCCTTCGACAACGCCAACATATGCTTTGCACGTTGAATCGAGTATCCCACAAATCTTTGTAAAAAACTTGAAAGCAAATGCAGATTACATAGTCAAAGTATTGTCAAGGCCTGATACTAACTTGCAAAGTAAAATAATGAAATATGCTTTTAGGTGCAGGCTCACTCCGTTCAGGGAATGGTATGATATTGCTGGTGTCCACGGAGTGGATCTCAGTTTATCTAATCAGCCGATTGAATGCTGGCGTGAAGCATTTTATAATTGCATTTCAATAGTAGATGAATCTTTTTATCTACAATGCATTCATAGCGCACATTCCTCTTCAAGTTGGCTGATTTACAGAGAACTGAACCACTCCTTAGGCAGTAGCAATTACTTCAGTAATTATCTCTCCACCCACCAAATAAGCACGATTTTTAAAGCTAGAGTAGAAATTTTGGGACTCAATTTCAAGCCTCACCGGCAGGAAATCTCATCAATTTGTAATTTATGTAATCGAAACGAAAATGAAGACGTCTACCACTTCTTAGCAGTCTGTCCAATTCTTCAAGAATTGCGAAGACTATACTTTCATAAGAGCTTTTTATCTCGCTTGGAAACCAAAGATATTCTAAATGGTAAATTAGGATGGGAAGTAATTTTTAGATTCTGCGACCATGCCCTTAGATATCGAAATAGTTTCATGTAATCACCCTTAATAAAAAAAAAAAAAAAAAAAAAAAAAAAAATCAAATTTATAATTTCATGTTGTGAATTTATTTATTATTTTAGTATTTAAGCTAAAGAACATGAATTGTTAAACAAATTTTAATTTTATAAATTATATATACCTTAAATTCTTAATTTTGAAGATATTAAATAATATTAATAGTTATAGTATCTATACTTCTTCTTTTTGATATTTAATGAATACGTTCAAATTTCGACAGACGGCACTTATTGCCATGTTCTATTTTCTTTTGTTTATCTCTTTTTTGTATATATTTTTTAATCTTAAATAAAGAATTGTTTAATAATAATAAATATTAAAAAACTGAAAATCTCAAAATAATTTATCGTTATATTCATGTCCCTGAGAAATTACTTCCAAGGAACTAAATCGTACAAAAATTGAGATTTTCATTGAACGTTGTTTTAATCATACTAAATTCGTTTTATAGAATATTAAATTGATATTTCAGGTTTGAATTTTTATATGCACAAAAAATTAGTATAGATGTATTTTAAATTACCTTCAAAAAACATTCGAGACAAGACCTTATATTTACTGAACTGAAATCAAACGAGACTCTCAGCGGTGTAGGTCGTCAAATTACAAATTAAAAAGCTACATTTTTAAATTATTATAAAGTTGAATTAGTAAGTGGATGAACACTATCACATGATTTGAGCTATCGGCAGTTATAGTAACTGTGAATTATTTGAAAATTTGATTTTCGATTTATTGTTGAAAAGTGCTTTCCGGTGACAGTTTGCAGTTTGGCGAAACGAATTTCGTATCCTTTCTACATATACAGGGTGTCCCGAAATCACCGCCTCAGAAGAAAACCATGAGTTCCTGAGGTCATTTCAAGTCGAAAAACTTAAAAGGTAATTTTCTCGTTTTCTCTTCGTTTTCGACTTATTTCGTTTTCGGTTTTTATGATTTTTATTCTACTTTCCTTTGACTGGCTCTAACTTTGGAAAACTAAAACCGATTTTTGAATTTTTTTTTCTATTTTTTTCTAGTCGAAAACGAAACGAAAACGAGAAAATTACCTCTAAAGTTTTTCGACTTGAAATGACCTCAGGAACTCATGGTTTTCTTCCGAGGCGGTGATTTCGGGACACCCTGTATAAGCAGTAAAATGTTAGTCTAAATGATCACTATGCATTGTTAATGGGTTAACCAACTTGCAAAAAATTATAAAATTTTGGGATTTAATTAATTGCTTTACGGAAAGGACTATTTTTAGAATTTCTGGATATTTTTAGCAGAACGAAATAATTTTCATACCTCAACATAAGATTTATCTTTTGGAAAAAAACAATTTTAGTGATTCTAGGTGAAATTTGGAACGAACTTCTTTTTAGATGCTCAAATTTGGCCCAGAAAACAATCGATTTTAGTGCTTTTCGATGACAGCAAAGTATTATATAAAAAAAATTTGAAATAGAAACAAAAACTCATAGACTAAGAGCAGCCTTTGTCGGTAATTCTGCATAATTTCAGTGCATCTATGAAAGATTCCCCCCACCCCCGTTTAGACGGGAGGGGCAATTTTCTAAAAAATTGACTTAAAACAGAAAAAAAATTATTTAAAAACAACGGTAAAACTTACAATGCCATGCTGTACTTTTTTGGAAAGCCAGAAATCTCTTCCTTAAAATTATTTATTTCAAATAAAGTTGTGTAAGTGAATAGTTTTTTAAGAATTAATTTTCAAACTCGAAATTTTGAAAACAAATTTTTTTTAAATTTCAAACTTATATTTATCAAAATTTTATAATATATTTATGAGCAATATAGCACCGTGTTACAAATATGCATGGAACTTACAGTTTAGACTGAAAAATTGTAAATTAAATTATATAATTAAAACATAAATTGATTAAACAACCTCTGAAACTGTTTTGACACCAATGCGATGTACATTATCCGATTTCTTAAAAAAAATGAAAAAAAAATGGTACGCAATTTTTTAGCCTTTACTATTGTGGAATTAAAAAATTAATTAAAAAAAAATATCATCTACTTATTTTCGTAATATAGAATTTTGAAAAAAATAATCTTGAAAATTTTTTTAAAAATCAATAATTTTGAAAATTTTGGTTTACAATATTATTAGAACTTATTTGAGGCTTTTGTGCAAAAAATTCATTAAAATCAATTCAACTGATAAATAGATAGTAGAAAGTGAAAAAAATGGTTCTATGAGAGATACCATTTTTAAACCGAAAATTTTGTTTTTCATTATAATATGGTAGATCGTATAAATATTAGATCACACAAAAATTTTAATCAAAATCTCAAATATGAGATTTTCAATACCGGTTTTTAAACATTTGTATGTGAGGTACCGTTATTTTTGGTTATAAGAATAATTTTAATTAAAAATCTGGTAGACAATGTTAAAAAACTTCTAAGCACCAAGTTTAATAAAAATTGATTGAGTCGTTTTAAAATTATTAAGTTCTCAAAAAAAAAATTTGAAACTTTTTTTAAAAATGCAAAAAATTTTTTTTTTCAAAATTTTGGTATACAAAACTTTTAAAACTTTTTCAAACATTCTTCAAAAAAAACAATGTGAATATCAGTTCAACCGTTTTTGAGAAAATCGAAAATCAAAAAAATGGTTCTGTGAGAGGTACCATTTCTAACCATTTTGTAAAAAATACTGAATTTTTTTTTAAGTTGTGGGCACGTTTTTGAGAAAAATAAGATTTTTATTTTTTGGTAAAAAAATATGTATGGCAGGTACCGTTGTTTTTGGTCTTAAAAAAAATGAAAAAAAAACGGATGGGGATAGTGCCCAAAAAATCGACCGACCCGTTTAGTCTGCAGCCGAAGGGACAGACAGACAGGCGGACAGAATGGCCAAACCCTCATTTTACGACTTCGGTATCATCGTAATGTCAACTTTGATCAGAATCCCGAGTTCGATTTTTTTTACGAATCCATAACTTGCCAATAAAGTTCCTATATATCGCAAGTAAAAATGTTAATTTCGACGAAAAATTTGTAAAATCTTGAAAATTGCATACTTTTAGGGATTGTTCATGACGGCGATATCTAATAATTATGTACATATACCTACATTTTGTATGGGAAAGGAGAAAATATTTATTCTAAAATCTAAGGAATGACAAACACTATATAATCGGTTAATTACAGTTCCAACGAAAATTGGATCCCCAAAACAATGGTGATTAGTGTTACGCTCTTCTCTTAGACTATGAATTCTCTATAAATTTTATTTTAACTTTTTCAACTGTAAAATTGATGAAAAATTCCGTACAAAGCCTAGCGGACCGGTTAGTTTTTTAAAGAAATTCTTTTAGTTTTTTTTTTTTTTTAAATTTAATTTAGTAATGTCATTATACCTATGAATAAATAATTACCTAATTTTTTAATGGTAAGCTACGTTATAGCTTTAAATACCACGATAAAGTTCGTGCGTTCCAGCTATGCATTTTGTATTTTTAATCTTGCACTTGGTGCTTTTTATATAGTTCGTACCTATTTTATATAAGTCGATGCCTATGAATAATATATTACAGGACGCAATTCTCACGATAAATCATTTAATATGGGTTTCTATTAGACTTTCCATTTTATTGGGCATAAAACAAAATTTCATCATGGAAAATAGCCCCAATTTCCAGAACATCTTATTATGTGGAGTTGCAGTAAAGTTCTAAAGTTTTTCTGTTAAATGAATTTATAAAAACTTCTGAACCGTGTTTCTCAAAAGAAAAAATCAACTTTTGTAAGAAATTTAATCCAAATCAAGTATTTAATAATTTCAATCCACTCATATCTGCAATGTTGCAATATTCCCCACAACAATTTTTGAAACGTTTTTCTTACCCTTGCATCATGAATTTAATAAAAATTAAGTGTACCAAAATATTGAGCACTAAAATTTGAAATAGTCCATTCTTAGAATTAAGTCATAAAATTAAAAATATAATTAACTTGGGGAATGCTCTACTTCCAAATGAGAAAAGTCCTATGGCATATGCTTATACACTCCACAAATGAAATTAATTTTATAGCACCAATCCAAATCAACCAACGAAGAAGGTGAGCATTTGAACTGCTATATATTTGCAACAACGGGGTTACCATGGCCTTATACACAATTAGGTCCGTTCAACTAAAATTGCCCATTATCCCAACATTGTATGGAATTTAATGAATTTATTGCTCTTAAAACTAACGATGTCAATAAAAAAAAAGGCATCGATGGAAATAATCCTCCTTATTTGGCAAAACGGCAGCATTTTTTACTATATATACACGATGATGTGGATGCCCTTAAGGAAGCATCATCATATGAATGGCGGCACTCCTGACACAACGGCCAACAACTATAGGTCCTGTGGCGGCATATAGCAGTGCCCTGCATCACTAAGATTATTTAAATTGTGGCTCACCTAATTTGTTTTGTGGCAGGAGTTTGTACTTATATGTTGCAACTGGTCCACGCATCTCATTCTTAAGCTCTTATCAAATATATATAGGTAACCTGACATTTTGAAGAAGCCCATCACAGCAATAATGGTAGATTGATGGCCTGTGGCGGTGAGCCGCCACTGCTGAGTTAAGTTTGTGACAATTACGACCACCCATCTTGAAGTCTCTTATGAAGTTATTCATTATATAGCTTTTATACTATCTACAGTATGGTCCCATTACATCGTTTGAGATATACCTACATGATGCACGAATCTTCTATATATAGATTTGCTGGAATAAAAATAAAACGAAAATTAAGCACTTAAAGGCCATGCTGAAAGTAGGATTTGTCATTTTAATTTATTTTAGTTATGTGGTGGTATTTTATAGATAAGTTTGGATTTCAAACAGCATTTATCCGTCGATTTAAGTGTCTGATTTGTATTTAAATTAAAAGGTACAAATATATCAGAATTTATTGTTAGAATAACAATAATTGTTTTTCATTTTTGTGGCTTCTGAGGGATTTTTATTTAAGCTATCCATGATCAGTGTTCAGAGTTGTTATCATGTTTGAATTCGTTGTTTTTAACAATTTATCTCAACATCTAATTCTTCGAACGAAATCATCATCTTTGCCCTAAAAACGAACCTATAGTATGGTAACACATCGTTTGATATATCAAGACTTAGATCTTCCTATATTTATTGTGTCTCAAAAATATAAACATTTATACTCAATATAGTCAGTAATCGAGTACGAGACACAGGTATAACGCTACCAGCAAATCATTCCACTAAAAATGTCCTTTCGTGAGAAAATTAACTGTGCAATAAAACCACTCTTGTTGTTTGCTGAAAACATTTCAAAACATTTCGATTTCTTGTTATTTATTGCATATCAACCGAAAACCAGCCTACTTTTTATAACTTGATTTATTTTTCTTCAAATAATAGTATGTCTTCAGAAGAATTAGATCAATAAAGGTATACTAAAGGATATTGATTGCCTTAAGACAAAAAAAAATCTAACTCAAATTAAGTCACATTTTACTGACACAAATGACAGGCATAGCATAAAATCTTATCATTTACTGTCATCACATGCCATTAATATACCATCTTTAATATATCAACATAGATATAGAATAAAAGTATATGATATGTGTTTAAAGAAATGACCCCCACTGCGGTAGGTGGTGCAACAGAAGTGTTGTCAACTCATTTTAGTAAATGTTAAAATTTATGATCCAATGTATCAAATTTTTCTATAAAAATAAAAAAAAAGTATTAACAAGAAAAAGGATAAAAATAAAAAAAAGGATTTCATATACATATAGCAGCCCTTCAATGTAATAAATAATCAACATGTGGCTATAAATGTCTCCCAACTAAAAATCCATGTTTCAATTTGTTTCTTTTACCTGCGCCGAATGGATAGCCCTTCAAAAAATAAAAAAAAAATAAACTGAAAGAAAGAACAAAACATGACCAAAATTAGTAGCCAAGGCTTCCATGGGCTAATTAAGCATCAGATTTTGTTGTAAATAACCAATGCAACCACCACGGGAGATCCTTTTTTTTATAGCTATACCTTTCTCTCATTTCATCAAAATAAAAAAAATCTTTGCTCATAATGGTTTTTTATTAAATTTTTTGTGAGGTACATTCCTTTTTATAAAAAAAAAAATATAAGTGTATACACTATTTGATAACCTTTTTATCCTCGAGCTACTGATGTGATGGACCGATGAAAGTTAAAGATGACTAATAATACATTAATAATGGAAAAGGTGTATATTTTGCTATGTCATCCTTTTAGTCCTTCTGTATTTTCCTTAACAAAAAAAATACATAGAAAGCCGAAAACAATCTTAAAAAAAAAACCGATAATTTCGCTGATAGTTTATAATGCTACATCTTATAAGAGCCTGGAAGTGATAGCTGTTAGGAAATTAGTTTCATCCGAAAGGAAGTGAAATTTTTGCTGATAGTTGACTTTTTTTGTACACAGACAATTCAATTAATGGTGTTTTTTCTCGTTAGGATGATGAGAAATGGGGATCCGCTAAATGTGTGTGTTTTTAGGAGACGACCGCACCTTTGTAACAAAAAATTATATAGATAGCATATTTTTTTTTTTAAGTCCAGCATCATTAAAAAAACACCGCGCGCCGACACCGACTAATGGCTTCATTATAATCAAATGGGTAATCACTTTCATGGGTGGTATTTTTTTCTGTTTTTGGAAAATAGGGAAGAAACACTTTTACTTTGGATAATGAGGGAATCTACTAATAGTATATGATCGATCATATTTTTTGTCTATACTAAAAAAAAAAACACAAATCACATACATATTAGAAAAGTAAAAAAAATCATATTGTATGCACAGTACACATATTAAAGGTAATATATTGCGCAGGTTGTCAAAGTTGGAAATGCCAAAAAATTAAAAATGGCTGTTCGAGTGCCCACAGGAACTCAACGCGCATCATTAGAAACAATAACAAAATATTGAAATTAGACAAGGAAAGGGGCACTGAATCCACCATTTTACCACTATAATACCTCGCTTTTGACAGATGCGCAGAACTGAACAAAAATGAAAACGCTAATGATATTACCTTTAATATGTGTACTGTGTATTGTATGTAGAAGTAAGAATTTTCTAATCTTTCGACTACTTTTTATATGTTCACTTAGTTTATTTTAATCAATTCGACCCCCCAAATTGTTAAAAAGTAAACTTTTTCTTCATATTTCTCAGTTCAAATATGAATTTTCAAAAAATATTGGCAAAAATGGTCTAAAACGATGGTAACTTTCGAACTTTGCTACGAATGCGAAGCAAATGTGGCGATTCATTATTAAAAAATATTCTGAAAATTTGAATTCAAGCAGTTTATTGCTGTATGTTGTGATATAGTTTAGAATAAAAAAGTTCAAGCAATAAATTCAGCCGAGTTTTTTGCAGTTTTAGCAGACGAAACCACTGACAAGGAAGGAACAGATGTCAATTTGTGTTCGGTCTGTTTATAATTATAAAGACGACATTTTTATTTTGCGAGGAGATTTTTTGGAATTTCTTCATAAACAAAGAAAGCACTACGAGAAAATCTAAAGAGAATTGTTTTTTTTTAATCAGTTTTAGCCAGGGATTTTTTGATAAGCAATTGTGTTGCTGCAAACATTTTGTTTTCATACACATTGGCACTGTGTATAATTTTACAATCCTCTTCTTGTGACCTACTGTCAGCTCTGGACCACGTAAAGCAGCCCATAGACACTACACTTGTGCCTGCACCGGTGTACTGACACCAGTGTGGCTACCGCAGGGGCGGACTGGGCCGCCGGGCAACCGGGATTTTGCCCGGTGGGCCCCTGGTAGAATAAAGATTTAAGGTTTAAAAGAAAATTTCGTATAAAATTGGATTTATAAGGCCCTTACAGTAATCATACAGCTTTTGAAAAGAATTTCAGGAAGCCCACACATCTAATGTTAGGGGCCCCCACAATAAGCATATATAAAGCTGCTTTGGATCCCAAGATTATTTTAACGAAAACTATAGTGAAGCATGGGGCCCCACACTTGTTATTATTGAGTTATTCTGGCCCCATTGGTAACCTTAGGAGGACCCCAAATTACTCTTAGTAAACCTTATATTCTATAAATTTTTAAAGTACTTTCAGTTCATTTGAAGGAATAAGCTTTCACACAAAATCTCAGGGCCTCAAAAACAGAATAGAAAAGTATGTGAGTATTTGCGAAGTATCGGTAGAAGTAGAAAACATCAGTTATAAAATTTGCATTATAAGCAAACAGGACCTACCAAACATTTTTTAAAAATCTAGTTACATTTTTTGTTAACTTGATGTGTACAAATTTTGGATCAGAATAATTTTTGCTTCAATTACATCATTTTCGGAGCTTTTTCTTTTTCACTCCTGCTACTCATTTTACTATTTTGTGGCCTTTTGGTTTAAATCCCGGGAGGCCCTTTGACTCCCAATCCGCCCCTGGGCTACCGCTGCAGACACAAGTGTATTGTGTATATGGGCTACTTAAAACTATCCTTGAATTTAAAGATTTTTTTGAGACTGCGCAAGAACCCGAAATCACCGCCTTAGAAGAAAACAATGAGTTCCTGAAGTCATTTCAAGTCGAAAAACTTAAGAGGTAATTTTCTCGTTTTCGCTTTGTTTTCGACTTAAGAGGTAATTTTCTCGTTTTCTCTTCGTTTTCGACTTAAAACGGTTTTTATGATTTTTATTCTTTTTTCCTTTGACTGACTCTAACTTTGCCAAACTACAACCGATTTTTGAATTTTTTTTATTTAAAGCCTAGTATGCTATATTATGAATCAATGTTGGTGACATTGTTTTGTGGAAAAAAAGAGGACAACGAATACAAATTTTTTATTTCAACTCAGATTTTTTTACTTCCGAAAAAAAAAAAATTCTTACCACTTATGTTTTTTTTTGTTCAAAAGAACTGTATACTCGGCTTGAACAAAAACAGTTAGAAATTTGTATCTGCCATAAAACTTTTTTCCCGCAATTTATTATCAAACACTTTTTTTTAAGCATTTTAAGGTTATTTTTTTGACTTCGATATGATTTTTTTCTAAAAAACATGTTATTAGGTATAATTTTTTTCTTTTTATTATGAAAGTCTAATATGTGTTCTTAAAAATACTTAACTTTTTTACCTAAAATTAAATTTTAATAATTTCCTTTATCCTGAAAACCATTTAAGGATAGCTGTTGTTATGATTCTTCTTCTAGACGACTTCATAACTCAGCTTGAAACGCTGTTCGAGGACCATAAGTATGTTCTATCAGCATTGTATATTTTGATCTTTTCTAATACTTGGCAAAAAATTAATGAAGAAAACTTTAAATTTTATAGAAGATGTTTGGATTGAGGTGCGATGAAAGCTGAGTTTTTGCTGTGGAAGACATGTCATGAACAACTAAAAGCAAAGCCTAAATAAGCCTTTAAAGAACGCCATAAAAGCTCTTGGAGACTGCAGTAAGGATTTTTTACCGAATATACAAAAAACTTTAAAAAATATTGGAAACTTTGGCAGTATCAACATATACATATTACATATACATATAGGTATACATATGTAGGTATATATCAGAAAACCTCCCTCCCCGTAATATTTGACTGCTTCCGGCGTCAGTTATATTCATTGTTCAAATTATAGATTTTAAACTGCAGTTTAGTAAAACATGGTTTATGGAACGACTATGAATACGCACCATTATATTTTTACGAAGCGGCTGTGTTTTGATTCACTCCTACATGTAAGTATATTATATCATATATGTATACTATGTATGAATTTCTATAAAGATCTTATATTTGTTTATTTGGTTTCCATACTCCAATATTAAATTTAAAAAATCAATTATTTAATCCAAAACCATTGAAAATATTATAATTAAATATTACTAAAGAATACAAAAATTATATGAAGCCGTTATAATATTCATCAATTTTTTTGTATAAAAGGAAGATGATTTTAACCTTTTTAACCATTGCTTTGCTATATTATGAATCAACGTTCTTATGAAGTTGATGATCTTTATTTTTGATTTTGTTTTGTTCCAGACAATCATTGGCTTATTAACTAATATAGAGTAATATATTAAATTTCTATTTAATTATTTAAATGAGTTTAAATGAGTTTAAAATGACTTCTTAGTTATTGGATGATTAGTATCTCAAAAAAAAAAAATATCGCAAGTATTTAAAAATATTACATCACATTGTTCAAGAATGTGGGGCGGTTTAAATTGGATTCTATTTGAGAACCATCAATAAACATCTTTCTTTTTTTTTTAATATACATCATGTTTGATTTAAGCCTTATACATTGAGAATATTTTTATTGAATGTAAATAAAAATTAAAGTTCAAAAAGAATTCTTTTTTAGGGGACACCCGGGTTTGAACCGGGGACCTCTCGATCTGCAGTCGAATGCTCTACCACTGAGCTATATCCCCGCTTAAAAATAGTGCTGACACAAATATTTTTTTTATCATCTTTCAATTTTTGTTGGGTTTTGGTATTAAAGTTGAATAAAAAAGATATAATGTGTACCCTCCTAAAACCTTCTGGTTTTCAGTTTCCGAAAGATCTTGAAAATAAACTTTTGTTGAATGGGCTTCAGGTCAAATGGAACAAATATCTTGAAAATATAAAAAGAAACTTTGAAAACCGCAACCACTTACGATTTTCAATTGCGGAAATATTGGTATGCAAACAAATTTTTCAGGTTTCGATCCAGTAAAATCACTTTCTATGGACAAAAAATATTTTTAAATTTCTCATCGTGCGATATAGGTATACCTACTTTTTTTGTTTTTTTTTTGTTTATTATGGAATTTTGTATAATAAATATAATAACGTACTTCATAAAAAAGATTTGTGGGTCTAACAAAGAAAATTCAAAGTTTTTGTATTTTAATTTCAATGTTTCGAAAATGACTTGGTCGATTTTTATTAAACTTTGTATACCAAGCGGGTTTTTAACTATAAAGCAGATTTAAAAAAAATTGATTCTTTTATCCGAAACTACATATATGTATAGGTACCTAAGTTCAAATATAATATTATTATACAGGGTGTCGCGAAATCACCGCCTGAGAAGAAAACCATGAGTTCCTAAGGTCATTTCAAGTCGAAAATCTTAAGAGGTAATTTTCTCGTTTTCGCTTCGTTTTCGACTTAAAACCGTTTTTATGATTTTTATTCTTTTTTCCTTTGACTGACTCTAACTTTACCAAACTACAACCGATTTTTGAAATTTTTTTTTATTTAAACAAGAACAGTTAGAAATTTGTATCTACCATATAACTTTTTTCTGTGCGGATAACGGTTTTCCTGCAAAATATTTTCAAGCACATTTTTTAATCATTTTTAGGTTGTTCTTTTGAATTCGATATGATTTTTTTCACAAAAACAAGTTATTAAGTATAATTTTTTTTTCATTATTATGAAAGCCCAATACGTGTTCTTAAAAATACTTAACATTTTTTACATAAAAATAGTAATAAAATTATTAAAAAAATCGGTTGTAGTTTGGCAAAGTTATAAGTCGAAAACAAAGCGAAAACGAGAAAATTACCTCTTAAGTTTTAATTAATGGACTACTGACCTGTGTAAAATTTCTTTTTAAACACCGACTTTCAATTCCATACTAATCTAACAGAGCATGCTGCATTCAGGCATCCATACCAAGTTCTCTGGGATGCGCGTTAACTCGATCTTTAAACAGGATGTTCGATAGTCCTTGTATATAGCTTTTAACGGTGCTGGGATTCGAAGACTCTTTTGGATGGAGCATTGCAGTCGATTCGACGTTGGATGAGACCTAGCCAAAGGTAGTCAACATTTTCGGACTTTCGAACCACACCGATATCTTGGTACAACTCCTCATAGAGTTCGTGATTGTCTATCTTTTACGCCATTCGACCATCACACAAAGGATCAAATTAGTTTTGAAGAATTTTTTCTTTCAAAACAATCCCGTATCAGCTCTGTCTCTTTTTGTGAAAACTATAGAAACCATATAGGAGGATTTTTGTTTAAAGAGCTTTGAACTCGATTATTTCGACAAATTACATAGCTTCTCTAGGGTACTTCTTAACCACATTTCTACTAATGTATTTTTCGTAAATGTTTGTTTTATAGTTATCAAAATGTCTGTGTCTCTCTAATAAATCTTTCCCCATAAATACGAAAACCTTAAAAAAAAACAAACAATCAATTAAGTTCGATGAAATTCCAGTCTGATTAAGTATTCAATAATATTCAATAATTTATATTTTTTAATTTTTTTATTTTAAAACAAAATTTTATTTGTGAAATTTTGTATTTATTATATTACCTACTTATTTTATATAAATGAACAATTATATCCAATCAATTTTTAAAGCAAAGCCGCCGCGGCAGCTTAGTGTCCTGTCCAGTTGAAGTTGATAATATCTGTGGCAGTCAGACAGAGGGTCTTGTGAATAAAAAAAAAGTTAAAGCTTTTTTTGGAGGAAGCTAAAGCCAACAAGTCATAGCTTTTACTAGCAGCTAAAGCTAGACAGTTCTAGCTTAAGCTTTGTTTTATGTGAATAAAAAAATGATAACGCTAAATAGCTTGTGCTAGAAAATTCTAGTTTAAGCTTCGCAATTTAAGCAGTTTGTTTTTTATTCACATGTTTCGACTAGGTAGCTTTAGCTAGAACTGTTCATAGATAGACCAAAAGGAAGGTTGTTTTGGATTTTGTTTTGCCACTATATCTGTATTATAGGGCAAGTTTTGATTTTGGGTTAAAAATGTTTTTATCATATCGTCCGTCAGTCTCTGCATATATACGTTCACTGTGGTTCAATTGGTTTCAAATTTGTATATAGGTCAGGTAGTTCCAATAAAACAGTTTTGATATTTTAAAAAGTATAAAAAAAATTGTCTTATTTTTGAGTTACTCTCTAACATTAATCTATTTAACAGCTCGCACAATTTTTAAGTACCTGCTTCATAATTCTCCATTAACTTTGTAATTCTACCTTTTAATTGCTTATATATGTACCTACAATGCCTAGAATTTAATTCAACTGTCAACGAAAACTACGTGCTTAATAGTCTTACATACAGAAGAGCGTTCAAATCCAAGATCTTGTCCTACTGCACCATACTGAAATCCAGGCCAGGTTCATTTAGATATCTTAAAAATATCTGTATTCTCTGCTCAGAGGTCAGAGCACCTCTACGCTCCGTTGAGTCGTCTATATAAGGTAATCACCACTATGCACATTTCATTTGAAAATCTAAATAAACTATAAAAATCCTCATCACTTACTTCCGTTTCTTCTAAAAATTTAGTTTTCTTACCATAATCGCACTATAACTAAAGAGAATACTGAAAATAAGACCTAGTCAAAGCTTTCTAGACAGGGAGAAAAAATCTTGAAATTTTTGTAGCTTTAACTTTAATATTCTAGTTAAAGCTATTTTTATTCACACAAATTGAAGCTTAGGCTGGGAAAACAAGCTAAAACTAAATGAATTTAGCATTGGCTATTTTAAAATAGCTATGACTAGAAAACATCTTTAACTAGCTAGCTTAAGCTTATTTTTATTCACCAAAAATCTAGCTTTTACTTAAAAATCCAAGTTTAAGCTTTAGCTTTTTTTTTATTCACAAGGCCCAGAGAAGCTTATGTTAAAAAAACAGGTTTCTAGAAAAAAAATTTATTTTTGTCTACTATCTTTAATAGCAATTAATGTAAATTTTAGGAATTATAAGATATAGATAGGTATTTGACAGAATAGTAGCTCTCAAACTGTGGACTACTAAAAATCGAAAAACCGAAAACCTATAGAAAAGGTGCCTAGAAACGAGATGAATTCCACATCTCTTAATTTGTAGACAATCAATCCAGATGCCTCAACTGAAAAATTTAGTTCAAGATTCATTTTAAAACTAAGGTCAAACCCGCAGTAACCCGTTTATTTCATAAGATTAACAACTTCCTCAAAAGAACTGTTCCAAAAAAAAATAAGAACAACAACACAGATACATTATTACAAAATAAAATACAAAACTTATATCCTTTTTCCGGTCTGGGGTTGATCTACTTTATTTCAAGATTCAAAATCAATGTAGGATACAAATTTACACATAAAGTCTTTACTTTCTGCATTAAATATATCGAAGGTCTCCTCTCCATTCACCGCCCGTTAACATCAATCTCTCACAGTTTGCCAGCAAAACTTTAACAACAGCAACAATCACTCCCGACAGTTTTTTCCACATGTGTTTCACTTATCCTGGAGTAACCTCAGAGCTCCGTCGGCTTGGGATTGAAAATAAAAAAAATGTTTATGATAAACTGCAATCCAAACAACATGGCCCGCAGGACAATTATGATATTTCATTGTAAAGTATATATGGGATCTGGAGTAGGTATAGTATTATTACCAATAGGTATAGATAGTAAGATGCTTTTGTTTTTGTCCAAAATGTTCTTTTGTATCTAGAAACATGTATTTGAGATTTGGTTGGGGTCAGTGGAACAAAATGAAGTATACAAAAACCAACGTGATCATCAACTTATTGGAGACTCAGGTTTAAGAGTGCAAATGAAGCCCTCAAGGCGCGATATATATAGCGATGCACTCGCTTCTCAAAGCGAAGATAATTTATAGCCGTTTTGTATTTTGTTGGAAAGCGACTTTTATGTTTGGGGTTCCTAAGTTTAGTGCGTTGGAAGAATAAATGTGTTCCTTCTCACAAGTGGATCACATGAGTATCAAGTTTCTACCTCAGCTCTTTTGTTTTCCTGTTGTTTTTTTTTTTTTTTTTTGTTGTTCTTTGCTCTTCTGAAGTGAGTTGGCTATGAATATTTTCAAAGTGTAGTAACTAATGCGTATGTGAATGAATTTTGTTCGGAAATTATGGGTGTAATGATATTTTATGAGCAAATAACATTAATTTTTTTTATTTGTTGATACAAAAATGAATTAAATTGATTTGAATGCGTGGGAAATCAAGCAAAATATAGGGGTTATTGATTGTGATCATGATCATGCGCATTGCTCAGGTTTTCTTTGAACAATATTATTTTTAATTCTTAAATTGTTCGAACATAAATAAATATAAAGACAAAAAGCTTTCGAAGAGAACTTAACTACTTAGCTTGGAGACTGATGATAGGGCTTGGCACCCCTTGAAATAGTTGTATCTCCAGCCAAATAATTAATTAAATGAATTATAAATTAATTCGTATACAATTGGTGGTAGCACCTTTAAGTTGTTGTTGTTGTTGTTCTAAAATTCAATGACTTAGCTTGTCGTTTTATATTTGACTTTTGAATTAAAAGCTTCTTATAGTAGGTTGACCAAGAGGAACGAATGATTATGAAAGTAAATTCACATAATATCTATAATATAGCATCATAAGGAGGAGTGAAAAAATAATAGAACAAAATTATGTGCTAATCACGAGCTTTGTATAAAGGGAGCCCGCTATTTTAGTAAAATCTATACTAAACATGATTTCAAGGTTATATATAGTTTTAAAAATGTTAGTAAACTATCAGGTTTCCAGGATGTATCTATGCCAAGAAATTAAAAGTGAATGAAGTAATGTACAATTTAATTATACTATTTTTTTTTTTCAAATTTTATTTTTAAAATATTGAGTTCAAAAATCATTTATTCAAAAACTAAACACTAAAATAACTTCATTTAAAAACATACATAAAGAATGAATATCTGGCCTTAAGATTAGCTATAACATAATATTGTAAGTGTTGCCGTTATGTTTTTATATTAATTTTATATTTTAGAAAAAAAAAAATTAATTTGCCCCTCCCATCTAAAGGGGTGCTTTTATCACAAAATGCACCATTTTGGAATTAAGTCGCCAATCTACATAGAAAAGTAAAACCATTAACTCTTCTGATTGTTTTATTTCAAAAACCGTTATTTGTATGAAAAAAGTATGTTCCACGTTACTCAAGCTACAAATTAGTGTTTGACACTTTTTTGTTATTCTTGAAAAACCATTTTGGGGGGCCTTCAACCCCCCGTAAAATTCTAAGCGGAGCTCATATTGATGGGGACTTTTGACAATTTCTTAAGATCACAATGAGGAAGCTATATACCAAAATCCAGCTATCCGGCGATTATTTCCGAATTTAGCTATTTTTTTCGCTTCATTGACTGGACTATAATGTTGTGCTTTAAAAATTTGCTCTCAGAAATTTTCGATGTGTATGATAACAAAAATTCATAGGTATTTTTTTATACAGATCTTAACTTTTCATATAAGCAACATGAAGGTATTACATTCCATGGTTGGGGCCTTTGTCGGTAATGGTGCATTGAAAATGCGATTTTCTTTTAAAGCCTACCTAGATGTTTCAAATTTCCATTTTCTAAACATGGGACTCATTCTGGAAAAGTGAAAAAAAATTTATGACGGTCGCAAAAACGCGCAAGATATGTTTGGTTTACCTTAAAAGGAACACTCTGCAAAATTATATGAATGTAGTTTCAGACGGAATTATGCGGAATAATTATTAACTTTAATTCTACTTGAAAGAAAAAAAACAATATTTTATTTTTGGCACTTTTTGACTTTTTCAAAATATTTTTTTTTAATTGTTGGAATGGAAATAATTAATTTAAAATTATTATAGTTATTTACCTTTAAATACAGCGATCCACCACATTGTGCGGCCCCAACTACGCCATGCAAGACTTTTATGTTATTTGATATGAAAAGTAAAGATCTATTTAAAAATATCTACCAGTGAATTTTTGCCACTTAAAAAATAGCTGTGGGACTTAATCTAAAATGAAATACTTATTTTGTTATCTTTTTCTTGTATATAAAGTAATTTATGTATATACTACAAAATGAAAAGTTGAGTGAGCGAAAATGGTTATTCGACCACACAGCGATGCTGCGTTTATTTAACACAATTTACATCGAACCAATTAATTGCATACTTTTAGGCAGTGCTAATACAACTTAAAAAATGTAAGTTAGACAAGGTTTAGAGTGCCTTATATACTATAAATACTACGTTTTCACTAAAAGTTAATCTCGTTGAGATTTAATTAATCCTATATAGTGTTTTCACCGCATAAAAAGGTTAAAAAGTAGATTAACTTTGACAGTTCCTTTCAAAATGCAAAAGCTGTTTCATTTTTTCTTCTAAATTACATTCTCGAAAATGTTCTCAAGATTCTCGAATATTGTACTCAGCGCAATTGGGGAATAGGTGTGTTCGATTTGTACAACTATTGGCCCTATGAAGAACTAACAAGATTAATTTGTAATCTACTAGATTTGAGGATTAAATTTGAATGGTTAATCTATGAGATTTGAAGAAGATTTGGAGTAAATCTACTTAAATCTCGGATTAGCGGTTGGTGAAAATGAAGTGTAACTGATTTTCAAAATAATTTAGGATTATAGGTAATTTAGAAATGAAACAAAATAATTGGAAAAGTTTTTCATGCAAATCTTTCACCTATAATTCTTTTACGTTTGGATATTAATATATATAGATTTTAATAAAAAACAAAACATAAGTAAACCTATCTATTCCTACTTACTTAAAAGATTGTAATCCTTGTATTTAACTTAAAGTAAATTTACTATCCTATCATGTACATATTAGGTATAGTTGGTTGATTTTAAACAAATTATTCTCAGCTGTATCATTATTATATAAAATAAAACTGAAACAATGAATGTTCTTTCATTTTTATTGCTAGACTTTTATTTGAAGAAGAAATTTTGATACAAAACTGTTTATCAAATTCATCCCATCGGTATTAAGTCTGCAGCTGCCTGTTGACGTTCCAAAAAAAAAAAAAAGAAACAACATATCTATAAGGACAAAATACAGCCGAAGGCCCGGTGTTTCTTCTTTTTTTTGTTACCAAAAACACTTGTTATACCTACCATCACTTTGAATCGTTTGACCAAAGGGGATGCACATTATTATAAACATAGGACCCCAAAAAAAAAAAGATACGCGTGCCACAGCACCAGGTATATAATATATCCGCACTTAAGGTAACTTAATTATGAAGAAGCGTTCCTATGATTGTGATTAGAAGCATAAATTTAAAAAAATGTCTTTTTTTAAGAAAATGAGAGGATATAAATTAGAGATGTTCGCATATAATATTAGTTCTTGTTTATTGTCATCAATTAGGATAAAGTTTTTTTTTTAATTTAAAATAACAAAAACTACCATACAATTATACGTATCCAAACCAACTAAGTGATATGAGCAATCGAAACTTGTTTTACGTTTCTGGCGCAATGCCAACTTTATTTCTTAAGCGATTAGATCACGATTGCTTATAGACAGTCTAAGATGGAAATTAATAGCATACGGATGTTCTTTTGTCTTCTTTGTGTGTCCACCACAATCTGTGGTGGTAGTTGCGCGGCCACATCTCCAAGCATCAACCATTCTGAATCACATGATGCAATCAGGTTCAAACGGATGGCAATAAATATTTGCTCATTTTCAATTGTCCGTCGATTGGGTTGGAAATTTATAATATCAAACCCCAACTTATGTGTCTGCAGACTCAGCATGCAGAAAAGTTGCAGACCTCGGATATTTGCTTATATAATTCTCTTCATTGATGTTACAGTTTAGCAAAACGCAATTGAAGTGTTTTGGGATAATTAAGTTAGCTATATAAGAGATGTGTGATTGTAGGTAGATAATAGACCATTCTTAATTATCTAATGACAAAATTGGACTTAAGCATTTAAGACTGATTGAAGGCAAATGAATGATTTTAAAATTCGATTTTAAGCTTAAACCATTCGATTCTTTATAAGCATCCTGCGACAATTTTTTTTCACATACTTGCTGTATTAATCATGTATTTGGATTTCACTTCTCTTATATAGAAAAAAATATCTGATGTCGCAAAAAAAATGTTTAATCGTATAGGGATTTTTTTTATTCTGTTGACAGTGCGGACATTGAGATATACAACTTCAGTAGCTGGGTGCAATTATATAAGGCGCTAAGCCTCAAGCGAAGTGACGTTAATCAAGTCACAAGTCGCGCAATAAAAATCGAAAACCAACCAAAAGGCGGTAATTAAAGATGGGATATTATTTTTAATTACAGTATATCGCTATATAACAATGATTTGAGATTTATATCTTTTATCCGGACTATATTTTAAGTTTCTTTACCTACATAATATACAATATTTTTTGATTACTAGTTTAAGTTCAACTAAGTGAAATTTTTCAAACGAAAAGTCCATGGATTAATGAAGAAAATGAGAAGGTTTGGAGAACTCTTAAGCATACAATTTGTTATCGTTTTTCTTTAAGATAATTATGAAAACATGTTATTATTACATTATTTTTTAACGTTATACATACAGGGTGATTCTGATTTTATTTTGAACATGAACTTTGAACAAAAAATCGTTCTTAATATTCCACCGCTTATGTGGGGTGGTTTTCTTTATTATTGATTTTATAAGTGGAAACAAAATTATAAAGTAGCAAATGCCAACACTTAAAATATAATGCTATCCTTTTTTATTTTATTACAAACAAGCTGGTCCGCCCAGCTTCGCATCGAATTTTTCATCTTTTCTAGCATTTAAAAAGTAAAAATAAAATCTTAAGGAGCTTCAATCAGCCCTTTCCAATGAATTTCTTTGAACGCTGAAACGTGAAATTTCTTGCGAATTTGCACATATTTTCAAAAAATTTCACAATTTGCTGTCAAAACCCATAGAAAAAAAAACTCAGTTTTTGGGAAATTTGTTGAAAAAAAAGTTACCAAACAGGCATAATATTAAATACACAGATGTAAAAGTTGGCGAGCGTAACGTCACCTGCTAACAAAATAGAACTTTCACACCATCCACCCCTGAAAGTATGCAATTTTAGTTTTCTACTTTTCCAGTTGAAATTTCCATTTTCGGCTCTGTAAAATCAATTCTATTTTAATAAATTAAATAAATTATTAATTAAATAAATTAAAAAAACAAAATTTGGTGGCACAACAGCTCATGTGGAACCAGAGCTCTATTTCACGGAACATACATCACATACAATACAGTTTATGTGACTTAAAATA
Organism: Epistrophe grossulariae; assembly: GCA_929447395.1. Lineage (NCBI taxonomy): Eukaryota > Metazoa > Arthropoda > Insecta > Diptera > Syrphidae > Epistrophe > Epistrophe grossulariae. The sequence continues at coordinate 34,183,193 of OV839568.1, read as the reverse complement.
TGCCCCATATGCCGGTGAAAAATTTAAATTTTTTAAAAATGATGCCTTTTCTAAGTTGACGCATAGTTTTTCTAAAAGCTCAGTTCGTGATGGTGTTATCGGCAGGAATGGAGCCGACCTACAATATTTTGCCAAATCCAAACGGCCAATGAGAGGCAGTTTATCATAATTAGAAATACTCTTGAAGGATTGGGCAATTATTCATACCTGCAAAGGAAAGAGTTTTGTTTTTAGGTGGCATAGGCTGGCTGGCATTCGATCAAAATACCTTCGGCGTGATAGTTCTATATGAGCTATCCTTACTTACTACGGACTCGTCATTAAATCAAATTACTGAAGCAATAAGTTTTTGGTGGATTTTTTTTCCTGTACAAGGTATTTTTTTTTAAATAGTATGTTCTGAAGTGATACCTTTACGAAAAAAAATCAATTATTCAATAACCAATATCAATATATTGGTCGAAAGGGAAAATAGTGAGAGAAATAATACAAGCTTGCAATTTTGAATATTAAGTGCAAGTTATGTGGTAAGTGCTCAAAACAACATTTTACTGGACAAGTTTTGAATCGATTTAAAAAAATTCTAGTTTCTAGCTCATCGAAAAGAAAGCTCAAAATCGTTAGTAAAATTTGTCCTGTCAAATTAATTTTGTTTTGAGCACTTAACTTTAAGTCATTGATATATTCTAAATCTTCCATTTATTTAAGGACACTATTCTATATATAGAAGAGTTATTCCTAAAAGTATTGACAATTAAGTCGGAAACACTCTGAGAAAAACTTGATTGTATTTCCTATCTCTGCAATCGTTTTTTTTTTCTGGATGTACATATGTATGTCGAACTGTATAAGACATTTTATGTCCAATTTCATAAACAAACACTAAAAGCACTTTTATCAAAAACCCTCTTTATCAGGCCCTTAAATATTTTTAGTTTCACCAATCTATAAAAGGGAAATTTCAGGGAAATGTTTGTTAAACTCGAGTTCTCTTCACATCCCTGGAAAAACAAATTGGTTTTTTCTTTCTAATAAGCGAAATGTATGAGATAGAATGAGAAAGCATAATGTATTGAAACAAATGCCAAGAATTCCAAAATAAAACTGTACTCTTCATCAAGATAAGGGCACGAGTATGATAACCGTGGCGACAAGAAATGATAACGGTTTTTTTTAGAACACTTCAATACAAGCATTTTTTACTATGGGAGGGGGGGGTCTATCTTCCCCTGTTTGGGCGGGAGGGGCAATTTTATGAAAAAAGTACTATAAATGATAAAAAAATCATAAAAAAAGAACGGTAATACCTACAATTTGGTATTATACCTTTTTTTAAATCCAATACCTTGTTCTATTAGCCAATTTTTAAATCAAGTGAATTCTTTGCCTGGTTTTTGAAAAAATGAGTTTCAAAATCAAAATTTAGAAAAAAAAACACTAAAAAAAATTTTTAAGTGTAATTTATCAAAACTTTGAGATTTTATATTATTTTTTTTTTCTCAGAATTCAATGCTCTTATTAATTCTTAATCAAAAACTGAAAACTAGATGATTGTATGTCTTCTAGTTTTCGAGAAAATTGAACATTACCAATTTGTTTTTATTTAATAAACGAACGAACTTTACGAACTTGACAGAAACGAAACTTCAGACGATGACTTCATTGACGAAACTAACATACATTTCTAGGACAATATTAACTGACTGACTGATTGACTAACTGACTGACTAACCGACTGACTGACTAACTGACTGACTAACTGACTGACTAACTGACTGACTCACTGACTCACTGACTGACTGACTTGGACGTGGAATGCGGTGTAAGTCTACCTCCTCGTGGTGCATTCTGGGTAAAGCTAAATGACTTACTGTACTGTACTTACTAGAAAGAACTCATCCCTCCCCCTCCCATAGTAAAAAAATGCTTGTATTGAACTGTTTTACAAAAACCCGTTCTCATTTCTTGGCGCCTAAGTAATCGTACTCTCTCCGCACCCATGCTATACGACGTATAAACAGTGAAATATGTATGGGGGGGCATGCTGCCCCCCTGCAACCCCCCTGCTTGGGCACACTATAGAATTTGGGGTAGGTGCAAGGTTGGGTGTATGCAAAGTTTCTTTTGCATTAAAAGAATCTGGGTTTAAAGAAATTTTAAATTTATCCTACTATTCTTAATCCATATTCAATTATTAATTAATTAAATTAAAATAGAAATTTTGGTAATGTTCAATTTTCTTGAAAACCAGAAGATATAAAATCATTTAGTTTTCAGTTTTTGATTAAGATTTATTAATAGCATTAAATTCCGAGAAAAAAAAATAATATAAAATCTCAAAGTTTTGATAAATTACACTAAAAAAAATGTTTGTATGTTTTTTTTCCAAATTTTGATTTTGAAACTCATTTTTTCAAAAACTATGCAATGAATTTCCTTCATTTAAAAACTGGCTGATAGAACGAAGTATTGGCTTTAAAAAAAGGTATAATACAAAATTTTAGGTATTACCGTTATTTTTGAATGATTTTTTTTTCATTTTTAGTACTTTTTTCATAAAATTGACCCTCCCGCCCAAACCGGAGGAGATAGACCCCCCCCTCCCATAGTAAAAAATGCTTGTATTGAAGTGTTCTACAAAAAACCGTTATTATTTCTTGTCGCCACGGTTATCATACTCTCCCCAAGATAAGAAACAAAAATTGGGCCGCTGCCGAAAGGTTTTTTTGAAGTGAGTTTCAGTAAATTTAATAATGAATGCACATATAAAAAGAAGAGAAAGGGCAAAAATTACACAGAAGCTGAAAAAATGGGCTAATTGATATTGTATCTCCAAAAATTGTATCTCCAAAAATTGAAAATTAATTTTTTCCTGCAAATGTTAGCTGATATCCACTTGTTAACTGCATCTGATGACATTTCGATGGCATTTTTAAAATTTAATGAGCCAAAAATGGGCATTTAGTTTATAAGGGTGTTTAAAAGCTTGTTTAATTTAAAAGTGCTTGGTGAAACTAAAAAATCTCATTTTAACGTTTAGAAGCCTGTTAAATGTTCAAAAGTCCTTCGTGAAACCGGCCATTAACTCACAATTCTACTGGTAGACATTAGAGAATTCCAAAAGCTTGAACTTAGGATTTTGAGAGAATAATAGAATTGCATATCTCATTTTGAGAAGAAGGTGAAATTTACCTGATTTATTTTACAGCAATAGAATTTTACTTAAATGAAAAACAATAAAATGAAAAGACTAATGGTCTTCATATATCGTCTAATTTGGAGGCTAAAATTTCAACAAAATAAAATGTACATTTTCTACAATTTATTTAAAAAATCTTAATTTATGAGAAAAAATGTCAAAAATCGTTAAAATGATTTTATATTTTCTTTAAACTTGGTGCCTAGCCCTTTTTACCAGCAGTTTTACTCCATTTTTATTAGGACCAAAAATAACAGTAGCTGCAGTACAAATTTTTTTAGCGAAAAATGAAAATCTTTTTTACCTCAAAAACGTTCCATAACTTAACAAACAAAATCTGTAATTTTTTTTTGCCTGCCATTTTATAAAAAAAATTATGAAAAATGGTTATAACCTCCCATATAGAAATTTTTTTTTATGTTCGATTTTCTCAAAAACGGTTCATCTGATTTTGATCAATTTTTTCATGAAGAATGTTTTAATAAGTTTTCAAATTTTGTTTTTTGGTATTTTTAAAAAAAGTTTCAATATTTTTTTTGAGAAGTAAATAATTCGAAAACGACTTGATCGATTTTTATCAAACTTGGCACCCAGTAGTTTTTAATATTATCAGATTTTATATAAATAAAAAATTTCTTATAACCAATAATAACCGTACCTTACATACATGTACATATTTAAAAATCAGAAAAATTTGATTTTTCTCAAAAACGGCTCCTATACAATTTTGATAGAATTTCTTGTGTCAGCTTTTATTAATATACGATCTACTTTATTTTTGGAAAAACAATTTGATCTGTCGATTAGAAATGTTATCTCTCATAGAACCATTTTTTTTGTTATCGACTATCTCATTATTTTTTGAACCAATTTAAATGAAATTGTTTGCACAAAATTTTTGAATAATATTGCATATCAAAATTAAAAAAAAAAATAAATTTCAGATACTTAAAAAAAATTTTTTTTTTTGAAAATTCGATATTTCGAAAATGGGAACATATGTATACGATTTTTTCAAAATTATTTTCTTAACTCCGCATTAATAAAAGCTTAAACATTGCTTAACATTTGTTTTTCTTAAAAATACTTACAAAATTTTATATATAAAAAATTTATTTAAAAAAACCACTCATTTTTTTTCTCATAAATTGAAATTTATTTAAGAAGTCAGATGGTGTACATCACGTTTATGTAAAATCAATTTCGGAGGTTGTTTAATCAATTTATTTCCAATTACAGTAGAATCTCAGAAAGATGAACGGTTCTAAAAGAAAAGAAAAAGAAAAAGAAAAAGAAAGCTCGGAAAAATGAACGGAAAATGTTCACTTTTCAGTGTTCAAAAAGATGAACGGGTTAAAATTTTGTACTCGAAAAGATGAATACTTTATTCCCAACATAATTTTTACTTCTTCTTTGCCTTTAGTTCCTCCTGAACAATACTTTTGAGCTTGTTTTAATTTGTTATGTAAATAATTTTTAATGTTTACTATATCTTCTTCCTCAAACATACGTTGATGCTCGAAAAGATGAATAATTTGAAAAGATGAACGGGCCCTGTTTTATATCTGTTCATCTTTTCGAGATTCTACTGTATATTGATATTTCAACAATTTTTCAATCTATAACTGTAAGTTCCATGCATATATTATGTGCCACACGTTGCTATATTTTTCATATTATATATGTACTTACATAATACTACCTTAAACTTAACTATACCTATAAGTTTTTAGCAGGTGGCATAATTTCTTTTAAAATCAGATCAATAGATATCAAACTATCCAGACTTTAAAACCAAAATGTGATCGCACATAAGAGCAAGTTCGTACGACCAGTCTATAGCATTTTATTTTTAATAATTTTGTACAAATAAAATTTTGTAAAATTAAGAAAAAAAACTTGGTATGCCATATTTTAGAATATTATAAATGTAGAGTAAAAATTATTTTCAAAAAAATCATCAGTTTTAAGTATCTAGTTAAAAAAATCAATTCCAAATGTATTTTTTTGATTTGCAATATTGTTTGAAGTTATTCAATTAAAATCGATTAAACAAATGAATTAAAATAATTAAAATAGTAGAAGTCGAGAATTAAACAAGAGATAATTCAACGCCTGTTTATTTGGCGGTACATGCTGTTTTTTCAACAACTAATTAGGCTATCAATTTGAACTAAGGCTCTAAATTTAAAGTTTTTTTTGCAGTTCCACAAAAAAAATTTAAAAATTTTAAGTCGTCAATTCAAAAAAAAAATCCTGTATTGCTTATTTCTCTGTGAAGTCAGCAGTACTGGTGTTTTTTCGACAAATTATAATTTGTTTCTATTTTGTTAAATAAATAAGTTCCTAATAATTTTCATAAAATTCCACCCAAGACTTCAATTATTAATAACTTACTTGCATAATATGATTATTGATTACAAACGCCTTCATCTCTTTCGCACGCATAAGGACTACACTTGTATCGGCAAATGTACGAGTAAATATACATACACCTTCAGCAATTCCGCATATTATTACCTTTCGTGTGAAATTGCAGTTTTTCAATTCACCTGACTGGTTTCAAATATCATTTGAATTTATTTTTGAATGCCATTAGGCAAAATGAGATAATAATTCTTTCTCAAAATTTAAATACATTATCATTGCCCCGCAAGGCTTAAAAAAAAAAAAAAAACAAAAAAAAAGACAGAACTCAATCGGTACGCAAAGAACCAACCCATCGGATTATCATTTTTGAAGGATCACTGCTCGTCGATATATTACTATATGAGTTGCCGCTCTTTAACCATATCGCCAACCAACACGCAACTCCCTAGCAAACACCATAGATCATTTAACAATTACATTTATTGCGATTTCAGGCACTTTAGCTGATTATCAGAACGCGCGCTCAGAACTCAGCACCGCCTTCCAAAAGCTCCAGCATCAGAATCAGAACCTTATGCTGTATGCTTATATATATAATTCCCGTCCCGCATGGAAATAGAGACTACTGATGTCGGCGAACGAAGCGGTCGGTCGTCCCGGTCGGTGATGGTGGTGGTGGAGACTGGAAACGAAGAGTAAACCAAATCATTCGATATCTTGCTGGTGGATATCACTTCTTCAAAGTGGCGCGGTGGTGGTGTCCGGTGTGGCTATCACTTTCAAAGGATCTGACCGCTCGTGCGCGTACTTCTTGCGAGATAAGTGCCTCCGGTAATTTGCTGCAGTTAAAAAAAAAAAAAAAAAAAATACCTTCATATCTTATTGGCCAGATATAATATATACGATTCGGTTGGGTTGTGTTGATTTCATTTGAGAAAGATCTGCCACGCACTCCACCGCCAGATCAGTTAAGCTTATTGAAGAGGGAATTTATGATGTGAGTTGGATCAATGGGCATAATCTATTTAGATGAGAAACAACTTATATCTGAGAAGCGTGGAATATCTTTTTGCCTCCGAGTTTATATTAAAAAAAAAAAAAAAAAATTGTTAAGTCAGAAGGCGGATTGGCCTTATATGTATACACTTGAATAAGTGCTAAATTGATCGACTTTGTTTCGGTCAGCATATTACTTTCGAACACTGTTAAATCGCTTTGTTCTTTTGCTTCTTTTCAATCATTGTGTTTAACATTTTAAATGAATTACATCAATACACAAATTTTATTATTACAAGTTTATTTTGATTTTTAATAATTATTTACCTATTTTACTATCGACACTGGTTAATGTTTAATTTAAGTTTTTTAATAGAAGTGTTAGTAATTTTACTCAAAAGGTAAAATGGACTTAAGCGAAAAATAGTACACAAAAAAGGAAAATTAGCTACTTTTCTGTGTAATCGGCTTGTTTCCATGTCACCTGGGGCCTGTAACAAAGATTTACAAGTATACTTGTCGGAAAAGTGAATAACGACAACTTGTACACAACTCAAACTACCCCAAATCCTATAATGTGCCCAAGCAGGGGGGTTGCAGGGGGGCAGTATGCCCCCCATAGATACCTCTCTGTTTATACTCCGTTATATTTTTCAAAAATCCATATTGTAAATGTTAGTACTGAATTTTATTATTATTTGGGCGTTATTTCCTAAGATTTGGGCCTTATTTCCTTTTTCTGGATTTCGTTTGAGCATTATTTCACATTTGACTTTTAAAATTTTTATTTTGTGCGTTCTTTCCTTTAAACAAAATTAAAAAACTAGAAATAACGCCCAAATCGAGAAAAAAAACAACAACAATTGTTCAGAATTTTTTTGGGCGATATTTCCAAATTGATTTTGGCGTTATTGCCTAACGCCCTATAAATTAGCTCATTAACACTGGATCTTATAACTGATTTTTAAAAAGCCGCATTTGATTCGAAAAGTTATTAAAAATCCATTGATATTGGTTGAAGTTACAGCCTCCTTTTCAAAATATTCTTCTCGTAATAATTTTTAGAAGATCAAATTATAAGCTTCTTCACTAGCTGTCACGATAACCAGTACTTTATATATTATTTCTCATTTATATTATTGAAACAAAATCGATTGAGCAAGCATAAATATAAACGGGTATCCGGTATATAGGTAATCCAATACATATATTCTCAAGAATAGTCAAAACACTATCCATCGCTTGACTTTTTCGCAGTTTCATTACAATCACTTTAAACATTACTAACCTTTAAATAAGAATTAGTTAAATCAAAACTTTGTAGCTATTTTTGAAAAAAAAAAAAATTAAAATTAATAGCCCTATTCTGCTATTCACGTGGATCGTATATTCGATTCACCCATTCGATTCCCTTTCACACTGCCTTTGCATTCTGCTATCCATCGGGTGAACTACATTATCCCAAACCAATTTGACATTCACGTAAACAGCAGTTCATGTCAAAATCTTGAATAAATTGTTTTGATTTTAATTTTTAATTTGATTCATCTTCGTAATTAAATTTGGAAATGGACAGTATTGGACTTTTTTTTCCAATTGTAAACAGAGGAAAAAATTAAAAATTTTTGTCTATGTATTGAATTAAAAATTTCCTATAGGCACCAATATTTTAAAGCAAGTAAAAATGACGCACGAAAATATACTACATGGACAAATATCACTTTTTTGGAAACCTGTTTCTTCGTTAAGTCAAGTTTTATTACAATCGCGGTAAAAAGAGCAAACAAAAAAAACTATGTACGTCTCAAGTGTTCCCATACTTCAGGGAATTTACGAGACCACTCTTACTCCTAAGGTATCAAGTACATAATTCTTCCAATGAAACTAAACCTGCAACTTAAATCAATTAGTCGTACGGTAGCATGTACCTATATAATTTAATTCCTTAGCACTTAAAATCCGATATTTCAAAAGCAATTTGTCCATAAGTTGTATAGGTATAAGCGGTTTTCTTATAAAAACAATATGGCTGGCTATACTTTTTAAAATTCTTGGAAGTTATATATTTAACATCTATGCATATAGTAATAGCAACTGTTAAACACAAGTTTTGGCAGTAAATTAAACATTCTTATCAAATTGTCACTTATCTTTTTGTGTACAATTTTATCAATAAAAAGAAATACCGACAAACAGGTTGTTTTTTCTACGTAACTACCAAATACTTATAATCCTTATAGAAGTGCTACCGTTATAATTGATCTGTATAAACACAGCAATTTCTTCTTTTTTTTTCAGTTCATCATCCATGCTGTGCAAACCAATGCATAACTAATACTAAGGAGTCAAGGATCTTATCCCATGTTATCTATCTCGGTATGTATCCTTCAACTTATTCTTATCAACCACACTTGTACTATATAAGGACATGTAACTCTGCACAACATGTTGTTCATTAAACTGTCGCATAGTACCTTTACCTATATGAAAATTTGCCTATGTTATCTATTACTGGCGCCAGACAAAACAAAAAAAAAACTATTGGAATAAATACTTGCAGTAAAGTTAACACGGGTCATGAAATAAGAAAACAAGCAGGTGCCATGTGGTGTTCAGATGTTCATTTTTTTATTCACCTAGAGGATTTGATTACTTCTCTGATTGTTAAATTTAGCTTCGAAGTGTCATTAAATTCCAACGATATAACTTAAGATAGATAGCAAAAAAGAAAAAAAAAACTCCTGGGAAATTTAGCGGAAATCCCTTTGCTATTAACAGATTGACAAATAAATATAATTTCCTCTCTTCAAATCGATTAAGCGAAATCTTGCGACAGCTTATGTCCGTATTTTAGAATATTTTATGGCAACATCCTCACAGGAAGGTTAATATACTCAAATCGTGTATATACGAAACTGTATACCTACTTCCTCTTGTTTGTCTGATTTATTTTTGCCTACCTAAGTGCATCTGAAATTGTGAATCTTTAAAACAAAAGGCTCATGAGTGTTTGAAGGCAATCTATAGGTAATATAGTGTATTGTTTGTATTGTCGTCCCTACCTTTTGTGTTTTACCGCTTTTATATAGAGAAACAACAACAAAAAAACCAACCACTACTGCCGCCGCCGGTACACTTTAATGTAAAATATCCCGTTGGCTAAACAAGTGCATGGCAGTGCCATCGAGATAAAAAAAATGTTATTTATCAACAATAACAAACAATATTTATTTCAAATGTCTCTTTGAACTATTAAAGTATATTAAATATATGGCAATTTTTCCTGTTTTTATTGTAAGAGCTTTAAGGGTAAGAGTTTTAATTTCTAGTAAAAAATTTAACATAAGACATATTTTAACATTACAACTACATAATGTGTAAGTTCCAAAAAATCATATTTGTTTGTTTTTTTCTTTTTCTGCCTTCAATCAATAATATTTATCTTCACGATTTCTGATTTTTTCCCAACTTACTTCAATTTGATTTGTATTCTTTTTTGTATTAATGTTCTATTTTGTATACATGAGATATGAACTACCTCTGCGGCACGGAATCTTGGCCAAACTTGATTTTTGTTGTAACTCACCCTCAAATATTTTGTTATTAGTGATTTGATTGTAATTATGTTAAATGTGCATATTTCGATTGTTTTAAACCCTTTTAAGATAATTCAAAGATTTACTTTATTTTTTATAACGATTTAAAATTTAACATTTTCACCGAAAAAAACATTTAAATTGAAAACAGTATAAAATGAAATATTACGTATTTTTGGGGGTTTTGAGACGTGTCAGTATCGTGTGTTCCCTCCTCTTGGCCATACTACAGCCTGCAGTCGATCTGGCATACTCTGGATAATGTTTTTAATATCCCTTCGCGATAAGCTCTCCGAAGCGGCTAGTGCACCATTCCTGAGCTCGTCCAGTGCTTGTAGCGAGTGAGATGGGCACTTTATCTTTCTTTTTAGCATGTCCTGCTAAAAACCCTATGAACCCCATATAGGGTAAGACGTGTTCCTCAAGGATCTTCTCAACGTATCGCGTTGTTTTTAATCAATTATCAACGATGGCCAACTCTGTACACCCTTCGGAACTTATACCTCCCCATACCATAATTGAGCCTCTATGAAATCCATAGTTTCTGTAGTGGTAATGGGTAGAAACTGCTCTCCTCTTCGACTTTTATGGAAAAAAGAGGAGACTGTGTATGGATAAGAAGAGGATAACGCATTTTGAGCTCTTTTTTGCCTCATGCGACTATGACACGACTTTTTAAAAAAGTTACTATTTTGACCCTTTTTTAAAAATCTTGCGACTTTTCTGACCCCATCTCTAGAGAAATGCATGGAAAAGATAAGTTTTGTTTTTTGTTGAAAAAATCTACCCAACCAATTATTGAAATTAATATTTTCGTTTAACTAACAACAATGCCAGTCACACAGATTTTCAATCTGTAAAACGAAATCGAGTTGAAATGTGTTTGGTTCGACTCGATCGCATTCGAGTTCTTGTCGATTCCTAAAAATAAACTTAATATCTATTTTTATTTTAAAATAAATTCAAATGATAATGAATTAATTTATTTTTTTTTAACTTTAAAGAACGAGTTAATATTACATACACGCACTGATCTCTTTTATTTTAGCTTGCCAAAAGTTAAAGTTGTTATTTACCACTTAATTGAACTTATTTTTACTGAATTGCAATAAATCATAATAAGTATGCAAATATGTAGATGTAATTTAACAATTATCTGAAAATTGTTTTACTTTATCAACTGAAACTGATTTAGGGCCAGTTTATTCACCGTCAATTATCTTTAATAAAGGATTATTGCAACTGGTACATCATCAAATATGCATATTAACCAAAATTTTTATCAAGGGATCTAAAATTTGAGTTTTTAATCTTGGAAATCGCTAATCAGTCGATTTTTATCGATTAGCCCCATTTTATTAGAACATTTTAAAGTCATGGTGCAGATTTAACCCACATGTGAACTGGTCCGTAAAAGGTGTGAAAAACTGATTTATTTTCCTTTGGTTATTTTTTTTAATATAAAACTAAAATAACTCCAAAGCATGTTTTATTTATATACGGATTTCGTTTGATTTTGCTATATATTAAAATAATTTCAAAATGCGACTTTTTTTTCGTGACCCCATTTTTGCGACCTTTTCAAATTTCTCAGCGGCAACACTGGTCGCAGTTGATCAATTTATAAAAAAAGAGATAGAGAGTGCTTTTGACTTGTAAAGGAGAAAACCTGTTCAGGTTTCTTCTTTTGCTCAGTGAAGCTGACAGAAGTTTGCTCAGAGATTTCAGAAACGTTAATTGTAAGTTTACAACCAAAATAAATATTCAATGCTACTATTTTTTTATGCAATTTAAGCCTCATAGACACGAAAATTGCATTAAAAAAAATAGAATGGATATAGGTTATCGATTTACGAATTCATGATTTTTTTGTGTTCGATAACAGCCTTACATTTCAGCCTATATATTAACTTAGTTAAAACTTATCTTGTTGCAGATGAATTTCATTGAACATTATTAAATTTCCAAAGAAAATCATATTTTTTTCCTGATAAGTTAAGTATAGCCGTTTGAAAGATATAAGCCAAAATGTGTAAAAAAAATTATAATTTTGATCAAAATTTTATATTAAGTATTTTTTTTTAATATTTGATACTTTCATCAATTTTAAGTCAAAACAAAAATTGTATTTAAGTGCTTTATTTTCTTAAAAAAATAAAAACTAAAACCTACATTTTCTTTAAAAAAATATTTTTTTTTTTTAGTAAATTAAAACGTTCCAGATTTTTCGCGTTTGACTTAAAATTAGTAAAAGTATCGGATATTACAAAAATAGTTCTTATAATAATGTAAAATTTTGTTTGCAAAAAATAAATTTGAAACAATTTTTTTAATTTTATTTTATTTTCAAAATGTTGACTTTGAAAATAAAAATATATATCTTGAAAGATATCATTCAAAACATCTTGAATAAAACTGTAAAATATCTACGAGACGAGAAAAAAGTGGCATTAAGTGTCCAAAACTTATGTTAACTATTCTCGTTGACGTACGAGTATTGGTTAGTATGTATTTTTATTTTTTGATGAATAATATGAAACAGAAACAAAATAATTTTTGAAGTTCTTAAAATCAACTATTTAGATTCCAAACATTTCATGAACATTACCGATTTGTTCAAACCTGTATAGAAAATCGAAACCTCTGGGGAACTCAATTTTCCGTAAAACTTGTTTTTAAATTAGCCCCTTAATGTAAAGGCTAGCAAATTTTAAATCAGATGCTAAAAACCGGGTCGTTACTTTATACATATCGTCAACTATTTAAAAATGCGTTTTACTGCTAAGTTCACTTTTACAAATTTTGCAAGAGAACAAAAAACTAAATATTATAGATATTATATTATATAAAAGCTGATTTTTTATTTAAGATTCTGTAACAACTATACGTTACATTGGACAAAAGTGAAGCTATTTATAAAAAAAGGTGGGTCAAAAGATGGACTAAGCAGCTTTACGCATTTAGTTGACGATATAATATGTATTTTTATTTCACAAAACTAGATCTTTTTTTATCCTTAAATCAGTAGAGCATAAAATATCTAATTATCGTATGGTTCCTCTCCCAGAGCTTCTCACCATTTTGCCCTTATTTTTATAAAATGATTTTTTGTTCGATTCTTATTAAAAGTAACTAAAAAAAAGTAGCTAGTAAAAGTAGCTAAGTAGCTGAAAGTTAAAACAAAAAGTATTTAGCGATTTCAATTCAACTTATGAGTAGTGCAGCTTTTGACCGTCCGACCCAGCGGCGGAGGTTTGGGGCTCATGCGAAGAGTTGAGTGAGGAGTTTTAGGTATCGTCAAAAATTAAAAATAAATTATGAACACATATTTCTTTTTGTTATTATAGAAAATTTCTTTATAAACAACAATTATTTCATTGCCTCCAACTTTAGTCACACTGAGAATTTTGCTAATAGGATAAGAATATTTGCACAGTAATTTTAAATTAAAAGTTAAAAAAAAACTGACCGCTTCATGTTTTGACAGTTTTATCATTTTTTATTTTTCAAAACATCCGACTTTGCTACACGTACGCCAAGGATTTTGTATGCAAAACTGAGAAAAACTCTTCTATTTATTCATAGTCAGGCTATCGATAGTAAATTCAATTGCCTCCAAGTGCTCAAACTACAGTGGACGCAACGAAGAACACGTCACTGCAGAGTAACGGACGCTTAAATTGAAATAATTTTTTTTCATCAGCTAACCAATACTTTCCCTATAGAACAACTAAAAAAGCAAAACAGCATAGTTCCGGATTGTACAATGTATACATAAATTAATTCCAATTAAAATACTGATCGCTTATTCTTCAAATTCCAAAGAAACCGTACTTCTGGATTTATTAAATCTCTATTTAAAATCTGGTTCCAAGTAAGAAACACTGTTGAGTATGTGTAAAAAAATATCGACATAAGCTCTTATATCTAATAATAATTGTTATGATTCACCAGAACGGGATCACTACGTTTTCCCACGATCGTTTTCCCGTGTAACGTTTGCCCGCCGATTTGTAAGGTAGTTTTTTTGCTACAATCCCGCAGCACGATATCCCGCAGAACGATTGCCTATATAATTTTCCACGGGATTGGCGGCGCGCGAGATAGGCAATACTATTAAGTACTTTTTGACAATACTATATTGCATTTATATTATTAAATATTTTATGTTTGTTAAAATATTTAATATTTTTTTTTTTATTTTAAGCGTTTTTTTATTTCAAACGCTTAAAAAGGCATTTTAGCTATTTTCATAAAAAAAACTACCAAATGATAAAAAGAAACTTTTCATGCACTTAACCTCGCACCTACCCCAAATCCTATAGTGTGCCAAGCAGGGGGGTTGTAGGGGGCAGCATGCCCCCCCATACATACCTTAACACAAGAAAAGACTTTTGTCTTGGAAAACGTATTGCGGTAAAACGTACGCGGGAAAACGTGACGCGGGAAAACGTGACGCGGGAAAGCGTGCCGCGGGAAAACGTATAGCCAACCCACCAGAACTAATAAGTAAAAATAAATTAAGTCTACCTATCTTTTAAAAAATATTACACAAATTTAAATCTTTTCTCCTTTTCTCTTTTTCTCCTGGGAAATTTACCAAATAAAATGAAATTAAGAACCTTCAAGCGAATTTAAGTCCTTAAATCATAATCAGCCTTTTATAAGTTTCTCTTCAATTGAATTTATTATATTTTCATTTTTTCTTTATTTCCACTTACATATAAATCGATTCGTATAACTCTCAAAAAATCATGTTCATTGACTGATCATGGGCATTAAAAAATACTTACGTCGAAATTTAAACCTCTTTTTCTAGACTTTATTTGCGCAGAAAAAAAAAACAATTAGCGACCAGGTCATCTAAAAAAAATCCTAAGAATTTTTAAAAACTAAAAAAAAATTGGCAAATCATTCCTTCTTCTTTAAAATAAAAAGTTACACAAAGCCACCGCTTATTCTCAAAACCACCATTCAATTTAAGATCACTTGAAATAACAAAAGCAATATATGCCCCAATTATAGGTGGCACTAGCAAATCAATTGAATTTTCCCATCGTCAGAATATTCAGCCATATTAGAGTTCCCTTTTAAAAAAGGATTCAAGAAATTCTAGAAAATATATAAATCTACCTTTGTATATGGAAGGATGGGTATGGTATATATCAAGTAAATTAAAGAAAAATGTTTGTCTTCATGGATTACAAACCCACAAGACATGTTAAAAAAAAAACCATGACAGGCAGGCAAACACATAAAAAGGACACCCCTTTTTTATCTAATGGCTGATCACGTCTAAAAGAGATTCTATCAGGAAAAACAGGATGCCATCATCCATTTCGTTCTGTATGAAAACATGTTTTTTCAATTTTTAAATCTTGAATGGAATGAAATATATTTGCAATCCTTGTGATGTTTTAAAAAAGGCAATCCCTCCTAATCCCCGATTGGAGGATTGAATCGGTTCACGTAATATCACCCCTACCTTTACTTTTCTCTGTCCATATCGAGATGATCAGTCATCAACTGTATACAGTAGAAAAGGGTTCGCATAAAATTTATAAATTCCATTGTATGAAGAATAAACCCAACCTATACCTTTAAAACGTGCTAGAAATTCTGCGGACATTTTTATTTCCTATTTCGTAATCCTTGTTAGCAATACTATTTTTTTTATTTTTGAAAAAACTTATCTTCGATCTCATGTAGCTAGGTAGAAAAATTCAGTAAATCATAATCACGTAAAAAAAAAATCCTTAATCTCCTTAAATTTGAAATATTGCACGGACGTTTATCCTGAAACTTCTTTTTATTTCTTTTGCAAAATTCTTGTTAACTTTACTTTCCTTTTTTTAGGTTTTTTTTAGGACATTCTTTGAAATGGTGTTGTTTGAGTTGCGATCCATTCTTCTGGTAACATGTTCTTGTGGTCAGAGTAAACATTGCTGCTGAGTAAACAATGGCAAAAAGGACGAAAACGATCAAGAATCAATTTATTTGCGCAATTCAATTTTTGTCTTGAAAAAAAAAAAAAAAAAACTACCTACATTCTATGCAGTTTATAAAGATTGGAAGAAATCAAACATCCTTTTTCGATATAATAGGGATTCGAACGGACTATATGCATGAGCTCCTTAGGGTACATACATACATCCCATATCCATTGAAATGCTCAGGGAAAAGTAAACATAAATAATTCTGATAACAATATCAGTTGATTTTTCTCTGACAAGATCCCAATGGATCGTTGTGCTAATATTATCCTTGCATCAAACAATAGCACAGTATGTGGGTTTTATAAAATTTAATTCTAGAAGCACAGGATAAAAATACACTTAATTTAATTTTTTAACCTTGTTAGTAAAAAAAAATGGGGAATACAATGGACCAATGGTGCTAACAATGGAGTATTTCTCCTACAAGTGTAAACATAGGGGGTAAAGGATATTTTCTTCTCAAAGAAAATGCATTCAGAAAAATCCATCAAAACATAAAATACCTTACGGAATAAGAGGAGTGAGAAAATATTATATTCTCTGATGAATATAAGTATAAAACGAGAAATAAAAAAAAACTTTTTGTTTGCTTAGACACAATGTTGGTGTAAACAAGGACAAACAAACTGGACAATCTTATTGAATTACACGCCTTTCAATGAATGAATTCGATATTTCACATTCATCAATTCTCTAAAAAGGCTACTGGCTGCAAGACTATAAACAATGATCAGATATGTTGTTTGTTTTGATTGTTGTCTAGATCTATAGACAGTTATAGTTACAAAAACATTTTTTTAAGTTAAGAAAAAACAAGTAAATTTAATGTTTAGCTAAAAATTAATATTTCTACTTGGTTTTTTGTTCATAGAATCATTCTTATTCAAAATTGTTTCCCGCAAGTTCTAAATTCAACCATAAAAATAAGGATACAAAACTAAAAAGAAAAACAAATTCAAAAATGGTTTAGAAAATCTTTCGAACATTCGAACAAAAGGGTTCATACATGGCTTGAATTACTGACATTGTTTTATACTTATACCCTAAGTTTTTGTACAAGTTTTTGGTATCTGCATTCCTATACATTTTTATTTTACAAATTTTGCACTTATTTATACTAAAATGTTGTCAGAACCTCATCAAGTTATATTTTTAGGTTAGGTATTTATAGATATCCAAAGAAATCTGAAAATTGCCAAATTATCAAGTTCTGTCTGTGTTCAAAATATTTTGCACAGATTTTTGTTCTGTCATCTTTACAACCATTAAAACCACAACAGTATTTTGTAATGCATAATACCGCGTGCGTCAGTACCTACGTCTGTTCTACTGTGCGTCCACTGTATATAATTTGAGCCAGAGCCTGGTTGATTTACTTCACATTTGGTAGAGAGTATTTTTATGTGATTCCCTAGAGGGGAAAATTCAAATTTTTGTTTAAGCTCATCTTAAACGAGTAGCTGCCGCATAAAACGGTTTCGATTTTTTCAAGTTTTCTCGATAACGGCTCTACCGATTTTGATTAAATTTCGTATTTTATTCTTATGACCAGGATTAAGGGTATACTTCTACATAACCCAACGGTTTAAAAACCGTTAAAGAAAATCTTACTTTTCTCGAAAATATACTCCCACAATTTTTATTAAAATTTGTGTGTAAGCTTACATATGTACATATATAAGTATAAGATTTACCACTAAACATTTGTACCTACATTTTTCCCTATTATATTAAGAGGTACTTCAGAATAGTTTTTTTTTTTTAATTTTTGTGTTTCTCATTATCCACTAAACCAATTTAAAAAAAAATATTTGTTTAGAAGAATAAATAATATTACATACCCCAATTTAAATAAGAATTAATATTTTTGGGATTTACAAATATTTTTTAGAAAAATAGCCTTTATTGGCTATTATTGTGATTATTTTTTTCAAAATTTAAATAAATCCTTAAAATTTTCGGTTTTTTTATTTAAAACAGTTTACCTAATAAATGAAATTACTTTTAAAAAAATCGCTGCAACTATTTATGATTTTTTGTATCATATATATAAATTATAATTTGGAAAAGAAATCAAATGGTGGTGAACAATGTTGCTGTCAAAATGATTTCGGATGTTTTTTAACCAATGAATTAGTTGATTTTTAACAATGTTTTGAATTTCGATTGTTTAAATTTAATCAAAATCGATTTGAGAATATTTTACCAAATTTATAAGTGAATTCATTCTATCTGCTTAGGCTCTAGCTCGATATTAACTTGGACGTATAAACGAAAAGACCTACAATCTATTAGAGTTA
Source organism: Epistrophe grossulariae (assembly GCA_929447395.1). Taxonomy (NCBI): domain Eukaryota; kingdom Metazoa; phylum Arthropoda; class Insecta; order Diptera; family Syrphidae; genus Epistrophe; species Epistrophe grossulariae. The sequence goes on along the minus strand of OV839568.1, from coordinate 34,164,736 downwards.
GTCCGACAGCATGCTGAAAATCAATTTCTTAGTTTTCTCCATCATCGTAATAATAGTTTTCTTTAAAACCTCTAATTTTTTGACAAGAATTAAGAAACCAAAATGTATATACCTATACCTGCCCAAAAGATAACAGCTGAAAGGTCAGTAAATAAAAGTTCAATAACTTTCATACATTTTTTTTAAATGAATTTTTAAAGTTTTTTTTTAACGTCATTAAATAATTTCTTTATAAATTAAAAAAAAACTTTAAACTTAAATTGATCAATAAGTGAAACCATTAACCTTTGACCATTTAATGATCACAAAAATTTTATAAATTCAACAAAAGATAAACAAAATTAAAAAGTATTAACATTTTTTAGTAGTTTCAATAAAATGAATTTCATCCTATATGTATATATCCGTAATGTATGCTTCAATTTTGACATTTTGATATCCTTATGACAGAATATAATACCCAGTTTTGTGTAATTCTACATTATGAATACTACGCCATGCAACCAGTTATGACGGTATCTTCGTTTGATGGTTTTAGTCTTGCAAACAGATTTCAAACTGTAAGGTAAATTCTATGGATTATAAATTCAGTTGTATTTGCAATTTTGTTGTCTTCAAAAGTAAAGCATACTTTAAGGAGTCAATCACAGTTTGTTATTATTTTTGTTATTATTTCTCTCCATAAAGTGAAATACTTGTATGTTGCATTTTTAAAATTAATTTTTCCTACCTATATTTTTTTTTGGTTTGCATTTTTTTTTTAACTGTCAATTGAATTTCTTAGTTACAGCATTGTGTTTTAGGTTTGTTCTGGAATTTTGTTGCTTTAAAAAAAACTGCCAATTGAATGCTTCTACAAATCTTATGAGTTATTGAGTACGTAATTGTGTGTAGAATAAAATTAGTCCGGCTTCAAAATCAGTGTTTTTCTCAAGATATTCGAGCCAAAAATGTTATTTAACAATTTTTAGTATTCTTTTGTAGTTTGTTTGCTTAAAAAAAAAACACTCAACTGATTTTTTTTTAATCATACCAATAATCAAATATGGCATCGTTTATTGAATATAACCAAAATAAATAAAAATAAAAACCGAAGTAAAAATCATTGTTTTTTCTCAAGATATTCTCAATATATTCTCTCAATAATTTTCTAGTGATTTTTTTGTTTAATTCTTTCCAATTCAAACGTCATGATGTTTAGAATAAAATTAAGCCGAAGTCGTTGGCATTTTTTTTCTCGAGATATTCAAGACAAATCACATTTTAAAACTTTTTTCTTTAAATAGCTATAGTAAGAAAACCGCTAATTGAATTTTTTTGAAACCCCTTTCTGCACTACATGACGTTATTATCTGTAAAATAAAATATTTTAGAAGTCAATACCTCTATTCGTCGCAGATATGGTGAACGATAGAATGTATCACGAACGTACCCAAGTAACATCATTGGAGCTATTATATGCAAAACTGTTTTTCTACAGCTCTAAGATAGTTAAATTCAAAGCTTTAGCTCTGTAAAAGATTATTTCACTTACTGACGATGGAAGCATACATAGCTTCCGAAATGCATTTAAGTAAATAAATAAATAAAATAAGTGTTTTTAAGTTATTTAAAATAATAGCTATCTTTTATTTATTTCACAGCTCCCTTTATTTTATTTAAAAATTATGTTCTATAAGTAGGTATCACATATTGAAGCATTGGTAGTCGATTATGAGATTTAAAAATAAAGATGTATTCCTATATTTTGTTGAAATTTATTCACTCAAAATCTGGTACTTATTGACAAAAAAACAGAATATGGAGTATTCATGCCTTAAATAAAAATAGGCGCGAACACAGGAAATTTAATACATATATACATAATTTAAACATCGAATTTTTTTTTTTAATTTTTGTAGCTAAACTATAGAAACCATTTAAAATGGAAGATATAGTACATCTATTTTTTTTAATATTAACAACAAATTTTAATCATGAAACATCATCGGAACAGAATCTTTGCCAAAAGGTCTAATATAAGAGAAATTAAGATATAAGTTCTTGAAAACTATGCATATTTTAGCCAAACTTTTCAAATTTAATTAATTTAAATTATTTTTTATCATTATTTAAATTAATTTCCGTTAAAATATCGCTTTAATTCTTCTGTATTTATTCATGAAACTTTACTTCGATAAGAGTGAAGAAAACAAACAGCGCTGCTACCTCTTTGCTAGACTCCTTAGTATGAGAGCTTTCATAAAATAATGTCTGTTTTGTTTTCGACGCTCTGCTGACCTCTCGCATCTCCGCTCTGCTCGCAGCTCCAGTATGTGTTCAGCCTAACACATAAAACTAACATTACTCCAATAGAAACAAAAGAGCTGATGCACAAACGTTATTTTCATTTATTAACCTTTCATTTGAGTTTTTTTGTTTTATTACCAATCTTTTAGGGCTAGTTTATGTTTCCCAGGGATGAAAAGTGAACTATTCATATAAAAAATTATAATTTTGAAGAAACATTTCATTAATTTAATTCAAATAAAAGTTCAAGTGACCTCAACTCCAAAATGCGTTTCGTCTAGGAGTTAAGGTCACTTGTTAACTTTTAATTGAATTATATTCAATCGCTAAAATGTCAAAAATTAGCATTTACCGAGCTGCACAAAATGTGGGTGTAGAGTCGAATTACTAATATTTGCACACAAATACTTCGTGAAGTAAAACAATAATACGCATGCGCATTGTGAAGTGTCTATAAATTCTTTAATAGATCTACAATAAAGCGGATAGAAAGCATGTGCATAATTTTAAGCGATATAACAACTCGATATCAATAATAATTAATATTTCAGCTCTATAACAATAAAAAATATTGTTTAAAGCGATATAACAGCTCTTTTGAGAAGAAACTTTTTCTCTTATGACAATATGGCGGCAAAAAAGAAAATTAATGCAATTTTTTTTTTTCATTTAAAAAAAGAAATATCTATCCCCGTGCCCTGACTTAAAAACAAACTAAATTGAATTTTTTACGAAAATAAATTTATACGGCTTTGGAAAATGTATTTGTTAGAATTTTAAATTTTTTAGTTATTACTTTTTTTTTATTTGACAGCTTAAAATACAGAATTTTGAACGCGCGATGTAATTTACATTTACCAAAGTACCAGCAATACCTTTGTGTAAAAATCTAATTCGCACTTAAATTAAGCTAACATTTCACCGAAAAATATTAACTTCTATTATTATTTATTTTAGTAAGAAATTATAATTGGCATATCCTAAAAAAAATTATATATTATCCACACTATCAAACGATTCACTTATTCTATAGTAGTCTTAAAGCATGCCTACATTTAATTTTGTATCGTATGTATTAATTAAACCAATAAGAACAAATATATTTCAAAAGATCTTCTTTAAAGGTGTATACCATAGAACTTCAGAGTCACTTGCCACTAATAACGAGCTTCTTAAGAGCAAAAAAGTGATCTCAAATTAGGTGCAAATGAGCTCGACTTTATCTCTTAATACTGCTTCTAGAGCTCCTTATAAACAAAAAACGAGCTTTAAGATTAGCTCTGGAAGCGCTGTTAAGGCCTTTAAAGAACTAAAAATGTTTTTTAGGTACAAACGTACGTACACACACACATACAGATATCTCTGTAAAAACTATGAATTTGGATTCCAGGGACCTCGGATATTATGTCAAAAAGTTCGATTCGACAAATCGGACCAATTATATACAATAACTTCCCATGGGAAGTTAATATTTAATAATATGCTATTCTTACTCGCATATAATCCGGATTTCATTGTTGTATTTCCTTCTAAATGTTGTGGGTGTCCCACAAGGATCCATTTTTAGTCCCCTTTTATGTTCAATTTATCTAAATTTCCTGCTACATATATAACTGAGAACTGCTTTTCCATTTTGTATACCGACATAGGTATTTTCTTACGATCCTGTCGATCGTGTGATATTTAATCCCTTTTTTGACTTAGTTTAATTTTATTAAACTTAGTATAATTTTATTAAACTTAGTTTAATTTTATTAAACCCTTTTATTCGTCATGTAATGTCATTGTTCTTAAAGTTGTTTGAGAAACAATCACCGAATCTAGTCATATTTCTTCTAATTTTTGTTTTGTGATTCTGTAATCTGTTGTACCTTTTAGCAATTTTGTTCACGCTTGTCACTTTGTTTAAACAAACAATCAGGCAGGCACCAATATCGTTTAATATGAATATTTGGAGACAATAAATCTTTACGAACATGCTTAATATTTCTACTCATCTTCCTGAAGAATTTCGGTCTTCTTTAGTTTATCATTCGGAATGCTTCTCCTTCAAAAAAAAATTAAGTTGGTACCTACCTAGATGAGATGCTTTTTTTCGAAGAAATCTTATGTATTATTTTGTCCTGGGTAACGTTTTTCAATACCCGTTTATTGCAATAAATTAAAATCCGCTTTTATCATGAGCTTTGTAAGAAAATTCTTCTGAAATTACAATTTATTGTTATCTTAAAATCAAAACCTTCCTCTATCTAAGGAAAATTGCTAAGTACCTATAGGTATTCCCTTTCATAAATTCATCCTTCCGCTTTTCCCATTCATTTTCCACTTCCCCTATATATCAAGACGCGTGTGGTAAGCGTGGCATGAGTCTTCAAACAATACAATCAACAATTTGAATGCCATGCCATCAGTAATGAAAATCTCCTGTCGCCTTATCGAAAGAAAAGGTATATCTGAGCTGTACATTCTCAATACAGCCTTCTCACACCAACATAGGTATGAGTAGAGGTAGGTGAACACTGGCTGGCACACATGAAGGTGAGATCGAATGAAAAACACAAAAGACTCGTCAATTTCTCCCCTACTCATATGTACAATATATAAAAAAGTCGTTCTCGTCATTCAATTCACCCTCCTTTCTACATATTATACCTAGGTACCTCTACCTACCTTCTTTACCTCCGACAACTTCAATAATTTCAATCCAACCAACAACAATTCCAACAGCAACGAAATGAAAAACATAAAAATTTAAGATGAAAAAGGACTTCATATATGAATTAATCCTCCAAGAGACGCACTTAACAAAACGAATTGAGTTAAGGTCCTAAAGTGGTCCCCTTGCGCCCGAAACACGTACCAAAACCAACCGACGACGAGCGCACCAAAATCAAAAAATTTCGATATAGAATTGAATAAATGGAAAACGCGCGCGAATCGGGTTGCCCTTTAAAAAAAAAAAAAAAAAAAAAAAAAAAAAAAAGTGTCCTGGGGTTGTGTTCTGAAAAACATCTGCTCCTGCCACCATACACCATACCATCGCATCAGTCTTTTCACAACTATAATTCCTTCACACACACTTGCATTTCAACGGAATGATGACGGATTTATTTTTCCTAATATTCTGAATGGTCCTTTCTATTATTATTTCGTATTAAATCTACTCGTATATGTTGCCACACGAGGGACGAACATTTTTATAATATTTTTACCTTATAGGGTTCTCTTTTTCTATATAAATGTGACAAACAAATTTTTTCACTTGGCCCGTTTCACCCTGGTTTCCATTTTCTTAGCTGATTAAATCAAAGCTCATCCTTTTTGGGTCGCATGTTGAATCTCATGATCTCTTCGTACGTTACAAACGTTATTCCCAGCTTTGATAACCCTCGGACAAATATAGTGTTGGTTCTGAAATAACAAATGAAATTTGTCCTAGGGGAATCTATAAAATCTCATCCTATTGTAACTTCGGTCAGGATGAATAGAAACGAATGTACATATATTTGTGCATATTTATAATGGATGTACATTGTAAATACATATATGCCTATCGCTATGTCCCTTCACATACTCGTATATTTTATTACGTCCTTGAAATTTATTGCGAAAACAAAGTGCAAATAAGGGAAATGCAAAACTTTTATTAGGAACAAAAGTGGCATACCTAGTTGAGATATTTCTACTTTAAATAACAAAGTGAAATAATTTAATTGAAGGTCCTTTTATTTTATAAATTCAAACGTACGTACGACGGAGACTGGTTGCATTTATATACCTTAATAATAATAAATTACGATAAATTTAGGAAAGGGGTTTTAGTATTTGTTGCATGTTCAGTTTATAAAACTGTTCTACTCTTTTTTTTATTTTAAGGGTGGTTTTTTTAGAGGCATACATTTTTAAATAAAACTAATAAATAGCATGGTAATAGCGATAAAAATGGATGTAGGTATTGAGAAAATTCTTATGCATGCATAGTTATGATATACGGTAAAACCCGCTTAAGAGGAACCCGATTAAGAGAAAACCCCGCTTATCTGAAACACTTCTCCCATCCGCGAGTATTTGTCGATCAAGTACCTTAATAACACTCCGCTTAAGCGAAACTCGCTTAAGTGAAAAACCCGGATACCTGAACCAGTTAAATTTAATATTTTTCATTGAAAAAAACTCTCTTAAGTGAAAAAAAATTTAATAGAACAGAACAAAAAATTTGCTGAACGTTTTTACTTCTTTTTTATTTTTCATCCCACCAAATTTTCATCACGAAAATGACATTTGAATTTCTGAACCCTTTTTGGAATTTTTAAATCCGCTTAAGTGCAATTTTGTGTTTACTTTTCCGGACTCCGCTTAAGTGAAATTTTTTTCACCTAATTTGTGCCTTGACTACCTCGAATGAAACGCAATGTGGAAATCCAATGTTGTAGTACTTTTTTGAGAAGCTGTAACCGTAGGTATATCAGCAATAACTTTGCAAATTTCATCCTGAAGTGGTCCGATATCTCAGAATTATTGGCGTAGACCACCGACTTCACATATTCTTAAAGAAATTCATCCATAGATCTTAGAAGTGAGATCTCACTTCTGTGGAGGTTAATTCAAAGGACCAAACCATTACGCGGAATTATACGCTCATCGAATGTTTCCAGCAATCGCATGATTGTATCGCAAGCTGTGTGGTATGTTGCCCCGTCTTGTTGAAACCAAAGCTGTTGCCCAATGCACATTCATAAAGACAATTTAATTGGAAAACAAAGAATTCAATAATCTTGAATTCTCTACATTAACTTTAACGTTTTGTCTGGAATAATGTTTGAAGAAATTTGAAGAAAATCCACCAGAAGCAAAACAAACAAAGCAAATGGCTTCTGTCCTTAATTTTATGTCCACCATCTAAGTTTTTTGACGTAGTTCAACAAAAAATTAACCTCATATACCAATAGCTGGACAATATTTTTTGGTGAACATATTTTATTTTTCAAAATAAATTTACAAAATTCGGAATAGTTCTTCGGTGTGCCAAACTATTCACTTTAAAATGGTAAAAAGTATACTGAACACAAATCAGCTATCAAACTGTCTAAATGGTTGTCCCTATTGAAATTTTGTTGCTATAATTTAAAAATCAAACCTCTTCTTTGTGGTGTTGCCGCCATGTTGTGCGATGTAATGATAATGGATTCATAAATCGGAAACGTGTCGCTTTCGTGTATTATTAAATGTTGTGATAATATTAAATATGTATATTTATTGAAAATAAAACAAAATTACAAAGTTCTTCTTTTTTAACTTAATTTTTATTTTTTATATTATTTCACATTACATCTAAAAAAAACACCCTTTCTTACAACATATGCAGAACTTATCTAGCACCACCACCACCATATGAATCAGTTTTAAAAACAAAAAAAAAATATTTAATAGTACATATGTGCGTGGGGATGGTGTGCAGTCAAATTTATTTTTACTCCAATGTAAGTAGATATTGTAAGTAGGTATACCACCTAACTATACCTACGAGTATAGATAATTCGTTTTCCATATAATTCCAATAGATCTTGCATGTTTCTGCCACGGAACTATTGAAAAAATTACACGAATTAAAAAAATCCTTTTATCTTGGTATACATAGTGTTTTTAAGGTACTCCCCCGACACTTAGTAGCTGCCGTATCTACAATTTTTTTTAAATAAAAGATATTATTTTAAATAACTTAAAAACACTTATTTTATTTATTTATTTACTTAAATGCATTTCGGAAGCTATGCTTATTAAAATAATATCTTTTATTTATTTCATGAAAAAACACGTTAAAAATCTCCAATATCAAATCAATTTTTTTTAACAAAAAATCATATTTTTCTCAAAAACGTGCCCGCAACTTAAAAAAAATCACAAATTTTTTTTACAAAACAGCTACTATTTTATAAAAAAAAATTACGAACCTTTTTTTGATATTCGGTTTTCTCAAAAACGGTTCAAATTATTTTGATCAATTTTTTTGTGGGGAATTTTTAAAAATGTTTTCAAAAGTTTGAATTCAAAATTTTCAAAATTAATTTTTTACAAAAACCGCTGCAACGATTTAATTTTTGAATATTTTTTCTCATAAATTAAAATTTATTTAAGAAATCAGATGGCGTACATGGCGTTGGTATTGAAACAATTTCAGATTTTTTTAATTTAATTTATTTCTAATTATATATTATTTTTTAACCAATTTTTCAGTTTAAACTGCAAGTTTCATGCATTCATATATGTATGTCAAACAGGATGCTATGTTTTTAATGTTTGTATTCTCACATAATAAAACTGTAATTACATATACTAAAATAGGTTTTTAGCAGGTGGAACAAAATATAGGCTGCCAATTGCCATAACAAATATATTTATTTTAAAATCAGACTAATAGTAATTATTCAGACTTTAAAACCACAGTGTGATCGCACATAAGAGCAAGTTTCTGCGACCCAGTCTTATATTATATTTAATATTCGTGCATATGTTCACACGAGCTCTTCTGGTTAACAAATTTAAACTAAATGCGCAAACGATAAAATTATAAAAAAAAATTCAAAATTACTAATCAAATGTATGTTTTGTTTGATTTAATTTAATTTTATTTTTAATCAAAATCATAGGAGTCATTTTCGAGAACTATCCGTTTTAATTAAGTTAAAGTACAAAATCGAATTTTCCCTCTAGGGAATCACATACAAAAATCCACAGTGTACCTAGGAGCTTCCTCAAATTTCACTTTAGGCACAGACGCACAGACCAACAACAGACGGTATGACGAAAGCCCCTTTTTTGGAGCACCACAATCTCAACTTTAGTAAAAAAATTTTTAAGGTAAAAGTTAAACCCTGAACTCTTCTGATTGGTTTATTCCAAAAACCTTTATTTATATGAAAAAAAGTTTGTTAATCTTTTTTTTAGGAAATATTTTCAAGGTACAAATTATAAGTCTTTGACATTTTTTTTTCAACAACTTACCATTTGGGAGTTATTTTTGAGGGGGGCCTTCAACCCCCCGTAAAATTATTAGCTGCACTCATATCGATAGGGACTTTTTACAGTTTCTTAAGAACACCATGAGGAAGCTATATACCAAAATCCAGCTTTCCGGCGATTATTTCCGAATTTGGATGTTTTTTGGCTTCATTGGCTGGACTATCTGCAGACGTCACTGGTAGCACACTCAACTCAACTTCAATTACGTTTCTGAAATTAGTATACAAATCCGAATTGCAAAACGGAAGCAAAGTTTCCGGTATAATATATTAGTTTCGGTTCCAGCCTTCCACATTTGTGTTCATATATATTAATTTTGAAATATTCCTACCTCAATCAGTTTATTTTCATTTTATTAATTAAGTCTAGTACACAGTTGGGGTGTAAATTTGAATTTGAAATTTTCACGCAAAAGTGACGCGTATTTCACTGGTACGAAATTCAGAACAAGAAGTGAGTATACCAAAATATGAAAGTGAAATATGAAAACCGGTTCTTCAAACAATTACACCCAACAATAATAAAAAAATCTAAGTTGTGGAAAATTGTGACATTTGTCAATCCATTTGTTTTGCTCAAAATACAAATTCTGAAATAAGAACCAATTATTATTTCGGATTAAACGATTTTCTTTTCTAGCGTTTATATTGTCATCAAGGAGGAAAAAAGAAAAAACATGGAATTTATATATTTTTTCAATTTAAAATGAATGTTATAGGAAATTTTCATAGGATTTCGTCCGTTTTATGTTTTTTTTTCCAAATGGAAAAAGAAAGAAAAAATCAAATGTGCTCAGCCTCCTTAGCCACCCCCCCCTCCTGAGTAAGCCGCTGAAATGAGAATTATTGTTCTTTTTGAAAACTTTTTTTTATCTAAAGCAATTTCAACAAGTAGCGATTTAGACTACTTCGTGAGATTGGGGACGATTTAGGGCCATATTGTTCACAGCTGATCATCGCTTTAATTTAAGATAAAATTGCAACTGGTAAATTATCGAATGTTCATAATAATCAAATTTTTTTTCGAGGAATCCATAACTTAAGTTGTTAATCACTGGAATCGCTAATCAGCCGATTTTGGCTGCGATAAACGCAACGAAAATCATCACATTTTGTTCATTACTGGCACAACCCTATAAAATCTAAAACCTTGTAGTTTATAAAAGAAGAGTCAGAGCAGTAGCACACTTCAAGTAGTACAGAAAAGGTAAGTACCCACTCAGGCAAATGATTCTCATGTTCATATGTCAAAACTCTACTAGCTCACTTTTCCTGATAACTTTAGAAAAAAAAAATAAAACAAAACCACTTGAATTTTTAGATCCGAACTCAATCTCCTTCCGAAGCCAGTGTTCTATAATGGCTTAGGAAATAAAACCCCAGTAGCTAGGTACTCCATGATGGTACTCCAGTTGGTCTTGCTAGCTATTATGGTTGAGTGAATTATGGTCGCATATGGCGCGGAAAATATTTTCAATTTTATATTATCTCGCACTCGTGTATTTCGTCAAGCGTATTAAAAATGTAAGTTTTGATTTTCAGATTTATGAACGAACGCCTACATGTGTTGTACATATACATATGATATTTTGGAGTTGGAAGTATGTACATACGACACATTTTCTCATCGATTGATTAGTAACGATGGAGTCCTTCCACCATTTATACGATACACAGAATATAAAGCAAGTGTTCCACATATGGACCGAGTTTGTTTTTCTTATTCATGTTAGGTGCCACATTCTAATATGAGGATTTGATACTATTTTTCTTTAATTTAGAAAAACAGGATGCACTTAAAGGAGGACGCATAGAATAAGAATTGACTATACCTACGTAGTTTTAAATTTGTTCAGGAATTAATAAATCACTAAAACAAAAAATGTCAAATGTGTAATAGAATATGGAGATTATGATTTTGTTGGGATTTAATGAGTGTCGTTAAATATAACACCGACAATTGCATGTGACTTTTTGTATCCTTTGACGCCGAGACTTATACAAAAATATATAAATATTCATAACAAAAATCACATGAGTCCATCTGAATGTTGGAAAATTAAAATTCTATGATGAATGAGGGTTTTAATAAATAGGTACCTTCTTAGCTATGTGTAGCCCTACAACCATAGTCCACTATTATTTTCATTGATTGTAAACTATAAAGCACTTTTATGTGCAAACAAGGACACTCGTACAAATTTATTCCATATAAAGTCAGCTGCCTACAATTTCAATATATAGGATCGGTTCATTATTATTTTCTATATAAATTCGCTTTTAAAAGTCAAACTCACCCCCTCATTAATATAATTTGGTCTATGTTAACTGCTGAAAGCCAAGATTAGGGCACTTGATAAAAACTCGAGTGAGTGCTTCGTCGTATCCTAAATCAACAATACAAATACATCTGTTATAAATCTCTACCTACTCGTTCATATTAATTTATGCGCACTTAATGAATGGGTGAAATTTTGAGAATAATACTAACATCAACCCCAAAAAATCACTCGATCTTGCTCTATCTATTGTTTAGGCACCAAGGAAAAAAAAAATACCCACATTGAATAGTGATTGCGCTGTGAAAGTGATCGCTGATTTTTTTGATTTCTAGGTATAGGTACATTATATTCCACCCTTGTAAAATGTCAGTGACATTGATCGAACAAGTTCCTGTCGTTTAAAATATATGTCGGTGGTAACGTTACGCAGCCATTGTGCCTCAGTATAAATATTCAACCCTTGTGTTTTCTATACAAATGTACATATGAACTCTAATAATGTGTAACTACTACTATTAAATGGCGTTTTAAAGTAGGGGACCCTTACTATATTATTCCTTAACATTCCATATTATTTGCACTTTGCATGAGCCATGAGTCCCTTTGAATGCGTCAGCAGGAGAGATTTTCTTTAAAAAAGTTCCACCATAATTTAATGCAAAATAGTTTTTTTAGGTATTTTTTTTTAACAATTTTTTTTGTATAAAGAATTTCATGTATACAACACAAAGGGTTGAGTCTTGAGAGTGTATTATTATATTTGTCAAATTTATTTGCCTTAAGGGGCTTACTTAGGTATATGAATATACCTATTTGTATACAAAAACCTGTCTTATTGATCTTGATGACTGCGGCTGACATATGCCAGAAATGCTCCACCCAGAATGAGTTAAAAATTAAAAGAGTTATGTTTTTGAAAAGTATGTAATTTAAAACCTTTGATTTTTATTTTACACACAAAATTCTTTTCTTTTTCGAAACACAAAAAAGATTGAAGTTTTTTTTATCTTTTTTAATAAAAATGAAATAAATGCAAATTGGTGGTATGGAACATATAGCTACTCAAGTTATTGTTGTTTCGTTTGAAAAAAAAATATTTGAATGAGGTTTTCTTGGATACAAAAATATAGAAGGTTATAGCTACATTGTACAATTGCTTTTATTCTAAGAATCACTTTGATTTTATCTTTGGTTTAAGCGAAGCTTAACATATTTTTATAGTACCTACACGGTTAAAAATTCTGGCATTAATTTTAATATTTTCAGGGTTGTATATATGACAACACCAAAAATGTATTAAAGTTTAATACATCGCAAATATTACATTTTTACTTTTAATACAAAAATTATTACATTTTTAATAGAACTTTATTAGAAAAAGAGAGGAAATAAATTGAGGAAATTTCTCACAAGAAAATTTTCTCTCAAAAGGATATTTCTTTTGAGAATTAATGCAACACAGGAAATATTATGAATACATACTCGTAATTCGTAATAGCTATAATAATGAATGTGTATTTTTGCAAGAGTACCTATTTATCATTGTATGTCAATCTATTTCCATTTTTGAATAATTATTCTTATTATTTTTATTAGAAAAATAACATTTTTTTCTCCATCGTTTTTCAGAAATGAGAATAGAAATCTTATTGCGATTGAAATTTTGTCTACTAATTAACATGTTGTGCCTCGAAAAACTGCAAAGCGCCTTCAAAATAATGCATATTTAAATTTTTTTATTTTTATTATTCTTGCTTTTTAATACAATATTAATAAATTTTAATCTTGGGTGTATTAAAAAGGGACGCAGTCTGTTCAAAATGTTCATATTAAATATGGCTGACAAAAAAGAGCATCGAATCAAAAAAAGGGCGAGGAGGTATTAGAATGTAATCAAAAATTATTAGAAAAATTCTCATATTTGAAATGGCAAATGAGAGAGAAATTTTCCCTCTCTACAAGGGATATGTTTTATTCTTTTGGGTTAAAATCGACTCTTTTTTGTATTACAAATGATATTTTAATACAAATATATTAGAATGTAATAAGAATTGATTAGAATTTTTTTTAATATTTCCCTAGTATTAAAATGTAATATTTGCTGTATTGCATACGGCTGTAATACAAGAGCTGTATTAAAAAATACCCCAGAATTTTTAACCGTGTATGCTGTTGTTTAACTATTTTTTTTGTTTTTGAAAAATTTTTATTCCTTTTTTTTATATTTAGTAGAAAAAAAATTATGCTCAAAAACAATGCATGCCATTTTTGTGCAAGCAGTTAAAAATTTAAATACTTACTCGTTTTTTTTTTAATATTCTTAAGTTATACTAGTTATAAAAAAAAAAATAACTTAAAAAACTAAATTTGGCTTAGTATGCAGTAAGGAGATGTATTTGTTCCCAACTTTTTTCGTATACGAAGCACTAATTTACTATGAAAATTTCATTAAATATGTACATGCTGCCATCGTTCCTTTTTTAACAATTTTGTTTTTTTTTTCTTATTCTCCTTATAGATAAAATGACATGTTTAAAAAAATTGATGTTATGAATGTTGAAATTTTTGTAAACAATTTTCAAAAAAAATATTTGATTTAAATTTTTTTCCATTGAGAAAAAGCCATGGAAACGACGTTGTATAGAATTTTGTATAGCACTTATTGCATACGAACTACGAAGTTCAATACCTATGGCTTCTACCATTTTTATCACTCAAGTGATAAGATAATACTTTTTGATTAATGTAATTTTATTTTTACCAACATTAAATTATTTTTTTTTTGACATAATTAAATAAACCTATATAAAATGAGACTTAAAATTGAAACTTTGTTTCCACTTTTGTTTTTGTGGTTTTATGTAACAAACTTACTTTAAAATATAAATGTCTCTTTCGATTTTTCTGTGCCATGTATGTACAAAAGAGATCTTCATTTTTGTCAAAAGTTACAAACTAAAGGATCAAGTTGTTTTTAAACAATTTAGGTAGAAGTTTTAGGAGAAAAATAGACTTAAGCTATGCGCAAACGGACACGATGGCGGTGGCGATCGTGATAACTTTTATCGCGCGATAAAGATGCGTTCAAAAACCTGCTCACACCAACGCGATATATTGTGTAGCGGGCTAAGTTGTCAGCGACAGTACAAACGTTTAATTTTTGAAGTTTAATAAAAAAAACATATAAAATGGAATTTCCCCTAATTTTTTCTATTAATTTTTCAGTTTTGCTAATTATTTTTTCTATTAATTTTTCAGTTTTTTCAAATTTTCTTTTTTAGACTGTAATTTTTCTTCAGGCGATATAGCGATCAAATGGTGCTTGCTGCGTTCAAGAAAAGTCGCGTAACTGAACGCAGCAGTGGAATGTGAACGCAATCCACATATCGCGTCGATGTGTGCCCCTCCATTGATTTACGTGTGCGGCATCCACATTGTTATCGCCATCGCCACCGCCATCGCGTCGGTTTGCGCGTAGCTTTAAACATGAAAATATGGCTTCGTTTTATAGGCGTTTAAGGAACAATGTACGAGATTAACAAATTTGGTGAATAGGTATATGGCAAAAGTGAATATGATTCCCACCGCATTTGATGATAATGTAACGGCAAATTAACTTTTAACAAAACACAGCTAGGATTGAAATTCTAAATCAATTTTAACAGAACAGTAAACTGAAGAGAATGACTTTTTCGTTAAATTAAAAACATTTATAAGGTAAACAATAAAGCTTATTTTTTTGTGTGTCTAAAAGAAGGCTATTAGAAAAGCCTTTAAGCCCGTCTTCGGAACACCATAAACCTGGCGAAATCCGGCTTTTTGGAAATTGTGAATTGATATGTAGATGTGGGTATACATTGTCTCCGAAACTAATTGGCTCTAGCGGCAAAACGAATTTTTGTTAAGCAATAAAATACTCATTTTTAACACGTCAATTTTTTTCGACTTGGGTAATATTTCCGAGGTTATGGTCATTTAAATTTTTATTTTCTAATATTTATAATATTTCTCGTTGCCTGTAAAGTCGCGTTGAGATCAATACAAATTTGAGGCGTAAGCGGTGCAAATATTTATTTAGAGGCAAATAAATTCGTCAACGCGGACGTCAATTATTCCTGACCCACACAAATTTCTTTGTCACAATCTACGCACGTTATTCCATTCCAAGGGATTATCAGCGCACATGAACAAATTTGCAGAATACAAGTTTTTTGATGTGGAAGCCATATCTACCATATTTTTTTAATATTTATAGCATCTTGGTTTTTAGAGTTTGATAATTGATTAGATCATTGAATATACTAGAAACAAAAATACTACTTAATAATGATAATTTTCTTAACAAAAATACGATTCCAATTTTTGTTTCTTCATAATTTAGAGTTTGAAAATGAGTTTTACAAAAAGCAGATATTCGCTTAAACAATTTGATTTAAAATCAGATTATTGAAGAATGGATGTATGGCTTTAAAAAAAGATATAACAAGACATATTAAATATTGCCGTGTGTTTAAAATATTTTTTTTTTCTATTTTAACTACTTTTTTTTAAGGAAATCCAAGATGGCAAATTAAGCTCCACCTCGATTTTCGGAAAAACCACAAATATGCTTTTAAAAACCCCATCTAACGAATTGTGAAAGAAAACTGTAGATACGTTTCTATTCAATACTTTAATATACTTACATGCAATATTATATCTTCTTTGTTTATGTCTAGTTTAACATAAATGTCTCT
Source organism: Epistrophe grossulariae (assembly GCA_929447395.1). NCBI lineage: Eukaryota > Metazoa > Arthropoda > Insecta > Diptera > Syrphidae > Epistrophe > Epistrophe grossulariae. The sequence goes on along the minus strand of OV839568.1, from coordinate 34,148,410 downwards.
TTTACTCTCATGTTAAATATAAAACTAATAATGTTAAATCAGTGTATTGCTGAAGATGAACGACAGTAGGTTCGAAATGCATACCTACAATATCAATAAAAAAGTAAAATGTAATACAAAAAAAAATGTTTGCTTATTTATTTATTTTATTTTTACACTTTTAAATCTTTGTGGTCAATAAGATGTTCTTCGATTTTATTTTATAATTTAATACGGTTTATTTTGCTCTAAAAAGCCAATTTCACAAATTTTCAAAACTTGCTGCCAAATCATAGAAAAAAAAACTCAGTTTTGGGAAATTTGTTGAAAAAAAAGTTGCCAAACAGGCATAGTGTTTGCACTTTGCACATAATGGAAGAAGTAGTGAACCTACACTCATACCTCGCTTTACGGCCACTTTTTTAATTAGATATAACCTAGTTTCCGTTTATGGACAAAATAAATTTCAATTAATAAGTTCAAGTGACCTCAATTCCAAAAATTGCGTTTCTATAATTATCTTCATCTACCTACGTTATTAATATTGGAATTCAATAAAATTTTCTTACAAAACCATCTGTTGACTCTCAACATAAATAAAAAAAAACTTATGTTTAAAAATCACAAACAAGCTTAGTAAAAAATGTTGTTTTGAAAATTATTATTATTCTTTAAAAACTTGTTGATATCATATCAATTTGAATATATAAAAAAATAAAATATTTTTTATAACGTTAAACAATCTTTTCACCTTTGCTCAACTTCGTGAAGGAATTAAATTATTTACAAGAAAGAATAATTTGATGTACTTCACCTAAGTACAATTAACAACACATAATTTCTGGGTTTAGTCTCTGCCCTGAACATGGTCCTTCGAGCCTCTCATTGAATCAAGAACAAATTAATTTGAAGAACATTGGAAGAAAATTCAGAATCATCTCAATCATTGACGCACAGCTTATCGGCGATAGCAATCAAAATAGCTACGAATTTCCCACGGGTTTTTTTACACAATCACAGCAAGGAACTGTGAATCATAAAGCCTTCTGCAACTGTAACTGTAAGTTTTACCTATATACTGAAGTTGCAGTTGCAAAAGCAAACTAAGGTAAGAATATTTTTATTTTATTCGCCCTTTTTTTGTCGCACATAAATTCATAACACACACATATCTGCGTGCCAATTCTCACAAATTCTCATATCTGGTTAAGAAAATATGGCAACTCAGAAACTTCTAAAGCTTATCGAACACCAAGACCTTATTCTAAAGGAAATCGAATCTGATTTCGAAGAATTTAAAAAGGCAAATGAAGTCCAAAATTCAAGAGGTTACGTTAATGCGTGTCTAACAGACAGTGAAGAATGCTTCAAACGCGCACGAAAAGATCACGAGGCAATAGTAAATAGCTCGCCTTTGCTCAACTTCATGAAGGAATTAAATTATTTACAAGAAAGAATAATTTGATGTACTTCACCTAAGTACAATTAACAACACATAATTTCTGGGTTTAGTCTCTGCCCTGAACACCATCACTACTCAAAATTTGATTTCAAGTAAGAATCTCACTTTTTACTTTCGTCAAATACCTAAAAAGTACATAAAGGTACAGTGCTGCCAAAAACATTCCGGATTTTTTCCCATAGTAATGATTTTCTTAATACCAAGTAGAAAACTAACAACTTTCCATAAGTTTTTTAATAATTTGTAAAGAGTATGAGACAAGTTAATAATAACCTTAAAAATTTAATGCTACGATGACAAGAACAAAACAAAAAATTATTTTATAAAGCTACTCAGTAACATGCCTATGTGCAAAACTAACCGGATTTCAAGAAGATTGCGAGTCTCGATGTTAAAGTAACGGTTTTTTCGAGTCTTTTGACTCAAGTCGTTGATTAAAACGGTTTTACAAGTTGAGAGCTGTGTAAATTGAAATTATATAGTGCATAAAATGGCTGAAACACGTTATAGCAACGCGATTCGATACGAAATAATAGAAAAGTTCCAAGCCGCTATAAAACAAAAAGTTATTGCTGAAATCTTAAAAATTCCAACGTTAAAAGGTTTGCGACATCATTAAAAAAATTAAAAGTGGAAAATCAGTAGAAGCAGATCATTTTGGTGGACGCCATTCGCAAAACAACAATTAAAACTGATAGGCGCATAAAGAATTTCGTGCTTAAAGACCCTTTTTCGACTTCAAAGACAATTTGTGACGAACTTAATCTACCCATAGGGCCACCGGCCAAGTACGGTTAGGAAGCGTTTAAGAGATTTCGGTCTTTTTGCATTTCGACCAGCTAAAAAACGGGTTGGGAAAAAAAAGCACACGTCAACAACTTCTCTTTTTGCAGCTTTGAAAAATGAATGGGAGAATATTCCTGCTTCTGTTTTCGAGAATTTAATCCAGTCAATGCCTCGTCGATGCCGATCTGTGATAAAAAAAACAGGCGTTACTGGACAAAATATTAAATAAACAATAAAAGTTAATTGCAAAAAAATAAAATCCACATTAAAATTTTGAATTAACTTTAATTTTTTGAAAATTGTTTTGTTTTGATGGATAAAGTTCCATGGTTTTTGTTTAAAATAATAAAATTGTTCAATAAATATGGGAAAAAATTGCAAACATTTGATTTTTTCATTTTTATATCACAAACCAACAATCAATGCAGTTTACCAAAAAAATCCGGAATGTTTTTCACACCACTGTATATAGAAAATTGATATCTTTTCCATTTTGCCATTTCACATATGAGAATCTTATTTCTTCTGCTGATTTTCAATAGCTTTCTCGCGATAACATAATTTTTCAAGACACATAAATAATTTTGAGTTGTGACGCTATTGAAGCAAATGAGCCATAGGTATAAATTTGAACTATTTTTTTATATTTTTTGTTGATTGGAACCAATCTATTCGATTTTGTAAGGATTTGTATGAAAAATAGTGACTCGTTAATCGTTATACCTACCTGCGACATTTTGCTTAACGCTCTGATTCGGTGAAACGATAACTAGGCCGTTAAGCGAGGTATGACTGTAGATACTTACATACCTACTAGGTATATACCTTGATATTTTAAATAAGCAGATTGTTCGGAAATTTATTTAGAAATAAGTTAATTTTGTTTCAAGCAAAGCTTATAGGTAGCCACTTTTATATAAGGTAGGTAGGTTACCTACACTATTTAATTCAGTTTCAAATATCACATTTTATTTCAGTTACCTACCTATACGTGTGTGTAGGGTATTCATCTACATAAGGTACCTGGTACATATTATTATGTGAGAATAGGGAATGGAATTTATTAATTTTTTTTTTTTGGGTGATCGAGTTTCTCCACCCTTTTCATGTAAGGTAAGTTTTGTTATGTTCCACATACAAACCTACATAGTATCTACATATACCTTCTACCTAATAAACCTATCTCATTCCTGTTTGAATTGAAAATTTAAAAAATAAACTTACCTAGGTAGATATGTACTATAATGTACCTAATGAAAAAAATGTATATACCTATTAGGAAGGTAGGTATATAGAGGTACATTAAAATTCTTAGGATGCGTGAACTTTTTTTTTAGATATACCTGCATAGGTACATAATATAGATAAACACTTAAATAGGTATATTAAAAAATGTAGGTAGGTAGGTACCTAGGTGGGTATATCTTTAAATAATGTTCTTAATATGCATTCATTTGATCTACTTAAAAATAAAAAACGGATCCATAGAATAGGTACATATAAGTATTGTCCTCTGGGCATTATTCAATATCCAGACTCAAAGTCACAAAAAACATACTTCCTATATTTCTTAAAATATTCATAGGGTAACACGTTGTATGTTTTGCGAACAAATGTTATTAATATGTAGGTATATTTTTTGTGAATTTTGAAATTGTAGGTACCTACCTACCTACTTAGGTATATCAACCAAATTAATTGATAGTTATTTGTCGAGTTAGTGGTGTCAACACCAAATGGTATAGAAGTCTACAAACGCCAATAGAATTTAGGTAGTACATATCTATATACATATTATATGCAAACTGAAAGTTTTAATTTAAGAATATTTAAGGTAGGTATTCAAAATGTTTTATTTAAAAATTATACAAAATACCTACATGGTTTTGAAAAAAGTTAAGGTATATAGGTGTATGTATTTACATATTTTTGATAACATAAAAAATTATGAAAACAATGAATACATACATATGTAGGTAAAATTCATACTTTCCTACTTAAGGGAAATTTGTAACATTTAAGCCAAAAAAATTATGGAATCATTTTTGTCAAAAAAAAAAATTACCACTGATAGTTGGCGCAATCAACTTTGGAATCTAACCTACTTCTTTAATTAATTGAGCTGGTGCCTGCTGACCAACTAAGGGCTCCATGTTAAAATATTTTAAAGGAGAGGTTGAAAAGTATTGAAATTTTCGAAGTATTCTATATGAAATGGTCGTTTCGTTTCTGTGGGTGTAATTTTTTGAAGCCACATAAATTTTGATAGCAAAAGAGATTGATTTAATGCAACAATAAAAAATTATCGTGTTTATGACATAAATAAATCAGTAAATTTTAATTACATAGTTCAATTTTTGTTCAACAAAATAGAAAAAAAACCATGTTTTCATTTAGTACATTTTCTAAAATGAACCATAAAAACATTCATTCATTTTCCAACCAAAATTTGTAAATTACTTTTGGCCTTAAAAAAATCAATTTTGGTTCTCATTTTAAGAAGAAATATCAATCGAGAACGGAATGAGGAAAAATCCATGAATTATAAAAGAAAAATTGTTTTTATGATTAAAATTATGTGCACTTTTATTTCATTTAATAGATTAAATTTGCTTAAAAATACACTGAATTTTGTTAAACAGGACTTCAGAATTATGGATTTAAAGAAATTTGATTTTTTTAAATTCGTAAATTTTGGAACACACAGGATTATGAACCCAACGACCCAACCCATTAATTCACAGATTATGCGTAATTAGGATATTCAAGTCTAGTTTTTATGTAAATTTGTAATAAAACATTTTACTTAAATAATAAAATCAACTAAAATCTTTAACATTAAAAAAATTAGGTCCTTTAAAATTATCACATACCAAACACACCATATCATACCCTACTTACTTTGAAAGAGCCGTTGATCTTTACCAACAAGAATAAAAACAAAAATAAATGAATTCAGTCAACCCCTACTTTTATCTGAATATGTGTGTGTGTGATCAGATGTTAGATTTCCCACCGCAAGGGCGCAACGGCAACAGGAACAGCAATCATATCAAACCAATACATCAGCACCGTTGCCGTCTATGAGAATAACAAAAAAAAAAACCGTTTCATTTTGACAATGGGGTGGTGGTTGGCTGAGCCCAAACAACCATGAACTTCATATTGCTTTTCGGCTTAGTAGGTACATACAACGAGATAGGGGATGAATATGTATTCATATATTATTATATCCTTTTTGCTTTTCATGCACGTCTGTTGCCCGTTGCGCCGTCGTCGTAAGTCGTTGTCCTTCTCGTATGTAATTCGTTATACCTATATTATGGGAATGTGTGCGTTAACTGCACCTTTGTCAGTTTATTGCTTGTTGTTTTTTTCTGTCTGTTTCTCCACATTACCGCTCGTCGCCCCATGAAACATTACAGTCAAAGATATCGGGCGGCACGGCACGCGACACAGATATCGAGCAGCTGTCCTTCAGACAGGACATAAAATTAGATAGTAAAAGAATTTCCCAATCGATAGCGGGACGGTATTCGGTTAAGTTGTTTTATATTTTTTTTATTTAATTTGAATTGAATTTGTTAATTTATAAAAAAAGCATAAAGTAGTGACGTAATTTTTGTTTTAATAAAGAATCCTTCGGACTTTAAGGGCAATGGCCACGATTGGTATTATGTCTTATGGTATGCCGCCAAATTTAAAAATGAAAAATACCTTTAGTAAAATCACAATTACAACCAACAATAACGCCGGTATTTTGAGTGATAGTTCTAGCAATAAACTTGTGATCAATAGCAATTCGATTGTGAAAAAAATCAAAGATTTTGGAATGATTGGCAGTGTGAATAACAGTGGTGCGGTAATTATGAGAAAAAAACAAAAGCTCACCCCTTTGAATGAGTCCAATTGTGAGAATGTCCTTCCACAAGGTGGTGAAAGTGGAAAACAACCTCCTGCGAAAAAAATTAAAATTTCTACTAAATGTAATGAGCAAAAGACGGGAAAATTAGCCAGCGGTTGTGATTCGGCTGCAGGAACTCCAGGACGTAAAGGATTACCAGCACCACAAGCTGTGGCTCGCCGCAATGCCCGTGAACGAAATCGCGTAAAGCAAGTAAACAATGGATTTGCCGCACTCCGTCAACATATTCCAGAGGAGATTGCTAAAGTTTTTGAGCCTGTTGGTGGGGCAGTCACTAAAGGAGCAGCGAAGAAGCTAAGCAAAGTCGAAACACTGCGGATGGCTGTGGAATATATTCGTGGCCTGGAGAAGCTTCTGGGCTATGAAATACCTCCTGTATCACCACTCTCTGCCGACGATGGATGTTATACCATAATTAAGGATGAATTCGGACCCAGCTCACCAATGAATGATAATTTTGACAACTACGATGATAGCAATAGTGCAGTTGATCAGGAGCAAGATCAAGATCAGGAACAGGATTTCAGCCAAATTGCCGATAGTTTACCCAACATAACCACTCTCAATGGATTGCAGTACATTCGGATTCCAGGAACAAATACCTATCAGTTGCTGACCCCTGATATCTTCGGCAACGAAGAGAACTTCGTTCCCCTAATCGGGACTAATTGTTATCCCATTAATGATGACCTAACAAGCGGGGACATTCAGGCTACCATGTTGGCTGCAGTTGCACCTGCATCGACCCCATCCGAAATGATGGCACCTACCTCAACGACTTCTTCGACGTCCTCGCCCCTATCGCCATCATCAAATGTGTTGTCACCTGCGGCCGGTGGTGGCATTTTACTACAGGAAACTATGTCGCGTGCCACCAACGACCTCTGTAGCATGATGCCTCCCCAATATCAGACGATACACGATGCCCCCCACAATCATCATCTTCATCATCAACAACAACAACATGATAATCGCTTGACGGCACACGTTAAGATTGAACCTTCAGATATCGTTTACCAACAACATTTGCTGGGAAATTTGTCACCCCATCATTTGGAGAGCGGTGGCCAAGGTAATTACATTAGCATTTCGTCTTCGCCAGGTGAAAATAGTAACGAGGAACAAAGTTTGTACGATAATGTGCTCTATTTGAAGAAGGAATTCAGCGATGTTGTCCTAGATTCATCAACAGCTGCACTTTCCGATGAAAGTATGATGGATGCTATTGATTGGTGGGAGGCCAATACCCCCAAATCAGATGGTGGACATATTCTGTAGAACAAGAACATTTAAATGTTAGGTGAATATATTTATTTAAAAAAAAAAACAATTTTTGTTGAGGAATATAAATTAAGTTAAATCCAGATAGTTATTTTTCTTTTTTATTATTATGAATACTAAAAACGCTTAAATTATAAAATTTTATTATGATTTAAAATTAAGAGAATATTTAAAATTAAATAAATGTATATATACAAAAAATAAATAAACAATAAAGTAGTATAAGCAAAACAAACCGAAGACAATTATTAGGTATTTATTAAGATTTAAAAAAAATAGTTTGAATAAAAGTAAACTTAACTATATTTTTAGTTTTATCTTTTATTTATTATTTTTATTTTAAGATTTATGTACATGTTTCTTCCAGTGAATAAAAGAAGTTTATTTAAAATGTGAGATTTATTATTGAATAGATACATTTTTATGGATTTTCAGAGGTATATGGAACCCAGAAAATTATAAAAACTGGTAACATTTTTTATGTTTACCTATCTCGACATCCTAAATGGATGGGTGAATTTTTTTTAATTTTAATAGAGCTTTATTTTTGGGCGTTCCTTCACTTTTTTTTACTGTCAAACTAAATTTTATAGATTAAGGCAAATATTTCTTTTCTCAAAAACTTTTTCAAAGATTTCTAAAAAAAAAAAGATTATAATTTTATATAAACTAACTTTATAGGTAAAGTTTATCAATCGCGGCTTTGATAGTAAAATTTTCTTTGCTTTCTCGAAAATACTTCAACTTTTTTTGATCATATTGCAGAATCAACAAAAAAGTGTGAGTGCCGGGACTCACGGTTAAGATGTGTAAACATACGTAACGTAACGTGAACCACAATCACAGAATCACGATCACAAGACACGTTACGTTTTTTTTTCACCCTACCGCCTGTATAGATGTTTTCACATCAAAAACTTAAAATCGTATTGTATTTTGTAGATACATAAGTACCTACCTATACTAAAATTAAAAATTTTATTTTATTTTTATTGTTATAACTGAAAAAGTATGTGTAGGTAGTACCTAGGTACCTAACCTATTTAGATTTCAATTTCAGAAAATGTTAATTAACCATACTATTGTAGTGTTTTATTGTATTTACTTGTAAAAGTTGGCATAAAATTAATCAGCCTATCGGAAGTTGTTATATTTTGGCGATAAAATGACGGCAGACACTTGATTGATATCATCTTTTCCACTTAACAGAAAAAATTGTAACGGTCCAAATAAAGATTTCCATCACTCAAAAATATTTTTTATTTAGGTAGTGATAAAATAATGTACAACAAGTTTTTACTAGCAAGGGAGTTACGAGTACATATTTGACAAGTTTTCCTGGTCTAGTTTTTCCCTAGTTTCAAAAAAAAATTTTTTTTAATCAACACGGCGAACACTAGATATATATTTTTTTAACGAGTTACATATAACTACATACCTAGGTACTTAAATATCTGCATTCGTAAAAAATTCAAAAATCTATTTTGAATATTATCTAGGTATCTATTTTGGTGAGGCATAGAGGGCTTCGGGAAATTACGCCAGAATAAAATTTATGGAAAAAAACCCACAAAATTCGAAATTGCGCAAAATTCGAAATTGCGCCAGATTGACATGGAAAAAAAGCCCAAAACTAAGATGGAAATCACTCCAGAATCTATAACCTATTCTAGCAAAAAAGAGCAGAACTGTGATATCTTTCAAAATGAAATTAGAAATTACCTACACCAACAATTTTTTAAAAAAGACAATTTTAAAGTTGATAAATAAATTGAATAATAAATAAATAAAGACAGAACAAAAATGCCCTGCAAAGCAATTTCTCAAAAAATAAATAAACTTTATACAAATTTGAAAGAAACAACCAATTTTCATAAAAGTGAAGTTTGATATCAATATTTTATAGGGTTGCAAAAACCTTAGCTCTTTTTTAACTCATTCAATTCACAAGTCAGTAATGTCTTCGGTGAAATGAAAAAAATATATTTCACAAGCTCTTTTGGATTTGTGAATTATTAGAAATTTTATAAAAAATTTCATTAAAATCGGTTTCATAGATATAAGAAAGTCTTAAATCAAAAAATGGCTTTATGAGGGGTACCTACTGTTAAAAATGGTTTTATTTGAAATTTATTTATAAAATGGTAGGTATATCGCACTAATACAAGGAACACTAAAAAATTTTAACCAGAATCGTAAGAGAAAATAGCATTTTATTAAACGGCCTTTAAACAGCTGTAGGAAGGTACTGTTAATTTTGAATAAGAATATTTTTTTTAAATAATATAGATTATGTTGAAAATATGCTTGTTACTAAATTTAATAAAACCCCAAAGGTCGTTTTCGAAATATTGAATTTTTAAAAAAAATTTTCTTTTTTTTTAAATTAAAATATATTTTTTTTCGAAAATTTTATTATTAAAACATTTTTGAAACTTTTTCCATTAAAACAAATTATAAAAATCAGTACCTAGGACAGTTTTTGAGAAAATCGAAAATCAAAAAAATAATTCTACCTATATGAAAATTGTCATTAATAACCATTTTTTGGATTTTTTATCCCCGAAAGATATTCTTTACATATTAAAATTTATTGATTTATTGATACCATAGTTTCAAGAAAATCCACCCATCCGTTTAGGCTGTAATCGAACAGACACACTTGGTTTCAATATTTCATTTGCCATGACAATTAACAAGATTCAAAAGAGTCAATACAAATATCCATATTGAAAGGGTGTTCTTTAGGGGGAGGGAAAAGTGTAGAACAAAAATTCACAAAAAATGTAACGGTGATAAAAATTGAAAAAATTGTTTCAAATATAACGAGAAGCATGAAGTAAAAGTATCTTATACACATACATAACTATATACACATCTATAATCTTAAGTTGGTTTTCGTTTAATAAAAAATCACTTAAACTGGACTATACATTTTTTGTCTGTGGATTTTTTTTTAAATTTTTATAAAATTCAGCTAAAATTTCTATTATTAATTTTTCGGTTATTTACTTCGATTACATAATGCATATTATATAAAAGCGTAGTTTGTCGTTGACTTGTTGAAATGTTACAATGTCCCTGCACTTAGAGAACGACAGTTATTTTGAGTGTAAAAATCGTTTTTCAAGGTTGAAAACCCCAATTTGGGCGCCATATTCTTAAAGGAGGTATAAAAGGGTTTTCATCGAAACAAAAGAACCATAAGTCTCACAAACAAAATTCTACCACATTTTTGTAGAAGATTGAATTCTCTAAAATTTTGGTGAACCGAGAAATCGAAAATAAGAAAAAAATCAAAAACCACTTTAATGATATTTTTTTTTTTCAAAACGTTTTTCTATTTTTAGTCATAACCGATTTCTCGTTAAAAATTATATTAACCAAAATTGCAGAATTAAGTTATCTACAAAAATAATGTAGAGTTTTATTTTTAAGACTTATGGTTTTTGGGGAAAAACCTTTTACACCATAATTTACAATATGGCGACCAACTGGGAGCTTTCAATTCTGAGAAAACGATTAAAACTCAAAAAAAAAAAAAATTCAATTGTGGGGTGAAACACATTAAACACTAAGAAAAAATAATTTGCTCTATTCGTGTATTATCAAAAAAACTAGTCTACCCGTGCGAAGATTCTCGCAATAACATAAAAATAAAAGACGAACGAAAACAAACAATTGCAGTTTTTTAACAAATTATTTACATTTCTCAAATAAAATTATAATTCGTCAAATCAGCAAGTAATTTCGCTTTTGTATTCACATTGACCAATCCTACACATCAAAAACAAAATTGTCCTGTCCAAAATGCAGGGTTCGGTCAAAAATTTTGTAACTTTTCAATGAACTAGTTGTTTGATTAGATCGAGCAAACAAAATACCATAGAATAATGTGCCACATCTATACCTACCTTCTCATATGTTTGGATTGTGATAAAAAATTTTTTTTAATAAAAGCTGGTTGTCTTTAAAAAAAATACCTTTCAAGACTAGATTTTTATATGAACCCTTTTCAACTTGGTTCAACTTGGTACACTTCTTATCAATTCACTAGATATGTGAAAATCCGACGAGATCAAGATTCTAATCATTATATAGAAGAGCTGAAGCTATCCAGTTACTATGAAACTATCCCAGTTACTATGAAACTATGTACCTACTACCGAGTACCTATATATGTATCTATGTCCCAAAAAATAAACACAAATAAGTCATATATTATATATTGTCCTATACAAAACTCTATTATAAGATAACTAAAAGGCGGACACAAGTCAACCCAAAAATCATTTCCTTGAACAAAATAAGCATTCACTCTAATTAAGCCCTTTTTCCTTAAAGTTATAATTTCTTTTTTATAATACCAGGTATAGGTTCAGTACTGAGTATAAATACATGAGAGTATGATACCTATATTAAAAACCCTTTGATATTTTATAGAGCATTAAACAAATTCCCAAGGATCAAGGAAAAAGGCAAAAAATATGCATATTAGTGTATAGATATAAAATTGTATACAATGTATACCTACCAATGAACGATATAGTTCCGTTGAATTTATAATTATAAGTATTCAACCACAATATGTGGAATTCAAATTAGATACGCATGAGATGGGAATAATAAAATTTAAAAAATTAAATAGACATTTTTATTCTGGATACTGGTTCCTCAGAACCCCTTTTTTAATTTTAAGTTTTATAACTGCTAATTTATTCAAAAGTTCTATATGATGGCTATCTATTTTTAAAAATTTCAAACAAATTATATTTAAAAAAAAATTTTAAAGTATTGTTTTCCTTGTGTATATCAGTTATAGAGTCCAATTATTAAATTTAAGAGTAAAAAAACTAATTTCTAAAATTTTAAGATTGTTATTGACATAATTATATTCGCACATTAACATTTGGATGTAGTCGATTTAAAAAATTTAAACAAATAAAAGACAAGACTATAGGTGCAACAAACTTGCTGTTGTGATACAAGTAACATAGAAATTTTCTTAATTCCTTAAAATTTTTAAAATTTGTAATTGTACACAAAAATCGGGTGATTTTTTGTACAATCCATTCATCAAATTTTCGAAATCTTAAAGGGAAAGGATTATTTTAAATTTTTTTTGGGCCATGGGCATTGGGTATCCATAGCCCATGGCCCAAAACAAAAATCGAAAAACTTAAATCGCAAAACCAAAATTCACAAAACTAAAATCCCGAAAACCAAATTTAACAAAATTAAAATTTTTAAACCCTTATTCCCCAATCCCCACATTTTAAGTATGTATTCAAATTTAAAACAGTAATTATCACAATTTATCGTATTTAAAAATGAACGAGACTATAGAGTAATGTTATAACAGTTTATCGTCAGGATTTAACGAACTTCGTGCGCTTTAAAAAATTACTTAAAGTGTGTGGGTTTTGGATTTTGTTTTTTGGGTTGAGATCCATTTAATTTGGTATGACGGTAATATCGCAAAATTGAGGCAATTTATTATAATGAAAAATGGTAAAGGATTAAAAGTAGGATGTTGTTGTTGTTTTTCACATTGGGGCCAATTTTCATGTTATATTTCTATAGATTATTCCAAAGTTATCAAGAACGCACTAAAATACAAAAATTCAATGCGGGGATTTTGGGGGACTTATGGATGCGTTGTACCTATATGACTGCGTCGACACCAATCTTCAAATTTAATAAATTGCTTTTGATTATTCAATTTTAGTTTTGGGATTTTTCGTTTCACTGGGTCATTTAATTGTTCAAATAAATAAACCTATCTAATAGTTTAGTTAGGTAGGTATAACAACTTAGTTCAAACAAACCTTAATTTAGCTAATGATCTTATACTTTGTAGTCAAAACCTCTTATATCGCACTTAGAATGAAAGTGACCTAACTAAAAAATTCGGCATCTTTTTAACAACCTGGTTTTAGAGTTCATTTCGCTTTTACAGGTCAGTTTATTGAAAAATCGGACGTTACAAAAATTAGGTCACTTTCATTCTAAGGGTGCGATATTTACATTGTACGTCATTTAATGTATTGTATAGGTATATATCTTGGGGATTGCCTTTGTGTTTGTTGGGAAGCATCAATATTGAATTTCTAATTGTTATAATGGTAAAAATATCTTTTATAACAAGGCAAGCACTAAATATCATGTCAGGTGGTCTCTAATGATGACTAAAGTTACGTAACGTAACTAATGACCCATAGAGAAAAAAATGAAATCGCGTTTTTGTTTATTTTTCACACAAAACATTCAATCCCAAAAACCAACAGGAAGAACAACATCAAAAAAAAAAAAAAAAAAAAAGAAAAAATATCGTTAATGGCATGACAGAGCATAATAAGTGTTATTCAGTAGCCATAAGGCACAATAGCCCAATGACAGTGACATCACAAAACAGTAATATAGGTAAATGTCCCCTTCCATTCAAAGGATCCAGCTATATATCTTATCTTCTGTTACTCTTTTCAATCAGCATATTATAATATTCATATAGAAATATACAACATTTTGAAAAATTACAATATTCCCAACGTTCCCATATTTATTCAGGAAAAACAAAATAAAAACGGTACACTTCCTTAGAGGACAGTTTTTGCTGATCCCCATGCATTTTAATTTGTCCCTTGTTTTTGTTGTCGTTCTTAAAACCTCACGTGAGAATATTTTCTACAATCGTGGGAAATTCTAAGTGCATCCTCTTGTCCTATATAAGCATTATAGTATAAAGCACCCTTAATAATAACAACAACAACCCATCACGATCAAAAAAACGTCCTACGAAAGGACCAGGACAACACAAACTAATTTATATGAAAAATGATAATGAACTCTATGAACTTTTGTGTATTTTTTTTTTGTGAAGGTCTATAGAGGAACTAAATAGTCTCAAAGGAATCTTCTGTAGATTCGATATTCTACCTGGACCAGATTTGAGATGAGCAAAAATTTTCCATAAACAACGTCCCGCAACTGAAATGAAAATGAATCTTGGGGAAAATGGTCGACCTTCTCTTGAAAGTATAATGGACTGGAAGATCTTTTTTGTTCGTAGTTTTTTTTTAACACGAGTCCTTTTGCCAAAAAAAATACCCAGTCTTTGAATCAAGTCAGATTTCATCGCAAGCAAATAATGTATGACGTGCTTATTTTTAATGTTTTTATCTCATCTAAAAAAGGTCCTGTTTTCATCTCTTCATACATAGAACTCATTTTCCTTACGAATATTTTCTTACATCAACAAAAATAAATTGACGAAAAATGTTTTCCTTCCTTCACTTTTTTTTTTTAATTCCAAAATGATGATGCAAATCCATTGTCCTTACTTTGACTAGGTTTTTCGAAAAAAAATGTGTCCATTGTCCTTATATCCTATATCTACCTATGCATATTCAATTTATTGAAATTCAAGAGGATTTCAATATGCAATATATGCATGGATCGATCATATGGAATGCGTTCTTGAATTATTATTGAATCGAATGCACATTGCGTCCGTTCATCTGCCGTTTCAAGCGCATGCCACTGCACCGTTCCGCTGCTACTGGTGAAGACTGAAGAGACGCAAAATTATGAAAGAATCCTTAATTACAGAGTGATGTCTGATGTCGTCGTCCTTCTGTACATCTTGAGAAAATTACTTCCATTGTTGTTTACCTTAGGGTAAGTATTGGTATAGGTATAGGTATTGGCAGCGCCAGGTAATTTGATCGATTCCTTGATGATGAAGGATCAAAGGCAGAAGACACAGTTTTAGGTTGCATAACGTTATATTTATGTATTTTTATCATACAGTCCCGTATTATGCAAACCTTTAGTTTCGTTTTCTATTTATAGTAATTTCATATTTCACAATCTTTTTTTTTTATACAATACAGTTAGATTATTATTTTTTTTTAAAGGTATACCTATCTGCAAGTTATTTTAGACAGAGGATAGTCTCGTCTTACGATCCTTTTCAAATGGTTCATATTTCGAGGGCACAGTTATAATGTATATCTATGTAATTTAAAGCACCCAATTTTGTTAGAACGAGGCCTTGAAGAAATCATATCGAATTCAAATATATTGTACCGTTATCCTGACAGTTGATTTAAATGGTTTCAGAGACGTGTGTATTAGTTATCTATAACTATCATCGGGAGATTTATTGACATTGTGATGGATTTGAATTTGATGAAAGGGTGCTGCCGAATCGATTCAAAGGGATCAACATCGATAGCTAAAATGATTCTAAAATGTAAGACAAACCGGTAGCATTTAAGTCCAGGTGTTTTATATAGAATACATTAACGGCTCTTTGTTGATGCCCCACGTGCTCTGTTAAATAATTTGCTGACAGCGGCGATCGTTCGAACATTTTTGATGTTTTTGGTATTCAAACCAACAGCAGATCAAGTCAGAGAATTGATTTTTTTTCTTAATTACTAAAAACTTTGTTCCATTAATATATGGTAGATCGTACCTACCTACTGATATTATCTCACAAAACATTTTAGTCAAGATCGTAGAAGTCGTTTTTGAGAAAAATGATATTTTCCTTAAAGGTTTTTAAACACTTGTGTGGTAGGTACCGTTACTTTTGGTTATAGGAATAATTTGCGTTTAAAATCAGCTAGATAATGTTAAAAAAAAACCTGCTTGGTGCCAAGTTTAATAAAAATCATCTAAGTAGTTTTCCAATTTGTATAAAATTCTCAAAAAAATGTTGAAACTTTTTTTAAAAATAAAAAAACATGAAAATGTTGGTATATCCTATTATGAACAATATATCTACTTTTAAAACTTTTTGAAATATTCTCTGGTCATAATCAGTAAAATCGGGGCTAAGTTATAATCCCTTCAAGAAATCCCACTAAGAAATTTAAAGTGGACATTTTCCTTGGAGTCTTTTAACCATGCGCTGAAATGTATACACAGTGAACTCTCTCATAACCGGGACACTGATGGTACCCAGAAATTTGTCCGGTTATTAGAGGTGTCCGAGTCCGGTTACGATAAAACAAAAAAATTAAATTGAAAACCTTTGAAAAAAGACATTAGCGTATTCATATTCTAGAATATTCTTATTTTAATCCGAGTGCGTTCTCGTATTGTACAAATTGGAATGTACATTAAAAACAGAATTTAGCTTTCGAGATTTTTGTGATCTTTTTCTGGCGAGTATCTCACCCCCTTAATCTTCATAATTCTTCAAGTTATATAATTTACTATCCAAAAATACCGCAATGGACTTTATAAAAATTGAAAAATAGTTCTCCACATGCAATTTGTCCGCTTATGAGAGAGCCACTCTATTGTGGTTATACAATTTTGTGTCCGCTTCCAAGAGTCCGCTTACGGGAGAGTTATTAGTAATTACTATAAAAAATCATGAATTTAATTCTGTTCTTTGAAATCTGTCCGGTTATGAGAGGCAGGGCCGGACCAACCATATGTGCAAGATGTGCAAATGCATAGGGCGCACATTGTTGCATTCAAGGAGAATCTAACTCAAAATATCGTACAATTAAAGACCAAATGCAAGTTCGATCTTACCTACTTAATCTCATAATATTCCACCCTGTTCGTACAAAAGAAAAAAAATTAAAAAATCTCAACACACAAAAGTTCCACGCCACCTCATCTGTGCGTTTTATTTCATACACTCTGAGTCTCAAAATTAACATGGGAAAGTAAACAAAGAAAAAAACTTTAAATACTGAAGCATGTGGGCTAGAACGTGTAGGTTTTGTATTATATGTACACCGTACCTTTGTATGGGACTTCTCATCTACGAAACAAAAATAACAAGAAAATGTTTTCGAAAAAGAGAACAGGCCCAGTGGGAAATTTCTAAAAGTTTGGATGAGGCCGGCCCTGATGAGAGGTGTCCGATTATGGGAGGTGTCCGTTTGCAGAGAGTATACTGTAAATAGTTTAGTCGCAGGTCAACGGAGGACATTAATTCTCTTTAAGTTTCAGTAAATTGTCACCTTATATCTATCTTGTTCCATTCTTCAAAATATTGGGAAATCAGTTCACATCGAAAATTTTTGTTTATATTAGAACATTTTTGTTTGGAAGTGTTTTTTTTTCTGATAGCCTTGACAATTTTGTTTATAAAACAATTCACACAAAAATGAGATCTCAGAGAATTTTCTCACTCAAAAAGTGAGCAAGCGAATCCAAAATTTTTTCCTCAGAGTTTTGACAGCAAAGCTGATAAATTTTGCTGAGGAATCCTGTTCAGGTAACTGAGATTGCTGAGATCTCAGAGATTTTATTTTCCTGAACATGCTTAATAATGTTTTTCTTTTGTTCTAAATTAGTTATAAATTTAAATCAATGAAGAAGTCTTTTTGGATATTGAACAAAGTTGTATGGAGTGATGACAAATTGATTATTGTTAAATAGATCAAAGAAATAATATCATATTATTTATAAACATTGACTTACTTTAGAGAGTCGTCCAAGTTATAAATAAACATGTTTAGTTGTTGTCTAATACAGTAAAACCCGCTTAAGAGAAACCCGCTTAAGAGTAAAAACCCGCTTATCTGAAACACTTTTTCATCCCCGAATATTTATCGACCAATTACCTTTATAACACTCCGCTTATAAGCGAAACTCGCTGAAGTGAAGAACCCGGATACCTGAAACATATTTTCAGTTATTAAATTTAATATTTTTCATTGAAAAAAACTCTCTTAAGTGAAAAAAAATTAATATAACAGAACAAAAAATTTGCTTAACGCTTTTACTTCTTTTTTATTTTTCACCTCCACCAAATTTTCATCACGAAAATTACATTTGAATTTCTGATATGTCAGAACACTTTTTGGAATTTTTAAATCCGCTTAAGTGCAATTTTTTTTTCACTTATTTCCACTCCACTTAAGTAAAATTTTTGTTCATTTAAGCGGGATTCGTTTAAGTGAAAAACCCGCGCTTAAGTGAAAGAAAGACTGTGACATTTTGCAGTTTCTCTTAAGCGGGTTTTACTGTACCAATCTAACTTAAGACAACGGAATCGGTTGCCGATAAACCTTGATTATATTGTGATATTAGGCGTGTTTTTTTTTGCAAATCCATATACATAGATTTGTCGAAAAAAAAAACTACATCGAACTAAGAGCTTTCACGTAAATAACACAATAACTTAAGTCCATATCATGGACTTAGCTAAGTCCAAATAATTTCCGGGACTATACCTCAGTCCCAAACTTTATTACCAGCGATAATTATCATTTTGGTATCGATAGTTTGTATGGAAACGTCAAATTATCCGAGTCATCGAATGAACATTTTTTTTATGAAACAACAACAAAAAAAAAATGTGATCATTGTCTGGAATTTATTTTGTTTTTCTATAAATGACTTAAGAGTTTTCTTTAGTTTTATGAAGGGAAATAATTTTCTATAGGTATATGAGTTTTCTTTTTATTTTAATGTGACGTTTATTTTGTATGTTCACCATTAAAGCATAAAGGGTAGTGTTAACAAAAAATAACACGCCTTTTGACAGCCGAAAGTTTCGTGATCGTTCTGAATGTTTCGCGTTGGTTTAGGAGATTCAGTTTATTTTGTTTTAGTTTAAAAAGTTTTTTTCACTTTAAAAATTAAATACAATAGGCGTGGTTTGTTTTTTTTGCAAGTCCATATGGATTTGTCGAAAAAAAAAAATCCCATCGGGACTTACCAAAATCATCACAGCAAACAAGCACATCACTGTTACAAAATGTCATCACTACCATTTCAGCTTTAGTTTGAGGAAGCATTAATTTTGTCTTATTGAAATAAATTGAAGGTGTTGATTATATTTAAGAAAACTTGTACCACTTTTTCCGTATTGCTATCTATGTATCTCTTGAACTATTTTTATAAACAAAAATATTCTCAGAGTTAAATAGCGGTTTCCGAGTTTTTTGACAGAAATTTAAATAATAATTATACCTATTTGTATCACCTTTTTATTTTAGCACTTTTTTAAATCATTTTCAAAGAGACATGGTTTAACAATAGACGTTACATTTCTAGATCACTGATTTTTACTCGTCTACCTAATTTTCACATTTTTCACACATATTTTTTTACTTTATAGGTATTTGCATTATAGATAAATTATAGATACCTATACCTTGTACTACTACATTGTACATGTACATACATACATATATGTAACTCTAAGCTTGTGAAGTGTATATAATTATATATTATAGGTACATAATGTGTGCTAAACACAATATGAACAAGTACTTGTTTCCAACTTGACATTTTTATAAACTATAGTCTATAGGCAGCCATAGGTACATAATGAAGCCAACACCATTATTCCACTTTCCGCTCTACAGGTTTTCATGTCCTTTAAAAAAAAATTGCTGCGAGCTATATACGCGCAAAGAGAACAATACATAATTGTGAAGAAAAGTCTGTACTCTGCAGTACGTTCATGAATCAATACGACGCAGTAGCAGCACAGTATGAGTTAAAATTAAATTGGCATTGGGAAAGGAACACAGATGTGTGCCATTGAACCTGAAACTAATCCGCCTGACATTTTTACAAATTTCTATACGACGCGGCTATGCCTCCAAATTGCTGCCTCTCAGGTCTCAGACTATAGGTATTCACATAAAGTCCCTGTAGGTACATAACATACATTGATGTAGCTATATACGCGGTTTAAATAAATCCAATGGTAAAAATTTCTCCTTCCGGTTCCACAGCTTATAATGACAGTTTCTTAAATAAAAATTTATTTCACACAAACCAGAGGCTCTCAATAACAATACTGTGCTGGCTTTAGTTCGATTTCGCTTACAGCAGCGTCAATTTGTCGCTGTATTCTTATGAAATCTATACATTTCCGGTGAAAGGATATGCCAATCCTTTCATTTTTATTAAAACCTATTAACAAAATTCCCGATTGGAAAATTTGTGAAAAAAGGTTTATTCTTTCACTTTTTTTTTTTGCCAAACAAAAGATAAAAATTCTTGCATAGCGAAAGGGGGAAAGGATTTTCATCATCAACACAACTATTCGTTACAGTTATCGTAATTATCGAAAAGACGGAAACATCTTTTGTATATACCTAATACGAGTGACAGTTTGATTTTCAATAGGAAAAATGAACATCGTATCTGACACCTCTAGAAATCCTATTTTAAGGACGATAAATCTACAAGGGGATGAAGAAAAAGAGTATATTAATTGGGTTTTCGATTTTTGCCAAAATATTATAGAAAAGAAATGCGAAATGTACCAATACTTGTATTTACAAACCATTGTTCTCTCTTTACATGTGATACCATATCATATTTAAGGATTTTTTATTTATTTTTCTTATCAGTAAATAAGATTAATTTTACGGCTCATACATTTCGTTCCTTTGGAGGAAGTCAAAAAAATAGACCTTTTAATGCCAAATGGTGAAAAAGACTCGAAGATATAAACTATTTCGGCATTTTATTTAGAATATAGTTATAGAGCTAAAATCACTAATAATAAAAATCTTACTATAGTGGTTAAAGCTATAATCGTGGTTATGAAATGCAAGATAAGTAAATGGAAATGGTTCTATAATGTAATGATATATTATAGATAATTGTTAACGAGAGAGTTTGAAAAAAAAGTAAAAAGTATTATAAAATGCATTTTTTCTTTGATTTGTTTTTTACCATACAAAAATTTGAAATACCAACTACCTAGTAAAATTATAAACTGCAAAACTATAAAAAAAAAATCTGTCAAGCCATTAACAAGATATATACTGAGATTATCCAAAAATAATAAAAATTGCTCAAAAAACCTTCAAAGCATTATTTTCGTTACGAATTGTATACCTACATGCGTACAGTATCTGATTGGTAGCCCAATTTTAAGTACCTATTTATTAATATTAAAAATTGAATTTTGAAAAAAAAAACATAACTATTTTTCAACTATTGAATTTAAAAAAAAAAAATATTCATGAAGAATTTTTTGTTAACAATCTGAAACCTTTTTTGTAAATTTGCTGCAATCGGTGCCGAACCATGCCTGTTGGCTAAATATGCAATTGCCTAGGGCGCCACTTGATTAAGGCGGTAAAATCAGTAAAATAATTTCAAAGCGAAAACTCATCAGTATGTATTCGTTGTTGTCCGAAGCGCTGAGCCATTCTTAGAAAACATGATGAATATTCTAGGCGAATTGCTTTTAAAAATTTATATGATATCCGGTGGACAAGCAGAGCAAAAGCGACTTCGTTTCTATAACAGAAAATTTATCAGAAATTTATGATTCTTTCTTTGAAACTGCAGAAAGTTCGGAATTCATGTTTTAAAGCAACTCAACTTGGAAAACGCGTTCACAAATTCAAGTTTGTATTGTCAACAGTAATTTGGAGCGAGTTTTTGTGCAAATAAATATCCTTGTGAAATGCTTCAATTAAAATCTTTTCAAATTATACATTGCGCCAGTACTTTCACATTAACCGTTCTAAGAAATCTTTGTTTGAAACATTATAAAAGAAGGCTGTAAACATTGATTCGAAAATGAACATTCAAATGCTTTCATTATCAATCTGAACAATCTCTTGAAACAATCGATCCAAAATTTAAATTTAAATATGATTTATTTTTTAACGATACCGATGGGCGATGATATTTCGCTATACGTTCTCTCGATGAGCGCTTTGTGCATTATAAATTTCTCAGCCGAAATTTAATCGAATTTCCTTGCGATTAAAAGTTAAAAGACTACGAACAACTTGAAACAATATTAACAGCAACAATTATTGACAACAAAGTTCAAAAGGATATTATTGCTAAATACCTCTTGAATGCAATAAATATATTTAACTAAACTCCTGCTGTTGTTAATGTCAAACCTTAGTAAATTTCAAACTATTAAGCTTCACACTTTTTACTTGAATTGTATCCAAATTTTTTTACAGCATTTATAAAACTATAAACGTTTCCTTAAAGTGTTGCATCAGGCAAAGCTAGCTTCTAGAATATTTAGCTTATAAAAACCTAACTTCGGTCAACAATGACCAAAGAGCGATTAACCTGTCTTGCAACTATTTCAATTGAAATAGACATGTTTAATCACATTGAAGAAGAAAAAATGGCAAAAAGATTTTCAAAAATGAAATTGCGGAGATCCGCATTTTAGTTTCAAAATTTTGTAACATTTTTTTTATCAACAGCCTTTGATTGTTATTAAATAAAACCCTATGTTTATATTGTCGTTATATTCTTCTTTTTTTTTTTTCGTTTGAGGCGGCAAAATAACAATTTGCCTAGGGCGGAAAAATTTCCAGAGATACAGATAATGAGATAGTCGAAAACCAAATATAAAAAAAAAAAATTTATGCGAGGTACTGTTAATAATGGCTAAGTGTAAAATAAGTTTTTGGAAAAATAGTAAAGATTTTTTTAATATTAATTGGTGACTTTATTGTTAATACTTACAGCATGTTTTTTTCCTATAATTAAAATCAATAGAAAAATATAGCTTTTTAATTTTATGAACACTTTTCTCTCTTTTTCTCTCTTCAAAGTACTTATAACTAAATCAATTTTTATCCTTGGAATACGAATATATCTTTTTAATCTTATAACAACACTTATATAAGAGTTTTAGTCTTTTTGTACTTCTATAAAAATCTTTACAGGATCTGAGTTTAATACCTCCTATATCAAGAGTATTTGGAGTTCAAATATCAAAAGTATTGCAATAGGAGGCTTATAAGATCATTAACAAATAATAAAATTATTAAAATATGCATTATTTTGAAGGCGCGTTGTTTTCCGAGGTAAAAGTTGAAATTAGTAGATATGTATCTCCATTATAAAGCATAATAAAAATTTGATTGACTTACAAAATAAATAATCTCACATAAGCCTCTCAGTTTTTTGACATAAGATTCACAAAAAAAAATTGTTTGTTTCTCTCTGAGAAAGTGCTAAATGAATAGATAAATATATTTTTATAAAGTTTATAAATATTTAGGTACTCTGTTCTCTTCTGAGAAAATCTCATTAGAAGAGACGCATTCTCATATAGCAAGTATCTATTCTGCAAGATTATTTTTAGCTCCCCATGACATTAGTCTAGTTAAGCTCTTGGAGCATCTTATGAGAGGAAAAATGTTACTTGGGATGTATGTACATATGTACTCGTAAAAAAATCAAACTCGAGATTTTGATCAAACTTGAAATTACGATGATATCGAAGTAAAAACAACTTCAGTCTCGCAATTCTGTCTGTCCTGTCCTTTCGGCTGCAGCCTAAACGGGTGGGTCGATTTTCTTAAAACATGGTACCTTGGGCATACCTTCGTCACATTTTTTTTTTATTTTATTTTTCGGACCGAAAATAACGGTATCTGCTGTACAAATTTTTTTTAGAAAATAATGAAAATCTTATTTTTATAAAAACCGTGTCAAAAATTAAAAAAGAAAGTCATTATTTTTTTTGCCAAAAACCATTTTTAAAAAAAAATTTATTTTTTCGATTTTCTCAAAACGGTTCAACTCATTTTGATCAATTTTTTTTGGAGAATATTTCAAAAAGTTTTAAGGGAATTGTATACCAAATTTTTCATAACAGTATTTTGTTTGATAAAAAAAAAAGTTTAACATTTTTTTTTGCAACTGATCGATTTTTATTAAACTTGGCACCAAACAAATTTTTAACATTACATATATATAGTAGATTTTAAATAAATATTAATCTTAGAACAAAAAATGACGGTACCTCCCATACAAGTGCTTAAAAGCCGGTAAAGAAAATCTCGTTTTTCTCAAAAACGGATGCTACGATTTTGTTTAAAAATTTTATGTCAGCTAATATTAGTACGGACCTACCATATTATAAGAACAAAATTTTGTATCAATTAGTACTTATCTCTCATAGAACCATTTTTTTTGGTTTTCGACTATCTCATTTTGAACCGATTTTTAGGATTTTTTTGTACACATGAGCTTCTAATAAGTTTAAATTGCATATGAAAATTTCCATAAAAATAAATTTTGGATTTGAAAAAAAATATTTTTTGAAAATTCGTTATTTAAAAAATGGAGATGTTTTTTTTTTTAAATTAATTTTTTAACTTCTCATACTAAAAATGCTAAAAAGTGGCATAACATTTTTTTTTAATTGTTCACAAAATTTAATATACTTACATTAAAAAACCGTTTTCAAACATTTTTTTCTCATAAATTGAGATTTATTTAAGAAATCAAATGTGGACATCACTTTGGTGTCAAATATAATTTCAGAGGTTGTTTAATCAATTTATTTCTAATTATATTGATATTTTAACAATTTTTTAGTCTAAACTGTAAGTTCAATACATATGTGCAACACGGTACTATATAGTTCAATAAATATGTACTAGCTAATTTATTTTTTTTTTAATCAGTAGTAGGTAGTAGAACTACTGAGACTTTAAAACCACAATGTGATCGCACATAAGAGCAAGTTCTTGCGACCCAGTCGTGTGTTTTATATTATTCTTGTTGGCAGATGAATTTGTTTGCCGGTATCGTTATTTTTGGTTCTTAAAAAAAAAAACCTTACCCAAAAAACCTAGCCCTATAGATTGTAAAAAAAATCATTTTAACCGCAAAACTTACAATTTCATGTAAAATCTTTTTTTAAAGCCAGAAATCTAGTTTTTATTTCTGTTTTAAAATCAATTTCTTTTAGCGAATAGTTTTGGAAAAATTAATTTTCATACTGAACTATGTAATTAAAAATTATGTTCAAAACTTTACGTTATTAAGTATTATTGTTAAGTATTGTTTAATATTCAATGCTCTTATCAATTTTTAGTCTTTAATAGTCTTTTAAGAAAATCAAAAATAACTAAATCTACTTCACTATACTTACTAATTGGAAATACGATATTTAGGGCGTTTTTCTTTTTTAGTTCAGAGTAGAGCTCTGAACAGAGTCTGAACACTCCGAACATACTCTGAGCGATCTCTGAACTGAGCGTGCTCTGCTCTGAGAGTTCAGTTTTATTTGAAGAAACACGCTTCACCAGCTGTCACTTTTTTATTTGTTCATAGTTGTCATTTTCTTTGTGTTCAGCTATTCAACTCCGTCTGCTCTATCAATTTATTCTGAGCTCATAGAGCGCGCTCTGAACATGCTCAGAGCGAAAAAAGAAACACAAAATTGGAGCTCTGAATGCTCTGAGCTAAAAAAAGAAACACGATTTTTTTTTGACAGTTCAGGCTCTGCTCTGAATTAAAAAAGAAAAACGCCCTTAGAGTAACTTCAACAAATGGTTGAATTCAAATTAAGAGAAACGACAAATAAATCTTTAAGTAATTAAATTTTGGTCGACTAGAGATCTAATTTTCAGTTATTAAGGTGGTATCAATCAAGACGACAATATATTTCCGCATTTTGGACAATATGCCGTTCTCATACAACATGAATCCATTTACTTAATACCTACTGGCTACTGATGAATCTATTAAAAGACAAATCTTTTAAATTGCTAACTTTAACAGGTAATATTCAATCCGTTATTGGTAAAATAGACACGTTAAGTATGTTATACTGAAATTACTGGTCCAAAATTTGACTGACGATATTTTTCTTCAGAAGTGTCTTTGGAAACCAACAATCAATAATTTAATATCCATAGTAATTATATAAGGTATTTTCGTTATCAATATTCAATATATAGGTATACTGAGAAGTGAGAAGAAACATCTTTTCAAAAGGTTTAAAATAAAAATTGAGTACGGAAATGTTATACATTTTTGAAAATAATAGTTGCGTTCTTACATTCTTATTTACCTTTATATGAACTTCTTTTTCTTTAAATGCAATTTTTTTTTTTGCAAAGTGAATTATGGACTTTCACACCAGGATCCATGACAAGAATGTGCAATATCCGTCTAAGTATAACACCTCACAGTTCGATGAATTTAAGAATGGATAATGCATTTCTTCTGTCACACATACAAGATAATGAAGTCTTCTAAAAAAGAATAAAATAAAAAAAAATAATATTACACTATTTGGGTGTTCCAAAAATATCCAAAGATATCCATGACAGTGATGCACAATGATAACAACAGCAAAATATACACAAAGCTGTCGAAACACCATCATTGTTTACCAGCAGGAGATTATCAACTTTAACAATTGAACATCAACACTCATGTGTGATTTGTAATTCTGGCTGGATGAGCACTTTATTCTTTTGAAAGAAAAAAAAAAAAAATATATGCAAAAATACTTCTTAAAGGAAATATAGCTTAGCTAAGCTATATATGTGCGTTTATATTTATATTGCATGATGAATCTCATGAAGGGTGAAATTTAAAGAAAATACTCTTACGATTCTTTTGATTTTGCCGTCAAGAATAATTTTGTTTCACATTTTTTAATGGATATTTTTAGATTCATTTCTTTAGATATAAATTATTTTTTTAAGCTGTATGTAGGTAAGTTTTCAAATGCTTATTTTGTGCCGACAGATATGTTTAATGTATATGGAACACTTGGATATTGTAACCCAGGAATGTAAGTTGCTCATTTTGTAACTTTTGTGATTTCGTAATATCTAATCAAGGATCTGATATATTATGTGTATTATAACTATATAAGTACATATGTATTGCACATACTACATAGTACCTAGAAACTTTAGTAGCTACAGCTAGTAGTCTTTCGATTTTTGATTTGGCTTGTAAATATTTGGAATAATTTTGAATGTGACATTTCGCACCCTTTCTATATCTATTTGATTTAACTGGAAATATTTAAGTCGAATTAAATAATTCATAAAATGCACTGCACAAACATATGCAGAATTTAAAACACATCGAATCGAATTCCATAAACGAGGGAAAAGTAACAGGTCTTTAGTGTTACGAATATAATTCATTCTCATTTATATTTTAACATCTTTTTTCGATAGATATACGACAGTTTGGAGCGGTTTTTTAGGGGCCAGTTATAGCTTCCATGGAAACTCATCATTGATGTAATTTCCTATTTTGAGACACTTTGAAAACAAAATCTGAGAATATTTTGATGCCAATAAGAAAGTGATGACTCAATAATTAATTTTAGTCAAAAAAAATTTTCATTTTGGCCAAACCTTACAAATCAAATGAATTTCTTTATTTCAATGATTGAACTACCTTATCATTGATCATTGAAATCTTAGAAATCGTTTATGTGAAAGGTAGGGCCAAAATGAAATATTTTTTTGACTATAAATAATAATCAAGTCATCATCTTTTTATTGGCATCAACATAATCACTGATATCGATTTTTTAGAGCCTCAAAACTGAAAATTTAAATTTTCAATGATGAGTTTCAATGAAAGCTATAACTGGCCTCTTAAAAAAATAAATTTTAGAAAAAAAAAGTTGGTACGCAATTTTTTAGTATTTATTAATTCGGATTTAAAAATTAATTTTGAACAAAATCATCTACCTATACTTATTAGCGAAATATCGAATTTTCAACAAAAAAAACGTATTTTTTTTTTTGTTTTAAGGTTTTATGTGTTGTGTAATAAATTTCATTAAAATACGTTCAACAGATAATAAGATAGTTCTATGAGAGATAGCTACCGTTTTTAATCGTTAGATACATTTTTTTTTCAATAACATGGTTGATGGTTGACGGTATACCTATACCTACTGATATGAGCTCACATAAAAATTTTAATCAAAATCGTAGCAGTCGTTTTTCGAGAAAAATAAGATTTCTCTTAATGTTTTTAAACACTTGTTTGGTAAGTACCTACCGAAATTTTTTATTATAAGAACAATTTTAGTTAAAAATCGTGATACGTGAATCCAAGGCCAGAACTAGATAATATATGTACATAACTAGTTTCTACTTTAAAAATATATCGGCATAAACGTATATTTGTGTCGTTAACAATCAAAAACAGTGCTTAATGCACTTTTTGAAAATATGGAATTTGCGTGTCAAGGAGATCTATTAGGTGGTGAAAAAATTTTGTTTTAAAACCAACTAATAAAAAAGTTATTACTATTTTAATTTTGAGTTTGGAATCAAAGCCATAACATATTTTAAACAAACAAAACTGCTTTAAAAAAAACATTCCTCGAAAGGACGAATATAAAAGGTCCATACATAATTATTTTTTAGTAAATCTAAATAAAGAACTTCCACATATCAAATAAAATTTACGGCATTCAATTATTTTTAATATTTTAGAAATTATGCGTTTTCCCTTTTTACTCGATTTCGAGGTTCAATATTTTTAGCCTCTGTTTGATTGTTAATGCCACATTTATTATGAATAGTTTAACAGAGATTTATATAGCAAAATATAAGTTATTATTTTGTTAAAATTATAAAAAAGAAAATTTTCATCGCCCTCATCAGGTAGCTATATATATTAGGGTGGAGCGTCTAATTAGCCGATTTAGCTATTCGAAAGCACTAAAAAGTTGCGTAGTTACGTAAGCTACCCGTAAAAAATAAAAAAAAAATAAAAATTGTTTTTCTTAGCCCTCTACCACAGGTCAAAGTTTTGCAAAATTGGAAAAAAGTCGTAAATTTGTTTGCTTTATTCTGTATTTCCGAAAATATAAATCCTATACAAAATAATATTTGTAGTAAAAAGAAAGATAATTAAATTTCCTTTAAAAATGTACAACAATTTATATTGTATGATTAGCCGTTCTCGAGATATATGTTAAAAGGCGCTACATAAATTCAAATTTTTCATATATTTGCGCTATGGAAATCTTTTTTATCTGGAGCGAGTCACAAGTTACATCAACCCCTTTGTTGGATAGAACTCGCGATCAGGATTTGGAAGAATTTCAAAAAACAAAATCTCTTATTGGCATGTCATTTTCGGACTTCCTTTGTCACACTCAAGCTGTTGAGCGCTGTGTGAAGATGGTGACCGAAGCTTCAGTAACAGTAGCTGGTGAAAAGGCCAGAGACGGGTTAATAAAAAATAAGATATATTCTCGAAATATATTGCCATTTTTCCACACAAAAAAAAATTACAACTTGAAAAATAAAAAGTTTAATTGGGTTAGTTTCTGAATGGCGTATTTTGAATTTTTAAGTTTTTATTTTCAAGTTTGTATTAATTTATTTATTTCCAAAAAGTCGAAACTTTGAGCTAAGGTAGAGGGCTAAAGACTTAATCCAAACTTTTTTTTCTAATGTCAAATTATTCTACTCATCGAAACGCAAAAAATGGAGGTATTCGAAATTGATACAACAACTTTTATTTTTCTCCATACATCGACGCTCCACCCTAATGTATATGTACATAGATGCCTAAGAACTTCGCTACCACCAAAATTTAAAAAACCGAGTTTCCTAGTTCTTTTACTTAGGTGACGATATTAAAAAATACTGACTGCTAATATTAATAAAAATCGACGGAGTTTCTTTCGAATTATTAAATTTTAAACTTTTATAATCAAAAAAAAAATATAATTTTGGTACCTATACAATATTTGTATGTACCTATACTCGAATTGCAATCTGTTCGTGACGACGAATTTATTTTCTCAAATTTCTCTTATTTTAGAAATTAAAACGCAATTTTTAATATCTTAACATTGATTTAAATAAGTTTTATACCATTTTGTCTAGTTTTTGTGAAAAATGTAGGCTTTTTAGATCTTTTGAATTCCATTTGTTCTTTTATTTGTCGGTCGTTGGTCGCTTTCATGTGAATAGGCCTTAAGAGTTAATTTCGAAAAACTAGTATTTTTGAATTTTGACCAATTTCTTGTAAAATAATCCTATATCTTAAATGATCGATGTTATAGGAAATACTAAATGTTTATGATTTCTTGGAATATGTACAAATTTTGCATGAACAAATTTTGAACATTTATAAGTCTCAAATGTTTTATCTCTCAGGATCCCACATCTGTAAATTAAAAATCAATTCCAATTCCTTATTTTTTTTTTCCACATTAAATATTTGTATTACACATAAACATCTGCATAAATTTGCTATATACACGCGACTTACACGCGACCTAGGATTATATTTCTTTGATTCAACAAAAAAAAACTCCTATTAGTTACCATACAAAACAATGACAGAAATCAAGACTTAAAAAAAAAGTAATAAGATGTGCAAACAAAAAAAAATTCTCACATAGAATTCTCAAAAGAAGAAAAAACACCCACTTCCGGTTTGACTGTCAAAACCCATTTGAAGTTCAGACCATATCGCATTCACATATAGAGAGCAAAGACCTATACCAATTGCTCTTCACAAAGGATATTCAATGAAATCATACTTTTTCTTTCATTTGAGTTTATGTCCTTGAATAAGATTCTTATAGCAGCGTAAAAAAACACTTGTTATAGAAAAGATCCTCTATTTTTAAGGAAGCAAAATGGAAAATTGAGAACAAATGATGAGGAAATGTTTTTACTTTCAATAGACGTACGCCGGCCGCGCCGGCCGTGCTGCCAATCCGTCCTATGACGATATAAGGGATATACGACATACGTATACATAGTTTTTTTTGTTTTTGTCTGATTGTGCGTTTTATTTTTATAGTTTTTGAAGTGGATCAAGGTTTATTGGACTTTTCTAAAATTAAAGGATCTTGGATTTTGCGTATGTCTCAAGATACGCTCTATTGTGCGTGTTACGACAGTTTGATGTATATATAGGAATATTATTTGTTCCACGTTTATAGAAAAGTACCTACTTACATACTCGAGGAAACATGAGACACTTGTTGAAAAAAAAAACTATTTAAAATTTTGAATTTATTATTCTTGAAGTAGGTCCGGAAGGATCGAGTCAAACACGTGGATATATTAAATGCAATTTTAAAAGAATTTTAAGGACATCGATTTTTGGTTTCGTGGATCTAATCAATCAGTCAAATTGCTAACTTTCTTTTCAATTTTTTTGTGAATTTTTTCGATTACAGAAATTGTTTTAGTAAATTTTTGAAAAGAAGAACTTTTTCAAAAGCTTTTTAACTTTGTTCAGGTCTTAAAATTACCTTTATTTGAACTTTCATGATGTAAAAGTATTAGCTAGCCGAAAAACATATGAGAATAATAATGAAGTCCCATTGTAATCAAACCCTCGCATACGTATTTATCAGTTGTATAGGTAAGGTAATACAAAAATCCATTAACATTGGTTCTCAATATAAGTATGCCGAATTTTTTAACTCATGGATATAGTCTCTCACACGCAGTCTTCAGTTCAGTTTATGTCCATATATATTCAAAAAAAGCAGCACTTTATACTTACTGTCCACCTTAATTCCATCAAATTAATATCCGACATTCATCTTACCATTGATTCCCCATTATAGTTTCAATTATGGCACGTATTGATGCAGTAAGTGCACACGCATCTTATATCACCTCCGATCGATGAATATGTATAAAAAAGCCCACCAAAAAGGATTAACCTCATCTAAGAAGAGAGAAAGACTGTTGCTGCTGCTATATATATGACAACGCTTAGGTATATACGGTTACTGTTCTGATATGATGTTCGTTGTTTGCCGGACAATAAGCAGCTTGAAGCATAATCCTGAATTTATGGTGGTAAATATTTTGACATCATCATCACTAGCTCTGTGGTCCCTGAGATGGTGTGATCCGATAGTGTTATTGCATTTACATAATGGCTTACGCGTTTTTCCACTTCCATATATCGTGTATAGTAGGTTGTGCACTAACTCTTTTTAACGAGGGAGTTTTGGGTGCAATGGAACAAAGCTGAGTAGATCCAGAAGGAGGGCAAGAAGTAATTTGAGCTCGGCACTCATGATGAGAGTTGTTGATTGTTTTTTTTTTTTTAACAGATACACTCAACTCATCATAGAAAATATATTTAAAGAGTTGAATCAGTAGCAGCTCGAAGGATCATCCCAGGATCATGTTCCTTTGAATCTGTATACGGTGAAGTGCGTTGACAAGTTAAGTGGAAGTGCCATTGAAATCAATCAATCTTTGTTGTACCTACTTGTAGAGAGTAAATCGGTGAAAGTGGCAATTGCGTTTGAGTTCACACCAAAAATCGGGGGAGTTAACCCTCTTCTACTGATAAAAAACGATCTTGTTGACAGTTCTAACTAATAACATGTTGCTGCACTAGAAATGATGGCCGCATCCCTATTTTGCCGCCATTCAAATGTTAAATTCCATGTGCCATTCCCTACACATCACTACAGTCTACACCATATGTGTTTCTTAAGGACATTAGAATATTACGAAAGGTATGCAATGCACATGCATATTGGTAAAGCCTGTTAAGAAAATTATATGGAAATCAACTGGTATGTTACTGTAATAAAGTGCTCTGCTGGCGTGCATCGCAACAACATGGTATTATTAGTCTGCGAACCATGAAATGAGAATTTGTTGAAACATATGGCACTTTTTTCGTTGTACGAATGAATTGACAAAGAAATAACAACGAGAATTTAAAGAAAGTAATGAATGCCTATGGAAATAACGAGACAAATAACGATCAGTTGTGTGGAAATCATCTACTATGCATTTTATAAATATTTCTACCAAACATTTTTTGAAACAGCAACACTTAGAATCAACATTAAATACGCCTTGTCAAAATTTGACAAAAAATTACACCAAGGATGATATAATAATGTACTTTTTCAAAAAAAGTAATTTGATAAGCAGGGCAATACATCTCCATTCATCTTAAAACTAGTAGAAAATAAAAACATTCAATTGAAGTGGACTTAGTTTTTGTGGATGGTGAGAAAGAATTTAATTTTTTTGCGAGAACTTAGGACGCATTCAGAAATAATTTGCCTTTAAATACAATTTTACATAGCCGGTAGTCATTTTTTTAACACGATCTGTCGGTTCTGGATATAAACGTAGTACATAATAGGAGTGTTGGAGTTGAGTTCAGTGTTTTTTGGGTATACAACTAACAACAAAATCTAGAGATTCAGATCTGATCAATCTACGTCTATGAAGGCAAAATGAATCTATAAATTGTGAAAAGTATTTGCTATTATCCAATAAATGATATTTAATGTGTTTTCCAAATGATTTTCTTGAGATGCTTACAATCTACAAAAATAAAAAAACATATTCCAAAATGTCCCAAAAAACATTTTAAGGAATATTTTTGGAAGAAGAAGTCAATTGATGATGAAAATAAAAATTACTTATAAACAAAGCACAAACGATCTACTTTAAGAAAATTGTCGACTGGTTAAAATTTCGATTTGGGGAAATTTCGTCAACACGAAAAGTCGTTTCGTTAACGTTTTCGCTGTCAATTTGCAGACCACAGAAAATTTTCGTTTATAGCTTCAGCTGCGTACTAGGCTTAATTAGTGTTCCTTAAATTAGTTTATCGATAGTTTTTAACTATAGCAAGAGCAAAAAATGTGTTTTTTTTTTTGAACCAACTTTTTGTATCTTTTTTTTTCTTAAGAAACTATATTATATGGGCAATGGGCATACCATTGAAAAATAGTATTGTCCAATGAAATATTGTGATGAAATTTTTTTCAAAAGCTGTGCTCTCTCGAAAAGATAAAATTGTTCGATAAACGTTGAAAAACGAAAAAAAAAATTATATGATTATCATTACTAGTTTTATCGATGCGAGAGTTACAGAACGTAGGAACTGACCAGATATTTAATCACCCCCGGCCGCAACTCACACCCCAAAGCGTTAAATGAATTTTATTATTCTTAAAACAAAATGATAAAATATTTGGTTAATCATGGTTAAAATTTAAAAATGTCATGTTTGGTCAAATACTGTAGAATATTTACATACTTATAACTACTGAAAAAAAAATAGTGATTTATTTGGACTTAAGTTTTTATTTTAAATTTTGAAAAAATTAGTTTCCAAATTCTCATGAACTAAACCATAATATTTTGCGAATATTTTTTTTTTTTTCAGTGTGACTCATCTTAACTTTTGAAAGTTAACCCACAAGTAAACAATCCTTATTCTGCCGTGGTTTTTTAAAATTTTTTTTTAGAGGTATAATTACCGATATTCCAGTTCATTCCATAAATTCCGAAATTTTGTATAAAATTTCTTCTAGAAAGATTTTTAGCCCTTTTCCAAAGACTTTCCAGAATAATTTCTATTTTGCGAGAATCGTTTTTTTCGATCAAATCAAAAGGGCAGATGTTATTCGCAAAAATGGGATGGTATATTTAATTCGAGGATAGGTGGTCAAAAATTTGGATTTCTGCTTCTTATAGGGTACCCAGTACTCACCTTATATATAAAACTAAAAACATGTCTTTCCTTATTATAGGCTACTGGATATATCTTCAGAAAATAAATATTTTATTTTACATAGTTCCAATTTTTGTCATCATCAAAAAATAAAAATTATTCTTAACATATGGAATTGATAATAATGTACATTGTTGAAATAGGTCATCCATTGCTACTATACCTCCACAAATCGGAAGAAATTCTTTTTTGATATTTTTCTTTTCTGTAATATTTTTTTTAAAAAAGATGACATATAATAACCATTTTGAACCTAAAGTCCCAAATTTATATAATATAGTCGCAAAGTGGATTTGATTCACAGGAAGTTTAAAAATCTTCATCGTTAAGGATCTGCAGTAGTTTGAGCAAAGCTGTCAATCAAAACATTTAAACTGAGAAAAAAATATATAAAATGTATCTACCTACATATCGCTGGCTGAATGCTTAAATGCCCCATATACAAAAAAATGATTCCTCAGAAAACGAATTTTAAGGTTTGAAACATAATTTCGTAATTTTGCATTTGAAAATTTCGACCTTTGAATTTTTATATACATGAATGGAATATTTCTTTTTTTAAATTTGAAGTCCTTGGGTTAAAAACATTTATGGTTATTTAAAAAAAAATAAAAGTTTAGAAAAAGTCAAAAATGGATATAGAACCCTTTCCATACGAATGTTAAATCTATGAAAACCAAACTGCAAATTTCCTATGGATATAGAACCTTTATGCTTTTAACATTGGGAATTCAACGATAGCAAAAATAATAATAAAATATAAAATTTCTAGCACTTCTAATTTTTCAAAATCTATTTGTAGTGATAAAAATATAAAACAAAAAGGAATATATATATATTAATATAATGGCTTAGCCCTTCCCTATATTACATTGGCTTAATTTTAAGTCGATAAAAAAAGTATGAAAAATGACAAAGTATTTTCACACTTTACAATTAAAAATACCCAACTTGAACTTTGGTTCTTAAAATTTCCTAGAAAAATACATTCAATTTTATTCGGAATTGGTTTAAAAAATACTTCAGCATTCATAGGATTAAGTTTTAGTATTTTTTCACAGTTTTTCAAATTAATTATTTTTGGTTTTTACCTTTTTTGTTTTTATCCATTTTAGTAAAAACAAAAAAAAATGCTTGAATATTATCGATAAAAACCTTATTAAAAATACTCTAAATGCATTTATATAGTTTGTGAACCTGAAGATATAGAAATAGTCTTATTAAAAATATTTTTTTCCCCTTATTTTTACCTCGTTTTTATTTTTTTAAAAATATTAAAAAAAAAAAAATATTATGGCCTTTTTTGAGAAATTATCCTTATAAACACAGCAGATATTACTTAATCAGCCCTGAAAACTATCAAAACCAGAATTGAAGCGTCGAAAAATAATCAATAAATATTTAATTAATTATAGACAGCATTTTTTGGGTTTTTAATTAATGTTTGTATTTAAATTTTATTTTAAAAATGATTTAGAAAAAAAATAAATAATAAATAAAAAATAAATTTGCAATTTGCTTTATTTCCTACCTAGTTTCAAGAACTCATTTTCTTATGTCTTAGAACGATAAAGTCACGAGATATACGATTATCTTGTAACTGTTATGTTCTTGGTTCTCATCTCTAATTCTTATAGCTCATGGAATATATACCTATATGAAGATGTATTTATTGCGTGCCTTTTTCAGTATTTTTTTTATATGGTGAAACATGAATTATCATTCCAATGATCATTCGATTATTTAGATCACTCGAATACTAATAACCTGACTATTGAAATCATTCGAGTATGCCTATCAATAAAGTAAAACAATATTTCTTACCTTTCATTATCATCCATATTTTTTTTTTAATTTGTTCACCTCCGACCTCCACTGCACGAGAGCACGACATCAACTGAAGTGATCTCGAAAATGTTACTTCTATTTATACTTTTCCAGCTGATTGCACTTTTGTCCATGGATATAGGGCACATAAGCAGGAAAAATGTCACTTGGTTTCAATAGATTGTGAGGGGTTACATGCTCTATATGCCATCTCATGTGGATATGGGGCAATTAAGCATTGAAAATATATTTGAGTGATGTTTGATCTATATCCATTGCCCATTGCAATGAGGAATTTAAGCATTAAGCGTCTGTTTTTAAAACTTTAATAGAAAAACTGCCCCACCTCGTACAAATTTTGGATATGCGGCAAATAAGCACGAACAGAACCGAAAATATGTGGTCTATGGAGCAAAACTGGTTTCTGTAACTTTATTAATAATAGAGATAGAGCAACGGGAATAGCACCAAACGAAAGAGAACATACGAATTAGTATAACTGCATCTTTAACTCAGTTTCCCGAAAAAGTGGTCTGTGGGGCATTTAAGCATTCAGCCGGCGATATGTAGTTACATACATATATGATATTCCACATTAGTTTCGGTTTTTTCACAGATCCCATCATTAGTAAAAATTGATCATCATTTATCTTAATGTCAATCACTTCTTTAAGATTTTCACACCATAAATCCGCATATTATTAAATTGTTCCATTTGATTCGCGTATCGTGTTTGAGTTCTTGTTAATTGTCTTTTAAAATCCATGAACATGATACATGCGTGAATAAACGTCAAAAGCGCGAACAAATCATTTTATTTAAATGATTACTTCCGTCAAACATGTTTTTGCAGGTGTAGAAGAAGGAAATACATTACCTATATAGATAGGAATAGGTACCAGCATACATGAATGTTAGAGCGATCTTTTGATATAGATATGATTGATTACAATTTTTGGATTAAAAACGCATTTTAAACAAATTATTGTAGTTTAAAAATAAAAATATTTAAGAAAATAGCCTTTTGGTTAAACATTGAAGATAAATTCGATAATGTTGTAGGTTTCATGGCATTGTTGTTTGTACATCATATCCAATCCAGAAGTATGGTATCCTAAGTATAACTCTAGTATCTACAACGGAACCACATCACGTACTAAAGGAAATAAAATAGGGGTTCAAGCAAGTCACGATAAGGAATTAATATTTTAAAAAGAACTTTATCTTAATTTTTTTTGAGCTTTAGGGCCAGTTTCACAGTGAACACTTAACAAAATAATTGGCACTTAATTTTCCCATTTTGGCACTTTAGGCGCAGTTTTAAGGTTCCCCCACACCAACGCGAATTTTCGGTGCCGACGACAAAACAACTATAACAACGTGTTGTTTTCATTGACAATCACGTGTTGTTATTGTTTATTTCGCCGTCGCCACCGAAAATTCGAGTTGGTGTGGGGGACCCTTTATTGTCTGAGGAAATGGCACTTAAGTGGCTAATATGGGAGTCATAAGTGTCACGTATTCCATATTTGGCACTTAAGTGACACTTATTCCAGTTTGAAACTGGCCCTAAGTGTCGTCGAAGTTGTACCTAAGCAAAGCAGGATAGGTCAGCTCGTTTTTCATTAATAGTATACCTTTACTTTGAAACTCTGTGCATTTGTGTGAATTTCTACACAAAAGTCTAACAAAGTTCATATAAAAACAAACAAAAATATCTGTGGCAATAAGACAGAGTATAGCTTATGTCGACATAAGCGTTTTTTCAGTTTTTCGATTGTTAGTAGTCTGCAGTTTGAGAGCTACTTTTCTGTCTAAACCCTATCTTGAAATTATTACTCGTTGAAAAGTTATCTTGTAATTCCTAATACAAATTTACATTAATTCTTATTACAGATTGAAGACAAAAGTATGCGTTTTTCTCGAAACCTATTTTTTTAACATAAGCTCCTCTGTCGTATTGCCACAGATATATAGAAATTCACACAAATGCACAGAGTTTCAAAGTAAAGGAACTTACCTTTTATGTTTCCTTGGTAAGTTAGATTGACAATATTATATTATGAGGTTGCATTCACTCTTTATTTGTATTAAATATAAATAAGTGTTGCTATAATAAACAACTTTGCGTTACCAGCGAAAAACTGTTTATGGATGTCAAAACAAAACAAAATTAGCTTCAGAACTAAACATTTAAAATTCCTTATGTTTTGTTAGAAAGTTCCTACATAGATCCTTACAGATAATAAAAATAAAAAAAAAGAAAAACACCATGAGGAGAAATAATTCTATAAGTTCGGGAGGATTAAGTAAATACAGTACGGAGAGCATGCAAAATAGAATGAAAGACATGGTATTTCATGAATCAAGAAAAAAGTCTGTTGTTTTCAAGCGAAAATCATCTGATTCAATGTCAAGCACATCTAAACTAAAAATACAAGAATTCTTAATCCAAGATAAAACAACATCAATTGTAAGAAGACCTTTCATTTTTTTATACACCTAAATTAATTTTCGTTTTAACTTTTTATAGAACAAGAAGGAAGTTGGAAGTGAAGCTCTCCTCCCTGATTTAAACTCAATCATTGAGAACAAAATTAAGAAATTCAAAGGAGAAGATTTCATATATTTAACCTATACAGTTCCTAAGAATAGTGAATTCTTCACTCCATATAGTTTAGCGTAATAATTTGTCTCTGAAATTATGATTAATTTGTTTAAAATATATCTATAATTTTAGAGAAGTACAATTTAAAGATATACCCAGCAAAAGTCAATATTATACAATGAGCAGACATGGAGTTACATTTTGGAGTCAAGCTGAAAATTATTTCACCGAGTTGAATCAATGGCAAAGAGAGTTTCAAATGTACATGAATATTATCAAAATTAAATCCTTTGCGAAATTTAGAATCTGGAAAGGTTTTAAAGTCTGGGAGAAGACTCTAAAATGGAGAAAATACGATGAAGCTTATATGTATTTGAGTGAAAACTTATTCTATGCTATTCCACATCTAGCATCGGCAGCACTTCAATTACGTTCTGATTTTTATCAAATGCAGAATTTAAATTTTATTAATATTGAAGGTAATCATTTTAAATATTTATACTATAGATACAATATTATGCATCAGGATTTGCTGTATATAATAAATATATTGGCGGAAAATTTTAAATAGCCTGCGATGGGTATTACCATGATAATACTTAACAAATTACTAACCTACAAAATGGTCTTAGTTTTAAACATTGTTTAACTAGTATCATCCAAATCCATCGTTTTTAGATTAATATCTGTATGTTTGTGTTTACGTGCGTACACACCGTATCACCGTATCTCAAGAACGAATAGAAAGAGATCTTGATTTTAAATAAATTTAATTTTACAAATTATAACGTCATAAGGTGCAGAAAAGGATTTAAAAAAATTCAGTTAGCGATTTTCTTACTACATCAATTTAAAAAAAAAAGTTCTAAAATATCATTCGTCTGGAATATATCGAGAAAAGAAAATGCCAATGACTTTGGCTTAATTTTATTCTACACATAATAACGTAATGAAGTTAAGTTTTGGAAAGAATTAAAAAAAAATTAATCAGACAGTTTTTTTTTAAATAAAAAAACATGCGAAAATCCTTTTTCTGCTCGAATTGTAAGTTTTTTTAAAGCAAAAAAAACTAAAAATAGTTTTTTATTGAAAAAACACTCATTTCGAGACCGAACTTCTAAATATGTACAATGTCGTTGATAATAAAGTTTGTAGAAACATTTAATTGACACTTTTTTTAAAGCAACAAAATTGCATAACAAAACTACAAAAAAAATGTTCAAAAATGTTTTTCTACTCTAATATCTCGCAAACAAACAACGTTATCGACTCTGGACCCATGTTCTGTAACTCAGCGATAACTTTTCGCGGCAAGAAACGACGAAAAATGGAACAAAACCCATAGGATTCCTATGAGTTTTGTTCCATTTTTCGCCGTTTCTCGCCGCGAAATGTTATCGCCGAGTTACAGAACATGGGTCCTGGTATAATTTAATTTTAAGCACAATGCTGTAACTGAGAATTAATGGGATTTATACAAATTTCAATTGACGATTTTTTTTAAACAAAATAAATTGCAAAATAACATTATTAAAAATTTATCAAAAATTTAGAACAAAAACATATGTAGACTTTTATTCTATACACGATGCCATACTTGATTACTGGTATGATTAAAAAAAAATCAATTGACAGTTTTTTTTTAAACAAACAAACTAAAAGAAAATGCTAAAAATTCTTGAACAATGTTTTTCGTTTCAAATATCACGGCCTTTGCACTTGATTTCATATTGAACACCCTGCTAACGTCTTCTAGGATCTTTAAGCCGGAACCACACCTATCTCGTGTGGTGTGTTGTGGAGTGGTGTGTCGCTATCGTTCCAATGTGTTTCATATGCTTAGAACCACATTTGTGAAGCGCGTTGTGTTGTGGAGTGGTGTGTTGTGGAGGAATCGCTTCTGTATCGATTGCGCCATACCACGATGTGGAGTTTACTATTTGTAAAAAAGAGAACACTTTTATTATAAACAAAAATCAAAACAACAGTCATGTCATGACATATATATCTGTACTTTTCTTTTTCAACATCACTCAACACAAGTGTGCACATTCAACGACACACCGCTCCACACCACACGAGATAGGTGTGGTTCCGGCTTTAAGCCTAGTACGCTGCTGATGCGAAACGAAAAATCCCATACAAAAATGACACAACGAAATCAGAAACGGAAAATTTCGGTTTGCTTTTCGTTTTGCAGTACGCTGTTCGAAGAGCGAAATTTATAATTGTAGCAGATTATTTGGAGAAGTCTCCGCTCCTTTTTCGCACTGAATTAATTGTACAGACTATTTATTGTGTGCGGAAAAATGACATTTGAGTTTTATTTGTGTTTTTTTTTGTTTGTCATTTTTTTACATCATGGGTTTCTCTGATTTTTTGCGTTTATATTTGATTTTGTTTTTGGAATTAGTGAAACTCTCCAAGGATATTTTCCGTTGTGTTTTCGCAAGCGTTTCGTTGTCTGTTTGGAGATCACAGGAAATTTTCGTTTCGCATCAGCAGCGTACTAGGCTTTAATTGGGAATTTTCTTATTAA
The DNA here is from genome assembly GCA_929447395.1 of Epistrophe grossulariae. Taxonomy (NCBI): domain Eukaryota; kingdom Metazoa; phylum Arthropoda; class Insecta; order Diptera; family Syrphidae; genus Epistrophe; species Epistrophe grossulariae. The sequence goes on along the minus strand of OV839568.1, from coordinate 34,106,739 downwards.
AAAATAATTTTGGATCTCTAGTTTCCAGGGGCACAATTCACAAATGGGAAGTTACTTGTGTGGGTTGCACCGAACCTTTTTTTTATTTTGTTTTATTTTATATTTAAAAACACGTTATAAAATAATTATAGTTAGCATTCCAAAATTTGATTTTTTAAGTCGCTAAGAAAATTTACATATAAAAAATACAAAAAAAAAAAACCGCTTCAATGATTTTAAAAATTGTTAACAAAATATCTAAATAATGTAATTTATTATTTGGTAAAAAATGAGTTCAAATTTTTACGGGTTGGGGTCATAATTCTGTTAGGTATGTGTCAATATACGGTTTCCAATTTTCATTAAATGAAGCCAATTAATACACATTGATATACATAGCTATATCTTCATGATTATTCCCTGATTTTGCTTTCCTCGAAATAAAGAAAAAAAAATTGAATATTCAAAATAAATTAAATGTATACCATTGGATCGCAAGAACTTACTCAGAATTTAAAAAAATGTATACTATTATTATAGTATTATTTATTAATTGGAGAAAATGTTAATAAAGCAGAAAACTCATTCATTAAATTACTGAAACAACTTCTAAAAATGTTTTGAGCTCAAAATAAAGAATATGGTCTGAAGTCTTAAAAAAATATAAATTTATGCAAACAAAACTTTAAAAATCATTAAATTGGTTTTCCTCATTTTTTATTGTACTTACATATACAAAATTTGTTTAATATAAAAAGAATGATATTCCAATTTCAATAATTTAATATAATATACAGTTAAAACCCCAATTTCAATTCATAAAATTAGTTTTTTTTTAAGGAAATTCCTGCATAAATTTATTTTAATTTTAATCAAGGTAAACAAAATTTAATTTCTTGAGTTCCAAGTTGGAAGAAAATAGCAGCATTAACTTGGCTCCACATAAGTGTCCGATTTTTTAATTTTCTTGTAAAAGATTACCAATTAAATAAACATTTTTGAACATTATTGATCACCCTTTAAATTATTTTGACCACCCCAAAAAATATTTTTTTTGAAGCGATAATTTTTTTCCATTTTTTCGTTCTTTTTTTATTTTAATTGCAAAATTTTGAAAGATGATCATTGTAAAAAAAACACAAATATCATAAATGACACCCCGTTAGAATAATCCTAACTTCCCGTGAGGCGCACACAACTATCTGATACCTATATCCATTCTTTATAGAATTACTTTAACTCCTCAATAAAATAAAAAATGCTGACAATTTTTGCGGCCAAGTTAACATAGCTGAAATATCAGTGGTTTAACTTGTTGGTCGTGGTATACAGACATAGGTACATATGTACATACATCCTTATCATTGTTATAACATGTTTCTAATTAAAGTTTGTTTACGAATCCAAAACTATAGCAAGTACAAATTTGAAAATTCCCCCATTCCCACGGGATGAAAATGTTGTACACTCCATTATCGACATGATTGCTATGTTTTCAAATGATCCATCTACATTTTGTTGAAGTAAACATTTAATTAAAGGTTTTTGTAATAACTAATTACAGACAAGAACCCAACGTTTGGCAATATAATTATTTCCTAAAATTATGCAACGACTTTTCGTCAAAGACGATAATCAATTTAAAAGGGATATTTTTAGGAGGAAATTTGCGTGGACATCATATTATTTTTTAAAAAAGTAACGACAATGGTCCAAAATTTTAACAACCAGTTGCTTTCTTAGAAAAAAAATTAAATTATTTTTTCTTTTAATATTTCGTAATTTAACAAATTCAAAATCATTCTTTATTGAAAAATTATTTTAAATTTTCTTGGAATGGCACTTCAACTATTATTTCACTTAACGTTTCAACTGATTTAAAGCAATCTTCTATGTTAAAAAATTATATCCAAAGATGCGATTAAAACAAATTTCTAGAGTGTTTTTTTGGTACAATTCAGAATTTTTAATAACTCTTCTTAATTTAAAACCATTTTAGTTTTTGTTTATAGAAATTAGTTTTGTGTAGTTTTCTTGTGTTAAATTCAAGGCAAGTTTTATCATTTTCTATGAAAAACATGATCCTGAAGTACATACATACGTAGGTACTAAATTCTCTAGAAAAGAAATTCATTACACTTTGAATTCTGATAAATTCCTCTTTTACGCAAATACTCTTTTAATTTTATATGCAGTTATTGAGGAATGGCATCCGTTTTATTTTATGGAAATTCACATGAAAATATACGAAGAAATAAAACTTAATTTCAAACATTTCCGTGATAAAGCCCGAAAATATATTTGTAAGCATGATAAAAAAAAGTAAAAAGGATTCTTTTATAAAACACAAAATTTAATTTTAAAGATGATGCATGTCATGGTGCAATTATAGCCAGAGGATTCTTTCCTACCGATGAAATTGAATTCTACCCATCTGTGAAAAAGATGCGTGAGTCAATGAGTTTTATGGATCGAGCTAGAAAAAGAAGTTTTTGTAAACTTCTCTGCAAGTAAGATTTTAAATTTTTAAAATGAGTTTAAATTGTTAATTTAAAAAAACAATATCGTAACAAAAACATTATTTTAATTGTTCTATTACAGCTTCTTAAACTATTGCGATAGAATCGTACTTATATTGCTTCATACTATTACTCGAAATAGTTTTGAAACTCTTGCGAATGCTTTGAAGGTTCACGATGAATTAGGGCCAACCGAAGAAGAATTAAAAGCAGATTTAGGCGTTGGTGTTGAAGTTGAAGCCCAACGACCTAGTGATAAACCACAGGTTTGATTTTAGTTTATATTGATAAAGCGATAAATAAATACGCTCCTCACCGCTCATGGATGACTTAGTGAAAAGTCACAATCTAAACAAAGAATTTTTCTATCTTTTAATAAATAACAAAAAGATTTAGTAATTTTAATTTTTAAATTCAATGTTTGCAATCTTTTAGAATCCTTTCTTTTTGGCAGAACTTTTGCTTAAACCTGAAAGTGTGGATATTGAACCTTCAGAGTATGTTTTTCAAATTATTTCCAACTAATAATTAATATTGTCGACTAATTTAAATCTTTAATTTACAAAGAGGTGCGATGAAAACAATTTTTCACCAGTTGACAAGCTTAATTCTAGATTCTGTTATGGAAATTAAGAGCTTTACGGAAGACTCAACATATCAAATTTTTACGGAGTATATACGAATATCAATTTTAATTTATTTTTACTTTCTCCTAATAGCGATGTTTTTTTTTTACTGTTTTCTCAAGACCATCAATAATGGGACGGCAAGAAGAACGATTAGCTGAACCACCTCCAGATTTGGCTTTTCTATTTCGAATTGATAAAGAATTTCAAGAAAATCGTAAACTCATATTTTCGGTTATACGTAATGCCTATGAGAAAGCCACTCTCTATACCGAGCGATTTGAACTGATTCGCCTTAATTATGAAGCTGACGTTAAGACAGATGCAAGCGTTATTAGAAATGAAAAAAGTATTTAAGGCAATAACTTGTGTCTTAGTTCGGTAACTCTTGATTAAATTGGTCGATAAACGTTGGAAAATACAACAAAACTTATTTTGTTTCAGTTTTCATCATTTCTCGTCGAATTTTTTCAAATTTACAGAACGTAGACATTTTTATTCTAAAAGTAATAGATTTTTAAATTGTAAAAACTCTAATTCAGGTCTAGAAGCCTTACGAGCATTTTGCGAACGCTACCATGCAAATATGCATGCAATCGATGGAATACTTCCTCATGTTAATCTTGGTTTACTTAAACTAACACAAAGTAGCTTTAAGGATACTATTACACCAGAGTGTTTAAGACTTCTCAATGTTTTAGCAATATATTTGCCTAAGTAAGTATCCTCACTATATCTTAACTTAAATAATTAAACTTAACTTATTTTTTGTCTAGACTTGCTATCTCAGAAGTGGAAAAAATTCAACTTAAGGCTGAAGAATTTGTTGCAAAAATAACATCAGCTCCAAGTACAACAACAGAACTAGTAGCACATTTAAGATATTTAACAAATGTAGAAGCAGATCTTGAAATTCTATTTAAAGAAGTTGATTATGCCCATGACTGTTTTTTGCTTATAAAAGATTTTAATATATTCATTGATCCAGAGGAAAAAGAGAAATATATGGGTGAGTAGGTTTAGTCAAAAATCTATTTTTCTTCAAATAATATGGAAAACCAAAGTCTCCCAAGCTGCGGTTTTTAAGGGATAGATAATATGAGAAGAACGTATTATTTTTTTTTTCAATTTAAATTAATAGTTTCCCTTTGATTTGGGACAAAATTGTGTGGTTTTATCTCAAAACAAATTATGAAAATTTATAAGTAAACATTTATGTACATATTTTTTTTAAATAAAGAAATATCCAAAAACATAATATATTCTATTTAATTTCACTAAAAATATAATTCATTCAATACAGATACTGAGGATCTTGTTGTTACTTGCAAGGAAACACTGCAGGAAAAACGTGGCGAAAAAGAAATATTCATTCAACAATTAAATGCGATTCTTCAAGAGGATATCAAGTTAATATTTGAAGAGATTCGTGACGTAGCGGCAGAAGCTCAAGAGTTCAAGTTTTTAGATGTGAGTAATAATTCTAACTTTGTATTTAACTTATATTATGTATGTTTGAAGTTTATGAAATTATTAACTCATTTCCGGCGGCTATAAAAGTTTTGGTGTTTTTAGAAGAAATCTCAAAAATTGCGCAATTAATATTTAGTGTTGTTTTTTTTTCAAAATGTATTTATTCAATTAATAACAAGATAAAATATTAAATTAGCAAACTATAGTTTGTTTAATTCAAAAATAATTTAACACCCCACGGTTGCCAATTATCAACTGATGATAGTTGATAAATATTGAAATTTGGTACATTAAAACTCAGTTTTTTAAAAATCCGATCAACTATTCTGTGCTAATTCATCAATTTTCTTATAACTCACAACGTTCTGCATCGTTCTCAATGATCAAAAGTTGTATATCAATTGAGTTTTTTACTATCGAATTTCAAAATTTATCAACTATCAATTGATAATTAACAACCGCAATAGGGGTGTAAGCTATTTTTTTTAAATACTAAAAAAATTTTAAGAAAATTTGAAGTCAGTTCAAAAAAATGGTTTATACAAATTTTTAAATAATACCGATATTTGAAATATTTTTGAAAAATCAAAAAAACAATACTTTCTTAAAATATTATAGATAGAGTTAAAAAAAATCTCTAAATTTAATGTCAAATTTCAAATGATTTCTTTTTCTAAATCTGAAAAAAAATTGTTTGGACATTTTGGTACCTAATAGGTGATACGAGTACCTGTATATATTTCAAAAGTAATCAAAACATTTTTTGGAAATTTTATTTTAATAAAAAAAAACATAATTCTTTATAAAAATCTGTAAAATAGTGATTTTGCCATATTTTTTGGGTATGGGGTCGAAACCTTATCGTCGTGAAAAAAACAAAAACCTTTTTTCTTTTATTGGCCTGAATTTATGAATTATGAAATTTAAGAAAAATTATTCACTGAGTGCGGAGTTCGGACTGCGGAGTTCGAAGTGTGGAGTGCGGAGTGTGGAGTGGAAATTTCAGCGTCAAAATGTTGTTGTGAACATTTTACAGAAAAAGGCAGAATTCAAAAGTTCTTACTATAGATCACAATACAAAATTTGATAAGCCTTTTTTTGATTTCTGAAAAAAACATGCAGAAAAGACTTACGAGGTTCTGAAATTTAACGGTCGATATCACAATATTTGTACGCTTCCTTATTTTTTCCACTTACAGAAAAAATCAGATGCCGATGAAACTAAACTGCAGCTTGGTGCCCTCTTAGAACGTCTCAATGAATGCCAAGAAAAAGCTCAAGAATATCGAACATATCAAAAAGATTTCAGGGTATTATTTAAAATATTTTTCGTTATACAACAATTTCTTAAATACTTTTTTATTTTTCAAGATTGACGTTACACGTTACGATGAAATGGAACATGCATTTCAAGAAATTCGTATGCGACAAAATCTTTGGAATAGCTTGGAAGAATGGGAGACCTCTTTGGAACTTTGGCAGAAACTAGGCTATCAAAATCTTAACGTTGAGGCAATGGGCAATTTAAATGCAAATATATTGAAAAGTTGTGTTCAATTTGAAAAGTATTTACCACCAAATGAGCTGGTGCCAGGTTTGAAGACTAGTGCTGAAATATTTCGAGAAAAACTTCCAGTTCTGGGTTATCTCAGAAATTCCAATCTTAAAGCTGTAATTTATCAAACCAAGTGTCAATTTATAAATTTACTAAGGTACGGTTTTTGTTTTTTTTTTTGTTTCATTGGTAGCGTCACTATAATGAAATGGAAAATATACTTGGAATGAGAATATTCCATGAGGAGAACATCCTTATTTCCAACTTCGAATCAGCTCATGCTTTTGATGAAGACATTTCAAATCAGCTTATGGATATTTCATCACAAGCAACTGGTGAAGCTCAATTAGAAAATATGCTGAGAAATATTGAGAATATTTGGAAAGAGACTGAACTTTTGATTGTTCCCCATCGTGATTCAAAAGATATCTTCATTTTGATGGGAACTGATGAATTACAAGTAGTTCTAGATGATTCTAATGTTAATATCAATACAATTGCAGCATCAAAGTATGTAGGGCCAATTAAGGCTAAAGTAGACGAATGGATCTCAATGATGGAACAATTTGGCGAAACTATGGGTAAAATTTCGAAAAACCATATTTATGCTAAAATCAAAATATCTTGTTTATCAACTCTGATTACAGAGGAATGGAGTAACTGTCAGACATCATGGATGTATCTAGAAGCTATATTTGCATCACCTGACATTCAAAGGCAATTACCAAATGAGGCAAAAATGTTTACAGCTGTAGACCGAAGTTTCAAAGAAATTATGAGAAATGCCCTTAAAATTGCTCTTGCTCTTCCTGTAATGACAAATGTTGATACCTACAATACTCTTAGAGAACACAATCGAATGTTAGATAGTATTACAAGAGGTCTTGAAGCATATTTGGAAGTGAAAAGGGTTGTGTTTCCAAGGTAACTATACTATTTAATTTTTTTTGAATTACTAATTCAGCAAAATTTTGTTTTCCTAGATTTTATTTCCTATCAAATGACGAATTGCTTGAAATACTTGCACAAACGAGAGTTCCTCAAGCTGTTCAACCACATTTACGAAAATGTTTCGATGCTATTTCAAAACTTGAATTCGGTCAAAAGGAGAGTGGTGATGGAGGCAAAATGATTGCAACAAATGATATTGTTGCAATGCTTTCTCCTGAGGGAGAAAAATTGCTCTTCGGAAAAGGACTTAAAGCACGTGGTGCTGTCGAAGAATGGCTGAGTAAGGTTGAAGAAGCAATGTTTTTGGCTGTAAAACGATACATGAAGTTTGGATATCAGTGTTATCCTGCTAAAGAACGGTATAAATGGTTTGAAGGTAGGTATATAATGAATTCATGGGTTAGGGCGAATACAAAAATGATTTCTATATACTTTCCTTAAGATCATCCAAACCAAGTTGTTCTTACTGTGTCACAGCAACAATGGGCAGCTGAGATACATGCAATTTATGATAAGCCAGATCAATTGAATGAAAATATCCTCAAAACCTTGAAAGCATTTGAAAAGAAATGTTTTGAAAATTTATCAGCTTTAGCAGCAATTACCCGCAAAGAAATAACCAATCTTTTAAGAAAAGTTCTTTGTGCTTTAATAACCGTAGATGTTCATGCCAGAGATTCAGTAACAAACTTATTGGAAAAAGGCGTTGTAAAATCGTAAGTTTCTTTATCAATGCATTTTTGTCTCCTAAGAAAAAAACGCAAAAGGTTGTTTTTAATTTTTTCAGGACAGATTTTAATTGGCTTAAGATGCTTCGTTTCTATTGGGAAGATTCAACTGAAACCATGGTCTCACAAATGGCTTCAGCCAAAATACCCTATTACTATGAATACCTTGGAGCTGGGGGTGTTTTGGTGCTAACCCCATTGACCGATCGATGTTATTTGTGCTTGATGGGTGCCCTTCAAATGGATCTGGGTGGTGCTCCAGCAGGTCCAGCTGGGACTGGAAAAACCGAAACAACAAAAGATTTGGCAAAAGCTGTTGCCAAACAGTGCGTGGTCTTTAACTGTTCAGAGGGTTTGGATTTCAAAATGATGGGTCGATTCTTTTCGGGATTGGCTCAGTGTGGAGCTTGGTGCTGTTTTGACGAATTCAATCGCATCGATATTGAAGTACTTTCGGTGATTGCTCAACAATTGATTACAATTCGAAATGCTAAAGTTGCTAATGCAAAGAGGTTTATTTTTGAAGGACGTGAGATTAAGCTGAATAAATCTTGTTCAGTTTATATAACAATGAATCCTGGATATGCTGGACGAACAGAACTGCCTGATAACCTAAAAGCCTTGTTCCGTCCAATATCGATGATGGTACCGGATTATGCCCTGATATCAGAAGTCATTCTGTATTCTGAAGGTTTTGAGGATCCTAAAATTTTAGCCCATAAAATGGTTCAAATGTATAAATTGTGTAGTGAACAGTTGAGCCAGCAAAATCACTATGACTTTGGTATGCGTGCGGTAAAAAGTGTTCTCGTGATGGCTGGTTCTTTGAAGAGATCAGCACCGAATCAGCGAGAAGACATCACACTAATAGCAGCTCTTCGAGATTCAAATATTCCCAAGTTTCTGGCTGATGATGCTTTTCTCTTTCGTGGAATTCTTTCTGATTTATTTCCTGGTGTTGAGCTGCCAGATTCATCACATCCAGAATTGCAGCAGGGAATGGTGGTTGGATTGGAGGAGAAAAATCTACAGCCAGTACCATCGACAATACGAAAATGCATTCAACTTTATGAGACCATGTGTGTGCGATGGGGTGTAATGTTGGTGGGTCCAACTGGAGGTGGAAAATCAACTGTTTTGCATGCTTTAGAATATGCCTTGACGTATTTGTTTAAAAATGAGGTGTCAGGAGCTAATTTTCGAGAAGTCGTTATACAAAAACTTAATCCGAAGTCAGTGTCAATGAATGAACTGTACGGTTATGTGAATCTTAAAACAATGGAATGGCAAGATGGGCTTCTGGGGCTTGCTGTTCGAACAGCTGTTAATAACGAAGGTAAGCTGAAATTACACAGACTTATTTAGTTTTGCCTGAAAAATCACATTTTTTAGACGAGATACATCAATGGATTGTTTGTGATGGTCCTGTAGATGCTGTTTGGATTGAAAACATGAATACAGTGTTGGATGACAACAAAATGCTTTGTTTGGCGAATTCTGAAAGAATAAAACTCACCCCCTGGGTTCATATGGTATTTGAAGTACAAGATTTAGCACAAGCATCTCCTGCAACTGTCTCTCGTTGTGGTATGGTTTATGTTGATCCTGAGGAGTTAGGTTGCTTACCACTTATACAATCATGGAGAAATGGACCAATAATGAAATTATTGTCTTCTGAACAATTGGAATTCATTCACAATCTACTTAAAACTTATTTTGATCAATTCATAAAACTAAGTATCAAGCATGGAACATTCCCAATTCATCAAGTTGTCACTTCGAAAACCTTGCTCTGTTGTGAGCTGCTGACTGCTTTGATAGAGACGTTGAAGATGACATCCCTGCAACTAGATTCAGCTAAAAGCTTGTTAACTAAACTCTTCGTATGGTCGTCACTTTGGTCGATTGCATCAAATTTTAGACAAGAATCACAAGCAGTCTTTGAGATCCACATGCGAAAAGTTCTTTCTGATGAAACACTACTCAATGAGTAAGTTAGATTCTAGAATAAAAATCTTAAACTTAAATTAAAATATCATTTCGTTAGACTCCCCGAGGATTCAATTTGGGAATATCGAGTAAATTTGGAACAAAATCAATGGGAAAAATGGCAAACAATTCTTGAACCTTTCATATTTAATCCATTGGATAAATATTTTGATATGCAAGTTCCAACTGTTGATACAACCAAATTTGGGTAATATTATAGTTTTGTTACCTATTTTTAAAAACAAACTGCTAATTGTTTGTTTGTTTTTATTCCAGATACATTTGCGAGTTATTGTTTTTAAGAAAGTTTCCTGTTATGATTACCGGTGATACGGGTGTTGGTAAAACTGTACTTGCAATGGCAACTCTGAAAAAATTAGCAAAACGAAATTTCGTTCCAGTATTGCTTAACTTTTCAGCTCAAACAAGCAGCATTCGAACACAAGAAATGATTGAAGCTCAGCTTGAGAAACGCAAACGGACTTTGTTAAGTGCGCCAATTGGAAAAAGTGTGATTATTTTTATTGATGATGTTAATATGCCTAAGTTAGATACTTACGGCAGTCAGCCACCTATTGAACTTTTAAGGTGAGCTATACAGTTATAACGGGTGATTTTTTAGCTGGTTTGGTTTTGGCAATACTGGTTTTGACAGCTGACGTGTGTTTAGTACCTTGTGTCACTGTCAAACAGCTTCAGTTTGGTTTGCAATTTAACCATGGATCGTCTTATAAATGAACAACGCTTGCAAATTATTGAATTTTACTATCAAAATTCGTGCTCGGTTCGAAATGTTCATCGCGCGCTGCTTCCATTTTATGGTCGGCATTCTCGACCTTCTGAGCAGTCTATTCGGAAGACTGTGACCAAATTTCGCACCAAATTTACTTTGTTGGACATTAAACCACCAACACGTTTACGTACTGTGCGTAGTGAAGAAAATATTGCGTCCGTATCGGCTAGTGTGACAGAAGACCGCGAAATGTCGATTCGGCGCCGTTCCCAGCAGTTAGGCCTTTGTTACAGCACTACGTGGAAAATTTTGCGGAAGGATTTGGGCGTAAAGCCTTTTAAGATACAGCTGGTGCAAGAACTAAAGCCAGCCGACCTACCACAACGCCGAATTTTTGGTGAATGGGCTCTTGGAAAGCTGGCCGAGGATCCGCTTTTTTATCGAAAAATTGTGTTCAGCGATGAGGCTCATTTTTGGTTGAATGGGTACGTAAATAAGCACAATTGCCGCATTTGGAGTGAAGATCAGCCAGAAGCATTGCAACAGCTACCAATGCATCCCGAAAAAGCCACTGTTTGGTGCGGTTTATGGGCCGGCGGCATTATTGGGCCATATTTCTTCAAAGATGATGCGAATCGCAGCGTTACTGTCAATGGTGAACGCTACCGAGCGATGATAACAAACTTTTTTTTGCCCGAAATGGAAGTTCTTGACTTGCATGATATGTGGTTTCAACAAGACGGTGCCACATGCCACACAGCACGCGAAACAATGGCGCAATTGCGAGGCGAGTTTGGTGAACAGTTAATTTCACGTTTCGGGCCGGTCAATTGGCCGCCTAGATCGTGCGATTTGACACCATTAGACTATTTTTTGTGGGGGTATGTCAAGGCTAATGTCTATAGGGACAAGCCCGCTTCGATTGACGCACTGGAAGCCAACATCCATGCATTCATTCGTGAGATACCGGCCGATATTTGTGAAAGAGTATGCCAAAATTGGACTCAGCGGATGGGCTACCTGAGACGCAGCCGCGGTCAACATTTGCACGAAATTATCTTTAAACATTAAATTGCAAGGTTCAAACTATCGATTCAAATAAATATTTCATTCATTTTTTCGAATTTTTTGTGTTTTTTTTAAAAAAAAGTTCTAAACCTCTTAAAAAATCACCCTTTAATATAACTATGCAATTTTATTTTAAATATTTCAAGAAAAACTTTGTTCTGGTGCTTTCAATGAAATTGTTACAAACGAGTAGTGATTTCAAGTTTCAAAATTGTATCAACAAATTTTAAGAAGTGAAAAGTTAGACTAAAAACCCGTATATTAGGCATTAAACTGATACGTTGGTCGATTTTTATTAAACTTGAGACCCATCAGTTTTTTTCTAGAAGATTATTATCGAAAATTATTCGTATAACCAAAAATAACGGTACCTCCAACACAAATTAAAAAAAAACACCGGTAAGGAATTTTTGACTTCACGACGAAACATAGGGAAAAAGTATGGTTTTATTTGCATATAGAAGGAAGTGACCAAAAAAGCACGATTCATCATAAACAAAAAGTTATAGTATTTTCATGCATTTTTTTTTTTAAATTTTAATGAATTTAATTTAGTACTATCGTGTTATTCTGCAATAGTTTGGACTTTATAATTAAGTTTAAATGTTCATCAACTTAATACAAAACAATTGGCTGCTTCTATCTGCTAACCGGAATTTTACAAGTGAATTAGTTTTTCACTTTCGTGGAAAAAAAATCACTCATACGCCATCCAACGATTTTTGGAAAAAAACATTCTTCTTCATATTGTTTTAGAAGAAGTTATATTCGGATATGTTTCGATTGTAGTAATAATGTGAGCAGAGCAGAGATTTGGAGGCGAAAAGCCACCCAAAAAGTCAAGTATCTCATTTTTATTTAGCTCACACTAGAGCTCATATTTTTATTCAATATTTTTTAAGATCATAATTTCGATAGTTGTGACAAGAAAAACAATTCTTTAATATTATGGAAGAAAACAGGGAAGGGAATATGAACCAAAAGTTAAATTACATATTTGAAAAAAAAAATTGTTATGAGATTGTTCAATAGAACCTCTTCGTATATATAATTTATAAAGTAGATTAATTTGTGTGTGAGAAACTGGGAATAAGAAGAAGAGAAACACAAATAATAAGGAAATTATTATTTTTGTTTTAGTGGACTGTATTGAATGAAATTCAAAATAAAGTTTTTTTGTGACCTTTAGTCCAATGCGTTTCGCCCAGGCACGACAGTTGGGCTCATTAGTTAGATGCTGTCATACCTTTCTAAGACGCAATTTTGTTGGTCGATGGTTACCGAGTCTTATACAATTTACAGCATACATACACTGCAAATTATATATTTCTAGGGGAATTTGAATAAATTCGTGTATGTATGCTGTAAATTGTATAAGAGTCGGTAACCATCGACCAACAAAATAACCACAGGCATATTGTTCATACTATAAAGACTCTTTCCATGATGTCCGTTGAAGCAGGGCTATCTCGGAAACTGTATGAAATTGTATAATTCTGTTTTATAAATATTATGTAATTTTAAACAAAATACAATGACGAAATTAACTATTTGGCATAATTTGGCCTCTGCAAAAAAAAAAGGCCCCAAAGAAATAAAATGCACGACTAGGTCGCACTTGCTCTTATGTGCAATCACACTGTGATTTTAAAAAAAATTGAAAATCATTGGAGCGGTTTTTTAAAAAAATTATTTTTATAAATAAAATTTTTTAAACATTTTTAAGAAAACAAAAATTGGTACAAAATTTTTTAGTATTTATTAATGCGGAAATAAAAACTTAATTTTGATAAAAAAATGATCTACCCAATTTCAAAATATCAAATTTTCAAAAAATAATTTTGAATTTTTTTTTTAAATCGAAAATTTATTTTTTTGAAAAGTGGTTTATTCAAACGATAGATGAATTTTTTTTCCATTAATATAATAGATCGTACTGTTATGAAGTAACATACAAATTTTAAAAAAATCGTATAGGAGTCGTTTTTGAGAAAAGTGAGACTTTCCTTACCGGTTCTTAAACTCTTGTATGAAAGGCATTTTATTTTAAAAATCAAAAAAAAATTCGGAAGATTTAGGTATAGATTATTAAAACTTTTTGAAACATTCTCCACAAAAAAATTGATTGAAAAAGATTCTATGGGAGGTACCATTTATTACCATTTTTCGGAATTTTTTTATTAAATAAATAAAAAAATACTGATTTTTTTTCAAAAGGTGTGGGCAGTGGGCACGTTTTTCAGAAAAATAGCATTTTCATTTTCTGCTAAAAAAAAAATTGTACTGCAGCTATATTTAGATTTAGATTTATTTTATATAAAATGCTTACACATTAAGACATTAATAATCTTATAGCTAGTGAAGCTTAAATTTGATAAATAAAAGTGAACTACAGATTGGAATTCTTATTTAAATTTAATTAAAATAAAACGAAATAGCTACTGTTATTTTTGGTCCTAAAAAACTGAAAAAAAACGGGACGGGTGAATGCCCAAAAAAAACCCAATGTACTAATAGTTTAAAAAAAATTGAGCCACCCGTTTTGGCTGCAACAGAAACGACAGACTGAATTACAAGACCCAGTTTTTTCGACTTTGCTATCATCGTAATGTCAACTTTGATCAAAATCTCCAGTACAATTTTTTTTACAAATCCATAACTTGTCATATAGTATGTACCTACTACCTACATATGTATGTCATATTATGTCGCAAGTGAAAATCTTATAATTGTTATGCCAATTGATTTTACTTTATAAAAATTATTAATTTTAGTTCCCATACAAAATTTCCAAGTATTGCCTCCTAATCTTCAACATTAATTATTATACTCTGCTCGAGATTGTTTGTTCTTGTTGATTCTCATTATTTTGAGTGATTTTCAAATTTTATAAATGTAATTCAATACAATAAATTGAAGTTGAAAACAGAGTAACAAATTCATTTATTTTAAAACTTTTGCCATTTTTTAATTTTTGAAATTCGTTTTTATTTAATTTAATAATAGTAATTTTTGTAAACTTTTTATATTCATTCTCAGACAATTTTTGGATTGCAAAGGATTTTACGATCGAGAAAAGTTATACTGGAAAGATGTGATCGAAGTTGCTCTTGGTGTAGGATGTGCTCCACCTGGTGGTGGTCGAAATCCACTTACTCCAAGGTATTTTTTGTTTCCATCTCTTGAAAATGATACAAAAAAAAAACAAAATTATTTAATGAATTTATTTTCTAGACTTGTTCGTCATTTTGCACTGCTCAACCTTCCCAAACCAAATAATGAAATTCTAACAACAATATTTGCTGGAATTCTATCTGGGTATAATACATACACTTGAATTCGTTATAATGTTTCAAGTTCAAAATTTCATTCGTTAAAACTTTATTCTTTGTTTTTCATTTTATTAGATTTCTTAATGACTTTTGTGCAGCTATTCGCCCACTTGCAATACCACTTTGCAATGCACTTGTCGAAGTCTATTCCCGAATAGCCGAGGAAATGCTCCCCACTCCCGATAAATCTCATTATATTTTCAATTTGAGAGACTTATCAAAGTGTGTTCAGGGTATTCTTCAATCGGATAGCTCAAATTATAGCACAGATTTACAAATGTTACGATTATTTTACCACGAAAATATGCGTGTTTATTACGATCGTTTGATTAATAGCGACGATGAAAATGCTTTCAAGATGCTGATGACAGAAGTTTGTAAAAAACATTTTGACAAAGAAGTCGTTGCTGCTGAAGGTGAAGTTTTATTATTTGGCGATTTTATGATTTTTGGACAGAATCGTGCTGAAAGAATTTATGAAGAAATCAAAGATTTTGAGAAATTAAAAAGTATTTTGATGGATTTTATGGACGATTACAATTCAAGTACTGGAAAAGATATGAAATTAATAATGTTTCAAGATGCTTTAGAACACACAGTAAGATTGGCACGCTTACTAAGAGCTGATCGTGGAAATGGACTTTTAGTAGGAGTAGCAGGAATGGGAAAGCAATCTTTAACTCGTTTAGCAGCACATGTGAATGAATATAAATGCTTTCAAATAGAATTACGACGCAACTATGATATCGTAGCTTTTCACGATGATTTACGGGCTCTTTATAGAATAGCTGGTGTAAATATACAAAATTCTAGTGGCTGTAATAATTCTTAATTGAAAAATATTTCAGATAGAAAATTCTCCACTTGTTTTCCTAATTGTCGATACACAGATTGTCGAGGAGGAATTCCTAGAAGATATCAATAATATTTTGAATTCAGGTGAAGTTCCAAATCTTTTCGAAGGTGATGAATACGAAAAAGTTATTCTTGATTCACGGGAAGCTTGTAACGAGTCGAATAAGCCTGTAAGTTCATATCTGTTTGAAATTGAATTTAAATTGAAATTTGTTTTTACTTTAACAGCAAGGATGTTCTAGAGATGACATCTACAAGTTCTTTATAAATCGTGTAAGAAATAATCTTCATGTTGTGATATCGATGAGTCCAGTTGGTGATGCATTTAGAAGACGCTGTCGAATGTTTCCGTCATTGGTTAATTGTACTACAATTGATTGGTTCTCAAGCTGGCCAGCTGAAGCACTTTACTCAGTTGCAATTGGTGTACTTCAAGATGTTGCTGAAAAACAAGAGGATAGACAGCGCTTAGCCAAGACAAGCGTTTTTATGCATAAGGTTCGAATCTAGAATTACAAACACAGCAGCTAGATATTGTTTACGGTTCCTTCTGTATATATATTCTTTTCAACTAACTTACTTTTTGGCGTTTTGGTTTAAATAGATCAAAAGTTAGAAATCTAAATTCTTAAGCTCGATACAACTTTAAAAATAACTCAAGTTAACTTTTGAGCTTTTTAAAACTTGCCTGGCTTAAGCTTTTTAATGATACAACTCAAAATGAAACTCAGAAGTGCACTTTTGGCTAAAATGTGAGTTAGTTCAGAATATCGGCAGACATTTCTGAAAAGACAAAACTGAATAGAGCTAAAATTGATAACATCCTCAAGATGTAACCGAAGGGAGCTGGTTGATGATAAAAATCTAAAATGGCTTAAAAGCTATAGTATCTACAGCTTTTAACTCAAGGTTAAAAGAGCGATAAAATATGATTCGTTTTCTCATGAAAAATTCAAAAGGGAATTTTATTTTTGATTCGATTGCTAATCTATTTTTTTTTTAATTTTATCAAAATGTTTCATTTTTTCAAATTTTTTGAATTTTTTTTTTAATTTTATCAAAATTTTTGACTTTTTTCATATTTTTCAAAATTTTTGACTTTCTTTTCAGTTTGAATTTTGTAAAAAAAATTTCAATTTTTCAAAATGTTCGACTTTTTTTTCCAAAATTTTTCAAAACTATTGACTTTTTTTTTCAAATTTTCTCAAAAATTTTTACTTTTTACAAATTTTTTAAATTTCTCAAAATATTGTATTTTTCAATTTTTTTGAATTTATAAAAAAAATTTTTACTTTTTTCATATTTTTCAAAATTTTTCCATTTTTTCAAAATTTTTGAATTTTTTCAAAATTATTGACTTGTTCCAAAATTTTTAGATTTTCTCAAAGTTTTTCATTTTTTTCAAAGTTTTTAACTTTTCAAAATTTTTTAATTTTCTCAACATTTTTGACTTTTTTCAAAATCTTTAAATTATGTTTTTTTTTGTTAAGTTACTTAGGTGTTTTAATTAAGTTATAACTGTATTTTCAGTCTGTAGAAGAAGCTTCTGTGCAGTTTTACAAGGAAATGAAACGTCATTACTACACAACCCCAAGTAGCTATTTGGAACTGCTTAAACTCTATAAGAGTATCCTTAAGAGTCGAACTGACTTAATTGTCGCTAAACGCAAGCGTATTTCAAATGGGCTAAATAAGATTCTTGAGACCAATAGAATTGTAAGAAATAATTTTAATTTTATTTAAAGTGTTTCCTTTTAAACTAAATAATTTCTCTTCTAAGATTGCTATAATGCAAAAAGATCTTGAAGTAATGGTTCCACAATTAGACGAAGAATCAACAAAAATGAAAGTTCTTTTATGCAAGCTTGAAGTGGATACAAAAAATTCAGATGCAGTAAAAGAATCAGTTGCTAAAGATGAAACTATAGCCAAAGAAAAAGCTGAACTTTGTCGAACTATAGCTGATGATGCCATGAAAGATTTGGAAATTGCAATGCCAGCTTTACAAGAAGCTGAAAATGCTTTAAAGGGTTTGAGTAAAGCTGATATAAATGAAATTAAGGCATTTTCTTCACCACCTCAATTGGTTCAATTTGTCATGGAAGCTGTTTGTATTTTACTTGGAGCTAAGTAAGTGATATTGCAGTTTTTTATTTTTTTTTTTAAGCATGAATGATACTGAGCTCGAATCATTATAGACCAACATGGGCTTCCGCTAAGTCGATAATGGCTGATGTTAACTTTTTAAAGCGTTTAATGGACTACGACAAGGAGCACATCCCAGAAGCTACTCTTAAAAAAATTAAAACTTATATTGACCACAAGGATTTTGTACCCGCGGTTTGTTAAAATTTTATTCAAAGTTTCTACAACCTTAACTAAGCTTTAAATCTTCCTTGTTTATATAGAAAATTGAAAAAGTATCCAGAGTGGCTAAGGGAGTAAGTTTATGGGTGATTGCAATTGATAAGTTTGCTAAAGTTTATAAAGTGGTTGAGCCTAAAATTAAACGTCAAAAATCCGCTGAAGCTGAACTTAATGAAGTTATGAAAGTTTTGCGTGCCAAACAACAAGAATTAGCTGATGTAGAGGCAAAAATTCAAACACTCAGAGATTCAATTGAAGTGAAGAGTCGAGAATTCAAAATCATTCAAGACAGTGTTGATCTAACATATGGAAGAATCAACAGAGCTGGTCGATTAACTTCAGCTTTGGCTGATGAAGAAATTCGTTGGAAAGAAACTGTACAGGTGGGTGTCAAACTATGTTCAAAAATGTTGTTCCATTGATTTTTAATTTGACCACATTCGTACTTATGTATAGATATTAACTAATGAACTTTGGGCAGTTCCTGGTGATGTGCTTATTTCATCAGCTTGTGTTGCCTATCTCGGTGCATTTTCTGCAGATTATCGAAGAAATCTAACCGATATTTGGGTTGCCGAATGTCAAAAACATGAAATTCCTAGCAGTGCTGAATTTAGTCTATTAGCAACACTTGGTGATGCATATGAAATGCGATCCTGGACAATGGCCGGACTACCCAGGGATACAATTTCTGTGGAGAATGGACTATATGCTACTAGGGCATTAAGATGGCCACTTATGATTGATCCACAAGAACAGGTATTGACTTTGAAATTCGAATCCTACTTGAAATTAGTATTTTCCTTAAATAATGTTCAGGCCAACCGCTGGATTAGAAATCTCGAGAAGAGCAACAATTTGTATGTTCTAAAAATGAGCGATGGAAATTTTTTACGAATTTTAGAAAATGCCATACGTCAAGGATTTCCCGTTTTACTAGAAGATATTGATGAAACTGTTGATCCAGCATTGCGACCAATTCTACAGCGAGAAACATTCATTCAGGAAGGACGGGTTTATTTGAAGCTGGGAGAAGTTGTTATTGATTATGATGATAATTTTAAGCTTTACATGACGACAAAACTATCAAATCCACATTATTTACCAGAAATTTGTATAAATGTTACGTTAGTTAATTTTCTTGTCACAGAAGCTGGACTTGAAGATCAACTTTTAGCGTAAGTCTAATTATGTATTATGTTAGATTTCAGCTCATAAAGGTTTTGGTATTAATTATTGTTTGTTTTTAGTGATATTGTAGCTATTGAATTACCAGCATTAGAAATCCAACGAAATGATCTTATTGTGAAAATAAATACTGATAAACAACAACTTTTGGCTCTGGAAGATAAAGTTCTTAAACTTCTTTTCAATTCAAAAGGAAATATTTTAGATGATGAAGAGTTGGTCGAAACACTTAATGATGCAAAGGTAAATGACTATCATAGCTTGTACCTATTTTATAAATAAATTATACTTAATGGTCTTTTTTTCTTAATTAGGAAACATCACTCATCATCGCTGCTCGACTTATTGATACTGAAGAAACTGAAAAAATGATCACTGCTACAAGAGAACGATACAGAAGTCTAGCGTCACGTGGAGCAATTCTTTATTTTGTAATTGCTGGCTTGGCTGAAATTGATCCCATGTATCAGTATAGTTTGAAATATTTCTCTATGGTTTTTTGTAATGTTATTCAAGCAGAACATCCATCAATGGATACCGAAGAACGTATTGCTCAACTTAAAGAAGAAGAACTAAAAGCCATGTTTTTGAATGTCTCACGAGGATTATTTGAAAATCACAAAATTATTTTCAGCTTTATTTTATCACTCGCTATTGAAAAACAGGTAATTATGACGAGTTAAAATTTTCTGAAATGTTTCCAATTGTATATAACCAATCTTAAGATGTAATCCTTAATAATTTATTATGTTTCCAAATATTGCAGGAAGGGCGATTACATTCATCAGAATTCAATTTTCTGACCAGAGGAATAATGGGAACTTTTGATATGAAACATAAGCCAGATTCTGTTTTTATGTCATCACAAGAGTGGTCATTATGCTGTTTTATGGACCAGTCGTTTAATGATTTCAAAGGAATTTGTGATGATGTCAAGAATAAATTCATAATAAGCATTGATGAATTTAAAGAAGTTTGATAAATACTATATAAATATGTCTTGAAACCAACTATTAATGATTTTTTTTTCTTTTTAGGTCTTTAATTTTGGAAATTCTAAAAATCGCAGTGTTATAAATTGGAATGCAAAATTGTCAAACTTTCAAAAACTCATTTTGGTAAAAGCTTTTAGAAAACAAAAATTTACTTCATGTGTAACTGCCTATGTACGAGCAACGATTGGGTCATATTTTGTAGACGTTTCTGGTGGAAGTCAACTTAAAAATGTGTAAGTTTTGCATTTTAACCAAGGTTCGAAGAGCGATAAAATATTATTTGTTCTCTCGTAAAATTTTTTTGATGTGTAAACATCTACAGCTGCGAGCAAAAAAATAGCAGTGCAGTTGAAAATATAATAAATCAAAAATAAAAAATAAAAAAGAAGTGATTGTGATTCACGTTACGTTACGTATGTTTACACATCTTAACCGTGAGATTTTTGACTTTTTTCAAAGTTTTTATTATTCTAAAAATGTTTCCCTTTTGTCATTTTTTTCAAAACTTTCGACTTTTTTCATTTTTTTTTATTTTTTTTTTTTGACTCTTCTCAAAATTTTAGATATTTTCAAATTTTTTACATTTTTTCCAAATTTTTAACTGTTCTCAAAATGATTATGATTTTTTAAATTTCTCGGGTGCCTATTGTTTCGCTTTTTTTACCTCGCATTTTTGTTGTTTCGCTTGTCTTGCAATATTATTATTTTTGTTTATTTCGTAATACCTTATTTTGTTTTTCGATCACTTCGCCCCTACTGATGCATTTTTTCCCTTGCTTTTTACTCGTTTTGCATTTTCGTTAAAAGTGCAATGAGTTATTTAGGTCAAGGTTATTTCGCTAACGGTTTATTTCGCATTTCGTTTTAATTAGGGTATTGTTTTAGCGTGGGTTTATTTTGGTTCCTACGAACTAACTCCCAAAAAACTAACATGCCACTTAAATTGAACTAAGTGCCATTACTGCGCCAAAGCACCCCCTCGAACTAACCCCAAATCCTTTAGTGTGCCCAAGCAGGGGGGTTGCAGGGGGGCAGCATTTTTTTTTTTTTACTTTTTTCAATTTTTTTTTTTAATTTTTTCAATTTTTTTTACTTTTTTCCAAAATTTGTCACTTTTTTCAATATTTTTCACTTCATAACCGAACTGAATCGATACTATTGATGAAGAATAATTTGTTTTAAGGATCTTTTCGGAACCTTGTCGCGAGAGAACCATATTCTACCTGAATTTAATTTTTCCGATCGCTCACGACCTACGATACCTACAGAAAACAAATGGATTTAGTTTGTTCGTGAGAGAACTATAAAATTTTATAGATCGAACATTATATCGTTCGCGAACTTTATTTTGTATGGTTCGTGAGAAAATCGATAAAGAATGATAATGATCCGTATTTTATGATTCTCGAGTGATATTTTACGAATCCTGATTTTAACAATTTAAGTTCCATCCAAAGGTATTTAATTTACGTATCTATTAGACAGCAAGCCTTAAAACGGGTCCAGATTTGTCATGAATAGGAAAAGTCACCATATGCGAAAATTATAATAGGTGTGTTTTATTCATTGCTGCATAGCCAGCGCAGCACAAATCTGAATAAAACGATCACTCACTAGTCACTCTATACGTTCATTTCAATGATTGAAAGCTCTATCGCCAGCACAGCCATATTTTTTTTTACTGATTTCTTTTTTGCCAGCAATAAAATTTTTTTTGTTTGCCAAGGGAAATTTTGCTGCGCTGGCTATGCAGCAATGAATAAAACATACCTAATGTAATATTTATAATTTTTATGAAATTATCTCTACATAGTCAAACCCGGTTAAACCCGGTTAACTGTAACCCGTTTAGCTAAAAAAAACCAGCTAATATGATCAACCTTTCTTATCCCCCTGTGTTTTTCAACAATTTAGGTACATAGTACCTTCAATTTACTCCGCTCGAAAACCTGAATATATTATGAAAAGCACCTGATGAGCCAGGATTTGACTACATACTTCGATAAACAAATTTACGTACTTCTTTCCTTCATTTAAATAATAAATTCTTTAACACTTGTTTCTTTTAAGGTTTTCGTATTATTTAATCAGTATTCATATTCTTCTTTCGTTTTCGTTAGATATTTAGACACTTCGAATGTAACTCCACTGGTTTTCGTACTTTCAAGTGGTTCAGATCCTATGGCAGGTTTTCTGAAATTTGCAGAAGAAATGCAGTACACCGACAAATTTTATTCCATATCGTTGGGTCAAGGGCAAGGACTAATTGCCGAAAGTTTAATTGATCGCAGCCTTAAGACCGGACATTGGGTATTCTTACAAAATTGTCATCTAGCTACATCATGGATGCAACAAATGGAAAATATTGTTCGAAGTATAACACTGGGTCTGACAAAAGCCCATCCAGATTTCCGTCTATTTCTCTCATCTATGCCAACACGATCTTTTCCGATAAGTGTACTTCAAAATTCCGTTAAACTCACAAATGAACCACCCAAAGGCATTAAAGCTAATGTCCTAGGAGCGCTGGCAGACCTTCAGAAAGATTTTTTCGAACATCATATTCTCGGAGCAAAATGGAGAGCGCTGGTCTTCGGAATTTGCATGTTTCACTCAGTTATATTGGAGAGAAGAAAATTTGGTCCACTCGGTTGGAATATTATGTACGAGTTTAACGAAAGTGATCGTGAATGTGGTATAAAAACACTCGATGTATTCATCGATAGGAAACAAAATATGGCAACCGAGGATATACCATGGGAAGCAATTGCTTACATAAACGGTGAGATCACTTGGGGTGGCAGGGTAACTGATTACTGGGATTTGCGTTGTTTAAAGACCATTTTAAAGACATTTTCATCGCCAATTATTATCGATGTTAATTATACATACAGCAGTAATCCATTCTATCGAAATCCAAGAAGAAAAACTCTTGAAGAGTATCGGGAGTATGTACAAACTTTCCCAACCGAAGAAGATCCTGAACTTTTTGGAATGAATCAAAATGCCAATATTGTTTTTCAAACCAAGGAAACAGATTTCTTTATATCGACATTATTGTTGGGACAAGCGAAGGCTGCTGGCGATGATAGTCAGTCGACGGACAACGAAACGTGTCTAGAAATGATTCAAAAGATACAAGATGTTTTAGTAAGGCGAATTTCTAGGGATAATATGCATTCAACGCTTTCAATTGTAAGTTAAAAATTACAATTTATTTAATGAGCTTCACTGGCTTTATTTAAATAATTGCAATTTCAATCCTAAATGAGCTTTCTTATATTGTATGTTTTTTCTAGCTAGATGATAAAGGTCAGATCCCATCGCTTACAACTGTTCTCATTCAAGAATCTGATCGTTATAATATTTTCTTGAAAATCGTCCACGATAGCTTAGTTAATTTAAACAAAGCTATTAAAGGATTGGTAGTCATGTCAGAATCACTGGAAGAAGTTTTTTGGTCACTTCTCAATAATATGGTTCCGAAGATGTGGACTGCTAAGAGTTTTCTTTCAATCAAGCCTCTACCAAATTATATAGCTGACTTTCAGCGAAGAATTGATTTTATACTAGATTGGGTCGAAAATGGTGCCCCACGATCGTATTGGCTAAGTGGTTTATATTTTCCCCAGTCATTTTTGACAGGAGTTCTTCAAACACATGCTCGAAAATATCTTTTACCAATTGATGCTTTGAAAATTGATTTTTCCGTTACCAATAGTGTTCTTGTGCAACAAGATTTCTTTGAAAAACGTCAGAAAGGAGAAGGGGTATACACATTTTTGCTTTAATTTTTAATAAACTTTTATGTTATACATGTTTCTTATAGGACCAAGATCTTTATGGTAATTTGACGATACCCGAAATAGGAGTCATTTGCCATGGTATTTTTATCGAAGCAGCCCGTTGGGACCGAGAGCAGGGTGGGCTTTGTGATGCTCGAGACGGAGAATTGTATTCTCGCTTACCAGCAGTACAATTTATTCCTATTCTCAAAGTAGATCCCAGTGAACGTTATGATGTAATTTATTGTTTTTTTTTTTTAATATTTCAAAAGTGTTTCATATGCATGTCATTCATAGGCTCCCCTTTATAAAACTCAAGCTCGTTCAGGTGTTTTATCTACAACTGGACATTCAACAAATTTTATTTTATCAATTTTATTAGAAAGCAAGAAACCTCCAGATTTTTGGATTCTACGTGGCACTGCATTGGTGTCAGCTGTGTCCGAAAATGATTCATAGTTTTTATTTTCGATTGATGTTATTACTGTTTACACAAAAAAAAAAGAATTGATTAATTTTCTTATTTAATAAACTTTTTTTTTTCTGGAATATTGTGAAACCAATAACGAAGTCGAAATAATAAAACTTCTTATAAATTAATTTATTTTGAAACCTACAATCACCCAATCAAACCCTGATGAAATCTTAGGCAACAAAAAGTTTAGATAACTTAATTTCTGTATGGATTTTGAATGGATTCAATTGGACACATTTTTACAATTTCCAATTGTAGTTCTACAATTAAACAACAACAACAAAAATTATACCCATTTGTTTGGTTTTAAATGTTTGTTTAATTTGTATCCGTCTTACAAACAAATTAAATTACAATATAATTATTACTTATTTCTAATTCATTCTACTCGCTGAATTTTTTTTTCTTGGAAAAAGTACGCTGCCAATAAATTTTTTGATTAATTAGTACTTTTTCAATTTATTGATTTGCGTGTGATAAAAATAGAGTGTAGACTTAAATAACTAATCACAAAAATTTAAAACAATCAAGTAATAAAGAGCTGTTTTAAAAAAAAAACTTAACTGTATAACATTTTGGTTTTATATTTGGCACGTTAATGTAATTAATTGATTGTGTTCTATTAGAACTGTAAAACTTTTTCTTTAAACAAATCACTTTTTTAGCAATTGGATTCCTATTTTGCACCAGTTCAATTAAATTTAAGTTGTAATATTAAATAAAAATAATTAAAAAAACGACTTAAACTAGAAAGATAGAAATAAATTTAATAAAAAGAACCCCCAAAAGAATATAAACTAATAAATAAAAAATAATTAAATTCATAACAAATTTGTATAAGTACTAAATTTCTTATTATAATAAATATTGCAACAAAGTTCCAATGTTTTCAATTTTGATGGAAAACTATTTTTGCTCATTTAGTTGTGCTGCCAGCCTGATTTTATGTTTCTATAACTTTTAAAATTTGGTTAAGTAAAACGACCTTAAACATTTTAAGCTTCAAAGACTTCTTTTTACGTTTGGGCTTTTCCATATGAGCCTAATGGTGGGCGATACATCGCAGGCAAAGAATAAACTTGTGGTAAGTTGAAGGCATACTTTCGTTTTCCTATATTTTTTTTAACATTATCCATTCTTGTACCCTCACTGAAATTGTAAAAAACAAAATAATTATTTCATAAACATTTAAATTTATAATTTTCGCTAATATTATTCTCAATCTTATGTTATACATAAAAATAAAACAACATTTTTTTTTACCTTCGCATAGCACTCAAAGCATTTGGCACACTTTTAGCTGGCAAATGAAATTCCTGTATTAATAAACGGCATTGTTCCAATGTCACAGCCATTCCAGTTCTATCTTTGGCGCTTTTACATGATGAAAATCTTAGTCCAGACATTGATCGACATATATCTTCGGCCAAATGAAGAATTTTCATATTTTTCGAAACATTCGATCGCAATTGTTCTTCCATTAAAAATAAAAGTTTCGTATCAGCTTGTGTGGGTAAATATGGTTCAGATTTAGTTGGAGTATCTGGAGGATTTAAGTTCAACTTGCGATAACTCATGTGATATTGTTTAAGACGTTCAAAATTATCCCAATTCGAACGGTGTTGATCACGATTGCTACCAAGGGCTTCAGCTAGAGTTGCTCTTTCGTTGATGCCAATATTAAAGAAAACTGGAGTCACTTTGAATGTAACCATTTCTCTTGTTGGCAAAATGGAGTATACAGATTCAGGCACAGGAAGCGTTACGTTAAGTGCATTACGCACACCACTCACTCGTGGTATTGGCACTGATGAAGAATCTCTAAAAAAAAAAAATAACCAAAATTTAAATAAATACATATAATAAAATCATAATATGTGTACATTTATCAAATTAATTTATCTCTAATTGAAGCTATTATTGAAGTTACTGAATATCAACGAATACTTTCAGATTTAAAAAAATTGAAATCTAAACGAAAATAAATAATAATACCTAAATTGCGCCAGTTTGTACCATAGAAATTAAATTAAAATCTATTCAATTGATCTCTTTAAGGATTAAGATTAGATCCTTTCAATGTAAAACAAACCTTTGAATGTTGCTTCTGACTAGAGTAAACCGAACTGTTAGAAGGTCCTCGATGGCAACTGACATGTCACCCCACATATCTATCTCACCTCCGTACAGCGATAGAAAACCCTCAAAATATGCAATAGGTCCCAAATCGGTCAGTAATTTTATATAGTTCTCGGTAATATTTGTTCCCCAGAGCTTAGCCATAAGAGCACTAATTAAAGCAGTGAGCTAAAAGTAAACAAGAGTTCAACATACAGATATTCTGAAAAATTACTATACTTACGGATTGAGAGAAGCATACATCTCTTCGGTATAATATATCTAAATTGGCACTATTTCTATTCATATCTTGTTGCAACCTCTGAACAGAATGCATTAGTCTTGCAGTTTTCAATAAACCATCCATTGCATGTCGAAGCTTACGCATTGATGGTCGAAGCTCTGAAACCCAATCGGTGGTCATAGATAGATCTAAACCTAAAAAAAAAAAAACAATAAACTTGTTAAGAAAAAATATAAATAGGTACAAAATATTCAAACCATCTGTAAATTTATTTCCTTTCTTTAAACGCGCCTCGACTTCAACTTCTGCTTGTAAATCAACATCATTGCCGGAACACATCGCTTCATCAACCACATTATTTTCTTGAGAAAATTGAGATTGATTGGCAACAACATCAGGAGCCGGGGTCGAAATGCCTCCTCGTTTTGTTGCTACATCTTTTGGATGTCTCAAACGAATAGCAGGACTCCCACAACGACCACAGAGAAATTTAATTTTACTCACTAAGCACATAACACTTGCTTCAATATTTAGCTGAGTGAGGTCTAGGGGTTCTGGTTCTTCAGTCGGACGATAGTAATTCGCGGAAGGACTGGTGCTCATCATTTTCGTATCTAAAAATCCAACACTCTGACTTATGATAGATGAACAATTGGGAGGCAATTCGTTTTCCCCATCGAAATTATAAGTCGAGTTCTGATAGTTCGAACAACCCGCCCCTAAATCTGTATACATTTCATCCAAAAGTTGCCCTGATCTTGGGCGATCGTCGAAATGAAAATCTTGAAAATTCATATCGGTTTCAAAATTCACTGAAGCTGGAAGTGATTGATGTGTAAGTTCTTCTTCTGATTGCTTAGCAAACAGTTGTTCGCTGTAGATTTTCATGGATTTTTGAATGGAAAATATAGCGTTTATATCGGTTAACGAAGGAGATTTCATTCGCATGTTATTTGAGTAGCCAAATTGCCTTGATGTGCTAGAATTTCGTTGGGATTTTGGCCAAAGATCAGGTGGAGCAACAACCGGCGTTGCAAAATCTTCCAATTCTGGAGATTTGAGATCTAGTGCACTTAGTTGTTGAGTGATCTTTTTAAATGGTGACATGGGCTAAAAATAATCATAATTTAAGTTAAAAGTTGGGCTAGTTTTTTCAAGTACAAAATGTAGACTTACCATCATCATATTATCAGGTTCTTCGATTATACGATGTTGTTCAATGAACGAAAAGGCTTCTTCAACAAGTCGAGGTTCCCAAATATTCAAAAGTGTTTTTGTTTTAGAAATCATTTCATTACACAACGGCATCATGCCCTTGGGATTTTTAGATTTTGCCAAACACAAGAGTTGAGACATGATTTCAACGATTTCCCGTCTTAACTGTTTTACAGCTTGCACAGCATCATTTGCAGTTTGGACTTTACACTCATTATCATCGAATTTAGAAGGAGAATCTCTTATTTGCTGAAGAAGTCTAAAACGAATTTTGCAGATAGTTTAAATAATTCCATTTAATAAAGATTTAAATTTCTACATACTTAATTAAGCCACCAGTTCGTTGTTTGCCCGCATGCCGGGTAAAGGCACCAACAGTTATTACATCTAAAACGCCTGTACGATTAAGTGAATCATTGTGTGCCCACATTCGTTGTAAGTGTAAATTAACAGGGATGAATTCCAATGATTCGTCTGTCTTAACCGATGATTGTTTGAAGTAAGGTCCTTAAGTGAAATTCAAAATTATTAATTGAAACCATTATTTTCTTCAGATTTTCACTTACCGTCTGCTTTTTCTGTCTTCTGTTTCAGAACCTGCTTTGCTTGTGAATAATCTTTCAGAAGTTTCAGATGTTTGTCTAGCAATTCAATCTGTCGACGTCTCCATTCACCGCCAAGTTCACCCATTCCAGATATTTCTTGAAGAAGTTCTTTCTCTCTCATAATCCATATTGATCTGCAAAAGTGTTGTAAAGTTCTATTAATTCATATTTTTTTTGTAAATATTAATTTTTACCCACAGTAATTGCTGTGGAATGATAAAGCAATATCGACTTTCCATAAGAATCTCTTGAACGCTTATATCACCACCCAGTCCCGAGTGTAAACGATAGGTATGAATCTGCAAATGAATACAAAAGTGAGTTTATTTTTTGTTTGTTTATTTTATTGTTCTTATTTTGCTCACCCGTGGGTTGGTGAAAACTTCAAATAATTTCTCCTGGTTTGGAATGAATAATTTAACACCCAATTTTGATGGAAGTGATTGTGATCTTCTGTGGCCTTTAATATACAAAACTGTTTATTAGTCATGGTTCTTAATGTTAAAGTTTTTGATTTGAACCTTTGAATTGCTGGTCAGTTACTTTCGCAGGTGATCTGGGTGGTCGTACGTCCGGATCTGGTGCCCATGATGCAATTGTAATAAAACCCACATCACCACCGGTTGATTTAAGAGGAATTCGAAATCTAGTTGCATCCTATGGAACAAACAAATAATTTTCCAAATTGAATTAAAGGAAATATAATTTATAAAGTAACCTGTATCACTCCAAGACTGATTTCAGCAAATCCCATAGGAATCGAAGTTTGGGATACTTTCTCAATAACATTGTACAAAGTAAATCTAACCAATGATTCGGAATTCAAATGATCACTAGCTCGGAAACAGACTGTACACAGGAACTGAGGATTTGAAGTGTTTTCAACAACTTCTGTGCGAGCATATTGTCGCCAACAGCAATCGATGCCATTACGAATTTGAACTGTAATAAGGGCGTTTGGGAAGCGGCCGTTTTCGCCTGAAGCTAAGCTATCACAAGACAGTGCTGACTCGCAAATTGGAATTTCGACGAGATCTGTAAAAAATAAAAAGAAATAAGTAAATGAACACTTCACCAAAATGTGGTTTTAAAAAAATTTAATTTATCTTGAGAAGGAAGAAAAAAATAGGGAGAGGGTAGGTGAATGTTTATCAAACTGAAAAGTTTATTTTGGTACAATCTTAACATGTTACACATGATTTGAAATCAACTATGGATGACTGTAGTAAATACTAAAAATATGCACTTTATCGCATGAACTCGCTCTTGTGGCTAACAACTAAAAAATACTTTTCAACATTTTAAATGCAAAATTGTTTAAACTATTTCGAAATACCCGATTGCAATTATATCGATCGATCAAGCCAATAAAAAGCTTAACGTGAATAATTAAAAAAAATATGGTACTTATTTTTAAAAATCATCAAAATCTTATTTCTGTAACGTAAATTTTTTGGCAAAAATTTCAGTCGCTGTTGTTATACATTGACTTTGTACATTACAGGTTAGAGCCGTTTTCGAGAAACTTTGAAAAAATCGTTGTGTGACAGCTGCAAGTTTTAAATAAGATAAAACAAAATTCGAATTTCGCCTCTAAGGAATCACACAAAAATGCTCAAATTTGAAGCAAATCGGTCAGCCCGTTTAGGCTCTGAATCACAATAAATTTGACTTTTTTCGAGTTTTATTTTTTTAGTCATGCCATGCTATGTAAATCTTTTAATCAAAAACGTTTTAGTTTTTAGTTTTTTAAAAAAAAATCTAATAGGTACATATGATCTAAAGTGGACGCCCAGAACGACCGCGACGGTGTTATTTGTTTCATAACCTCTTTTTTTCATGAAACCAATACTTGCCCTTAGACTTTAGAGCAAGTAAAAATTATGTGACAAAAATTTTACATCGATAAATTTGGCAAAAATGATTCATTTATCAAGAGAACCAAGAATCGAAACAGTCGCATACAAACTTCTATAGTGGGAGGGTGTTTTTCTAAGTTATATTTAAAATATTAAAAAAAAATATTTACATATATTTCCATCTTTGCATTAAAATGAGTATAACTTTGTTTAGAGATTTAGTATCGTGTTGCTATTTCTCATTATATCCATTATTAAATATATTCATTTGCCATTTACTTGTACGTCCATAAATTATTAAGTTTAAACTCCCTCTCTTCCGTTAAAGAAAATGTTTTTTCAACCAAGATTTTTTTTTAAAGTCTTTTGATCCTTCAATCTAATAATAAAAAAATAGTTTTTGAAAATTTTATAAACATATAGAAGTAGGTACTTGTTAAAAGCTCAAATTCGAGGGTATACTAACTATCATCCGTATAAGAAAAAAGAAAACAAAAGGAATTAAAAAAAAAATTGTCGATACTTTTTCCAATTTACCTGACAATTTTTAAATTACGAAATTTTAAACTGTTTAAAATATCTTCTGTCTCTGCAATAACCACGTCTTGTAGCCATTTTTTTTATTTAGAGAGTCGTTGTTGTTGTGTAACAGAAGGAATTCGGAGATTGGGAGTTCCATGAATCCAGAAAAAAAATTTGGCTAATTTTTTTCTTTGCTAATGAGACTTCGTCTGTTTAATTTTTAAATTAGTATAAGTACTTTTAGATAATTATAATTCTTTTATGTCTAAAAAAGTCTTGAAATCCCACTTTTGCGGTCCACAACATGAAAAATCCATTGTTTGATCTTCGGGGTTTAGTAATGGATTTCATTAACGCGAACGGTAAAGAATCGATGTAAATTTTTTCCTGATTTCAATAGGTTTGAAGCTGATACTTGTATCCGCCGACATTTGTCAACTTATTATAAAATATTTATTTTTATTCCGTACCAAAAAAACAAAAAAATGTTTCTGCCACTCCATGCAACTTTTCAATGATTTCCTCAGTTCCAAATTCAACTCTGGGCACCTGAGCGATAGGTATCAGAAAC
The DNA here is from genome assembly GCA_929447395.1 of Epistrophe grossulariae. Taxonomy (NCBI): domain Eukaryota; kingdom Metazoa; phylum Arthropoda; class Insecta; order Diptera; family Syrphidae; genus Epistrophe; species Epistrophe grossulariae. The sequence continues at coordinate 34,074,987 of OV839568.1, read as the reverse complement.
AAAATTTTGTTCTCATATTTAGCTTAAACAATGTCACGTTTTTCAATAAATTGTAAATCCCTATAGATAGAATCCAAATTTGATGTTGTTTCTTCGAATATTTTTTCTTTCCATTCAAAATTAAAAAAAAAAAAAACGAATTATGTACATAAGATGTATGAACTGATTATTCTCGAAAGAAAGATACCAAACACGTTTAGTTAAAATGACTTTTAAACCAAAAGTAATCTAATATATATCAGTCAATTCAAAGATGGAAATATGCTATGGTAGTACCAACTTCAATCAGCAACACCATTTGTCCTCAAAAACAGCTAGATACTTACAACAAATACATACTTACTTTCATAACCCATTTATCCCACTATTTAATCGAGCAATATCTTAGTAGATCTATTTATTTTGTATATTGTATTGTATTGGTAATGTAATCATTGCAATTCATGGGTAGTCATTTCAGTGTTATTTTTATATTTCGATTTAATATACAAGAGTAACTACCTAGATTCTAAACCCTAGAAGTCCTTACTTAAGATGATTTTAAAAGAAATCGTCCTATAAATTTTGTAAATCCGTTTATTAATTCATTAATTCTGGGCTATGAAACAGATTTAAAAAAAAATATAATCTTCTTCAGTTTTTCACCCCAATTAGCCCCAACTTACGTGCTGACATCGGACTCGAGATTTTAATCAAATCCGACAATCCGCAATTTTCTCTATACCTCTACCTACAGCTAATGCAGATGATTTAATTTTTTTATTAGACTTTGGCGCCAGTTATGGCATTTTCTGAATCCCAAAATTATCAAAAACTGTTACTAATGGTACCTCTCATAAAAACTGGGGGTCTAACACTTAACTTTGATATAAACGTGTTCATTGGTGCAATCGAGCATAGGCAGTTCCAAATTTAACTCGGTCGACTGTTTTCGATTCGATTAAACAAAATTGTGAACTGCCTATACTTGATTGTATCGATTAAACTCGATTAAACTCGATTAAACTCGATTGTTCTTTCTGTTTTCCCGACTTGAATTAAAATTTTTATCCAGGAGTTGAGAAATAAAAAAAAAAAATTGAAAACAGGTAGATGAATTCTATTAAAATTAGGTTTTTAATTGTTTGTTTTTTTTTAAAAACATTTAATAGAAATTTTAGAAATTAATTTTTAATAATTAAAGAATTCATATGACCAACACTTATCGTAATCTTTTGATTAACTGAAACTATTACAATTTACTTTTTGAAAGTGATGATCTTTTGTTCGTGAGCTATGATTTGTTGAAAAGACCTCAGGTCAAATGAAACAAACATCTTATAAAAATTGAAACAAATATTTTGGTATTATCAAAACATATGGCACATTATTTACAGTGATTTTTATAATGCTGGATCAAATGAGAATAAAATAAAGATTGTGCGACCACCCTAAAAAAAATAGAATAAATGTAGTTTCATTTGGCATAAGAACCAAGAATTAAAAATTTTGACATAATTAAAAGTTGACAAACTTCGTCAGTCAAATTCGCTTTTGTAAAAATTAAGTCTTTTTTTTTTCATGAACCCATCTTATTCCGGGTAAGAAGGGTAGCTACTTTCTACTAATTTACCAAAAACAAAAATATTATTTGAGATTACTTAAGATTTTATATGAATAATAATTGAATTACTTAAAACAAAACGAACATGCATTCCGTCAGAACAAAGAAAATTTCGTTTTCTTTTTATTTTCTGGATTAATCTTTTTTTTACTTTTAGTTGGATTTTTGTGTAAAATGTTTTCGAAAGAAATGTTATTAAAATGTACAAACTGATTCATTGAGGAAAATAAATTAATAACACGTATTTAATGGCTCATTATGAATGTTATGAGGAATAAATAATTTTTATTTGCCACAGCCACAAAGAAAATAAAACATGTTAGGTTTCAGGGTTAATTTTCAAACAAAAACAAAAGTTTTACGAGTTTTATTTTCAGTAAATTAAATCTAAAAAAAAAAAAAAAACAAATAATCAAAAATATTCACATGGCTATTATGTCTTTTCACCAAAGCATTATGATTAAAATTGTATAAGATCACCTTCTTCTTTGTTTGTTGTGGTTTCTTCTGGGGATTTTGCCACAGGTGTTCCTTTTTCAATGCGGTTACCCATAGCTTTTGCGATTTTAATGTTTAAAAGTTCAATCCGAAGATTAAGTTCCGCGCAACCAGCGTTTTGTAGTAAATTGTACCATTCAATGCGTTCTCGGTGGCTTGTTGCTATAATCCGCAGAGAATCGCAATTTTCAAATTCTATACAAAATAAAAAGATTAGTGTCTTAAACCTTTGTAGGGAGTTGGGTGTAATATATGTATGTATGTACCTAAAGTTATGGGATATCCTTCTGGTTCTTCTTCATTAGTTTTTATCACAGGTTTGCAGTTCTCAATAACAATTAATCCAACTGGACTAGACAACCTACTTTCGGTCTTCAGATAAAACAGGAGATTTCCTCGTAATTTGCACCATCGAAGATATTTCACTGAAAATATAATATTTTTTCTGATTAAAGGTAAATAAAGAAATTAAGTTATAATTAAAAAGAATAAATTTTTAAAAAAGTCGAAATAGGTAGGTATGTATGTACGTATCTGTAAATTATTTGTTATTTGTTGTTTCTCTCTTGTCAAGAATATTAAAAGTTAAGGTTTAACTGATAGGGCGCTTGGTTTCGCGAGAGAGAGAACTAGTGCCTAATAACTGTTAACAACTCAGGGATACAATTGTTAGTTTTCATTAATGCTTAAGCTTAAGAGACAATTATTATTATCATACGAATATTTAAACCAAAGTATAGTGGGATCTTACACTCTAAGTTTAAAAAATTCTGAATGCTCAGGAACCGGCTCCATATTAAGCTAAATTTACAACGTTTTTGTAGTGTATGAATGCAAATTTAAGTTTATATAAAAACTTGAGCCCTGAAGTCATCCTGGGGTCGGTTTAAAGCTTTTTTTTGAAAAAAAAAAAAACATGGGGTCACCCTGAACTCGCCCTGAAGTTTTCCTATGTTATTTGCTGAAGCAAGTTGAGGATTCATTTTTAAGAAAATTATATTCATGACATTAAACTTACCATTTGAACGAAATATACTATAGGTTGATCGTTCCTGTTCAACTATATACAAAAGTCCTTCTTTTTCAAATGTTGTTTCTGGATTGCTGGCAAAATCAATAAGTTCTTGTTTATTAAAGCGCATCTTTTCGTCCGTATTTTTCCACAACTGAAAGAAAAACAAAAATTAACAAGTTACAGAAGTTAAAATTAACAAAAAAAAATCGAAACAAAAATAGCAGCTCTTTTATTTTTAATAATAACAGAGAATATAATGATGTTGATTATGGAATCCGCAATTCTGGATCCGCAGTGACTCGCAGTGCTATGCTCTTTTAAATTTACCAATTTGCGTGAAAAGAAAAGAGAAAACTGTACGTATACCATAATCGACATGAATATTAAATCTATACACTCAGGTACAAGTTAAATGAATATTTTTAAGACTCGGCACTCACAAAATCCTTGTTATTTGGTTGCATTAAAATTGATGCTATTAAAACAGTTTATCAAGTTCTCTGTTTTATATGTCCAGTTTTCTGGTAGAATTTTAAGCTTAATTTATATTGTCTTTTACACCACGCTAAGTATTGACTCTGTGATAAGTTGGTATTTTTGAGTATGTTATGGTGAAAACCCCAAAGAGAAAATAAATTTTGTTACAAACACTTGTATTAAACAGAAGGTACTGATTTGGTTTTGAGAAAAATGTTCATGTTTTCACAGAATTTTATCGTTTATTACTTTGAATGACGAAGAAGAATAACGCATATTTTTTGTTGGAAATCTTATTTGATGATTAATTGAAAGATTAAAAATGTCAAAATTTCGAACAGACTTTTGATCGCTGATTGCGGTCCAAAAATACACTGGCCCAAATATTATCAATTGTGATATTTTGAGAGAAACTACTGCTGATTAAAAAAAAATTATAAATAGTAGGTACATATGTACATATGGGTGATTCTCTGCCAACTGTGATTCTTTGTGTCCAGGGCTTTATTTGTAACTTAATGTAAAAATTTCTTATGAATTTCTGGTTTGAATTGTGGAAATAAGTTTGTACTGCAATTTACATTGCAAATTGTTTAAAAATTTGCTACCCTTTCCCCTTGAATTGAAAAAGTATATGCAAAATGTCAGTACCGTGGCATGTCCCATCCTTGTTTTTCCAATTAAATCTACTATTTTCTATTAAAATACATCATTAAATAAAAATGTTGTGTTCAGAAAAGTTTGAGTACAATAGTTGCTTGATACAATTTTTAGAATATCAAGTAAAAATATTTGCTGTCTAATTAAATAATAATAATTTAATAGTGTCCTTGGATTTCATTTTAAATTGGAATTGGATAGATTTCCCGCTGAACTGCCATTTTGTTTTAAGTTTTATGGCATTTGTGTGGTACCGTTTGAAAGAGGCACTATTTATCTTTTGTTAATAAAAGTCAATTTATTTTATTAACGTAATTTTATTGTAAGAGTAACGTGTTTTTATTCTGAAATCGTGTGTCACAAAATTACCTGTCAGTACCGTGGTAGTGTTATCCAAGCGTGTTTTGAAATTTTTTGCGTTGAATTTTAGAATATTGTATTTATTTTAAAGGCAAATAAGTTAAAATTATGACGGATTATATTTTTTTCAGAAGCCTTACGATATGAGGTTATATTAAAGCCTAAATGTCAGTACCGTGGGTGTCAGTACCGTGGTATATTTATTTATAATCAACTTAAATTAAATTATTTCAAGCAATTTTGGTAAAAATCTGGTTATTTTTTTTATTAAGAATGGTACCAATACCTCGGACAAAATTTATAAAAACAAATCCGTGCAAAAAATGTTGATTTATAACCTAGTATAAAAATAAAGACTCCAACCTCAAAAAACAAATTTCAAAAACTTAAAAACATACAATTTTGAATTAAACATTGCCTTTCAAAGTTGAAAGCGTCAAAACGTAAGAGTAAATTTAGAAACTCACTAAAAATATTGTCAAAAAGAGTTAGAACGTATAAAAATTCAAAAATAAAAAATCAGTTTCAGCACCATGTCTTCGAGATTTAGTACTTTTGACGATATTTTTTGTTCCTTAAAAGTTGTAGTAAAATGCTCTTACAGATTTAATACCATGTCTATTTAAAGTCAAATAAAATAAAAAAAATTCATTTTCAATGATTTTGGATTTTAGCAAAAAAATTTTTTAAAAAATCACAGTTGGGGGAGAATCACCCATATACCTATAATAAGTAGGTACATTAAACTAATGTTTTTGTGACTAACAAAAAATGCAGTAATTAAAGGAAAAGTATGGATAACATTTTTTTATTTGCGTAGGTATTGTAGATTGTTTACTTTTTAGCGCCTAAAAATTCCTTAATTTTTGTTTACTTAGTTTTGAATGTGATAAGGGAACAAATAAATAAAATAAAGCTTACAAAGTGTAAAGTAGTAAACTTTTTGATAAATAACCTTTTATTAACCTTCTAATTAAACTCTTATTTTAGAGGTTTAGGGTCGTTAGATTCAGCACTAAGAAATTTTATGGTAGGTATATGCTTAGATTTTCCTAAAGTAAATTTGTCCGTATATTTTCTGATATTTGTATACCTACTCTCTTTTGATTCTTTATTCTCATTGTAAATTAAACCTTTCACAAAATTTAATTTTTGGAAAAATTGTATGGTAGGTATAAAAATCCTCCCCAAAATGATTGGTTTCGTAAAAAATAAAAAATCGGCATTGATATTTGATTCCATATAAATTTCGAGTTGAGAGCATGCCCAAAAGTTCATTCGTGAGAATTATATTGCAATGACTTTGACTATAGTCAGCGGTGTTTAAATAAATGGAAGTTGAAATTGTTCTTTCGAAAATCAAAAACTATTCTATTTTAAAAATTTTATAGAGCCTCAAATAATACGACACGATTTGGCTCAAGCTGATGTATGTGGAGTGGGGTGCGTTCAATCGATTACGTTTTACATCTGAATTTTCAGATTTCTGAATTTTTGGAGCTTCTGATTGGCCAGCTGTCATAAAAAGTTAGATGACTTTTAGTGACTTTTAGTTACGTTACATCTGAATTTTCAGACAAGAAATTCTCATCTGAAAATTCAGATGAAAGTTGTTTGTGGTGGGGGAAGTGCCAAAAGCACACATAAAAGCTGAACTTTATAATTTTCGTCTTGTTGGTGGTTGATTTTTTTAGTTTTTGTCATGAAAATTTAATACTTATTCAAATGAACGAACTTTTTGTTTATTGTTTAGTGAATTTTTAAATCAACAATTTTTTTAATTGATGTTTGGAAAGTTTTTCTATGTTTTTGTAAGTCATACATAACAATAAAAGGACTTTTAATGAAGGTAATGAAACCTGTTGCTGATTTAGTTACATATATTTTCATCCTCACAACTACTCACTCTCAATGTTTAATTTACAAATGTAATTAAAGTTCTATTTTACTTCGCTTCAATGTAAATCCTTTAGGTAAATGCAGGAATTTGACACAATGACTTTCGACTGAAATTTCAGATTTTTTTTGCGTTCAACGACATAAATTCAGAAATCTGAAAATTCAGATGTTAAGCTATTTTTATTGAACCCGCCCATTAACTTATTTTCAAAATCTGGATGTTAGGGTGGCCATTATTTTAATTTTTTTTAAATTGTATGTTTGTATCAAATCGTTTGGATTAAAATTAAACAATCATGGTAGTTCCATTAAAATTGTCTTGTATCCCTTTAACAATGGTTAAACTTTCGAAAAAATCTTAAAATTCATATTCAAGATCGAGTAGTTTTGTCTCCTGGGTATGGCAATTGAGGCCTCTAATTGTGATTGTTATTGCGACTGCGAATAAAAACCAAATTTATAATAGATTCATTCTTTATGGAATTAGGCAATAAAGTTCTGGCGGTAGGTATGAGTTACCGTGCCCAATTTGGATGTTATTAAATTATGCAAAGTGTGTACATTATGTACATCCGCCCAATACACAAGTACGAGTATTAGTTTTCATAGGCAGGGATTGAAATACTGTGGCCTGTGGGTGAGGAACATGAAATTACATATGGATTCTATGGATTGAAGTGGGTGTTGTTGAAAAATAATTATGAAATTTGGGTTAGCCACGCAACTAACTCTTATTGTTTTCTTGGTTTACCTGAGTTTAAACATATTTGTAATTTCGATTATTTCATTCGATACATTTCTCATTTTTCTCAAATTTAGTTAATTAAATCACAATGTTCGTAGTTTTGTCGTAATCATGATTTTCAGAAATTATTTTCACTACTTACTGGTTCTACATTAGTTTGCTTGCACTTTCTTACTGTTGAATTAGAATCATTTACATAAGATATATTTAGAAAACAATTCCAAATTTAGTTAAATTAATGTTTATTGCAATTTAATGAAAAACCCAACTGCGGAAAAACATGACAACGACTACAATTTTTCTTCTTTTTTTTTAAAATTGACAGAAAATCGTTTTTGCACTGGATGACAGTGACAGCTATTTGACAACTAGTTTTTTGTTTACTTTTTCGAAGAAATGCAGGGATGTCATGAGAATCAATTTTTGTACTGCTTTGTGGAAACCAATAACCATTACCAAATGGTTTGTTCACATTACATCGAAAGTATTGATTTCGTTTTTGTTTAATCCTTTTGCACTCTTTTCCTTTTCTCAGTTTTACAATTATAAAGGATCTCCCACAAAAACAATAATAACATCACATTGTTGTCAATGAAAACAACACATTAGCTGTGTTTTATTTTCCCCAAGATCCGAACCAGATTGGATTTGCTCACAAAAATACATGTATTACAAAAACAACATGAGATCCAACTTTGTTTTGAATTTGGATTTCCAAATCCATTTTGAACACACACCCTTAATTTGTTAATGTCGTCAGTAGTGTTAAGAAAAAAGACAAAGGGTGTATACGAATAAAAAAAACAAAGGAAAAAAAGAGTTGGGTATATAACGTATGTCACGGAGGTCCTGGGTTGATTTATTTTCCTGATCTGATCTGGATTGGATCTGGGGGAAAATAAAACGCAGCTGTTGTTATTATTAGGCGTTTTTCTTTTTTAGCCCCGAGGCGTGGCACTGAGCTTTCAAAAAGAAAACTATAGGTGCGTTTTCTTGGTAATTTATAGCTAGCGCAGCAATCAGGTACCAATAAAACGCTCCGGCTGTGTTCAAAAACGCTTTAGCCACTTTTGGTTGTGTTCACAAAGTATTTCTGCTTTCACAAAGTATTTCTGCTTCCGTGTCTCTACTAAACTACCAATATCATAGAACACATCCATTTTATGAGTGAAAAACAACATTGAGGTTCAAGTCATGAATAATTTTCAACGCGCCATCTTCATCTTCAAAGTTTAAACTTTTTTATCCACCTCCATATCCACTATTTTACTGGCAAATTTATCGGCAGTAATTGATTGTTGTTATTGTTCACCGACAGAAATTTTACTGAGGTAGCTATAAATTTACCAATAAAACGCACCTTATGTTACTTTTTAACTCGAAGCGCTCCGAGCTCTCAACTTGCATTTCTTTTTTAGCTCAGAGCTCGACCGGGGCTCGCTAGATGAGCTCGGAAAAAAATGACCGAGCACATCGAGCACAAAGCTGAGCGCGGCTCACTTCATACAATTTTCATGTAATTTAACAGATTACTAGGCATATGAGAGTTCAGTGCTCAATTGAGTTTCTTAAAAAGATCGGTGTGCTAAGGTCACGCTCTGTTCGGAGTGAGCTCTATTCGCTCAGAGCCCGCTCTGTGCCCCACTCAGGGCTAAAAAAGAAAAACGCCTATTGTTTTCGTCGTCGCCGCAACAGATTCGCGTTACCTTAAAATATTTCAATAGATTAATCCGACTAATGTTTTTAGGGCCAGTTGTACAAATATTTAAACCGTGGTTCAGCAATTTTTATCCACCGATTCCAGCGGATTAATTGAGTTTCAACAGTGGTTTACTGTTCAAGTGCGTGATAATAACCAATTACATACTTGAACCAGCGTTGAACCTTAGTTAATACGCCGAAATCGGTGAGTTAAAGGCTCTCCCAAACCAACGCGAAATCGTAGCGAATCATTCACATAACACAAAATATGACAAATATACAACGCTAAACAACAACAAAAATCTGTCGTCGGCGAATGTTTCGCGTTGGTTTGGGAGAGCCTTAAAATCTTGAACCGAGGCTGAACCACTATTGTACAACTGGCCCTTAGAGTCTTATTAGGCGTTTTTCTTTTTTAGCCCCGAGCGGGGCACAGAGCGGGCTCTGAGCGAATAGAGCTCACTCTGAACAGAGCGTGACCTGGGCGCACCGATCTATTTAAGAAACCCAATTGAGCACTGAACTCTCATATTTGGTAATCTGTCAAATTACATAAAAATTGTATGAAGTTAGCCGGGCCAGCTCTCAATTGATTGAGATCGTGAAAAAAACAGTGTGGTTGATATTTGTTTATTTACCTACTTGTCAACATTTTTCAAAAGAAAATAGGTTCAACATAAAAATAAATTACAGCAGCTGTTATAAAAATAAAGTGGTTTTAAATGAACTGCGAGGAATTAATTTTAGTCCGACTTGTTTTAAAAGTGATGTGTTCTTTTACTTCCTCTTTTTTTTTTTTAAGCGCCTAATTTTGTTTTGTCTTCCTTTGTAAATTGTTTCTAAATTCTTACGTCCATATTATTCACTCGATACATCCAGATTAAAACTTTAATCCAGATGTAAAGTATACAAATTCAATGTAAATACATCCGGATTTAAGTTTCAATCTGGATGTATGTACCAAGTGAATAATATGGGCGTTAGTCTTACTGGCGTGGCATTCAATTATTTTGAGAGTTTAAGAATTTTTAATAAAATAAAAATTGAGTAATTTGCGTTTGCAACCATTGCTAATTTTAGAATTTGTAAAAAATCAAATTTTTTAATGAAAGACAATGGTTTTCCACTTGGCTCCGATAAGAATCAATTGTTGTAGAATGGAGATGTAATATTTCCGTTTCATTCGGAATTTGTGATACCAAATTCCCCGCATTTCGAAATTCTTAACAACACATTTTTCCTGATTCGTAGCACATTTTCGATAACGATGGAATTTTTGATAGGGCTGAGTCAAATAGTGGACAAAATTAAAAAAACCAATAATATACAGGGTGTTTTGGATAAGATGCAAATAAAGGATAGAGCGGTTCGGTTAGATTGAGACAAGAGAAAAATTGTATAGAAGGGGGGGCCTATTTCCCCCCAAGGTATAGTTTTTTTTTCGAAATTTAAATAGTAAGAAAGAGAAATCTGATCTCTTCTCTTTCGCACTCTTTAAGTTTCGAATAGAGGTAAAGTTTCAAAATTTTTCGAACTAAATCATTATCAGCGATTATAGGCTCATCTTCATCTTGATGGCTTCGCTAATCTTCAAAACTATCCTAGGTATTTGGTGAATTTGTCAAGACAATAAAATCTAAATTGGGATGGACCGATTACGTGACCTTGCGCAGTGTGTAGTGCATAATGGTTATGAAGGAAACTTGGTTTGGTTCGATTCAGTGACGGGAAGAGTTTTTTTTTCGAAATAAAATTGAGCAAAACAAAATTGCATATTGTGACAGCAAAGCCCAGGAGGCCAATAATCCGGATCTATTCCCTACATAATCCCATATTGTACCTATATTTTATGAATCAATACAAAATTTAAAATTTTTTCTATTAAAATGCGTGAATTTTGGAACACCTATTATTTATATGAATAAGGTTTTTCCAAAATATCTATAGCATTGACGTAGTACATATATATATGTATATGGACTGCTACAATCAAACTCACTCGTGTAACGTGTTCCAGTTTACAGCAGCGCTCTTGGGACTCGGTAGGCGTTCCATGAAACTGCCTTTTATACGTAGAAACCAGATACTCCCTTATTTATATATACATATATTTTAAAGTAATAATGGACTATGATGCCAAAAAAAAACAATGGAAAGATCATAAAAAGTAAAAATTTACGAAAATCACAATTTACAATTTATGGGCAAATAAACCGATAAAAATTAAAACAAAATTGTTTTTTATTCAATTGACATAAAAAATAATAATTATGAAATGAATATTTAAATTTAACGATTTTTATCTAAGTATATTTATGTCGTTTTCCATTGGAAGTTTGGAAGCGTCCAGAATCAAAAAGAACTCTTCTGAAACCATTCCATTGGCAAAAAAAGGCCAACCGACGCTTCTCAGAAGAAAATCGGAAACATCGGACTCTGTTTGATTATATGCCTGTTCGATAACATGAAATGTTCACGATGATTCACCAATATAATGACAAAATTTCTAAATTGAGTAGAAGAATACTAAACTAACTTTAAATTCCATTGGATTTCAGAATGAGTTAATCCCTGAGTGAAACCAATGGAAAACGACATTAGTAACGAATATGGCCGCTCAATCCAAAAAGTGCTGGGATTTCTTGGAACGTTTTCCTGTGCAAGAAATGGATCAAAGTGCCAAGTAACTAGCAGTCCATATATAATACGTCAATGATCTATATAGGGCTGTAAAATTTGAATCCAAAATATCCTTAAAAATGGAAAATTCAGCTTAAACGCTATCCATTTAAGTATTTTTTCTTTAGGTAGGTAAATACGTATACTTAGGTTCTGTCCCAAAACAGGTTTTATGATATGTACTAACAGAATTGAAATTTCAAAATGATCATAAAAATCGAAAATCCGTATTATTTTATTGATCTTTAGTAAAACTTATCGACAAAACATTGTGTCCCTTTTGAAAAGACCTGGAGTGTAGGTATATTTATTATCATTATCACCATCGAAGCACTGAGACATCGAAAACAAGGTACTTTAACAAGCAGAAGTAGTTACCCACTTTTAAGAGAACGTTCTCTGTGCGTTGGCGTTCACAGTTCACAGATTTTAGAACAGAAAAAGTTGCACGATTCTAAACTCAACAGTCGGGATTCAACTCTGGTTTAAAGAGTTTCATGTTTTTCGTGCGATCGGTTTCACATTTACTGCACTAACCGGCCGGGCACCCTTCCCATACGTATACATATGTATAACCAGTTTATGAGTGATTTAAATTCAATTTAAAACAAAATGCCAAGTAATGCGCCAAATTTTGAATTCAATAACAACCGAAATAATGCGTATGTACATATTGGTATCTAATTTAAAAATATAATTTAAAGAGAACCATTTTAAGTGATTTATTTGCAAAAAATCTTCACCGCTTCATTCCTTTTTTTTTTAAGTGAAATTGGATATCTTCGTTTTCGTGAATCTAAAACAACCTGATTTTTTTGTTGTACCTAGAAGTTAGAACCTGTTTTACAAAGTGAATATACCTACCTACCAAGATCTTGAAGAAAAATTAACTTGTAAAAAGGTACCTACGTGCATACTTAACAACCTAATACGGCTGCCGTTCTGTACAGAGATTAAGATTGTATTTTACAGATCTAATTCGTGGAAAAAGAGATCGTTTTGTAGATCATATAAATATTCTATTGTGTGTTGTCAATCAATTGAAAAAAAGTCAATGTGTGTAATTCGGTGCGCTTAATTTTAAGTGAGTCGATAAATCAATCTTCCTTTGTGCAATCGATTTAAGAGCATTGTCACAAAAGTACATACATATTATAATAATTAAAAATTAAACAATTTATTATTATTGATGCTATCACAAGAAAATTGATATTCGAATAAAGCAATAGAATTTTATGTTCATGTGTGTCCAAAGCCTAAGCCGCTTAATTTCATGTTTTAAGTCAATTTACATATTATTTAAAATTTAAAATTATTTTTGTTAAACCGGTGAGACGAATCTTGGCATACATTATACAATTCATATACATTCATTAATAAGTATATACTATACATACATACAAACGTATGCATTCTTTGGATAAATAGGATAAATACATGAAAAAAGGTCAGTAAATTCTTACATTTATTTTCTAAAGTCTATACTTAGTCAAAGTCACTTTATCAATCTTTCTTCGCATTTGTAAATTTTATACATTATTTTCTTTCTGAATAAGATTGTTTCAGGGTTGCCGCCAATTTTATTTGGAAATATCTTTAACGTTATTTTTTTTACTAAAAACAGCAAGATTGCATTTATGTACTATGTGCAAGGCCAGTATGACACAAAAATAAATAATGTCGTCCTTAAATAAATGGGTTGTATTTAAAGTCATTTAAAACTGTTTCTAAGATTTGGAGTAGAATTAATCTATAAACTTATATTTTCATTAGTAAAAAAGGTAATTTGGTTGAAAATGTAAGCCATATTAACTGATCTATTTGATCTTAAATTGTATGTTTAATAAAACTATGGGGCATATATTCATTGATCTTCGATAGGTTTGGATTTTGTCTTTGCTAAAATAAACTTCAGTTTAAGTTATTCAAAGACAATTTAAACCCATTTTTAAATGATAACCTGAAGTCTAAAAATAAACACGACAGAAGGTTTGTTTAAGCTGTGTTTAACACTATCAAACGTCAAAACAAAAAAAAATACACAATTTGGAATTTTTCAGCTCGACTGACTTAATTTCATTTTTTTTATTCCAAGCTGTTAAAGTTTTATTTTCTTTTATATAAAAACATGTTTTTAAATTACCTTACATATTATTTATGTTTTTCTTTACAAAAAAAAAATGCACAACAATAACAAAATAATAAGACAAAATCTGCTTGCAAAATCGTGGTCAGGGTTTTTTTTTTTTGACAGATTCAAGGGAAATTATTATAAAATTGAAGTACAATATCCTTAAACCTGTTTCTAACTAAACAGAGATGCCAAATTCTTTATGAATAGCATGAATAGCAGCTGTTTCTAAATTGGGTCTTAAATTTAGACTCCGGTTTAGTTAGACTTTAGAATATGACTATGAATATGCCCGTATGAGTTTAAAAAAACGGCTATAAATGCGTCTCATTGTGATTGTTGTTTTATGTCAATGACTATTTTAAAATATAGGGTGGCGCACCAATTGTGCTACAATAAGAAATTCAAATAACTTTTTTTTTAATCGATGTATTTCATTTTTTTTTTTTAATTGGTTAGAAAATTAAATTTTATTTTAAATAGTTAGTTGTTTTTAAAGATTATAGACCGCAAATGACCTCCCGCTGTCCCACGCATATGCGGCACCTGGTCAAAAAATTATTCATTGCGGCCTGAAGAGTTGAAGGTGGGATCGCCTCAATTATTGTCGTTATGGACTGCTTTAATTCAGTTAAATTCCTGGGCTTCGTTTTATACACCTCTTGCTTGACATAACCCCATAAAAAGAAGTCTGGTGCAGTCAGGTCAGGTGACCTTGGAGGCCAGCGAAGAGTGGAGTTCCTAGAAATTAATTTGTTTGCGAATTTTTTGTTTAGCTCCGCCATAACTGGTCTGGCTATATGTGCAGTTGCTCCATCTTGCTGAAACCAAACGCTGTTGAATGGTATACGTCTTCGGCGCAGTTCTGGGTAAAAAAACTCCTTCAACATCTTTAAATAACGGTCCCCATTGACAGTAACGGTTACACGTTTTCTTCAAAGAAGTACGGCCCGACAATACACCTTGATGAAACTGCGCACCACACAGTGACTCGTTCTGGGTGCAGTTCCGTCTCATGGAGCATTTCTGGATTAGACTCATTCCATATACGGCAATTTTGCTTGTTTACATTGCCGTTAAGATCAAAATGGGCCTCATCAGACATGAACAAACAATTGATCAATGTGTTGTCTTCTTCGGCCATTGATATCATTTTTTGGCAAAATTCCAGGCGAACAGGCAAATCCTGAGGGTTTAACTTGCTAGTAATTTGGACTTTGTACGGAAACAAGTTTAAATCGTCATGAAGTGTCCGTTGTAATGACCGTCTACTAATTCCAATTTGCCCCGATAAGTTTCGGGTCGAAACGTTCGGATTGGCCTGTATTGCAGATGCTACTGCTGCGATTGTATCCTGAACCCGAACAATGGCATCTCGATGGTACGGCCTTCGTGCGATGCTTCCAGATTCGGCAAACATGTTTACAAACCTCATAATGGTCCATCTACTCGGGGGATTACCGCCAAACTCCCGCCTAAATTCCCTTTGGACGGATATGACGGACTGCAAAGCATGGTACCGTTGCACTATCCAAATTCTTTTCTCCGTATCCCAAGCATCCATTTTTATAAATCTAAATAGTAACCTACAAAATAAAAAAAAAAATAAGCCGATTACTCACACAGAAAAAAAGTTATTACGTTTTATTTTTGTAGCACGATTCGTGCGCCACCCTGTATAAACTACAGTTAGACGTTTAAACCAATCCAGGGTAATCCATCTTACACAACCGGTTTGGCAAGATGGTATATATATTTTGTGGAAAATTTTTATATCAAACAAAATCATTTAAATTTTGTTGTATGTCTATTGTCTGCCATTTATTGATTAAATTCAGTAATTAAATGTTCGTTTTAAAAGAATGCCTTTACAAGATTTAAAAAAAAAATGTTAATTTAAATTGTACAGCGAACACCCTGGTGTGCTATACTATTTCAGAAGTATAATAATAAAATCTTATTTGTACCTAGGTAGGTATGTAGATATATGAATGTGTTTTGTGGGTGCTCATTTAACTTAAATTGTGAGTGTCTGAGAAGTCTTGTAGACGTTAATTGGTTTATTAAGTCGAAAGATGGTATAGCAATTAGAGTCTGGGTGGGTTTGCAATGTGTGAGCGATGATAACTTAATTATTGAACGACACCCGTTATATTTTGAAACTGACATTCGCAGGTATTTTATCTGTAGAATTTTTTAACAGGTTTACTTTATTTTTTGTGGTGAGGTGACCATTTCTTTAAACATAAATTAAAGTTTACTTTATTTTTTAATTTATTTATAATAAAAAATATTGAAAAGTTATGGTAGCTATCTATATAAAAGTTGATATAAAGCGTTCTAACTACATATTTTGATTAGTTTTTTCAACAATCCATGTGGAATATCAAAATGTTGTAAGTTTAGGGCGAATGGTCACATTACACTTCTTTGAGTGACACCACACGATATTCAAAAGAAGACTTTCTGAGTGCATCCAGACTCAAAGTGTATTGATTCACTTTTTACTCTATTTTGCTGTCCTTTAGCTCAGGTAAATTTGAAAGTTTGTAGACAAAAAATATATTTATTAAATTAATTTCGTAGACATTTGTTAAATGTATAGACCAGTCTGTTAACTATACATTATCTTGCATTCCTTTCCATAAATTATTTGATTAGATTGTGTGTGGTAGTTTGACATTGAATTGTAAAAACATTTGGGGAAAATGAAGTTATCTCGACACTAAAATAATTTTAGTGTGGTATACAAACTAAAATTGTTAATTGTTGTATCTGTTTATTATAGATAATTTAAAGTCCCCTATTTGCATCAATGTTAAAACCATTAAGATTTTAAGAAAAATTTTGGCGATTTTATTCAAAATTATAACATAATGTACGCTGATGGAGAAATCAGAAAAAGTAGGTCATACCCGCGTCCATTGGTTGGTGCGTCCTTGTGCCAATATTCCTAACAAGTAGACCGAAAATTTCGAAAAACGGAGGGTTTGCCATTTTTTTTTTTGACAAAATTGTCTTATTTTTTGCAGTTTGATGCTTCTCAATAGATTAAACAATATTGCATTCAAAATTTGTTTTAAACAAAATGTAATCAGCCCTATCATGAATTCCATCGTAATCGGAAACTTTTCCTAATCCCGAAAAAAACAATCACCGAATCCTTTCGTAATGCAATGACTACCACTACGATGGAATCTGTGATAGTTTTTTTTCCGATATTCGTAACAAGTTTCCGATTACGATGGAATTCGTGAAAGGGCTGATTTTTGAAGTGTAAGGACTACATGAAAGCGACTAACGAACGACGAATAAAAGAACAAATAAGATTTATGTAGGTAAAACATTTCATACCTAAGCCTAAATTCCTCACAAAAACTTATAGACAAAATGGAAGAAAACTTATTTAAATTAATGTTATGATACTAAAATTTTCGTTTTAATTACTAAAATAAGATAAATTTGAGAAAATAAATTTGTCGGTGTTTCAACTTAGTACACGTCACTTAGTAGACATTTTGTTTTATTCATAACATTTTGCACGTAGTTCACGGAATAAGACCTAACCCTTCACGATTCCACGTTTGGCTGTAAAAGTTTAATTAGACTAGTAAAGGGTGTTTTTTTAGACGTGTGGTTTTCAATCTGGCAATCCTTTATTCGGAGTTGTTATTTTTGACAGCTGTCACTTGAATTATTCTCAATTTGGTTTGCCATTTCATAATGAATAGACTTACTCCTGAACACACCGTTTGCAAATCGTGCAAATTTATTACCAAAATAATGGTTCGGTTTGCGCGACGCATCGCGCGCTGCGTCCAATATTCGGTCGACATTATCGCCCAGCATTATTTCGTGTCGTGGGCCTGTGGCGTGGCTTCCAAGATCGTGCGATTTAACACCGCTGTACTATTTTTTGTGGGGTTATGTGAAGTCGCTTGTCTACGCAGATAAGCCCGAGACGATTGACGCCTTGGAAGAGAATATTCGGCGCGTTATTGCTGACATACGGCCCCAATTGCTGCAAAAAGTGGTCGAAAATTTGGCCTCTCGGCTGGAATTTATTCGAGCCAGTTGCGGCGGCCACTTGCCCGAAATCATTTTTAAAACATAATGGCAAACCCTTATCTTTATGATAAAGCTGAATTCTTGGCCATAACATTAAATTATATACGTTTAATTTCTTCTTGAAAACAACACGTCTAAAAAAAAACACCCTTTATAATTAAGACTCCTTATAATTTACCCTCTTTAGTTTGAGTTATTTTAGGATTTTTTTGTAAAAATTGCAAATGATTAGAAAGTAAAGCCGGAACTACACATATTTCGTGTGGAGTGTTGTGGGAGTAGTGTGTCGATATCGCTTCAACGTATTTCATATGCGTAGAGCCATATTTGTCTCGTGTGATGTATTGTGTTGTGGTGTGTTGTGTCGGAACGGAACTCGGAATCAATCTTTTTCCGATTGCGCCAAACTACGCTGTGTCGGAGACATATTTTTATGTGGGGAAGATGAGACTATTCTTCAGGAAGAGATTAAGTAAATAGCGAATGGAAAAAATGACATTTGGCAATACAAAACATTGATAATTATGCACACTTAGCGACACAACACACCACACCACATGTGATAGATGTAGTTCCGGCTTAAGGCTTTTCGGGATTTAAGAAAACAACAAACTAACGATTTCTCAAAAGCGAAAGAAAGTTTTGGAAAATATTAAAATTTGAAGAAGAAGATTAGTAGGTATCTAGGTTAGGTTCTTTGAGATGCATGCTATTTCGAGTTTTGCGTGGTATTAAATAACCTTAAAATTATAATATAGTCATTTTTTTTTATAATTTCAATATCTCAAAAACCTGACCTGCCTGATAGAGCAATCATGAAAGGTATTCTTGATTCTATTTATAAATTTTGTCGCACTCCGTGGGTACCTAATGATAATACTTTATCTATTAACATATTGATACGCCTGATTTATTAACAAGTTTTTGACTAACATGTGGCGAGCTCAAAACCTTCGTATAGTATGTAACAAATATACATTTATCTCAGCATTAAAATAATGTATGGCATGTATGAGCATTTAACCTGGATGATTGCGCAACTTTTTAACTTAAAATTAAATTCTGTTTGATTTTAATATAAATAAGAATCTACTAAAAATGTATTCTAGTTATCTAGACTACTGATAAATTTGTTTAGATACCTATGTTATAAAAAGTTTTAATTTGATAACTTTTTTGTTTAATTTTTATAGCTACAAGATAGTTTTAACTATAACATAGCTACGGAGAACACTAATTCTTTATTTGCAAATCTTTGTTCGCAACATTTGAACTAAATTTCTTCGACGATTATCTGTATAAACTGTATAGATATCACAAAACAACAAGATTTGTTTTAAGAAACTTAAGCTAAGTACAGACGATTGTCAGATCTTTCAATATTATCAAAACTGTCAATGGTCTGACAATAGCTAACAATTAGCTGACAATTGACATATTTCTTACATTGAAAAATTGTCCGTTCACACGGTTGGTAGATTTCTTCCCAAAGTATGACAATTTGATTGTCAGCTCTTTTTTTATTTCTCTTTAACCAACTCATTGACATTTGAGACAATGAAGAAATTGTCGGCAATTGTAAGATGTTTTCAATGAAAACATCTGACAATGACCAATGAGTCTGACAATGTCCTAATCGACTGACAATCATAAAAATTGTGTGTTCAGACGATTGTAAGATACCTGACAATTTATTGTCAGATTTTCGTCTGACAATGACGTTTCTGGCAATATTTTCAGACAAAATTGTGTGTTCAGACGATTGTAAGACATTTGGAACAGTTTTTTCACTGACAGATCTGACAATATTGTAAGATCGATAATAAATAAAAATAAATAAATAAATAAAAAAAAAAAAAAAAAAACTGTAAAATTCATATAATATAATTTCGTTACAATTCTCAACAATTATAGTGCAAAATCAATCGACACAATTATTAATAAGTACAATTTCAACTTCTAAACTAAATTCTGATAACATCTTTTAATCTTTCTATATATAATGTACACATTCACACAATACTGATAAGGTATTTATGTAAGTGCCATATGATTGCGTCAGATATATTATATTGTGTGAAACGGAAAGTATAATAATAGTATATTGTCAATAAAAAATAAATCATAATATTAAAGAGCAACAATCTAGTTTGGCTAATTCTTAAACACTAAATTAAAAATTGCTTCTTTCTTGTGGTCTAATTTATATCCAAATGAAATTGAAAACCCTATAAGATAGACGGTTATATGGTGCGATCATCACTATAATATTATATAGTGTTAATGATAAAATCAAAAGCAAACTATGTAGCTCTGTATTTATACGTATGTGATACCTATATACTAATACTAATGCCAAGAAAAAAGTATATTAATATGTAAAATAGTTATCGATTAATTGATATTTTTTTTTATTTGGGTCAATGTCCCTATGTATATCAAAAAAGATACTAAAAGCTTTTTTGGAAATAATCCAAATGAAGTGTTTTCGTTTATTTTTTTTTTTAAGTTTAATATGTTTTTGGGTCTTAAAACTAATTCATTAATTACCAATCTATTGACTGTTTATCTGACAAGTCATTGATTTTGGTATTTAGTTTTTTTTTACTATTAATTTGTTAAGAAGATAATTTATCAATCAATCGTATTAAAGAAAACCTAATTCGATATTGAAAGATGAAAAATTAATGTTCAGGTAGTTTTGTTGGAATAATAGATTAATTTACTTCATAGTTCATAGATATGTATCTACCTTATTGATGGTATGTTCATTAATAAGAGGACAAAATCCGATGAATTTGGCGATTTCACGGGGTATCAGAATAAAAGCTCGTTTTTATATTCGCGAAAATGAGTTTAAAACAAATTCTTAAGATTCGATGACTTTGAAACTTGAATTTTGTATAGGTATTATTCAGAAGTTTTTTTTTACGGTTTTTTTTTTGAGATTCAATTCATGATGAATAAATATTGTTTCTTGATACTTTTGCTTAAGAAAGCAACATATTTTCTATGGGAAAAAAGGATAGATACAACATACAAATTTTCTGTGATATTTGATATTTTCCTGTGATATTTGATTAAAGTTTTTTAGGATTTAATAGTTGATTTTTTGCCTCTATTCATATACCTAGTAATAAGAACTAGGATCTCTCATACCCAGATTAGGTACACAAATCTAAGGAAATATATTAAGCAGTTTGTCAAAGTTGAAAGTGTCAGAAATTAAAAAAATCGCTGTTCGATTGCTTACAAGAATTACTACACAGTGATGCTAGACTTTGGATGCAGGTTTTCCCACAGTGATACTCAAAAATTCCCTTTTTCCCATGGCTTTGTTATAAATATCCCACATATATTTTATTGTAATTCAGTTTTTGTTTAAAAATGAACATTTACAATCAGTGCACAAATTTAACCATTTCCACAGCAAAAAAAATTAAAATCTAAGAAATCAAGACGAATAACAAAAATAAAATTCAAATGTAATTTTTTTGCACACAGTTAATAGTTCGGGAAATTAATTATAAGCGAAAAATAAAGTGGATACTTCTTCAAATGTTGCTGCAATTATCTAGCTACTTCGCTAAACAGCGAAGTAGTGTAGATTTATAATTTATGTCATTTTTGTATGGAATTTTTCATTTTTATTTCGTACTAGGGTAAAGTAGGCAAATAGAAAAAATAAACTAAACACATTCAGATATTTAAAATGAGTTCTTTCTAGGCAAGAAAATCTTTAATTTGATCACAATTGAATACAATCTGTTTTCTTAATTAAATGAGCAATTTAGAAAAAGAAATTCAGTATAACGTAAAATCCTTTTTTTTGTACTTTGAGGTTCTAAAAATATCTTTTTCCCACTTTAGTTTATTTTACACGTTCGAAATTCAAAAGGGGATAAATCTTACGATCTGGCACCGCTCGCACTGGAACTACTCATCGCATCATTAACATAACAAAAGGTGTGTTTTATTCATTGCTGCATAGCCAGCGCAGCACAAGTCTGAAAAAAACGATCACTCACTCTATACGTTCATTTCAATAATTGAAAGCTCTATCGCCAGCACAGCCATCTTTTTTTTTACTGACTTCTTTTTCGCC
The DNA here is from genome assembly GCA_929447395.1 of Epistrophe grossulariae. Lineage (NCBI taxonomy): Eukaryota > Metazoa > Arthropoda > Insecta > Diptera > Syrphidae > Epistrophe > Epistrophe grossulariae. The sequence goes on along the minus strand of OV839568.1, from coordinate 34,053,046 downwards.
AGCAATCAAATTGTTTTTGTTTGCCAAGGGAAATTTTTCTGCGCTGGCTATGCAGCAATGAATAAAACACACTTAAAGCATTGAAAGTAAAGGGGCACTGGATCCTCCATTTTCTTAAATTTGGACAGACTGATACACAGAACTGAACAAAAGTGGAAAAAGGCTACTGACTGATACTGTGTACCTATTTGCTTTGGTCATCTGCATAGTCATTATTGATAATCTAATGAGCCAGAAGTCCACAATAAACTGTCAGCCCTATCGGGAAAGAAATTTCCCCAGAGTTTTTTCCCATTTTGGGAAATTCGCTATCACAAATCATCTTGGGAAAATATTTAGCAAAAAAACTATCGTGAATAATTTGTCCAGGGTACTTTTTCCTTAATATGTCAATGCAAACATTTCCCCAATTAAGTTCTTGGGGAAAAATTATTTCGTGCAGGAGATTCGCGATTGGAAATATTCTTTCCCCGGTATTTTTTCGTTTTTCCGGGGAAAAAGATTTCCCATTTAGTTGGCGATAAGGCTGTGTGTTAATATATTCAATAATTTTAGAAATAAATTGAGTCAAAATATAAATTATTTGTATTCAGAAAATTATCTAGAAAAATTCAAGTTCTGCTCTTCTTTGAAAAGTATCTTATAAGCTTAAAAAAAGTAAAATAACTGGCGCAACATTTTAGACAATTTAGTAAGATTTTTAAGCATTTTAAGTATTATTATATGTTGTCTATCGTAGTTATTATCTCTATAAATTTTATTTGCTGTTGGACCATCTATATGTTCGCCATCAGTCTGCTGAGCCAATTTGTGACTTTCGACTTGCCAAAAAGTTAACTTTGTGTCGAGCCTCAGTCCCAAGTACCAATATACTTCACCGCGTCACTTTGACAATTGCAAATGTTAAAATGGTATGTTTGCTTACTTTACTTCACTGAGTCACTTTGACAATTATTGCAAATGGTAAAATGGTATGCATGAACTGTCACTGTTAAAGGAGTGTTCCTGTTCAGCTGGGAATTTATGAAGAAAATAGGATTAGTTAGAAAAATTTAGTAGAGCTTTAAATACCTTAAGTTGTACCTATGATGCTAATACCTGTTTAAAATTTGTTTCCATTGTTGTTTTCTAATACCAGCTGTATTTTATTATCCACATGATCCTATCTGGATCAGTTCCCCATAATAAAACAAACAGGATCACAGTGACAGCCAGGGTATATATCCGTCTCTTTTTGCATTGTGTTTGTATATTTTTCATGTTTTTGTTGGCTTTTTTCTTTGCACTACAGTTACACTACCTTGCCATATAATAATAATACAAAAGTACTAGATTTTGGATCATGAAATAGATAAAAAAAAAGCAGGATTACATGTTGTTTTTGTATTTACGTATAAAAATGTAATCATTTCAAAATTTATACATCATGTGGATAATAAAATGCAGCTTATAATAAACTAAATATTTTGGACCACAACTAAAGTCCTCAATCGATGGGCCATCAGAAGTTCACAAGAATTTCCTGCGGTTCAAAAGTCCATTATTAACTTTTGCACTGTGAACTTATGACCCTGTGGATACATATGTAATATATATATGTTCTTTCGTGTATCTTTCTTTGTTTACCCAACTTTATAATATAGGTACTCAAGGCAGGAATATTCCATAGCAAATACTTAAACAGATGTTTTTTTTTAAATATTTTTAGAATCAACATTTTTACTTGAGATAGGTATATGTAAATAAGTATTGTATTTATATGTATGTATATATATACGGTTATGACAATAATTATAATATTCTGAAATGAATTTAAATAAAACAGCTTATGGTACTTTTTCACGACTCTCAAAGCTATAGCTGCTTCCTATACATATGGGGTCTAAAGATTTTGTTGTTCATATGTTTTTGAAATTAACAATCATTTCCAATTGAACTACATGTGTATAACCATGATAATCCCATTTCTTCCGAAGAAAACCAAACGATCATTTGATTAAAATCCCAACAAAGACCATATGTATATAACAGCTCATATTTCCACTTTTGTTAAAATAAATATTCTAGGTTGCCGCTTACATAATCTTTAAATGCTTATAATTTCTTATGCATACAAATTATTCTGTTACGAGTTTCAAATGCGAAACATGATAGTCTCACTGTATAAAAGATTTGTGTTCTTTTATATTAACTGAATCTAAATGGGATGCTGATGCATTTATTACCCTTTTGTGTCTAAATTAAGTGCGCTCTTCACTGATATAACTGCTTATTGTATATATATGTTATGCATGTGAATGTAAGTGTATCTAATTTGTTGTCTTTATGATGAAGCTGCTATAAAAAATACAACCGTTAAGCTCTTTCTCAAAAAGACTACATATATATAAATAAGCTATGAAAACGAGCATACATTTCAACATAGAAACACAAATCTACAAAACAGTTAACGTTTGTTGGTTTAAAAAAAAACCCGCATGTCACAAAAAAATTAATTTCAATTTGTAACAAATATATTAAACTCAAAAAAACTCACTTTATTTACAATTTGAAATTGATACATCAAGTAGGTACCTATACCACTTAATCATGACCAAATGACATAAATTCCCCCATTCAGACTCAATAGGTAAGTTATAGGTAGGTACATCGCTATTTATTTTGTGTTTTTTTTGTTTGTGAGAAACATAAAATTATTTGATGTAATTGAATGTATCTGTCGCTTCCTACACTTATTATTGAACCCATTAACAAATGAAGCATATCCAAACGCTTTTGCTTTGAGTGACAAATTTATCATTCGTTATTATACGGTGACCATATTTCAGAAAGAAAAAAAAACATGTTATTTAATTAAAAAGGGTCCATTTAACAAAAAATTGATTAGACAAATCTTTAGGCCAGATATTTAAGTGCGAGATTAAAGTTAAAAACATGATTTAAATCACCAAAATCAAATATGGTGGTGTCAACTCTGGATTAACTGAAAAGATGTTTTTGATGTTTTATCCTTCAAATTTGTTAGGTCGTTCCGGATGCATTCTTCTGAATCCTGAGAAACTGCTTTTTGTGTTAACTGTACATTAATTTATGTCCAAATTTAGTTTACATGTTTTATTCACCACTGAGAAACTGGGCATTAGAGTTTTTATTCCGAATCTAACTGATGAAAATATAGTCATAAATATTTGACTTCAATAATTAAGCTTTTATCCTTAAATCTGATAACCATTTTAAGCAATAATCATCAATGTTTGAGAGATATCGAGAAATGCGTTTTATCACATCTGTTACTTCTATAGTATAAGTGAGTTCAGTGAGTTAACTCTAAGTAAAACTAGAGTTAGTTAATTAATTTTCAGTGTAAAACTAACCTTAACTTTCAGCTGTCAAAAATCTATCGAAGTCAAAATGCAACACTTTGGAAATGCACTTTCATTATTGACACATAGAGAGCAACACTATGCGTCAGTATGGAAATTGTGAATTACATAGTATCGCCCTCTACATCGTGATAATGTTTTGACACACAATTGTCAGAAATATCTACGCATGTTAATACAGAAATAACTCAACAAATTCGATAAGTAACTCTGCCCTTATACTTTTAACTTTTAAGTACTAACTCCAAATGTCACTTTGACAATTAAAAATGGTATGTTTGCCTATTTGTTTCCACAAACTGTCACTTTTTTTTGGCGTGTTCAGCTGAAGTTTAATAATAAAATAGGTTTAGTAGTAGTTAAGAAATGTTTAAAACTATATGAGAAAAATTTGGTAAATATATTTAGTTACTTAGGCCCGTTTGCTGATACTACACATAACGATTTAAGTTGAACTTAAATTCTTAAGGGGTACTTTTTCCATGTCATAAAGTGATACTTAAGAAATTAAGTTCAACTTAAATCGTTATGTGTGGTATCAGCAAACCTCCCTTAATTTTTTAATAGTAGGTGTGTTTTATTCATTGCTGCATAGCCAGCGCAGCAAAATTCCCCTTGGAAAACAAAAACAATTTGATTGCTGGCGAAAAAGAAGTCAGTAAAAAAAAAGATGGATGTGCTGGCGATAGAACGTTGAATTATTGAAATGAACGAATAGAGTGAGTAAATCGTTTTATTCAGACTTGTGCTGCGCTGGCTATGCAGCAATGAATAAAACATACCTAGTATCATGCTAATACCTTAACATAAGGCAGTTCGAATTTTTGGTTCTGTAAATTTGTGATAGATAAGTTGTTGAATTATTATTCTTGAAATGAATAAGACATTTTCATTTTACAAGTACGTTTACCTACTTATGTATAAAGGAAGATAAGCATTTTAAAAGGACTCTCTCAAATACCTTGGCGATTATCAGGAGAGTCAGCTATAATTTATAAACCACTGAATTATTTCTTTTTGTTATGTAATTTTCACACTTTTAAAAGAATAGGATTTTTTTTATATTAGATAGTATCGTAAAATTCAGATCAGATGGTCACCATACTTAAATAATTTTAAATTCAATTCCGTGGTGTGGTATACTTACTTACATGGGTTAGTTCTGTGACAGTTTAAGCTTTGTTTATAAACGTGTTTATATACTCTTTGGAAAAAAGATATTTTTTTTCAAAAGAATAGTATCAAGTTCGCTAAAATGATTATATGATAAAACATTAAAAGTTAGTCTAAAAGCTGAAATGTATATAATTGTTTTTCTTTAAATAAATAAAAATTATAATCTACACAAAAGAGGTTATCTTATTTCGAAAAAATATAAAAAAAAATATCTTAGTTTGATAAAATAAACTGATATGTAAACAATACATATAGATATGTGTTTTTTTTTTACGTGTATAGACACACTCCTGAGGAAACTATTTGCCTATTTTGAAATAAATAAATTTTTTGGCTTATATATAAGTTGCGATATGAGTTAATAACGATTTATATTAACTGTATGCATTTAGATAGTGATGTTTATGTTATTATAATTCAAAAATTAAATTGCACAATCAAAATAAAATATCTATAACATTAACCCAACTTCCATTTATCTGGCGTCTGTTTGCAGAAGGCTTTAAGGTGCAATAATCGTTTGACCATATCCAGATAAGGCTTAAAACATTCAACAGCAAAGGTCTTTGACCTCTTAGACCCAAACCTTATTGCCTAATGTTATAAACATTTTAAGGGTAATAATAACCCCTAAAGTGCGCTTGTATTATACAAAAATTAAAGCATTCACTGAAAAATCCAATAAATATTCAAACAAAAAGCAGGTCAATCTCATTAAAAAAAAAATATAATGTCTACCATTTTGTTAAGACAATATTAAATAAAATTAATTCAACACAATATACATATACATATACATATGTATATATCATCTATAACATCGTCTATATTTAAGTGAACCTTCAAGCGCTCTGGTTTTACCCAATAAAAATCTGAAAATGTATCCTCCTACTACAAAATGATATCATAATAAATCAATTATTTTAACCTTAAAATTTTTTAATCTAACATATCATGGTACAAAAAATTCACAATATATGCAAAAAAATTATTCAAAAAACAAAAACAAAATAATACCAAGCCACTCAATTAGATGTGTGAATTTGAGTTAATTGGAGGACATTTAAAAGTAGAAACACATAAAGAGCCATTAATTTTTTTATGAAGGGCATTAAAAAAGACCCATTCAATATTATTTATAAAGACCTGCTTAAAATCTCACATTCAATGATGGCTTCAAGATTATATACATACAAAGTATATGTAGATACTTTAAATGATCATAGGCCAACATAAGAATTAACTTTCTTTGGCTGATGGCATAGCTGAAGAATCCAAAGACATCCATATAATATGTATATACTCAATTAAATCAATAAAATTGAATACTAATTTAAAATGCGGCTGGTCAGATTTTTTATCGATTGTTTTGTGGGAATTTTGTTTTGACTTGACCTTAAAAAAGCAGTTAATAGATATCTCTTAATCAAAAAAAAATTAAAATGATAAAAATATAAACTGTAGTTTTGTGACGCTATGAATATTTTTGTTTTATTAAATTCAAAATATGCATGTAGATCAATTACGAAAGTCTTCCTTGTTTGGACAAGGTTATATACATAGGTGCGTGGTCTTCTGCTATATGTTAATCAGACTAAAAATAGATGGTGTTGTGTAAGATTGAGTTATAGATAAAACTAGAACGCTTACAAAATTTTAATATTTTTACCATAGGTTCAAGTTATGGATTCGTAAATCAAATAAGGTATAGACATTTTAATCAGAATAATTAATTGCAATGAAAAAATACACGACTGGGTCACACGTAATTATATTGGTAGGTTTTAAGGCTTCAAAGTATTTGAGTATAATTTACGATGTAAAGAGAAGATACATAAATAAATAAATTTGATGGTGAAACAAACATGGCCCTAGTGATTTACAGCTCTTAACCATTATCTTTGTCATCGACAAGAATGCGGAGGGGACCTATAATTCTATGCCAAAACCGACCGACTATGATATGAGAGGCACTTAGTTTTTAAAATTTATGTTAATTTTGACAGAATCCTGAATTTTATAATCCAGAAAACAAAATCCCGAAAACCCAATATCCCGAAAACCCAAAATCCATGAAAGTCCAGAATCCAAAAAAACTGCAAATCCATAAAACCCAGAATCCAGAAAACCCAAAATCCAGAAAATAAAAAATTTTGAAAACCCAAAATATCGTTATTAAAATTGAAAAGAAAAATACCTCAAATTGTTAAATATAATGAGACTTCAAAATCATTTTCCATGAGAAAATTTTAATGAAACAATAACAAAATAATCATTTATTTTAACAAATAAAAGATAACAAAACTTCAAACAAAGAAAACTCAAGAAGTGTAAATAAATTATTGAATTATATTTAGGGCCCCTTTTCACAATGTCTGAGTTAAGTTCTGATTAGTAATCATACGACACAAAAATATTGACACAGAGTAATTAAGCAGCAAGAGAAAAGTTCACAATTATTGTCATTTAACCAAGCTTATAATGGGTTTAAAATCAACAACACATTTTTTTTGGACTGTGGACTTACGACCTTGTGACAATTTTTATGTGACGGATAAATAATCAGAACTTAACTCAGACATTGTGAAACAGGCCCTTAAAGAAGAGTACAAGGTCTTAAATTTACTTAAATTTTTTCGGACTTATTGAAATTATAACAAGGCTGAATACAAAATAAAACTCGAAGATCATATAAAAAAAAATAAATAGCGTTATCTTCTTGTTTACTCTCGTCAACATTTTAAATTCTTTTCTTGAACCCCGGGACAATGGGATCTCTGGTTTTTGGCATTCAGGCTTTCGGGATATTGGGTTTTCAGGATTGTGGGATTTCAGGGTTTTATGGCTTTTGTGTTTTCGGGATTTTAATATAAGGTTTATGAAGTGGCTTCCACTTATTTACTTTTGTTAATATTTAAAATTCTTTTCTTGGAATCTATATCCCGGGATAATGAAATTTCGGGTTTTTGCGCTTTCGGGGACTTGATTTATCAGGATTGTGGGGTTTTTGGGATTTTGTGTTATCGGGATTTAAGTATTAGATTTATTAAGAGGCTTTTATTTGTCTACTGGTTTATTCTCGTTAACATTTAAAATCCTTATTCTGAAATCGAATGCCGGGATAGTGGGATTTTGGATTTTTGTGCTTTCGGGATCTTTGAATTTCAGCACTGTGGGTTTTGGGGGTTTTAGGTTTTCTGGATTTAAGTATAAAGTTTATTAAGTGGCTACCACTTGTTTACTTTCGTTAACAATAAAATTTCTTTTCCTGAAATCGAAATCCCGGGTCATGAGATTTTGGGTTTTTGTGCTTTCGAGATATATGGTATCAGAATTGTGTTTTTTTTGGGATTTAAGTGGCTACCATTTGCTCAATTGTTTATACTCTTTAACATTCAATTCATTTCATTTTCAATTCAATTCATTTTATTGGATAATAATACAGTAAGACTTAGTCTTTTATAGTATTTCAACATGGAGGTAAGATTATAATTATAACTTAATACTAAAAAAGAAATTGTAAAGTTATAGATAATTTAAACAATACTAATTATCTCATAGCAATTTTTCCCCTTTTCTTCATTCTCCCGTTAAAAAATAAATAAAATACAACTAATGTGGACTTGAAAAGTGTTTAAATACTTCACGCTTAAAGCTGGCTATCTTTCGAATTTGTTTAGTTCTAGATGGCAAGGAATTCCAGAGGTGAATGCTATTAACAAAGAACAACCGTGAGGAGTTAAGGTAGTTAAAAAATGGTGTAATTATATTTCCTGTTCTTGGAGAAAAACACAAACTAACTCGTTCGTAAAGATACTGAGGTGTTTTTGTTTGTATCAGTTTATGCAAAAATATACAGTTCCGAAAATTAATATATTCGGGGAGGGTACAATTCAGAATTCTGGTATTGTAAGGCGTGATGTGGTCGTATCTACGTAGACTATACACATATCTCGTCATGTCATTGAATGCAACTTTAAGCTTGTGTTCGGACAAGGAATCCAGTTTCGGGTATACTAGCTCGGAATATGAAATAATCGGAACAGGCAACGTTTTACCTAAACGAAGTCGCGTTTCAGTAGGTGTAAAACTATTTGATACCCAGAGTTTTCTTAAAGTTCCGTATATTCGCCCCACAACAGAATTTATGTGATCTCTACAGGATAAGTCATTTGTTACTTTAAAGCTAAGACTTGTCACTGATTTTACATAAGGAACAATTGATTTGTTAAGACATATTACTGGGAGATGTTCTTTATCTTACTGTTTCTTGGATATCAACAGAGCCTGTGTTTTTTAGGGTTAAGTGTCAGACCATTCTCCTCCGCCCATTTGCAGATTGCAATAAGATCCTCGTTAATGCGAAAAATTAGGTCATCAATCAGACCAATTCTTCTTGAAAGATAGATCTGTATATCGTCTGCGTAGAGGTGAAAGAGGACATTTCTGCACACAGATGGCAGGTCATTTATAAATAAGCAAAAGAGAATGGGGCCCAAGGTAGAACCCTGCGGAACACCCGTGTTTAAAAAACTAGGGTCTGAACAGTCATCCCCAACAACCACACGCTGAGTCCTATTGGATAAATAACTTTTTATGAAGGAAACGGCTAAATTTTAAAACCCAAAATAGTGCCTCAATTTTTGGCAAAGGACATCATGGTTGACTTTGTCGAAGGCCTTAGAGAAGTCTAATAAACATAGAACTGTCAAGTTATTTTGATCATACTGGAGCCTTATATCATCAAGAATCTTAACCATTGCAGTAGAGCAACTGTGGTTTGCTCTGAAACTAGATTGGTAAGGAGATAGCAGATTCTTTGTGTTAAGATGTTCTAGTATTTGCTTCGTAAGAATCTTCTCCAAGACCTTTGACAAGCAAGGTAAGATGCTTATCGGGCTATAATCGGATTGATCGACGGGTATAGATTTCTTAGGAACCGGGGTTATCCTAGCTGCTTTCCACAATGTTGGAAAAGTTGAAGATGTAATGCAGTGATTGTATAGATGTGTGAGTGGACTAATTAAATAGGGAAAAATAAGTTTAATGAATCGAAGAGGAATTCCGTTTTCTCCAACATTTAAAATTATTTTCTTCAAATCTAAATCCCAGGATGATAGGATTTCGGATTTTTGGGCTTTCAGGGTTTTTTGATTTTTAGGATTGTGATTTTCAAGATTTTGGGTTTTCTGGATTTTAGGTTTTCGGGATTTAAGTATAAGGTTTAAATGGCTGCCAGAAAAATAAAAATAGTACATATCCCAACCAACCGCTTCATTGATTTTTTGAAAGATCTTCTTTTTAAAACAATTTCACCCAGATTTGAAATGTAGTTGCGATTCCCAATGTGTCATCATCAAATACAATAGAAACTGGTGATGTTTTTTTTTTTTTATAAATTTTCTGTTTTAAAAATCTTGTAGGGATCCTTAGGAATGACATCTTTTAAGCTAAACAAAAACAAAAGCATCTTGCTTTCATATTACTTTATATGGAAGAAAGGCTTTTAATACTTTTGTACTTCATACTCTTGGTGGTATAAGTACCACCTTTATAGCCTTGCACTATACGAGAAAGCACGTACGAACCAGAAACAGGTTTTTATAATTAACGTTAAATTAATACAAGATGAAATTAAATGAAATTTGACCAACACATATTAAATCTACTAAAAAATCCCACTGTCACGTATATCAAAGTTTCTCGTTCTCATGCTTTTGACTTATAAATAAAAAGTTAGTCATAATATAAGATACCCCTTTATCTTTAAAATTTAGCTTTATTTATATATGTCTAAATGGTGAGTTAAATTTAATTTTAGAAAATTTGCAATATTTAAAACTAAAATAAATAACTGTACCTATACTACCCTATTTTGTCCAATCCAGAACAAATTAATTGCATTCGCATGCGGTTCTTCTTGAACATCAGTATGTGTACATTCTTACATACATATGTATATAAGTACCAGACATTATTGCAGCTTTATTCAAATTACATGAAAATATTTAAAAAAAAAATTCTATTCCACTACAAAATGCACATAGATCACGGTTCAGCAAATTTAAGCTCGATTTTAAATTGCTTACAATTGAAAGCAATTTATGGATATAAGTTACACAGAGGTGAATATGCTAATCGTATTCTTCTCATTCAAATACGGTGACCATATGATAACTGTAATATGTATGTAGAAAATTAATTATTTCAAGGTCTTGTTTTAATTTAAACATATGGTTGTGTTAAGTCATGATTAATTTACTTTTGATTTATAACTGTTAATATTGTAATTGTAACTTAATTGAAAGGTTTTGACTCCCTAAAAATGAAAATGTAAGTGACAGTACGTACCCTTTAAGTTTATGTGCGATGTGATATGAATAAAATAACCCTACGACCTGACAGATGGTTTTTAAAATTATAATGCACCGCTTAGAATGAAAGTGACCTAACTCAAAATTTCTGTAACTTCTTATTTTTCAATAAACTGACCTTTAAAAGCAAAATGAACTCCAGAACTAGGTTGTAAAAAAGAAGCCGAATTTTTTAGTTAGGTCACTTTCATTCTAAGGGTGCGATAACTATTATTTGTAATTTTTTTTCAAGAATTTGGAGTCTAGTGGAATTGTATACCCATAAATGGCGGTACCGAGGACAAAAGTCTACACCACAAGGTCGAAAGGCCTTGTTTGGAAAACTGATTATCTGTTATCATGGATTGTTCTTCCAGAAACATGGTCACCATATGTACCTATATATATACCATCGAACTTTACATATATTATACGTTTATATCTTAATCAAAAAATCCTATCACATAAATTAAAGATTACGAGTACACATCAAGGGTACCTTATTCTTTAGTCAAGCATTCATATTATACACATTTATTGCTTTTATCAATGATTCATAAAAATTAATTTTTTTTTTCCAAATGAAAGATTATGATGTGACAGAAAAAAAAATATAAACGAATATAATAATAATAGAAAAATGACAAGTGGTGTTTCAAGATTCATTGCAAAATATTTATCAATTACTTTAACTGATAATGTTGCAGGAGACCGTTTTTAATCGAATGACCAAATAATTTAACTGGAACTGAAAAATAAATTTAATCTATTAATGTAAAAAAAAATATACGTTCTTGAAGTAAGCACCTTCATTTTTAATAGAAACTAACAAATTTGTGCTAGTGGTGCAGTATAGAGATACAAAAATCGAAAACTCAAAAAATGTTCGACGAAAAAAAAGTCAGTAGGTAAAGGTACAGCCATTTTGAAGAAAAATAGACTGAATGCGCTAATATGTACCCAAATTTTGCTAGCTTATTCCGTAGAAATATAAAAGCCTAAAAGCCCATTTTTTCTGGGGCAAATATTAGTACCTATCGGCTATCGCCATTTTTAATTTAAAAAATAATCCCGTGCAATTAAGTGCACGTGACAAACAGTGAAACTTCTTTGGCGATTTGAACATCGATTTGTTAGATTTATCTAAATACGTGTTATATTACTGTAAAACTCCTTAATTTTTATAATTCTAGAATTTAAAGGTTAAAATAAAAAATTTTAGGAGTTCAGTTTTATTATTTATTCCGGACTTTTGTAAACTGTTTTCTTGGACAATGGTACCATACCATGGCTTAGGTTCACGGATTGCAAAGATTTTAACTCCTTCATTAGGTCCATGTGTTCCCAGAATTGTTGTTTTTTCAACCAAAATGGTGGGAAAGCCTTTGAATGGGGGCCGATAATAATGACACAAAATTTTAGACGATTTAGTATGATGTTAAATCATTTTTAGTATGATGCTAGGCAAAAAATAGTATTTTCCAAATTTTAAACGAGTTACCAACGTTCTATATTTTAAACATTTTATATTAAAGTTAAAATCACCAAATGTAAATATTTTAACTTTTTAGTATCATTTTAACTCTAAATGTCATTTTGATAATTAAAAATGTGAAAATGGTATGTTTGCTTACTTGTTTGCCCAAGCTGTCACTTTTTTAAGGCGTGTTGAGCTGAAATTTAATAAGAAAATAGGTTAAGTAAGATACTATAGTTAAAAAATGTTTATAACTGAGAACATTTTAGTAAATAGCTTTAAAGTTAAAAAATTGTGACATAGGTAGTATCATTCTAATACCTTCATAACCGACGGTTTAAAATTTTGCGCCAATATTTTTTCAATAATCGCAACTTACTATATATACTACTTTCCTACAATTTTGTTTTCTTATCTTAAAAAAATTATTTGGCCTGCCCATCAACGGAAAAAACACTTGTCAAAAAAGCATAGAGTGACGATATTTCGTCCTTCTTTCCAAACAATAAAAAAACATGTTTTCTGCTCACTAAATTGCAACAGAAATCTTGGTTTTCGGCTTGCATCTATACCAAAAAAAAAAAAATTTATCCCAGAGAACAAACATTTTTGGTCTCTTAAGTCTGACTCTAAAACAAGGCAATCCATTCACTTGCAAAATCTTATAAAGCAATCGGCTAAAAACTTGTCATCACACAGACAACTATAGTGTCATCTTTGGATGGTGCATTATTGCGCTGTTAGCATGACTATTAAAGTGTTTTGTTTTCTACGGAAACTTTGTTCTTAAAGTAGAAGGAGTGCTAGAGGAACATACTAGCGATTCAAAAATTTCGACTTTTGAGTCGAATTTTTAATCACAAACAAATACAAAAAAAAACAATCTGTCAATCCGAAATAACAACGTTTAAAAAAATTATTTGTTAACGATTTATTTGTGGAATAATAAGGCTAAAACGCAATTGCGATTTCAATCACGTGACTATTTGGTCGCTAAAATAGAAGATAATATAAAAATGCTTTTATTTAAGTACGTGTAACCCCTTTGTTTCCATTTAATCTTTTTAGTTTTGCGACTAAAAAAGCTCAAAAAGAATAATCTGCTTCATTTTGGTCAGTTTATATTTCTAATGTCTCGGAAATCTCAGCAATCTCACAAATATTATAAACAGGATTCCTCAACTAAATTTCTCGTTCGTTCTCCTTCAATAGTTCCATGCTAGAGACATGGGTTTCCATAAGGATTCCCGACCTTTTGGTTGCTTTGAGCTTCTCTTCAAGAAGCTCACTGGACAAAATTCTCCTACGAGACTTTCGATCGTTTTGTTATAAGTTCAACTTTTATTGTTTCTTTGGTAAGAATTTAGTCATTGATCTTTGGAGAATGATTTCATGCGATATGATGATTCATATCACCGCAAATTCGATCAACCTGGTGTACAAAGAAGTGTGGTTGTGCAGTTTACATCATTGGACTGTCGAGGCAAAACTGCTTTCCTTGTCTTTACATTACAGTCACTAAAAATAAGTTTAAATGCGCACTTCAGGCAATTTGTAGTAGGTTGTGAAGTGTATACTTTTCCATTTATCTAAAAATAATTAATTATAGGCTACGAATTTAGCCGTATTTTTTTTAAATATTTTTCTTAATAATTCATCTTATAGATTTAAAAAAAAAAACAAAAAATAAATAACACGTTTTAAAATATTAATAATTTTTTTTTTAATTTATTTTTATAGTTTATTGTTTTCTATATTCTTTCAGATTAAATAAAATGTTTAGGCAAAATATGCCATATCAAAAAAAATTAGTGATGTAATTGCATCACTATACCAATCAAGATTTTGAATTGAAGAAAAAGAAACAAAAATACAAAAAAAGTACAAATACAAAATGGCAACTAAACCAGAACAAGATGTTGCCGAAAAGGTGAAAAATGGTGATAATGAAAAGTACAATCAGAAATTAGATGTTAATACTGAAACACTGCCACTCACAACAAATAAAACAAAAACAGAAAATGAATCAATAGATGCGGAATCTGGAAATATTCGAAGAGGTAAGATACGTGCACAATTAAAAATAAATTTAAGAAAATAACTATTAATATTTTGCATGTAAAAAAAGTAAGTTTTAAATTAAAAAAAAAAAATCTTTCAAGCCCAATATTTTTTTGAGTAAGAAGGTTTTTTTTTTAATAATACAAATTCTATATACTAATACTACTGAAATACATCAGCCAAGTAGAAAACTTAGCACTATTTTAATGGACTTTGTTGAATTATTGATTCAAAATAGCTTTTAACGGTCTTTAAGTCCTACAAAAATTATTGGTGTTTCGTCCCGGCGAAAGTTATCGAGTTATCACTCGATTAATCCAGATTTTTAACTTAAATCAGGATGTAAATAAATTGAATTTAAATTAATTGGATTAATCGAGTGAATAATATGGGTGTAAGATATTGAAACTTTTTATTTTGTAGAATTTTTTCAATCCTGCAGCAGTCGTTCTGTCGAGCTTTTATATTTCATAGTTGCCATCAAATATTAAAGACGAAACCAACTGAGCCCAAAATAATAGCTTATCACATAATTATTTCCTTTTGTTATGTTTATAGACGTCTTTTATATTTTGTTGACATTTTATTTCTGTGAATACACGTAATCAATCAACATATTTATACTAGAAGAGGTTATTGAAATTTATGAGTTATTATACACTCCTGCTGATTGCTTACCTCAGAAGTAAAAATCTATGTAGGCAGTTTGAATAAGACACCGTTTATTCTTTTCAGTAGAACTATACAATGTTAATAAATAAATCAACTGAATGTGAAATCACAAAACTCTAATTTAAATATTTTTGCCGTTAAAACACATATGCACATTGTCGGACGGATAACCGCTGTTTTCACCTTACATGAACAACTAATCATTTTCTATATTAAACCAACACCATATAGGACAGTGTCAACTTGAATAATAAATAAAATAAATAACCCATCAATTACATATACAATCTATTTAAAAAATGATACAAAACTAAAGACGTCAAAACTAATGACCAAACCAATCAGAAGAGACATTAATCGCAATAGTGCTGACATAATTAAATTTACTGTATATTATGATAATATGTTAAATAAAAAACCAATTCAGATTATAATCAGCAAACTTAATTGACTTATTGTGGAGCAAAATGATGAGCACCTCAAGTTGTCATCATGTTAATCAAATAACGTGGGCGTATATGGTATATACTTATACTAGACAAAAAAAATATTTAAAAATGTAAATTAAATATAAAAAAATGGTTGACGATTGGCTATTAAATCGTTTGAAATAGAATACCTTATTGGGAAGATGTAAAGATGATAACATATAGTTTAGTTAAAGATCTTCAAGATTCAAAATTTTATTAAAATATTTTAAATTATTTCTTATTAACTTTACTTTAAAACGGTTCAAGTATAGCTTTAATCCATAGCACCACCCGGTCCCAGGCTATATATATTTGTCTTCATGTATCCAGTTGTAAAGTTAGTTGAGGTAACCCTAGAATTAACTTTGACATTCAGTTGACAAAAATCTATCGAATTCAAATTAGCTCTCTATATGAAAAGGCGCTTATATTATGATATAACAGAAATGGCAAACCTTTGCACTATGGCACTATGGAAACCGCTATTGACACACTTCATCTGTCAAAAATAGAATTTCAGTTTATTAAATTCACTTAAATTCTATGAGTTCACTCTGGGATCGAAATTGTAATTTTTCAGGAGTTAACTTGGGTTTAACTACGAAACCGTAATAAATTCGACTAAACATTATTAAATTTTATGAAATAACCTTATTTTATTGACAATAACACAATTCAAAAATTATAGTCATATTTTTTTTATTTATGTATAAATAAATTATTGTTTATCACTTTTTGTTTCCTTATAGGTCGTTTATCCTTAGATGCATTAATGCAACTTTCACCAAGGCGTCGACTTCTTTACATTCTAACAGCCAGTTTATGTGCCTTACTTTTAGTTGTAATTATTTTATTAATAGCGTTTTGGCCCGAAGTGCCATTCTACCTGAAAGCAGAGCTTTGTTTGGATAAGGAATGCGTTTTAGCAAGTCAACAGGTAAATTACTAAACAATTTTTATTTATAAACTTCTTAATAATTTTTATATAATGCCACTTATATTTTTATTTTTTAGATTTTACTTTGGTCAAATATTTCATACAAACCTTGTCAAAACACTTATAATTGGGCATGTGGAAATTTTCGAAAAGAGTACGAAGAAAATGATTATTTTGTGATAAATAAAGGAGAATGGAATTATCAAACATATAACGAATATGAAGGTAAGAATTATTTTATCATATAAAAATTATTTTTGTAAAATAAACCTGATCAGCAAAATTATTTTTAAAATTTAAAGTATATTATACCTACTAAAAAATGCCCTCAAATAAAATGTGTGAAATTTAATTTTCTATACAGTTTATGCCTTATCTGCCTACAAGCTTTGGCGTGGGAGTATACTGATACACCAAATCTTATTTTTTTAAGTCATATATATAATATTTTCTTTTGTTTATCTGAACTTAAGTAAATCAAAATAAGTAAGAAGATTACAAACAAATTTTTTTTAAATATCCTTCAATTTAATGAATTCAAAAATAAAAAATGTCAAATTTTCAAAAAAAAAAAATAAAAATATTTTTATTTAACATATTTTAATATTTATTAAATTAATTTAATATTTGTCACGCTTAAGTTATCTATTTGCATTAAACAAAAACTCCAGTCTTGAAGAAATTCTCTGACAAACCGACATGACGAGAGAGGTTAGAGAATCGGAAGTAAGTGTTAATAAATAAAATAAACGATTCGTTCTTTTAAATACCGAAATATTTGTTACTTAAGAAAGGACTCCTTAAATATTTGATCTAAATATTAAAAATTCCCCTCATTTTAGTTTTCAATTTTGTATACTTAAATTATAGATGCAAAATTGATAAAAACTTTTGAAAATATTCAGCAAATATCACTCATTTGATAAACAGATACTGGTGTTAAGTCGGCCTGTGCGTCTATCGAATTAGAATTTAAACAAATAAAATAAATGGATTTTAAGAGCATTTTTGTGTTTTTACCTTTGAAAAGAGAGAGAAAAAGTGAGTTTTTTTTTGAAAATAATTTGAGTTACAGAAACACAAATGCATGACACAGGGTCGACGTGCAGTTAGACAGCTAAATTGCTATAAATGCAAAGGAATTTTTAACTTTTTTTTTGTTTGAGGAATGTGTTTTGAGATTTTAAATCATTCAAATAGTAAGAAAAGCTCGTTAAACTAAATAACAAAGTGAAATAAAGTCAATATAGAAGATTTAGCACTATTTCAATGGACTTTGTTGAATTATTGATTCAAAATAGCTTTTAACGGCCTTTAAGTCCTATAAGTCTTCTTCTAGTCTTGTTGGATATAGTTCACACTAGGTATTCATCATGAAATCTATGTAAGATGAACTGAACTTAACAAAAATTGCGTATTGATTAAGGCCCTCACTATAGTCAATTGATGAGTCCAAGTTAGACCGCCGGGACGAAACGCCAATTTTTGTAGGACTTAAAGGCCGTTAAAAGCTATTTTGAATCAATAAAGTCAATATAGTAAATACTTATATAGTCGACTCTCCCTTAGTTTTTTACTCTCTCTAAGTCGAATTTCTCTCTAACTCGAATTTTATCGCCAAATTTATCATTCCCTTAAATTTTCCATACAGAAACCATTCTCTAAGTCGAACTCCTTCTATGTCGAACTCTCTCTCTAACACATAAACACATTCTCTCGATTATTGGCATCTTTTTTCACCCCTTAAGTCGAATTTTGTTTAGCACAAAACAAAATAAAAAAAAATATTACCCAGTCGGACTACAAACCATCAAGTACCTACATACTTCAAAACCCTTAATATGTATTGAGTGTGTTCTCTCTCTCTCGAACAAATTTTGGTATCCCGTGAAAATTCGACTTAGGGAGAGTCGACTGTACATATGTATTTATTAACATTACAAAAAAATAAAACTACATTTGGTGCTGTGTTAAATTCTGTAAAAACGCATATAATAAGGAGTTTACAATTTTTCTATTTCACGGACTGATTGTGTCTCTTATTCCACACAAATAAATTTGAAGAAAATTTAAAACTTTGAAAAATAACTCTTTTCTACGGGCGCTCAACGAATTTGAGCGCCCATAGTCATCACTCATCACCAACAAAAAGTAATGCGACCCAGAATTTCAAATTTTGACAGATGGGTCCCTGCTGTTTCACAAGATTAAAATACATTTTTTTTTTTTCAAAAAATTTGCTTTTTTATAGCAAAATGCTATAAAATTTCAATTGAAAAGTATTCTAGGATAATGTATTTAACTAAAAAAAAATCACTTCACATTAATTTATTGGGAATATGAGACACAATCAGCCCGTGCAACGCAAAAATTGGAAATTCCATACTATATATATTAAGTGTTTTTAGATTTTTTTTTTTTTTAATAAGGTATTACAAGAATTCACTAAGTTAACTATTTATTTGTATTTTGGTTTTTTTCATTACATATTTTTAATTTTTTTTAAATCCTTACAAAAATGTAAAAACTCGTAAAAAAGGTGAAGAAGAGGTAAAAAAAGTAAACAACTGAGAAAAAAGAGAAAAAAGAGAGAAAATGAGAGGCATCTGTCAAAATCTAAATAAATAAAGAAAATTTGGCAGACCTTCAAAAATATCGAAAGAACAAATAAATAAAATTGAAGCATTTTATAATGAAAAACTTGGACTGAAATAGATTACAGGACCTGTCGAAAATAAAATAAAAACCTAATAGTTTTTCAGATACCGCACAGAACAATCAGCTCCAACTGTCATCTTCAATCTATGAAGGTAACCAGTTTTTATTATTTTTTGGGTTTTTTTGTTTACTTTTTTTGCATAAGCATAATTAAAATACAGCAAGTAAAACACTGATGTAAAAACGTAAAAAAATATGTAAAAAACGTTTACTAAAAACGTCGAACAACACTGGGCTTGTCTTTTGATCAATTTGACGTTTAACGATTGAGTTGGAGAAAATTTCTAGTTTTTTTTTTTTTAAGTTGATTTATTATAAGTCTAACTCATTGAACTGTATGTAGGCAAAGTTATTTGATTTACTGCGAAATTTAGTATCAATTTAGTTGAAAGCTGAGTTGACAACCAAATTGACTCTTGTATGGGCTGCTTGAAAGTTATCCACTCGCTATCACATCTCACACACCTTTATACTCATACCTACAATTTACAAACATATTAGGGGTATTCCCGATCCGATGCAACTGGTCTTGTATCATTGCAAAAGTGTAAAATTGCTATACCCTAACCCCATTCTAAAAAAAAAACTTTGCACTTTTGCAATGATGCAAGACCAGTTTGCATCGGATCGGGAATACCCCTATTATGTTATAAAGAATTACAAATTAACTAATAAGTATATAATTTTTATCTCGCTGTTGTTTATTAATAGAGCGGTAGGTATTTATCTTAAAGCCCTGTATTATGGAAAACCTCTGCACTGATACCTCACAAGACATAACAAATTCACAAGGTTAGCTAAAATTGATTTTGTGAAGTTTTGCATATTCTGGAAGAACCGTCACAACTTGTGAGCCTCCTTTTGAATAGCTCACAATTCACAACTTTAAAATTTTATAATCACGAAAAAAATTATTGAATGGGTCCGTTAAAGAGAAATTTCGAACTCAACAAAAAAAACCCACCTTAGGTGGAAAAATACTGAAAATGTTATCGAATCACAACAACCTCACAAGAGCTTGTGCCTTGTGAGCCCTCATAATGCCAGAAAAGCCCTGTAAATTCCGTACTGATGTTTTATTGATATGTAAAAGGCGGTTTTAATATACATATTTATGTACAGTCTTTCACTTTTCTCCTTCCATCTGCAGATAAATAAGTTTTATATATCTTTTTACATCAGATTTATTGCATTGGAAGTTTGAACGTTAATTTTAACTTGTAGATATATTTTTGCAAGGTGCATCATGTTTAAATTCAACATTTCTCATCTTGCTCTACATATCAAAGAAATCGCCGTCAAGCTATAAGACGATCATTAAATTATTTATTGCTTCTCAAATCGTAATTAAGTTTAGGGTCAATCTATTAAAAGAGGATGTTGTCGGAACCATACTTTTATTATGATTTTGAATGTCAGTCAGTTATGTTAGGATACCTTAAAACCTCTGACACGGTTATATTATATGAGTTCCAAATAAACGGATGTTTTCATATATAAAATTGGAATGAATTATTTTATAGAAATATATTTTATAGAAATATTTGTATTGTTTGTGGGTAATTTTTTTTTTTTTAATTTAGAGTTTTCAATAATTTTGCAAAAAATCTTAAACTAACTGATTAATTATATGGATAAGCTATTAAACTAAAATCCTAGTAAACTTAAAAAATATATATTTTTTATTTTTTTTTTCAGAACTGAGCGAATTAAATAGATTCATTTCAATGCTGCCAACATCTAGTCAATCCTATTCGGCGGAGAACATGATATCAAGCCTATATAAATCATGTCGTGAAATCGATGCTTTGGATAAAAGTCAATCCAACATGCTACTGCTAAAAGCAATAAAATTAGTTGGTAAGTTTTGTTAAGTGTCTCTCAATTCTACCCACATAGAAATATGCATACCTACATGTCAACGAGTAGTTCAAAACAAGAGTTAAAGTGCCGCTCAGTGATCTGTGATCTTTTTTTTCTTTTTTTTAATCGATTAATAAATTAAATAAAACCATCTTATTTAAATCCATTAAATTTTTATTTTTGTTTATAATAAAAAGCTATCTATTGAGTTTTTATGTATTAATTCATTAGCTACCTAACGGTGGCGGTGGCGGTGGCGGTGGTGCGCGTAATAAAATAAAAGATTTCATTTGTCTATCTGATGTCTGCATCTACAGACATGATGAAAGGTAAAGTGTCTGCGTTTGAATAGCTGTTAAGTATGTGAAATTTTGGTCTAATAGTTATATTGTATTTCTTTTTGGATAAAAAATAAATTATTTCAAAACACAAACTCTTTAATGAGAGCTGGTCAAGAAATTATGGAAATACCGCTAAATATTCTTTGAACTTACCTACAAAAGAAACAAAAAGAGATTTTATGTATCAAAACATTGACGCGCTGGCGGCGGCGGCGGACTCCTACTGAGCTATGCTGCTCGGATCAGTCATTTCTACCTAAAAGACATTTGTATTCAAAATATATTTGTAAAATTTGGCGCCATGAAATTAAAATCCAAAACAAATGGTTTTCATTATGTGTCCACCAAAGCCCCAAAGATATGAATCGCGAATATTCTTTAATTATTCATTATAATATATATAGCGATTTGGCTGATGAACACTATTAAATGGTCACAGATAAAATTATCGCACCCTGGGCCCTGGAATGTTATGGTTACCTACTGTTTTAAATTTGAATACAAGTCAAGGTTATATTGTATCATTCCCCCCGAAGTGTGTGCATTTTTGAAAGAAAGAAAGAAACAATGTGACACACAAAGGTACACATTATGCATAGCACGACAAAAAATTAATTAATTTAAAATAATAATTCAGCGGCTTAGAGGTGATTCAACTGAAAGATATTTTGGAAAACAAAATAATAAACCGCTTTATAAAAAAGTTTTGGTATTTCTAAAAAAAAAAAAACAAATTAGATTTTATGTTTTGAATAAAACTGTAAAATTTGCTGCCTGTTATTGGCTACAATTTTAGTGTTTGCAGATATAGTTTAATATACAGGGTGTCCCAAATGTCACCACCGCAAAATAAATTGGGCTTTGATATACCTATCCAAATTAAAGAAAAATGGTATCTTTCGATGACTATCGTTTTACATGATGAGACCCCAGATTTAATTTATATGGGAAAGTTGTGGCATCTTAGTTATACCCAGTCTAGCGAGCGCTCTTCCATATAAGAAATTATTAACTTGGATCGAGTAAACCTTAGAGGTAATAATACCTAAGTATTTTTCTTTTCATATTAAAAAAAAATGGGACGTATTTGCTTTTATTCTTAATTTCTTCATTTATTTATAAATGACACCTTTGCTCGTGCTTTATACACTTCTAACCGCATCTACCGAAATCTAATTCCTTACCAAAAACTAATGGCATAAACCAGCACCCTACATCACAAAAAAAAGCATACACTAGCACCCTACTTCTCCATAAAACCAACATACATAAATCAGACCAACATATGCACCACCAACCACCATCGAATCCATTATCAACTGTGTGTCTCGTGCATCATCACATCTCACGTCATTATTCAATTGTTAATATTTTTTTTGTATTCCTTACAATTCACACTTCCTCTTAGTAGGAAATATAACAAATGGACGTATGAAAATTCAAATTATTCGAAACATATCGACTCATGATTTTCTTGTTTTTTATTAGAACGGCAAAGAATAAGTTTTTGACTGATTTCAGTTTGAAGCAACTGCAAAAGCTTCTGGTTCCTCTACTGGGTGCATTCGTGTTGCAGTAAAGTTGTTTCTTTTTGTAAGAAAAAATAACCGTAATCAACCACCACCGATCCGATATTGTTACTCCTCTCTAGCTTTAGTGATTTGTGGGCTGAAATCAGATTCCTCTTACTTTTTAAGTAAGCAACCGACTCAATTGTTGTTCCCTTGGACTAGTCTGGGGCTTGAATCAGATTCCTACAATAAGGAACTCCCTTAGTCACCTCTTACTTTTTGAAGTAAGCAGCGGCAGTGTTTTTACTTTCTAATTCAAAACCGTGGTAGATTCAGATTGTCAAATTTAACATAAAAATTAAATATTTCTGTGGTACTTAGCCAAAAACCTGATATCTACTTAATTTTGTCAATTTTTCAGGATAAAATTTTCAATGTTTATGATTTCACTCAATTTCTCATCCTGTGGTTTATTTTTAAGAGAAAAATTTATTATAGAATGTTTGGAATGCTTCCAAGAAAAAAATTTTATAAGATTTTTAATTTTTTCGACATATCAAACTTTGTTTTAGTGCCTATATGTACTCACCACAGATTTATTTATCTTATTAAAATATTTAAAAAAAAGTAATTCACTCTCAGTGGCGGATCCAGGATTTGGTCAATCGAATTACAAATACAAAACTTAAAGAAAAATAAAACTTGCGTGGGCTTAGTGCTACATTATTTATGTACGTGTAGTTAGCACCGCCATTTTCGATTTTCAAAAAAAAAATACAAACAATCAAAAACAGCTGCAGCTTAAAACAGCACAAGTATAATTTTTTTTAAATTG
This sequence comes from Epistrophe grossulariae, assembly GCA_929447395.1. Classification (NCBI taxonomy): domain Eukaryota; kingdom Metazoa; phylum Arthropoda; class Insecta; order Diptera; family Syrphidae; genus Epistrophe; species Epistrophe grossulariae. The sequence continues at coordinate 34,029,249 of OV839568.1, read as the reverse complement.
TGATTTTGAAAAAAAAAAATTGCAAATTTAAAATTTATCCCTAAAATTTGCAAATTTAAAAAATACATTACGGCACATCGCATGCACAAATTGATTAAATACAGCAAAACTTTTTTTTTTATGAAAATCGAAAATGACGGTGCTAATTTCACGCCAAGTTCCTTCTTATCATTTGCGTTCGGTCGTGAAGGTCGGAAATATGCGATTTTTGTATCTCTTCGGCTGTATCATTTTTTGAGCATAACTTTAAGTTTTTAGAAAAAATTTATTTTGGAAAAATTTCATCCTCAAAATTTTCAAAAATATTTACGGCACATCGCAGCACAAGTTGAGCACAATGTAGCACAGTTTCTTTTTCAAAATCGAAAATGGTGGTGCTAACTTCTTTTTGCCCTTATAATATTGAATAGTATTTTAATATGTTGCTTTGGAGAGGTAGATATGACGAATTGCCTAAATCTTCAAAATTTAACATACCGTAAGCCCTTGAACTAAGTTTCCATCATATAGGCTTTATAGCCTTTACACACCGAGTCAACATCTAGATTTCGGTCAAAAACCACTAAATCTCATCAAAATCAACAAGATTTCCCATACATTTTGAGATTTCGTAATCTAGTAGATTACTGCGAAATCTTCTTTTTTTTAGTTTCTATGTGTGAACGATTCAACGAGATTTGGAAATCTTGTGCCGAAATCCGAAATTTTGGTTCGGTGTGAAAACCGTATAAAACTGCTACGCAATCTAATTTAAGTAGGTATACCTACTCCTTTTTCCTTTTGCATTTGAAGTTTTATGAGGCAGGTATACCTATTCATTACACATGAAGAAATTTTAAGTCGAAATTACCTATATGAAATGATGGGCTTTCTGTAATTAAGACAAAATTTAGGTCGAAGAGAAGTAAATAATTAATAAATAAATAAATAAATACAAAAACAATGCTCATGGGGGGGTCCGGACCCGAAAACCCCCCCATGGATCCGCCACTGTTCACTCTTCTTGATTTTTTCTTAAAAGTTTTTAATTTTGGTTGGTTTTATAGTTATTAAGGAAAACGTGAAGCTAATTTTTTGTTCTAAACATTTTATTCAAATATATTTGTTACATTTTCAACGTAAATTAAAACAAAAAGTAGATAAATGGACAATTAGTGAAAAAAAAAAAACAAATATATGAGTTTACTTTTTCATTTAATTTTAAATATTATTGCATATCAAGATTTTCAAATTTTGGATTTTTAGTAATATTTTGAGATGAGATTTGTTTAAGAAATCAGAGGATTATGGTTGATAAAAAAAGTCTGCTGCTGACATTTTTGAAACTGCAAATACTACTAAGCGGTCAAATATCTTGCTGCCTGCAATTTTTTTGTTTTAAAAATTTAATTTAATTTAATTTAGATTTCGTTGGAAAAATAAATATTTTGCCCTATTCATCAAATTTTTTAACGAAGTTGAGAAGCTTTTCATTAATATTTATAATAAAATAATTAAATTCCCCATTATTCACGGCTTAGTACTGATTAACAAATTTAGTCAAATTATTTCTTATATGGGAAAATAGTGGTAGAATTTTGTATTCCCGGGTTAGAAATGGTAGATTTGAAAAATCCTCAAAAAAGTGGAAGATCTACTACAATTGTGGTAAAGTGACAACACAGAGTAGCGGGTTCACTTGTTTTTCCGTCGAACTCATCAATTAGATTTTTACTCTTTTACCATTTTTCCTCGGTTCACTTCTTCTAAATGAATCTCGTGGACTATAAAGTAACTATAACTACTAAAGTTGCGCATTTAAAATAAAAAAAATAACAGGATTTCCTTTATATTTGTTCCAAATTTATTTTGAATCATTAAAAATTATGTTAATAAGAATAGGTATGTTACGTAATTAAGAAAATTTAATTTGGTAAGCGATCCTTTGGTGTTTCCATTTTTATATATTAAACAATTAGTGTTTTTTTACTGCTGGAAGGTAAGCTTCAGATGGTGGTAAGTATGCCGTTGATGCTGATGCTAATGCTGATGCTGATGCTAATTCTGACTCTGAGCTTACAGCAGAAACTACTGATGAAGATGATAATTGTGACAATTCACCAATGCCATTGCCCAATGCACCGATCACCGAACTAACTGGTGCAGTTCCTTCATCAATAATTTGGCTTGATCCTCCCAATGAGTCATATTGTGCTAAATAGTAAAAAAAAAATAAAAAAAAAATTTTTTTTTGAAAATAAAAATCAGCAAAATAATATTCACCTTGAATCTTTTGCTGAGCATGAACTGCTTCTTCTGGTGTCTTGTACTTAACAAAGAAGACTTCGGGTTTGCTTGGTTGTGTTGGGGCTGGTGTAGCAATATTATCGACATTGAGTTCTGCTTCCTTCTGAGAGAGAACGAAAATTTGCGTCTTCTCTTCAACTGGTGCGTATTCTGCTGAAAGTCGTACACTCGCAGGTGCAGGTGCCTTAATGAAGACAACTCGATAATTCTTTTGAGGACGTCCCAATACAAAATGCTTGTGCTGAATTTCATGGTCCTCAGGGGCGGAATGCAAGAAAAATTGTTTGGTAACCAATGGTTCTAGCGATGATCCATGTTGAATTGGCGAGTTAAGAAAATGATGATGATGGTGTGAGCTTATGGCACCAGGTAATAAACTATTTATCGGTGCAGAAAGAAGAGCTTCGTTTGTGAAGCCTACGCCAGAAGAACCATCAATGACAGGACTGTAGCTGTATCCTAAGCTCACATCTGGTCTAGCATACGCAACAGCAATTAAAGACAAAATCTGTGGGCAGTATAGAATAGAATTATTATAGCTTTGTATATATATTGCGACAGAGCTGTTACATACCACAAATGAACGCATGATTAACTTATTTGATCCAAATTATCCAAAGAAACGCACAAAATAGAATGTTGATAGGGTTTGGTGTGCGTAGGGCTTTTATACAACCCCGAATGAGTTCCGCTTTTGAGATATGGAGATCAAGATCACCATCATTAGCCTTGCCAGACGAGAAATACAACTATCGACAAAATTGAAATTATTTAAAGTTGCAAAAGCATTGGGATATGCCACCACTCCAATTAAATGATATATGTAGCTTCAAAAAATTAGGCGTCGCGGTCGGCGTTGGTGATGACGCTGACGCTGGCCACTACACCACATGCTGACGCCACATAAAAATCGCCCGACAATCATTTAAACTATTCCACAGCTAGTTTTGAAATATTTAGTTATTCATGTTTTAGCGTCTTTGAGTTGCATAATTATTTTCTGTTGACAAAAACATCACTTTTTCCTCAAGTATTTAATGAGGGGAGACTCTAATGATTATAGAGAAATAGAGACTGTCAAACTGCTTAGCAAAGTATAGGCCTAAACTGGATTTATGATCTTGAAAATGATAGTGCATCAACCCTTCAACTGACGTCAGACTCGCTTAGACTGGTTCTTCGAAAGTCTCCACCGCATGAGCTGTGATCTCTGGGAAAAAAAAGTCTATCGACAATCTTGTCAGTGTTTTACAACAAAATGCAGTTACTGTAATTCGGTGTGACTAAAATTCATTCATAGTGTTTTAATGTCGTCGTTGTTAGGTGAAATTTAACAATTAAAATTATGATCTCGATCGATAAAAAAAAAATAAAAATAATAAAAACAAAAATGTTGAGTTAATTTGTTTGACTTTTGTTTAACTTGTTATCAGAATAAATTTGTGTGGTTTAATGAATAAGATTTATTAGGTGATTTTAAAAGATTTTGAAAATATGTAGGCTTTATCTATATGTGTGATGCTGATGAGTCTTTTAGTAAAAAAAAATTATGCCGGGCAGGTTTTGGCGTTACATAAAGTTAATTGTTTTTTAATTTGATAATTTTGTTGTATAGGTATGTTTTTTTTTTTTTTTTCGATGGTTAAACTTATTCGATTAGATGATGACCTTTTTTGTGTGATTTATTGTTGTCAATTTCATCTTAGGTATTTTAAGTTTTGATTATAAAATCTTTTTTTTTACTGCTGCAGTGTATATGCAGTTTGATAAAAAATTAAATTTGCATAAAAATTATATGCAAGTGGAATTCAAAGTTTTAAATTCCATCATGGCTTCTATTTTGGAATATAAATTCAACTGATTGACCAATGAACAAATTTTCCACGCTACCTAGTAAAAAATTTTCCCTTGTTGAGTAGTAAAAGTTAAGTAACAACAAAATGTGAAATGCAAAAGAATGTTGAACATATCTACCTATTCATTCAAGAAATGATGGAATATAAATTAAAAATGAGACTTTGTTGACTATTAGAGTTTTACGCATACAAATTGATGTATGATACTTGTTTTTGAATTTAATTGATTTAAAACGGTTAATGGAAAAAAGACCACGTGAAATTTAGACGCAAATGATTGTAAACAACATTTTAATTTATTCAACAAAAAAAAATTGTTTTGGCGATATAATCAAATGAAATAAAATCTCGCGGTCTAATTTATTTTTTTTCGAAATTCAGGCCCGAGCGGAAATTTTGTAGGGCGCGGAAATTTTCGAAAAAAAAAATTGAATAAATATAATTAACGAGCCATATACTTTATCACAAATTTCAAATTTTTATAAGTTTTTATTAATGAAATACCCGCTCTGTTTCTTTCTTTTCACCATATTGTGAATTCTTGATTAAAAATATGCTTTCTGTCAGATATCATAAGTAACTGTTAACTTTTGCTTTCGATTGGTTTCTATTTGAGAGTTACTACATTCCTTTAAGAATATTCGGTTTCGTTTTGACATTTATTTAAAAAAAAACTGTAGGTTATTGGTTGAGATTTTTTTTATTTTTAAAAATATCTCGCAATGGTTGAGTTTATTACGAAAAAATCGATGAAGCTTTTTCGATGAAAATTAATAAAAAATTGTTAAAGCAAAATAAAATTTCGAATATGTCGAAAATGTCTTTATTTTTCAAAAATAAATATGACGTTAGAATATTCTTGATTTTGACGTTTAACAGCAAAAATGCATGAAATAAAGTTACAGTTTGCTCTTTGTTTCTATGATTGATTAATCTAACTGAAATAAAGTACTTTTGCGTACAATATATTTCTTCGATAGTATATAGTACAAAGTCCCGAAATTTTTTACAATACTATAATATATATAATAGTACGGTTGGGAACCCTAAATCGGACCCAAGACCTTCAGCGTAACAGTCCTTCGCACTGACCTTTACGCCACGGGATACTACAAAAAATTCGAAAAATAAATATCAATTTTAAGCTTAGGTTAGGTTAGGTTGGTGGGCTGACGGTTGGTCTTGTTACCGTCACACTTAGATCAATGTAGATCCATTGTGATACCCTTTAGAATAAACCTATGATGAAAGTCCTATAACAGAGCCCGTTAAGGGCGTCGGTGTTCAGCGAGCTTTAGCCCGAAGTTGCTAGGGAAGTGTCAAACGGCATAGTCACCTCAGTGAGGAGAGATTTACCCCCACAGGGTCGGATCATCCCCCCCCCCAGACCCGTAGGAGCAGTGGCTCCATGCAACGTCTGGTGGATGGGCTAGATAGGCCAGTGATTGGTGTATGCACCAGTTAGATTTGGTCGAGTTGGCTTATTAATGCTGGTGTACAGCGCAGAGGCAACAACAGCTAGTGTATGGGCGAGGTGCCCTTTCTCCGCTGGTTGTCACCACCACAGTGCGCACCCGCATTTTCATGCAGTCATTCTTATTCGTACTATCATTGTCGTCCTATATTATGAAGCGTACTTTGACCTTTGGTTAAGGGAGCGATTTCCTGCCAATTTTAAGCTTAGTATACGATAGATTTTTAATTGTTATATAAATTTTTTATGGTACGTTTTGGTTTCGTAAAAAAATCGAACTCAGTGCTTCAATCATTAAATCACCATATACGACGACATAGAACATAAGAAAAATCGAGGTGGCAATACCTGCAGCTTTAAGCCTAGTACATACTTGTGAATCATGTCGTGAATCCATACAAATTTGCATTTTTGTTCACCCGTGAGCGTGCTCGTGTAGCCATGACAAAAAGTGGAGAGTTTGCGTTCACGAGCGGTGAACCATATTCACGCGCAAAATGTACGGGAATTCTTTGATTTTTGGTGTAGTTTTGACAATTTGACCATAAAAGCTGCAAAAGTCAAGCAAATTGTGTCAAAAATTTACTTTCTCCACTGATGGTTGTTCACTTCACGAGGAAGTATGTACTAGGGTTTACTCCCAATCTACAGTCTTAACAGTTATGACAGATGAGATTTTTTAAATCCGCCCAGATTCCAGATTAACATGTCATAATTATTAGGTACCTAAATATAAAAAAAACTAAAAAGCTTTTATGAAAAGTGAGAACCTATAATGATTACATAGGCTGAGAAGAGAAGGCATTAACGATTTCGATCGCGACTTTAAATTACGTGGTTTTTATTATGAAAAACAACACATGATACTGAAAAATCGCAACGCTTTAAATACAGACATTTGTTTTTATTTTTCTGGTGACACAACTGTAGCTATGTAGTTAAAATAAATCAAATGCAATTATACCTTTGTGCATCCCACTTGCGATTTAAATGTTGACAACTAAAAAATCGTATTCGCAACAAGAAATAAAACTAAACGCTGCACTTGTGTGTGAATGCACATACAAACATATATGGGTCTGCAAAATCGTAGCGATTAAAAAAATTAAACAGTTTTTATTTTTTGAGTCGAAAAATTAAATGCAAACAAATGATACTTACGATTTTAATAAAAGTCTTGTCATATTTCCTTCTTTAGACAACAAAAAAGTCTATTAATGTAAGAACTTTCATTATACTCAAAGAAGAATATTTTTTTCAGTGTAATATCACCATGCGGTTGTAACTTCTAAAAGTCTCCTGTTTAAAATAAATTGTTTACTTTTCTCAGAAGCCTAAATGAAAAACTTAATATATTTTTTTTTTATTCACCAAACGACATTGGTCGCATAAAAAAGCTATAAACATTTTACTACCTGTTTATTAGCTCTTTAGTTAGTTTGCATACTAAATACTTTATTACATGATTCGACATGACACTTTGTAAGCAGAATAAAACGATTCAAATTGACTTTTATCAATTATTGGAATCTAATAATCTGAATTTTGACAACCATTTCAGAGGAAATTCTTTTTATAAAAAATGAGAAGACTTCAGTTACAACATACTTTACATATGTGTTATGTAATAAGAAAAAACTTACTTAATATACTTTTCAATTTGTAAGAGACAAAAACAACTTAAAGCCGGATATATTGGATTAGCCATGGCACGAAATTAAGTCCAAATATTTGTGCTCTTTTCCTTAAAAAAAAATGTAAAAATGTCATCCCTACTATTTGGGTCCAAGAAAAAAAAAAAAAAAACAAAAACATAAATATAAACAATATAATGTGCAAAACAATAAAAATCATTAATTTTGTTTTGATCCAAGTTCCGAATACCTTGTAAGATGATACTTTCAAATTAAAATACCTTGAGGAATTTGCTGTTTTTTTGTGTGTATATAGGCACACAGTTTTTTTTTACCATGGCATCATCCCTAAATTATGAAAGATGATGTCAATATTTGCAAGAAAATATAATCAAATCAAAAATTTGTCACTTTGACAAGAAACAAAACAAAAATTAAAAAAAAAAAAACATTTTATAATTTATCAATATTATAATAAAAATAATAAAATCTATTTGACATGAACTATGGTTTCTCCAATTTGCATCGCAAAAATGCGAAGGAGGACTACTAATTCATAATAGTAAATTTCCAAAAAAAAAAAAAATATGAAAATGATAAATATCAGCTAAGGTGATGTAATTCAATGAATCGGAGATAAATTTGCAGATAATAATCAACGACTATAATGGCGCTATTAAAAATGTGTCGAATTTGTCTTAAATTTGCATTAGTGTCACTTTGCTAAAGCGATATCATTTTCATGTGTATTTTTTTGTTGCATTCAAAAAAATAATGAATGCTATTTATTTGATAATAGATGACCGTGCTTTTGGTTGTATATTTCTTCTTTGAATGTTTTATACCGGTGGAAAGGAATAATTCAATAAATTAATATATAGTCAAACCCAAATATTTAATAAGTTCAGAATATTCTGAGGCTTTTCGTGGAATACATATTATGTATATGAATTATAAATAGAAAGAACTTGCTCTTATAGGTCAAGTGATTTAAAATTTTAAAGATATAAAATATGAATTTTAATATAATCTTAGATATTCAGCTATGATATTCGCGATTTTTTTTCATTTTAGATATTTCATTTTGTTTTCGGATTCATCGCATTTATTTATTTATTTTATTTCTTTTCGAATTAATTGAAACGATTTGCCTGACCGCGACGCAAGTTTCAAAAACTGAAACCTTATTGAAATGTCGGACAAACTCTTTTGATTAAAAATTAAATAGAATTTTTAAAGAAACTTAGAACTCAAAAAAATATTTCTGAAAAAAGGACGAATTTATACAAACAAAAATGTTAAATTTCGTTAGTTTTATACAATTTATTAAAGTTGCTTAAGGAAAGAATGGTTGAACTTTATTTGAAAAATAGGGTTCTATTCCTTAAATTTATCGGGTATTAAGTCTGAAAATGATGTTCAGTGTTTAAGCACACTATTGGTCAAATAGCTATGTTAGTAAGCGTTATTTGAAGTGGTATATTATCATTCGCCATTGTATGTTCATTGACTTTTACATGAAGAAAAAGGGATGGTTTGGTGCGATTTATGGGTCGGTGGAATCATTGATCCATATGTCTTCAAAGTCACTTGGTATTTATTTATTGCTAAGATTAAGCGGTACCTTCTGACTACCCCATATAAAGACATATAAATACCGTAAAATTATCTGTCAAATAAATCTAATTTCTTGGATATTTAAAACGTTTTTTTCTGTTTTTTAAATTTAGATTTAAAGTTCTCCGCGTCTAAAAAAAATACAAACAAATTTTGTAAGCATTTTAAAGGAAAAAATTGTTAGGCCTATATTTTCAGTATTTATTAATGAATAGTGAAATATTCAATTTTGAAAAAAAATCATCTTACCACCTTGGAAATATCGAATTTTTAATTTTAAAAATAAACATATTTTGTTTGGTGTACCTACCTACAATATTTATACTTTTATAAAAATCAGTAAACCGTTTTCGAGGAAATCAAAAAAAGCTTCTATTATTTTTTATACCATTATTAACTTTTTTCATAAATTTTGGTCCCTAAAACGGAGCTTATTATTAAAATTAACTACCTAATTTTTATTTTAATCTGGCATATTCGAGGGTTAGGCGGTAATGGGCTGTGTTCTGCAGGCTACTAGTTATAAGATTTTTTAAGACTTGATCTATATACATATACAAAATTGAATCCTTGTTTCCGTTACTTAGAAGTTTTGATAGAAATATAGATTTGAATTGTCAGATGTCATTTTGATAGATGTCATATTGGCATTTGGCAGATGTCATTAGCCGCGTTCAGGTTTCTATCCAAAGGCGATCTGGATAGCTTTGTATTGTTGTTATAACTTGTAAAATCACAGCAGATGTCAAAGCAGCTGTTGCTAAAAAATAAATCTCACAAGCTATCCTAAAAATACTAAGATACTCATCTATCCTATGAGAAATGTCAACAACAGCTGATTTGCGTTCAAAAACATAATGGGTCTGTTCGCTTACTTGCCCGAAACTGCCAGATTCTACCAGTTTTTTTTTTTTTTTTATGAGCTTTGACAGTCTTTTGGGCTAAAAATGGTAGAAATTGTTAGGTTTGAGAAATAAACGAACAAGGTTACTGGATAATCGAGTATCTTAGATAGGCTATCCTAGTGGAACTCGAACGCGGCCATTTATAAACAGATGTCATATTGACAGATGTCATTTTGAAAAAAGTATTTTTGATAGATGACATATTGACAACAATTTGGCCATGTCATATTGAACCAGCGTCATCTGTTTCGCATAGGTACAAGCAACAAGTGTATTTGTATGTACAGCAATAGCCGCTTAAGAGAAACTGAAAATGTCGCAGTCTTTCTTTCACTTAAGTGGGTTTTTCACTTAAACGAACACCTCTTAAGTGAAAAAAATTTCACTTAAGCGGAGTCCGGATAGGGTTTTCACATATCAGAAATTCAAATGTCATTTTCGTGATGAAAATTTGGTGGAGGTGAAAAATAAGAAAGAAGTAAAAGCGTTCAGAATTTTTTTTGTTCTATTCTATTAAATTTTTTTTTCACTTGAGAGTTGTTTTCAATGAAAAATATTAAATTTAACTGAAAGTATGTTTCAGGTATCCGGGTTTTTCACTTAAGTGGGTTTTACTGTATATTCTTTTTAAAATCATTGTCATCTATTAAGCATGAAAGCAACACCCGCTTTACTGAGATCTCAGCTACCTATCTCAGGACAGGATTCCTCATAGCTTTTTGTACTGAGGAAAGCAAAATTTTAAAACACTTGCTCAAACTTTTACAGCCAAATTAATAAACATGGAATAGCGAAAGGTTAGGTCTTATTCCGTGGACTAAGTGCAAAATGTTATAAATTAAAGAAAATTTCTAAAAAAAGACGTGGACTAAGTTAAACCACCGAAGAAGGTGGTTTAGCGAAGGAATAAGAACTAGATGTGTCAAATTTATTCTGAAATAAAATAAATATCTAAGTGAATATTGCCAATTTAATTTTGAATAAAAATAATAATATCTGCTAGATTTAACGAATTTTTAACCCATTTCCAATTATTGGACAACCAGCCATCAACCACCAGAAAAAGAAAAATATATAAAAATAAGTACGATCCAATGGAAGTGCTAAGTGAGGAGAATTTTAGGAAGAAGTATAGATTTTGCAAAGAAAATATGAAGAAACTCATTGCAATTGTTGAAGATGACTTAAATGGGGACCCAAGAGGTGGACACATTCCTGTCGGTTTTTGTTTTTATATTTTCCATTTTAATATTTCAAAACAAAACCGACAACAGATACAACACAACACAAACAATTGAAAAATGATAGCAATTTTGACAGAAATATATTAACAATAGAATTCTTAGGTTTGTTTGGTAACTTGAGCTTTTTTTTCAGAACCCATACGAAAAATACCCAACTTGGGGAAAATTTCAAGTTACCAAACAGGCATCTTATTTATTGTAGTAGATTTTCTTAAGGGATTTCTGGTAGACGTCAACTTACTATTCCACGAACATTTTGGTTTTATTCATGGAAACTTTTAACCCATAGCTTAACTCTTATTCCCTGGTTTAGTTAAGTCGTGGAATAAAGGTGGAATAAGCGTTTTTTATTAATTTGGCTGTTAATATTTGAAGCGTCTAGAGTGAGACAGAGTCAAGTGACATTTTTCAATTTTTTGTTTTTTTTTTTTACCAATACTGGTGTTAAGCGACAATTTAAATTTTAGTCAAATTCTTGTGTCTCTATTGTTATTACTAACAAAGTTAGCTTCAGATAAAGGGGTTAACTACACGTTTCTTTTAAAGTTTTTTTTTAGGCAAGAAGGGGTTAAGATTACTTAACACCTCTATGATTTGAGAACACATTTTTAATTAGTGCACATTCAATAAAAGCCGAAAGATAAAATACCAAGCAATATATTGTTTTTTGCATAAAGGTGGTAAGTGCTATAGACCAAGATTTCTTACCAAGAGAGAAGAAAACTAAAAATTTTACTTTTTTTTATGGCTTTTTTATAAGTTTCTCTCGATTTCTCTCGAGTGCTTATAATTCAAAACTTCAAAAATGTCACTTGACCCCTTCTCATTCTCAAGGCTTCATTTATAAGCCAAATTCGGAAATAATCGCCGGAAAGCTGGATTTCGGTATATGGCTTCCTCATGGAGTTCTTAAGAAACTGTCAAAAGTCCCCATCGATATGAGCGCCATTAACAATTTTACGGGAGGGGGGGGGGGTGGTGGTTGAAGGCCCCCGAAATGGTTTTTCTGAAATAACTCCCAAATGGTAAGTTGTACCAAAGACTAATTTGTAGCTTGAAATATTTCCTACAAAAAAGATTAACATATGTACTTTTTTTCATACAAATAACGGTTTTGAAATAAACAAATCAGAAGAGTTAAGGGTTTTAATTTTCTATGTAGTTGGGCGACTTAATTCTGTGCATGTTGTGATAAAAGCATCAAATTTTTTATTGTTGGTAAATTATATGGAAATTATTTTAAGATATCGGTCCACTCTATTTCATTTTGAAAAAATTGCTGGCTATGCAGCAATGAATAAAACAAATGTCAAACATTTAGCAAAAAATCTGAAATCGTATGAAAAATTAAAACGATGTCGATCGAAACATTAACAAGATATACGGGAAAAATTCCGTCAAGATTTAGACAACCGAGCCCGTTGTCTAAGTTATATAACTCAACATCAAAGTAAGAGAACATTTATAATACGACCGATAAAGTTTTGTCTCCCATTTTTAAGGAACAAAAACATTTTGTTGTAAAATATTTTGCAGCACGTATAAAAGTGAATTTCAAAAAATCACATCATTATCTCTCACGAAATGATAAGCCTTTTTTTTACAAGGATTTATGAAAAAGCATTTAGGATTCAACAAAATTAAAATGTAAATAGCGATGATATTCTAATATACACAACTTATTATTAATAAATTTTTTACAACCATATAACAGAAAAATGTAACGTACCTCAAAGTATTCATATCAACGGTTATATCAGCTTAATCTTTTGACACACAGACAAAAAAAGCAAACAAAAAAATTACATTAATTAAAAAAAATTTATAAATATGTTTATCCTTATGTCTGTATTTAGTTACAATTGAAATATAAAAAAAAACAAACAATCAAATACTAAACTAACAATATTATTCTAAGAAATACAAACAAACAAAAATTGAAAAACGACACCTAACGCATTAAAGACCAAAAACTGAATGAGCGTCATAACAACACCTTTTTGCATACCTATCTGTCTTGTGAAATATATTATTGAGTCCAGCATTTCGAGTTGTCATAAATCGTCTTCATCACAAAAGCATTTGAATTAAATTATCGCATTCTTTTTAAAAGAAAATAATTTTCATTTTACAAACAAACACCATTTATGTATATAATATATTTATGGAAATACCCAACACATAATTCCATCAATATACCAGTTATCAAGGATATCTAAAAATCAAAATCAAAATCCTATACCCCTCCCATGATTACAAAAAAAAATTACAAAATCTTTGATGTTGCTAGCACATTTCACTGCTGATTAAGTTTTGTTTTGATCAAACCTATAACAAGCCAACCCACCAACCAACGCATATGTATCTTTTGATGTTGCCCGAAGCCAATCTTCATAACTCAGTTTTAACGTCTTTATACGGTTAACTCCCAAAAGCAACACTTAATAGGCAGCGCTTTTATTGCCCCATACCGGCAATTATTAAAATTAATTTTTTTCTTTACATACAAAAAAAAAAAAAACACAAATGCCTGAAGATTTTGTTTCACCAATGAATGTCGATTGTTAAAGCGAAGAGACAAATAAACGCCCACACACATAACACCATGGTTCCTCGGGAATCCCTATTAATTATACTAATTTGGATAATTTCTTTTATGGTGATTAATTAATTCGATTCAAATTCGCTCGTAATTTCAAGTTTACGGATAGTGGTTTCGTCGAACAGTGGGGTATTTATACACAAAACATTGAACTAATTTTTATAAAAAATTTATGGTGCGAAAGCTTATGGAGAACCAAGGTCCTATATTTCATACAAATTTTAAATGTGACAGTTTTAGAAATTCGTCTTATTTATTTATGTGATAGAAAATTTGACAGTTGTCAACTTGTCACTTTACAAATTGTTACCTGTCACGGTTCACACTTGGCAATTTTGAAGGACATACGGCCCACGGTCTATGGGTGACTTAAAAATAACTCTCAATCATTCCTGTGTAATCGTTGTTAGTCGGCCTCGCTAGGAATGAAATTAAATTACTGGGTTAAATGTTTTTGAATTTATTTAAGTTGTACCTATAGTTAGTTCCCACGTTTTAAGATTAAACAACTCACTGTACTACGCCACCGTGCGTGTGTCGCCGCAACCGTCTCGTCAACTCCATAGTCATTGCGATTGTGGTGGTTGTGGCTCCATCGTATATTGATATCAGTTTGGATGATGGGGCGGTCGTTAAAAATTCGATTTCAATAGTGGCAGCGCGCCACGATTAAAATTTAACTACAAATGAGTCTGTTATATTATATTAACAAATGCGGATCTCCGAAATTCAATCTGAATGCATTTAATAAGGCTTCTTCATCTATTTTTTTTTTTTTTAAAGTTTGCAACAGATTTCCTTTTAAAAATTTAAATAAAGATAATAGATTTTTTTTCAATTAATTTTTGAATTTATTCAGCAATTCTTTCAAGACTATTTTTGGTTTGCTATTTTTAGAGTTGGTTGATTTAATGAAATTGAAAGGCCATTGCTTAATGTAGAAAACTATATTACTATTGTTTTGAAGGTGAAATTAGACCAAAAGTTAAACCCCCAACTTTAATTTGTGGATATAATATGTACATATGTATTTATCTACTATTTCCATAAATTTTAGGAAGTAGGTATAGGCATATAATAAAAAGTCGTTACACAATATACAAAAAATAATATGAATATGTTATTATGTACCTATGTTCTTTTAATGATGTATTGTATGCAAAATTAGATTGCGTATTATTTTTAAGTAGGTATATAGGATGTGCCTTTTTAATTTCAAAAAATATTTAGGTAAAGCTTAACAATTGAAGTCATAGAAAATTTGTTAATTGGTTATAGCATTTGATTCAAAGAATTAGACTACTACATACTATACATACTTTTTCGTCACAGTGAGTTTATTATTTGTAATAGATTATAAAGGGTCATTCATTTTTCGGTTTCCAAAGTATCCAGCAAAATCCTTGAAGAATTTTAACCAAATTGTGTGTAAATCATTTCTCATACAAAATTTGACAGTTCATTAACTAAATGGTAAACTTAACCAAATAGTAAACATATCCAGTGTTTGACATCATTGCTTGAATACTCTTATTATATTGTTCAAAAATTCACCTAACCAAGAAAAAAGTTTAACACGAAAATTTTGCAAACACTGGTCTTTTAATTTTTATTTGCTTCTCGAAACTATCTTATATATTATTTCTATAGTCTAGACTCTCATACTACACCAATTTTGACAAATGAGGTATCAAACGAAGCGGATTTACCTGCTGATTTGACTTATTAAAACTTTTTTTTTTAATGTTAATAATTTGTTCAAAAACTGCAATTGTATGTTTTCGTGTGTCTTTTATGTAATTGCGTGAATTCTCGCACGGGCAGGCTAGTAACATTTAGGGGCCCTTTTAAGTGCCTCAAAATTAACAATTTAAATTTTCAATGATGAGTTTCAATGAAAGCCATAACTGGTGTAAGTGATTTTTTTTTTTCTCCAACGTTTATTTGTCGTTTTTTGGTGTGTTGTTATCTTGAGTTTTAAATTTTCTAGTATTTTCTTATATGTGTATGACTTTCCTGTATTTGTAAGGTCTGCCGATGAAAAAAACTCGCGGCGCGTTTTTCCTCGTTAGAGGAATCGCGTTACTAATTTGGGCATTAATATATTTCAAAAACAAAACAATTTTTTTTTGCACAGATCTCGGAATTTAAAAATCGTTTTATTCTATAAAATTTTTCCTTAAGTGCATTAGAACAGCTCCCCAACAATAAAAATCTCCATGAAAATAAAGCCTAGAACGCAGATCGGGAAAAATTTTATTTCTCATACCTAAAAATTTTTTCCCAGGACAAGTTTTATCTCGGATTTTTCTTCAGTCAGTACGCAGTTCAAACGCTATATCCAAACTTTTTTTTCAAGCTGTACATATAAAAGTCTCCAAATATTTTTTTCCAAGACAATAATAATGTTCGATGTATTATTTTGCTAGACTGACGTGAATATCACGGTTTTTATCAACCAAAAACATAATATTTTCGATATTGAAAGGTATTATGTGAATAATGACGAAAAAAAAACATAAAATAAAACATGAAGGAAAGTTACGGGAATAGATTATATAAAACAGCTATTTTAACTCAGTCAGTGGCATGCCGCACGACGTGACCAAATATGGCGACATTTTTTAAAGTATTAAAATATACTGAATTTTCATATAGAAATGATATTTCTATGACAACATATACTCATCTTAATATTGCAGTGTAGATCTTCAACATCCTAAAAAATATTTGAATTTTATTTTTATCTCTACACCTTCAAAATTTGTCTTGAGAAAAAAAATGTAGAGGTAAAATTTAGTTTTGCTCGATTTCCGTACTAGGCTTAAATTAGGGTGTCCATAATGTAAATGAAAAAAACATTTGCACTACTCAAACAGAACCAAAAAAAACCTCAACCTTAAACGAATAAAATAACAACTTGTTTACAAAATAATTTATTAATTTATTAACACAATTAGTTTCAGGTACAGAAGATATAGAAAAGAAAAGAAAATGTATACAAAATTTATAAAAAAAATTTTCTTTAAATTTTTAAAAAAATAATTTAAATTTATTTATTAAATAATACCAAGCCCGATGATGATTCCTGAGATCGAAACGCGTCGCTTACTCAAATAATAAAAAAAAATATATGCTGTGATATTATTAAATAAATTTTAATTGTATTAAATAAATTTAAATTATTTTTTAAAAAAGTTCAACAAAAATTTTTTATACATTTTATTTTCTGTTTTATCAAAGTTTACACAACACGGAGACTTCACCACAATTAAAGAAGATAGAAGAGTTTTAATTTAAAACAATTTAGAAAACATTAATTAATAATTATTTAAAAACAATAATATTCCCCGTTCTGATTTTCGTTCCAAAACAAATCTGTAAACAAAATTGATTTCCGCACGGATTAAATAAAAGTGTTCTGATTTTGAAAAATTACATAAATTAAAAAAAAACTAAGAATATAACATCCTAGTTCTTTTACTTTGAAAGTTCATACAAAAAAAAAATAAAATTCAAAAAAGAAATTCACACAATGCAGAGTTTCAAAATAAAGGAACACACCTAATAGCATAGTAGGTAGGTTCCTTAACTTTTTTATGTTTATTTAATGTACAAACGATTTAAAACTCGAAGTATCATTTCGACAGCAACATACATATTTGAACTACAATGTAACTCATGTCAGAATTCAGTTCCAACGTACTTATATTTAATTCGAAATTAACGTACAGTGCGCAAAAACAGTTCCTTTTCGATATGTATCTCCTATTCCTGTGCTGTGCGACCGTACCTTCAACCCAATATCTTCTTTTAATAACATTGTGAATAACTAGTGAGGGTTTATTTTACACAAGCCGTGTTTTTTTGAGATTTTAAATATAGTATAGTAAGAAATTCTAAAAAAAACCCATCCGCAGTAAGATTCTACTTTTGCTTTTATTGGCAGTAATTCTACTGTGGATATTTGTAACTCGTGTAGAATACTACTGTAATGTGAATAGCTTTCCCAAAAAAACACGACTATTATTTGAATAAAAATTTAAAATTCACACAAATTGTCTAAATTATATAAACTCTTTCTTATAAAGACTAGGACTCTGATAAAAGCCTTAACATATGCAATAATATGTATGCATTATGAATTATCTTACAAAACCTATACTCCAATTAACTAAAGAGCATTAAATAAATTTAAAGAATTTTATTTATTACCAAAATCAATTAATAAAATTACAGTTCCTACCTACATACATATATAAAATTTCCTATGCTGTCAAAACAATTCAACAAAAGCACTCCCAAACCTAATACACATTATATACCTCAGATTAAGCCATCACTTAAATTCCAAAGAAACTAACTCAAACTCTTTCATCAGACTATAACCCAAAGATTATTTTTTTTGTTGATTGTGACACAAGATTCATGCAAATTGTCACCATTTAATAAAATATTGTATAAATTATATTGATTTTTACAAAACACTAAATCTTTTCACGCCATTAATGGTGCGGGTGTCATTTGAATATTAGGCATACAAATGGCACCCTCCCCGTGAAATTCCGATCATAATTCCAATTGGTCAATCTATTGTATTGATTGAATTCCACATCAAGCAACACACACACTCTACTAATGAAATTAATTTTTTTTTTCTTTTTGGTTTTTGATTATAAAACGACGGAATTTTTGAAATATTTTTTTCGCTTTATTTTTAAGGTTTTTTATGATTATCTAATTTAACATATAATATTTATACACAACAAACGAAACAATGAGGATATAATAATGATGATTTAACAATTTAACAAAAGAATAATGGGGATATAACATTTCCTAGTGCTTGTAGGCACTGGGAGGTAAATATGAATCGTCCGGTGTCCTTAGACCTCCTTGATTGTAGTCATAACCACCATTGGAAGCAACACCATCCAAAGCACCAATAACCGAACTGACTGGAGCTGTTCCTTGGTCGGAGAATTCACTGGTTCCACCAAGTTTGTCGTATTGATCTGGAAAAAGAAATAGAACAATAAATCGAACTCTTCATTGCGAAGCTAGGTCAATAATATAGAATACTTACTTTGGATTTCCTTTTGGGCAACTGCAGCTTCCTCGGGAGTCTTGTATTTGATGAAGAAGACTTCTGGTTTGCTGGGCTGTGTTGGTGCTGGAGTAGCAATATCATTGACATCCAATTCGTTCTCCTTTTGACTGAGAACATAGATAACAGTCTTCTCCTCTTGTGGTGCATATTCGGCTGACAAACGAACGTTGTTGTTGGACGATGATGGGGCCTTAATGAAGACAACACGGTAGTTTTTCTGAGGCCGTCCTAATACGAAATGTTTGGTCTTTCCAGCTCCCTCATTATCCTCAGGAGCTGAATGCAAATAGAATTGCTTACTGATAAGAGGTTCTTGTGCAACTGAAGCTGGTGGTAGATATTTATTGCCGCCTCCTTGTGATGACTGGTGTGCTGGTAGAATTGGTCCTTGTGCTATTAATCCAAAATTAGAATTTCCTGAATTTTGATAGTTGTATTGAGGACGAGCTAAACCGACGGCGAGAAGCGAACTTAATATCACGAGAACACGCATTTTGAAAATTTTTGAAAATTGTTAAAAGGTCACAAGGATTATATTAATGTGTAACGATTAAAATTCGTGCAGCTATTAGTTGAATATAATATGCTTTGCGAAACAGAAGAGTTCGTTAACTGATGCTTCTTGTATGCAAACATTCAATTTATATACAAAAGATTGTCTGTAGATATAAATTTCAATCTAATCATGAGCTTAAGACCACTCTTCGTTTGTTTGCCGAAGAGTTTGATGATTCACAGAAATATATCTCCAATGTCTTTGTTGTTGGCGATGCGACGCGATGGTTGGCGGCTTATAGATGCATGTATTTTGAACCAAGATTAAATATAATTAAAAATAAACGCACAAAGCTTGTTCTTCAAATTTGATCTTGCTCTTGATTTTTGAAGATTTATAAAAATAACTCTCTCTTTCTCTCTCCTCTAACGATCTTTCTCTTTATCTTGGTGGTTGGTTTTAAATCAATCAGTGATGCCAATGTATTTATCAAAAAAGAGTATGTAGATTGTAGATGCCTGAAATTATTGCTTAAAAGATGGATAGCAGGGGGGAAGAGAATATATGAGCCGCAAAAAAAGTACCAGTGTTTTTAAGAAAATTATGAATATATATAAAAAAACTATAAATTATAAATACATAACTTAAAAATAAAAAAGTTGTTCAAATTTTGATAATACACTAATTCGGTTTTGGACTTAAATTTAATTTCGGTCTGACTTTTGGTAAAATTTATTCGAAATAGGAAAGTTGTTAAAAAAAGGTAGGCACTTGAAATCTTGGTTTTCAAAGGATTTTGATCAAATTTTGCATCAAGTTTTAAACCGGCAACTTTTGGGAAATAGGAAAAAAATGTATTGGTTTGACAAAATTTTGTTCATCAGTTTACAATTCAATTCAAAAATTCAATTCTTTGGCAAAAAGTAGTTAAAATTGATCCCAATTTTTTTTTTTTTTAATTTAAAAAATTTTAAATATGAGTTTCCAAAGAAATCTGATTTTTAAAAATTTAGACGATGCCGTCATCGATTAAGTCTCAATATTTTAAGACAAGTTTTTACCCAAACATTCTTTAGTATTTTTATTAAAAAAACAGCTTTTAATTGAAAGATAAAGTGATTTTTTTAATCAACATAATTTTTTTGCAAACAAAACTGTTGATTAAACAAAAGTCAAACACTACTAAACATCTGCTACAAATGTATCAATTTCTCATCCCTGCTTTAAATGGTTTAATCAGTAGTAAGATATCAAACAAAAAAAATCAGAATTTCATTAATATAAAATAAGAAGAAATATAATCCTCCATTTGCATAACGTTTAGTGCTCACCGAGTTTGCTCTTCATCATCAACATTTTTGACCAAAAAAAGCACAGGTGCGCTTCTGCAGATTGCTGCGATGCCTGACTATTGGAATTTGTAGTGATGGAAGTTTTGTTGTTTTTTTTGTTGTTGTCTCCTTATATTTAAATTTTTATTTTTATTTTAATAATAATTTATGGAATTAAGTGCAAAATTATTTTATTAAGTGTTTGAATATGCTATTAAAGCGGCTTCTTTAAAAGCTTGTTGGTCGTAAAGTAGAGAGAAAAAAAAAAAACCCCAACTCGAAGAGTTGTAATATTGATCCACGATCAGGTCTTGTGGTCTTTTGGCATTGCATATACATGCATATATTTTGAATGATTTTAAACAAATCACGACTAATTCGCTTATTTATTGATATGGTCGCCACCATCCAATTTAGTTATATTATATTGAGAAAGACAAAGTATAATTTAAATGATCTTTTGGATTGAATTCATATTATATAGCACGCCTGCATTTTTGTAATTCGTTTAAATTTTTGGAAAGGTGATAAACTTATGAACTTATCATGTTAATGTTAAATTATTTTGTTTAGGCCTAGAAGGAGGAATGCTTCTTTTTTTTACCACTTTATTTTGTCATAACTAGGTTATTTTTGGAATTGGAATTTGTGTTAGCAAATCGAACCGGAAGACTGTTTTTTTTTTTATTTAAATATTATTTGTATACAAAATTTTATCTTAAATATTTTGGAAAAAAAAATGTCAGCTATCTTCGGTTAATGTTTTCAGAAATTGCAGTTTAATGAAATGTGTATTGCTAAGTGAATTAACTGAACATTCTCTGTTGATGATTTAACTCACCAGTAATATATAGCTTAGATTCAGATCAATATTTATTAATTATGCACATCATTGGCGTTTTTATTTTTTGGCTCTGAGCAAAGCTCTGAGCAGAGGTTGAGTGACCAGAGCAAAGCTCTGAGGAGATTATGATCAGAGCCCTCCGATTTAATTATGAAACACACTTGAGCACTGAACATGTCATATGCATATAGTAATCTGTCAAATTACATAAAAATTTCATGAAGTTGGCTTCGCTCAGCGTTTTGCTCGATTTGCTCGGTCATTTTATTCTGAGCATACAGATCATGCTCCGAGCTAGCTCAGATGGAAAAAAGAAACACGACTTATGTGCTCTGATTTGTCTGAGGTAAAAAAGAATTATAGAATTAATTTTTGACAGCTCGATGATCTGCTCTGAGGCAAAAAAGAAAAACGCCAAATGTTTATGATTTGTCAGTACAGGAAGATTCCCCATATTTACTGCTTCTTGCAATTCAGGAACTTTAAGGCAACTTTTGGAATATTAAAAAAATCGAACGAGGGATTTTAATAAAACCCAAATTTACAATATTAGAGATTACGAAAAAAATTTTAAGTATTTTTTTTTTAATATTTAAAATTCTCAAAAAAACGTCTTTGTTTTAAATTTTGATAATACATAATAAAATTGATAATATTATACATATATCTTTCTTTTTCTACTTTATTAATGTGCATGTGCATAAACATATGCAAAATTAATTTGTAAGAAAACTGCTCTGAATGTTGCTTTTTTAATAAATAAAGATTTTTAGTATGATACAAGAATAAATAATAAATTCATGTTACTGAATTGTTTTAAAATGTATATTCAATGTGTAATTTCATTATAGTTTTATGTTTTTAACTACAAAATAAAATTGATGTTATCATCTGGTACAATATATGAAGTTATGAACAATAATTTTTGATAATAAACTCCTTAATTCAAGAGAGCCAGCAAGATTGAAAAAATCTTGCTGGCTCTCTTGAATGCTATGCTAAATACTAGCACACGTATTTTTGAATTTATCATTGAAAAGTTAGCTAAAATAAAAGCCTTTTTGGCAAAATCTTTTGTAAAGAACTTATTTCGAGTTTTCAAAAAAAAAAATATGTTGATAAAACTAAATAAATATCTATAATTTTTTAGTTTTGAAAAAAAAAATGTTTTTTCTGAAGTTCAATTTTTCATACTGCAGCGAAGTATAAAAAAAGTAGGTCTCACAATTCTGTCAATCTGTCTGTCGATTTTCTTTATACATACTTGGTGGTTATCCTTACTTTTAACTTATATTTCAACGTTAATTTTTTCAAACTTGAAAAAATACATCTTCGGTTCACTATAAAGTGCGATTGGAGCTAGTTAAAGATAATGGGCCCTACCAATAACCAAATTTAGTGACGACTTAAATATTTCAGTAAAATGGAATAAACCATATATAGTATGACCTTAATATTCAAGTGGACTCTTAATAATGAATCATATATGGAATGGACTTCAAAAAATTAAACATTCCATGAATGGTACATTATTTGGGATCACCAGAATTAAGGTTAATTTTACTGAAATATTTAAGTCGTCGCTAAATTTGATTATTAGTAAGGCCCAATGAGTTTTTTATGAATAATTAAGTATTCAAATTTCATTTCATCAGAAAATCGATGTAATTTAAAAATCTGAACCAGGTATTTTGAATAGTTTAATAGTGTGTTTTTATAAATGAGTTTTTCTAGAAATGTTATTAAAAAATATAGTTCTTGGTGGTATTAAGTCATTTTAACTGAAATTTAGACTTACTAAATTTTAGCTTTCAACTGATGAGATAAAGGCTACCTTTTTATAAAAACAAACTACGAAAAATGGTACCTCTCGTAGAACCATATATTTTTGATTTTCTACCGATATTATATCGGAAGCGGTCAAACTGATTTTGATAATTTTTGTATGGATGGAGAATGTCTTAAAAATTTGTAATAATATTGTATACCAATTTTTATATAAATTTTTCCCGGTTTTAAAAAAAGTTGATTTTTTTTTTAAACTGAATAATTAAAAAAAAACGAAAAAGTCGATTTTTATCAAACCTGGCTCCAAGCGATTTTTAAACATTATTCAGCAGTTTCTAATAAAAAATATTCTTATAACCAAAAATATTTGGTACTAACAATACAAGTATTTAAAAACCGTAATGATAATCTAATTTTTCACAGAAACTACGCTTATTTAAACTTTTTTTGTGACTTGTAATTAGTCCGATATACCATACTATTTGAAAAAAATTACATTAAAACATTATTAACTGTATGTATACATCTCATAATAGAACCATTTTTTTATGTTTCACTTAATATCTTAATACCTGTTTAACCAATTTTAATTAAATTTTGTATGCAAATTTTGAACTTAAAAAAAATTAAAAATTAAATTTTGAAAATTCGATGTTATAAACACGGGTAGATATTTTCTTGCAATTCAATTTTTAGTCCAACACTATCAAATTAATTGTTGTACCAATTCTTTTTCCTTAAAAATGTTAACAATATTTTACATATTAAAAAAAAATCGCTATAACGATTAAACTTAATTTCAATAAATTAAGATTTTCTAAAGAAATCAGATGGTATGGTATTACGTTGGTGTCAAAACAACAAGTTGTTTTATAAATGCTCTTCAGTCTACTCTTTTGAAAACGCAAAACTAATGCACTCACGTACTCAAGACAATAACTGGACTCATACCTAAAACACTTCTAATAAATTATCAAACTTTTACAATAAAAATCGGAATGAATATAGTTCAATCAATATTTTTAAATTTCAGATCAAACGCTTTAAAAATTAAAAATTAAATAAACATTAACTGAAAATTGCAAAAAATGTACATAAATTAAAAAAAAACAATCACAATCACAAAAACAATCATTCCTCGGTAGCGGAATGCGAATTGCATATCGTCAGTGAAACCTGAAAAGCGTGTAACTCCTTTTTAGCAAAAACATGGAGACCATTATTTTCTTTTATGCTATAATTTTAAGTGAAATGGAGATTCCTGGTTTTAAAACTTATAAATATGCGTCTAAACTAACAGATGGCATTAAAATCTTATTTTCATAAAATTTGGAGCAACACACTTTTTACTTTTACTGACGATATGGCTCTGAGGGAGTTTGGTCCAAGTCGGAGCCCCAGCTGGACATAAAAAGTTTTGTATGTATAAACATCTATACTGGCGGTAGGGTGAAAAAAAAACGTAGCGTATCTTGTGATCGTGATTGTGATTCTGTGATTGTGATTCACGTTACGTTACGTATGTTAACACATCTTAACCGTGAGTCCGCGGCACTCACACTTTTTCAATTAAAATTGAACAAATGACCAAGCACCACTAAAAGCAGTCAGATGATCGGCCTGGCAGTCGTGAAATAGCTGTAACTCTAGCTTGTAAAAACTTGGTGATAGCTCACCTAAGTGTAGTTGTTACATTCAAACCTTCAATATTAATATAGTGGTGTGAAAGCTTGGCAGCATTATAAGAAAAAAATATCCTCAAACATGGATAACATATTTTCTATTTCCTTTCCAACAATATAAAATATACTCTCATCGAATATCATTCTGATTAATTGTGAATTATTTCTTAAACGTCTTCTTTCGAAATTTAAAAGTTCCATTTTCGAATTTTTTTTTCGATAAAGTCTACAAACGAAAAATTTTACAGAAAGAACAATTTTATACCGATTAAAAAAAAAACGTAAATAACAAAAACGAATTCAATCTTTGTTTCATGATCGCGTAAATCCTACTAGGAGCTTATGGTCGAAATCTCAGGGCTATAATGGACTAAATACATGTATCAAAAATTTGATTGAAATACAAAATTT
The DNA here is from genome assembly GCA_929447395.1 of Epistrophe grossulariae. Lineage (NCBI taxonomy): Eukaryota > Metazoa > Arthropoda > Insecta > Diptera > Syrphidae > Epistrophe > Epistrophe grossulariae. The sequence continues at coordinate 34,003,969 of OV839568.1, read as the reverse complement.
ATCAACATTTTGATGATCAGAAAAAGCATTTTGAACAAGGATTTTTCTTCTTACAGTTTAAGTTGACTATAGTACGTGTGAGACCAAGCTATCACGACATTTTGTATTTATAAACAAAAATTTAAATTTAAAGACAACAAGCCCGAATAGGAACAATTAGTCAGAAATGTTATTTAGCAAGTTATAGCTAGTCTTTTTTTTCACAGCTTATATAAAGCTAAATGAAAATTTAAAAAATTTAACAAAAACAAAAACTATAATTTTCAATGTCAAATATACGATCATATCCGGGTTATTTAGTACAATCACCAAATATAGGCCTTAAAAAAAAAAAACAAAATTTTTATATATGCGCAATTTTGAACCTGATTTGACAAAATATGTTGCATATTTAAAACATTAGATAAATTAATCACCTGAACTAAAGTGGTGATACAATAAATATCTCGTTAACATACAAATTAATTGCTTTTTTTTGCTGATGATTCTTTTTTAAGTAAATGATAACCTAATTCATCTTGTCAGGTATTGTTTTTTTTTTATTTTATTTTTGCACAGCATTCTCATTTTTGTAATAACCTTCACCCAATATTTTAAGATTAAAAACGAAACGAAAAAAAAAAGAAGCAAAAACGTATTTTCGATCAGTCGCTGTGTATAATTTAATTTTTTTTTTCATTAAAAATGCATAAATTCTTGGGTTTTATTTATTGATTTTCTTTATATTTTAGACAGCAACAAGTTGATCGGTATATTGGCCATGGTGGAAGTCATCACTTATATTTCGCTATGCTGGAATTTATTTTTTTTTAATTATTTTTGCACGTTTTAAAAAAATGCATAAAATCACAACAAAAAAAATTTGTATTTGTGTACCAAATTCTCTATTTTATTGTTTGTTAAATGATCAGTTGTATTTTATAATATAAAATGTGTATAGGGATCATCACATGATCAATTTATTAAAATTACCAATTATTAAGTTTGAATATAAAAAAACAAGATGGAAGTTTTATTTTTAAAGAACCTGCAGATTTCACATTTCCAATGATTTGTAAGACGATATAAAGTTTGAATCACCGGTTGTTTTCAAATATTAAAAGACACAACACTAAAATAGTCGAATGATCGGCCTGGTGGTTATAGAAATAGCCATAATTCCATTTTACAAAACTGAGGTGGTAGCTCACTTAAGATTTGTTGTTTAATTCAAAACATTGGGTGTATAACCCAATTGTTGCTGGCGCAGGGGCATAAGGCTCAGGGACATAAAGCCCCAATTTTATTTTTGGGGATTACGTTACGTCCCAATTGAAAGGGACATAAAGCCCAAATTGAAATTGGGCCTTAAGTCCCACCCAAGTAAGACGCAAGTCCAAAAAATTGTTGCTTAGAAACGTCTCTGTTGACGAACAAAAATCGGTTGTATGCTCTAAGCTGGGCGCTTGCACGCTACAAATGAAAAAAATTTACCAAAAACACTTTTAATTCAAAATGCCGAAAATTTATTCATTAATTTTTGCATCCATATTTGTCTATTTCCTTCCAACTTGGAATTGAATGAGGAACGTATAACATCTTCATTATAGTTATATGACTTCATCATCCATTAACTAAAGTATTTTTATTCAACTTGACACACAAATCATAACAGTTGCATTATTTTCAAGCTCATATGCAAAATAATCGATCTCCTTAATCATAATTTTTTTTAATTTAATTTGAGAAGGTTAGCAGACAGAAATGTAATGAATAAATTTGTATCTTAATAAACTATAATAATATGTATTATCAAATCGATTATGATTGTTTTTGTTTCCTAATATGCAATATTATTTAATGTTTCTTTTATTAACATATCTACCACACCACACGAAATTCATGGACTAATAACTTTCTTCTAATTTATTCATCCCACGCACTTAATATTCCAGTTATTCAATATAAAATTAAGAAGATGAAAAATAACCGATTAAAGAGATTATTAGTTGACTCGAGACACATAATATTTCATATTTGTATGTTTTATAATATTCCAAAAAAAAATAAATATTTTTATTCATGTTTTTGTCTGCATTTTTCAATTATTTCATTATTTTTGTTTGAAATAATTTTAATAAATATAAAGCACGCTATCGTATTTTCTTATACAAAATGCACAGTCTTTTGATTAAAATTGCAGTAAATGCTTAACAAATTATGAAAGATTTTTATACTTGACTAAAGTAATATTACACCAATAAATAAATAATTATAATTACAGTCAGTATAGATAAACAAAAAAATAATCACAATAAAATTTGTAACGGGCTGAATTTTTTATTTTATTGTTCTAAAGTCCGAAGTATGAAACTATTTTTTTAGGTTATTCTCCCCCATCTCTTCGCAACATTTTACCCGTTTTTATTTAATTTCACTTCCTCTTGGTAAGAGACAAAAGAACGTACCTATAATAGACAAAATTAATTTATTTAAAAATGTATTTGATCGCAACAGACGATTTAAAAGTCATTGTTGAATATTTTTGTTTTGTTTTCAATATTAATTTATAATTTTTTATTTTTTTGAATTATTGTAACAATTAAATTTTTGTCAGGCAAGTATTATACATAAAACATAAAAATTTATAAAAATGTATAAGAAAAAACTGAAAGAAGAATAAACAACACTACAACTACTACTATTCTACTACTAGGTATAGACACAAAATATTTAGATTGCAATTTTTAACACATTGTATTTTGTTAGATCGAAATATCTGTAGTTTGTGCCCACAGTATAGGTACTTACACACACATATTTAAGGTAAAATCATTAACGTTTTTATTTTTGTTCAATTCTACGCATCTGTAAAAATTGAAGAAAATGGCGGATCCAGTGCCCCCTCAATTGTCAAGTATTATTATTTTGTTGTTGTTTCTAATAATGCGGTGAATAGTTTTTGTGGGCACTCGACTGGCCATTTTTAATTTCTAACACTTTCAATTTTGACAACCTGTGCAATTTATTACCAATTCTTTACTCAAAAGGTAAAGTGGCTTAAGTCGTTTTTTGGAATTTTTGGAAAAACAATTTTAATCTTTAAAAAATTATTCCGAGTAGATTATTTTTAATAGGAGGCTAAAACTTCAACCAAATGTAAATTATTATTAATTACAAATGTAGCTAATTTGTTGTTTATTTTAAATTACAAAAAAAAAAAGTCGACTTAAGCCACTTTACCTTTTGAGTAAATAATTATACAATAGATTTTGTATACTGTTGTTATAGTGACAAAAAAGATAGAGAGCGCAATAATCACTAAAATCAAAACATGAAGACATTTTGACGATCACTGTGATATTTTTTCCATAAAAAAAAACTCAAAATCAGTGACGGATAGAGATCATTAACTTGCAAAAGTCTGGAGATTACTTTCTACTAATTTCTATAAGCCCCTTATTTTGACAGACATTTTTCCGCGGAATCAAAAAATTTTAAGATCTCAGTTTGTTGCTAATTAAATCCTAATTTCTTCTTTTAGCTTTCATGGATATTTTTTTTTTTACGAAAAATGTGCGTTTTTTAAATTTTAATTTGAAATAAAAAAATAATTTTTTGCAACAAATTCTGGAAAAAAATTGGTTTAAAGCGGTAACTTAAAAAAAAAAAACATTGTTGGAGGTACAAAATCGGAGTTTGAGCAATTTAACTAGCTTAAAATTTAAGTACCAATTAAAAAAAAATTAATTCGTATTACATATGTATTTTAGATTTTGTCCGCTAAAATCAGACTTACTTAAGCGGAAACTTTAATTATAGAAAAAGTATTTGAGCTATAATTTTTTTGTTTGAACAACAAATTATCATTTAATTAGCTACAAATATGTTTATATATTTTATTTACTTCTATTTGTTATAATGTTATTGAATATTTATCAAAATTGATACTGAACTTATAATGAAAATAAATTGTATCTAAATAAAAAAACAAATATGAATTCAGATACTGAAATTTTTGATTCCGCCAAAAAGTCTCCGCAAAAATAAGGAACGTAATTTTCATTCTATCTATAGGAAGAAAAATTTTAAGATACACTTTTTTATTTTATTTTTTTTATTTGAAGCTTATTTATTTATTAATGAATTCCAAAAACTACATTATTAATTTTTATTATAATCTAGCACACAGAGTTGCATTATAATTGTTACTTCTTGCCCAACTCTGTTGACAAGTCGGGGACAAAGTTACAAGTTTGAGTTGATGTTACATCATTATCTTGTATTTGTTAGACAAGTCTTTATTTTACAAGTGAATTTAGATTTTCTGATAAGTCATGTCACCAAAGGCTATCGCCGTTGTAATTTCGTGACAAGTTTTGATCGTGCATCGCTTTGTGTTACAGAATTTTGGAAAAAGTTGTCGCTTTTCACTTGTCCGACAAGTACTTGTCACATTGTGTTACGGCCCCAGGTAAACACACTACGGAATCGAAAATTTTAAATTTCGACCGGAAAGTCAAAAAATCTAGAAAACCCGAAATTACATACGTTTAGGGGCAAATGGTGGTAATATTTGAAATTTCTATTTTGTTTGGGAAGGAGAAAATTAATTCTTACGAATGACAAACACTATGGAATTGATTATCGGTTAATTTTGTTCTTCATACGAAAATGGGCCATGACCAACAGATAGCCAGAGAGAAAGAACTAATAGAGAAAGTCAAATTTCCTCGTCTCCGTCCCCTCGAAACCTTTTGTTTACATTTTTTATAACATGTTGAATTCCTATCGGTGTGTACATGTTTTCACCTCGGGCAGTGCAAAACAAAAACAAAGGTGGTGAGTATGCACATCTTCTTGCATATGTATTTGTCCCCACATTTTTTGTATATGGAGTTAATAATTATACATATGCAAGATGGTGCGCAAGTCCAAACATCGTAGTTTGTAGACTAAAAGAGAGCCACCGTCGAATTTGACTCTCTCTATTAGTTCCTTCTCTCTGCAGATAGCATTATGCTCTCAGACTGTTACATTTGTGTATACAAATTATTGGAGCGTGCCAAAAAATTCATTGCCTATATTTCCATTCTTTAAAATGCCTTAATTCATGGAAAATTCCGTGCGAAGCAACCAGCTTATATTAAATAATAAATTTGGAAATAAAAATAAAAATTGAAAAAAAAAAAAAAATAAAATTGTTTTGAAAAAAAAAACTCATACTGAAATGTCAAAGGTTATAATAAGCAAATAATGAAAGTAATCAAATATTTTACCAAAATCTTACGTATCATTGTAGAATTCTTCCGCATTGTTATTATGAGAATAAAATTTGATTTAAAATAAAAGATTTGAGAAACTGAAAAAAACATTTAATAAGTTTTAATTTTCAAATCTAAGCACACAAATTTGTTGATAGAATAATATAAGTCGTGTTTTTTTTATTACTTATTAATTTACACATTTTTTCATTTTATCTGCAAAACAAAAACAAAAAAAGTATTAAGTAGTTCGATTTATTTTTATTAAAGTTAAAAATTAAAAGTGAGTAGCTACTAAGTAACACAAAAAAAACACATCATATATATAGTCTTTAAACCAACATCAATACATCTGGGATTATCTTCTTCTCCTATAAACTGTTGGTGGTAAGTAATTAGCCTGTGGCTGAATATTTCCACTTTGTTGAATTTGATTCTGAGCAGTCGAAAAACCTGTTACCTGTGATGAGCTTTGAGGCGACGATGACGAGCTGGATGCAGCATTAGTTTGGCCTCCCAGACTTCCAACAACTGACTGAACTGGCACATTTCCTTGATTTGAATAATCCGATGAGCCACCCAATTTATCGTATTGAGCTAAAATTTAACAATACGTTATATGATTGTGAAATCCTGTAGAAATTACTAAACAAAAATATTTACCTTGAATAACATGCTGGGCATGAATTGCTTCTTCAGGTGTATTGTATTTAATAAAGAAGACATCGGGCTTATTAAGTGCAGTTGGTGGTGGTGTTACAACCTCTGCAGAAATATCCAAGTCATTAGCTTTCTTCGATAGAAGATAAATTGCAGTGCGTTCTTGCACAGGTGCAACCTTTGCAATGATTTTGGCTCTGGTCGATGTTGATGATGGTGCGTTAATAAAAACCACACGGTAATTTGTTGTTGGACGACCTATTGTAATGTAACGAACAATTTCTTGATTGTCATGGTCTTCTGGAGCACTATGGACGTAAAAATGCTTTGTTATGATAGGAGCTTGTTGTTGATATTGTTGTGCATATTGCTGGTTTGTTCCAATTCCACTTCCACTTCCAATATAACCCTGACCAATTCCTCCTGTGAAACTTTGTCCAAATCCTGAGGAACTTTCTTGACTTATTGCTGAACCAGTATTAAAACTAGAATCTCCACCATAGTTATTATTACCACTGGTAAATCCTAATCCTCCTGAATTTCCTGAATTCGAAAAACCAGATGATCCAGCTGAAGCTGTTGAAGCAGCTGAAGCCGATGAAACTGCTGCAACGCTATAATCCGGTGCCAAAAAATTTGCTGAGCCATAGGATGATGTTGGTGCTCCTGATGCCGATGGAAAATATGATGTTGACGGAATTGAGGGCGGTGCCAATAGATTTGATCCACTATTGTAGTCGGGATTGTAGTGATACCCCAGGCTGACATCCGGTCTTGCAGAGACCGAAACAACTATAAGATAGCATACAAGTACCTATCAGGAATTCTTTGTTATCACTTGATTTTGTGTATTCTTTTTCTGTAATCTTACCAAAAATGTGTTCATATTGAGCTGAGCACACTGCAAGTTCAAATCCTAAACCAAAACTGACACCATATCAATAGTCTTCCAACAACTTTATATCAACCAAATTTACCAGACATAACAAGTTCATCATAAAAAAACATTATAAATTTAAGTGCAAATAAATATTAAATAAAATATTAAGTCCGGCAGCATTATCGAACAAATTTTTATAAAAAAAAAAATATTTTCTCATCGAACAAACTATAGGTATATAATCAATTTAAATGTACTAATTGCTCTTTAGCAAAGAGAAAAAAAAAAAAAAACATCTCACAAGAAAGGTGCAAATTTGTTTGATATTTCGATAGACTTATTTTATTGCATTTTGGGGAATTCCATCATGCATACCTATACCAGCACTTAGCCATTACCTTCGAACAATCTTGACTTGATTGTCAGATGAAATCAATTAGCATGGCATCAAAATTTATTTAGATTTTTGTGAATCACTTTATTTGTCAAACTTTTCTGAGATATCTCTTTTGTTCTTTACTTACAGATGGTTGGCAAGCACTTCGAGATGGGAATCGCCTTCAATTCTGGGAATATCGAAAAGCTTTGGTATATGCTCAAGCACATCATGGAGTATTTCCCTACTTTAAGATGTCTGTAGAAAATAGGTTAGTACGTTCTTAAAGATTTCAAGGTTAAGTTCTAATTAAATGAAAATCTTTCACAGGTATAATGAACCCTATGATTTCATTATAACTCTAGATGCTGGAGATGTGGGATTGCCAGACAAGTTCTTTTATAATGTTGACATCAATGATGAGGTGAGTAAATTTTTTTCTTTTAATACATACACATATGGTGTGTACATATGAATTTCAAAAACGCTCATTATGTTAGTAAAATAGTAAAATGTTTCATTAAAAAAAAAATTTAACTTAAATTCGGATAAATTTTAGGTACATAGAATTTGAAGATATAATTTACATCTGGATTTCTATTGAAAAACCTAATTGTTTTTAGAAAATTAAAAAAGGAACTAAATCTCTGTAGAATAAAATAAAATAAAATAAAATAAAATAAAATAAAATAAAATAAAATAAAATAAAATAAAATAAAATAAAATAAAATAAAATACAATAAAATACCCTGGTTTGGACGGTGATTGGATATGGGTGGAGGTATGGGGATGGGAAGAGAGACAAGAAATGGAAAGATTGCAGGAGAGGTACCTTAAATGGACACTAGGGGTAGAATGGCAAACTCCAGGATACATGGTGAGAAAGGAAACCAAAAGAGATAAGTTAACGATAAGAGCAGGGAGAAGGGCGTGGAATTATGAAGAGAAATTAACAGGTGGAAAATGAAACGAGATAGCGAGGGAATTTTTAGAGGAGATGAGAGAGAGAGAGAGAAAGAGAGAGAGAGAGAGAGAGAGAGAGAGAGAGAGAGGGATGGAAGCGAGAGAGAATCACGATATGAACAAGGGAGAATGAGAATGAGAGGATGGGAAGGAAGAGGAAACAGTATGACAGGATACGACAGAGTAGAATGGGAAGACAGAAGAGAGCAGGAGAAGGAAAGACGGGATTTAATAATGGAATCCAGATATAACAGGTGGTATAAGGAAATAATGACCGAAGGGATCCCGCAATTTCTGAAAGCGGGATGAAAGGCACACAAAACAAAGAGAATAGCGAGAGTCAGGCTAGGGAATGAGGTGAGAGAAAGATGGTACTGGAAACAGGAAGAAGAGAGAATGTGCAAAGTGTGTGAAGGTGAGCCAGAGACGTGGGAACATGTGATAAAAAGATGCAGGTCAGGTGGAGATGAAGGGAGATCAATAGAGGAAAAAATGAGGGATATAATGGGCGAAGGAGGGAGGGGGGAAGAATGGATAAAGGTACTAGAGGTTGAGAGAAGGAGTAAGGAGGGACGGATGGGAGACTTGTAACCCTTAGGGGATGCAATACCACCAAAGGGCGGATCTACGGGGGGGTTTTCGGGTCCGGACCCCCCCCCATGAGCATTGAAACCAAACATTTTTGTATTAATTTATTTATTTATTAAATATTTATTTCTCTTCGACCTAAATTTTGTGTTAATTACAGAAAGCCCATCTTTTTATAAAATTTCGACTTAAAATTTCTTCAAGTGTAATGAATACCTACCTCAAAAACTTCAAATGCATCTTAGTGGAAAAAGGAGTATACCTACTTACATTAGATTGCGTAGCAGTTTTATACGGTTTTTACACCGAACCAAAATCTCGGATTTCGGCACAAGATTTCCAAATCTCGTTGAATCGTTCACACCACACATAATCTAGATTTTGTTTGAAATTTCAATCAAATTTCAGTGTTGATAGAAACTAAAAAAAAGAAAATTTCGCAGTAATCTACTAGATTACGAAATCTCAAAATGTATGGGAAATCTTGTTGATTTTGATGAGATTTTTGATCGAAATCTCGATTTTGATTCGGTGTGTAAAGGCTATAAAGCCTATATGATGGAAACTTAGTTCAAGGGCTTACGGTATGTTAAATTTTGAAGATTTAGGCAATTTGTCATATCTACCTCTCCAAAGCAACATATTAAAATACTATTCAATATTATAAGGGCAAAAAGAAGTTAGCACCACCATTTTCGATTTTGAAAAAGAAACTGTGCTGCATTGTGCTCAACTTGTGCTGCGATGTGCCGTAAATATTTTTGAAAATTTTGAGGATGAAATTTTTCCAAAATAAATTTTTTCTAAAAACTTAAAGTTGTGCTCAAAAAATGATACAGCCGAAGAGATACAAAAATCGCGTATTTCCGACCTTCACGACCGAACGCAAATGATGCGAAGGAACTTAAAAAAAAAAGATTTGCTATATTGTGCTCAATTTGTGCTGCGATGTGCCGTAATGTATTTTTTAAATTCGCAAATTTGCAAATTTTAGGGATAAATTTTAAATTCGCAAATTTGCAATTCTTATTTTCAAAATCACGATTTAAAAAAAAATTATAGTTGTGCTGTTTTAAGCTTGTTTATATTTTTTTTTGAAAATCGAAAATGGCGGTGCTAACTACACGCACATAAATAATGTAGCACAAAGCCCACGCAAGTTTTATTTTTCTTTAAGTTTTCTATTTGTAATTGGACCCCTCCATGACCAAATCCTGGATCCGCCACTGAATACAACACAATACAATACAATGTAATTACTCGTCAATAAGAAGTAAAGCGTTAAGACGTTTTCTTAAAAACTTGCTATTTTCAAAAATATTTTGTTTTCTCTTCGGTTTAACACAAATCTGTCTTTTAAAATTTTAGAAAATAATCAGTCAAAGGAATCATATTTTAAATCTTGAAATGTCCCTTATCGTTTCAAAATCTTGAGAAGGAAAAACTTTCCTGACATTGCGTTTTGTTATTAGTATATTTTTTTGAAAAAATAATCAAATTTTCTGAAATTTTTTTAAATTAATTCGATTTTAACATTGAAAATGGTTATAGGGTCGTTTTGAGAAAAATATGGTGTTACCAAAATGATTAAATGAACAAATGAATATATAACAAATGAACGAAATGAACTCTAGCGTATAGGGGGCTCAGGATCGAATTTTTGGTTGGTGTTACCAAAGAAAATGCCAAAATGAACCTAAAGACACAATCGATGAATCGTACCTACACGTTGATCATCGCCAACCGACGAGCTTCAGTGGAGGATAGTTGAATTTGTATGAAATCTTAAAATCACTCGATTTGAGCGCACTTAGAAGCCTTTTACTCAGGTTATAATTATCGGATGCTTAATGTTAAGATAGATAATTAAAGATAAAATGACAGGCTACAAATCTGCATCAAAATGTTTGCAAAAGCTTACAAAATTTCATACTAAAAACGTGAAAGATTGGCTTTTGAGAACTAATTTCATCACGGCAAATGACGTGAGGAACAAGAAAACAAAAAGAAAAAGAAAAAAACGTACCCACAAAGAATATGCATTGCTGTAAGGGTGTTGGCAAGACGTTGGTTGGAGTGGAATGTGTGCAATAAAAAACCACCACTGCACTGTGGCTGGTGGCAAACACAATTGGCTTCGCATCGGGAACAAAAATGATATACTATATACATACATAGCTACATTATTAAGTAGGTTAGGTATGTCTGTAAAATGTTATGTTGATTAAATTGTTGTAGGTATTTTGCAAATATTATTCGTAATGGTACGATTAGGTTGGTTTGGTTGGCTTATAACTTCTGTTCTAACAATCGGATATTTAAAATAAAGGTCTTAAAATGAAGGTAAAATATCAAACTAATTTATTCAGTTAAAAAATAATTGAAATAACATAAAAGTGTAGGTGAAAAACGTTTAGGTTTAATTCATCAAAATAAATAATTGCATAAATTAAAAAATTGAATAAAAAAAATTGGCTTTGTTAGCATCACCAACAAAATTCATATACCTACGTATTTATATAGGTAGGTACATACATTATTCATGTACATTTATGTAAAAGGATTGATTTATTTGATCTGGTTGCCTTTTTACTCTTGTAGGTACTAATAATCGGATCTTAAAGATTAAGGTTTGAAATAAGTTAAATGTCAGGCTTTAAAATTTATGTGACAAAACTTGACTTCATTCTTAATCAATTCGATTGTTGAACCTAGAATATGTACAGAGACTTATACTTGAACCTCTTTGATTATAACTTATAACTTTAGTTCTATAAGGGATGTTGAAGGTTAAGGTATTAAAATTGAGGTTAACCAGGCTAGAGGTAGAATTAACCTAGCGAAACAACTTAAATATAATACCTAATCGAAAAGGTTTGATTTGGTATCTTTTGTTCTAATTATCGGATCTTTGAGGTTAATGTCTTAGAATTAAGGTAAAATCTCAGGCTACAAATTTATGTGACAAAACAACATCTAAACCATTGCGATTTTTGAGCTTGATCAACGTCTAAGCCAATGCGATTTTTGAACTTGACCTACGTCCAAACCAATGTTATTTTTGAGCCTGAAATATGCAAAGGTACCTACTTGCGTTTTTCTTTAATAAACTTACAACATTAGTTCTAAGGGCCAGTTGTTGAAGGTTAAGGTATTTCAGTGGTGCCGTGTCATAAGGCCATGCGTCATAAGGCCATATTAAGAAATATGGCCTTATGACGCTTTTACAAAGTGACATAAGGCCATATTCCAACTTATGGCCTTTTGACTCATTAATAAAAAGACATAGATATGGCCTTATGTCACTTTCAACCGTCTTTCCTTGTTTGATAAATAAACCTGGCCAAATGTTTTTGTCCAACACTTTAATTGTAATTCAGTTACGGCGTATAAACAGTGAGGTATGTATGGGGGGGCATGCTGCCCCCCTGCAACCCCCCTGCTTGGGCACACTATAGGATTTGGGGTAGGTGCGAGGTTGGGTATATGCAGTTTCTTTTGCATTTAAAGATTCTGGATTAAAAAACAAATCATATTTTTTCACTTAACGCAAGTATTATGAGGCCATATTTAGATATGGCCTTAAGTCGCAAAAAAATATGGCACTATTGCACCTTGGTAAAGTGTCAATAGGCCATATGTTTCAGTATGCCCTAATGACACAGTTCGAATGCGTCATAAGGCCATATTTCTCAATATGGCCTTATGACACGGCACCTATTTAAGTTAACTTTAATCAGTCTAGAGGTAGGATTAACTTACCTAAACAACTTAAATATAAACATCGAAAAGGGTTTATTTGGTAAGCTTTTATCTTCTGTTCTAATTATCGGATCTTTGAGGTTAAGGTCTCAGAATTCAAGTAAAATCTCAGGTTATAAATTTATGTTACAAAACTTTACTTACGTCTAAGCCAATGCGATTATTGAACTTAGAATATTCATAGGTACTTCAATATAATTGAACTTCTTTAATAAACTTATATAGATTTAGTTCTTATGTTCAGATGTTCAAGGTTAAAGGTAGAACTATAATAGTCGGATGCCGACCTAAGTAGTCGTACGAAACGAAACGAATACAAAGAATTCATATAACGTGCCCATAATTGAGTTTTGCTTCGTTTCGACCAATTTTTTACTTTTGCTTTCGGAAGTGAAGAGCGCTCACCGACCGCTCCATGCGTAAGTGAACTGATAGAATTTTCTTCCAACATCTTCCGACTATTACAGTTCTATACCTTAAGGTCCTCAAATGAAAAAAAAAAGATTCAATTTGGTTGTCAACTCAACTGTCAACTTAATTGGTGCTTTGCTTTTCATATACTCAGATAAAAGAATACTCCTTAACTGTCAAAACCATTAATATTGTCTTAAGAAATTACACGACTCGAGTTTATTAAATTTATTAAAAGATTAGTTCAAAATGAAAAATATTATAGAATACCTAAAAACAATTAGGTAAATCAGGTTTGCATTGAGTTTGAGCTACACATCAAATTATTTATAAATTTGGTCTCGCGTTAAAAAGGGTTCACTTTGACAGTAAATCAAATAACTTGCCTATGTATAAATAGTTCAATAAGTTGAGAGACTTGTAAATCAATTTGAGCAAATATTTGATTTTCTTGAACATCAATGCCGTGATTAAATAAACTGAACTGAACAACATTAATTTAACCGCCAATTGGGATTTGACATTAAAAATATCTAGCTATATATTGTAATTTCAGACTGAAGAATGGTTTCTTTGACAGCTTCAGAAGTTTTAGTGAAACTATAGGATACAAATTAGAAAGATTATTCATGTTTTTATTTTATCGAGCTAACATAAGTCATTTTCAATGTCCCCATAGTTACTCTATGAGTGAAATCTGTAAATTTTTTAATTTGAAATATTTTGTTTCGATATTTGATCAGTATTTAAAGTGAATAGTAAGAACAAAAATTTAAAATATCATTAATCTAAGGAGCAATATAATATGAGATATTATGTTTATTATGTTCCTTTAATTTATGTAAAAACTTTGTTCATTCGTAAAAGGAAAACTGTCAAACAAAAATTTTGGAGCAAAAAACTTTGGAAATATTTAAAAACATTTGTAGACTTTCAAAAAAAGGAAATATTTGTGTTCCCCAAACCTCTAAAAGGTTCTTATAGAGGATTGTTATGATGATCGTTTTGGGAAATATCGATGAACCTATACAACTAATCGAATGCATTTTTTCATCAAAACCTGATCATCAAAAATGTGTCGCACGTCTCACAGTGACTAATAATTCAACGACTTAAAGAAATTAAGAGCTTTTATTTTCTCAGCCTTAACATTTTTTATGAACTATTTTTTTGTAGACGAAAAAATTCTTATAGAATTATATTTTGGTGAAACGGAAACCTATAAAAGAAATCTGAATTCCATAAATCTGTAGCTTGTGAAGTAAAAATTTAAATTTAGTATTACAATATTCTTCTAATATAATTTGTTGTCTACACTAAATAAGTCAAATCAACAACGGTTAGGCACCTTGAATTATCGAATTCAACCTTATGTCTTAAGTTTATGCTTTATTCAAATCAAGCCGTTGAATGATAACAAAAATATTAAATTTAGTGTCATGAACGCGACTGCACACAAATTTATGACAAATTTTTTATACTGTATTGCACATCACATTAATTAAAATACTTGTTCTTCTTACTAAAGATGTTTGCTATTTTAATATTTTAAAATATTCTAATAAATCGTGCGTTTAAAAATAATAAAATATAAACAAATATACAAAAAAATACATTAATGAAAGAATCAACAAATACAAACACGAATTAAACTCAAATATCACTTTTCCGCATACGCAATAACCTTGTTCGTTTACTTCCCGAAATTGGTCATTTCTACCATTTTTAGTCCAAAGACTGTCAAAGTTCATATAGAAAAAATAAAATTGCTAGTTTTGGGGCAAGTAAACAAACAGACCTAAGTTATCATTGCCTGGCAATTAATTCTGTGGAACAAAAAACGGTTAGCTTCTTCTCCAATAATCTGCTACAATTTGGCTCGTCGAACAGCGTAAATACTGCAAAACGAAAAGTAGGACGAAATTTTTCGTTTATGATTTCGTTGTGTCATTTTCGAATGCGGGATTTTTTGTTTCCCAACCGCAGCGTACTTGCTTTTAAGAGTCAAACTTTGATTAAAAAAAAAATTAAATAAATAAATAAATAGGTATAAATTAATTAACAGAATGAAATTATATTATACGCATGCATGATTGTATTATGCATGTAGAAAATAGTCAAAAATAATTGTCACTTTAAATTAAACTAAAGTTTCATTATCCTTTGTTAGCAACCTTGAGAAAGCCATAAATATTTATTAGAACTTGTAGTAAAATGAGATTGCCCACCGCAACGGTGGAAAACAATTGCCCTGTTTGATTATTCTACTTTAATCCTTTTAATTATTAACAAAATTATCAAACTTCATTGGTAGAACATTCAGCGTATGGTTCATAGGATTTGTCCCCGTTCAAGGCTTTAGAGTATAAAATAATATATTAAACCTATAGAGACAAACTTAAACGCTTTTTCAATTCTATTAACATAATATTATAATTTTTGTTCTTCTTGCTAATTGTTCCTTCTTTTTATTTTAAAGGTTGTGGTTGCATATAAAATGCTGCTTCGTGATTTTGCAATCAACATGGGTAAGTCAATTGCATTAATTTAAAAAAAAAATTTTATTAGATAAATAATATAATCAACATGTATGGATGGTACAAATTATACATAATATATTAAGTCCAAGATATACATTCGCGTTTTGGCTGGATTTCTCAATTATCTGTTTATTTTAATTATCACTCTAGAATAATCAAATTTTTGTTTAGAAAAAGTTTTATCATATTTTTTAAAAACTTGTTAATATTAAAATTATACAAGCTTTTAAAAGCTAAAGTAATGTATTAGGATCAAAATATATACTGTAATGTATTAGGTTTTGCAAAAATATTCAAATAAAGGAAAAATGGTTTCAATGTTTTTTTGACAAAATTTTCTTATTTTTAGGTTACTGTCGTATTATATGTCTCGTTAATTGCTAAACTGATTTTATTACAATTTTGTAATTTGATATTTTGGATTAGTGTTAATATAATATTAATCGTAATCTGTTGAAAGTGTATAGCCACTTAGCAAAATTTTTAGCTGCAATCAACATAAAATAATTTTTTGTTTTATGTACAAAAAATAAGAAAATGTATTTACAAGAATCACTTCTTTTTTGTTTTATTGCTAACATGTAAAATATTTTCTTGAGCTGGCTATGCATTCTCACCAAGACACGCGTATTATATTTAAAATATTAAAATAATTTTTTTTTAACAAAAAATCTTTTTTCCACATTCTCACCATCGATCTTTTGCAATTAAAATGCAAACTTAATTGGGTAACAATTTTTAAGGGCTTAAATAATATAATAACAGCTTATGAAACGCTTATATAACTTCTGGACTTAAAGTTTTTTACCTTTTTTTTTCAATACATATAAAAAATATAACAAGCACTTTCTTTATTATATGTATATTTACACTTTTACAGGTGTTGTGACTCAGGAAGCTGAGCTTTTTGCTGATGAAGTATTTCACTATGAAAAACGTATTGTAAATAATATTCTCTCAGTACAGTCATCTAGTACAAGAAGACTTAATGAAATCAAAACAATTCAAGAAATAAAAACCATAGCTCCATCGGTAAGTACAAATTGTATAATTTTTAATTTTAAAAACATTTTTTGTTAAATAGTTCAATTTAAATAGCTTCCAGTATTTGAGTCACTCCAAGCGATATTTCCAGAAATTAAAATCACAGATGATACAGAAGTTTTAGTTCGTGATGTAGATGTTTTACGTGAGATGTCAATTGTAGTTTCAACATCTGATAAAAAGTATGAATTATAATTCTCTTAATTGAGAGCTTTCCCTTGAACTTTGTAATGTTTTTCATTTTTATTTTTAATTAATTTAGACCTCTTAACAATTTCATTATTTGGTCACTGGCAAGAAAAATCTTACCGCATCTATCAAAGGAATATCGAATTCTTATTGAAAATTTCGACAATGCAGTTTATGGTAAGTGTATTTGAATTCAAAATTGGAGAAAAGTGGTTTCATAATATTTTTTTTTTTATTAATTTAGGAAAGACAGCAAGATACCCACGATGGATGGTATGTGCGAAAATTGTTCGTGATTGGCTACCATTTTCTGTAGATGCATTGCGTGAAAATCCAGATCTTTTGAGGGTAAAAAATGCATATAATAAAATCAGAAAAAATAATGTTGTTAAATTTTGTTCGATAAATTAAAATTATCATATTTTTCTCTTTATATACAGTCAGAAAGTGATAGTCAGTTGAATCATCACCGACAAAAAACATATTCATTTCCAAATAAAACCTATGGTAATGATGAGTTTATGGAACTAATGTTCTACACACTTCGCAATCAAGTAGCAACTTCCATTTTAGAAGCAAACTGGATTGAAACTTCTTTAAAAAAGTCCATTCTTGATAAGGTTTGTTAATTAAAATAAATAATCTTAAAATTGAATTAAATAAATATTTTTTTTTCTACAATTATAGTTGACATCAACACGACTTCAGATTGGAATACCTTCAGAAATTCTACAAACTAAATCTTATATTGATGAATATTATAAAAATATGATGCTTTATCATGTTTACTTTGTTGAGCATTTGGAGTCAATTTGGAATTTTAGAAAATTAAAACTGCAAGATAAATTAAAATTACAAACTATTGTCGATGTGTAAGTTACTTTTTCTTATTTTTTGTTATATTTAAGTATTTTTAAAATTTTATTTTTCATCTTTCGAATCTGGTCAAATTTATTGAATGCAAATTTCCTTATTAGTTTTTAACTATATAGTGATTCATATGATTTTGGAGGTTTATTGAAAATTCTTTAGTAATGAATAAATTGCAGATAAAAAGCTTTAACTAAATTATTCTTTCATATAATTAAAAAGAATTAAATTTTGATTTATCATTAATCATGAATTATATTTGTTCCAAAATTATAAATAAAGTTTTCTTTTTGTTATTTTTTACTTTGTTGTAGTATTGTTTTGGAAATGTACGCCAACGATAAAGTTAATCCTGTTACCTACTCGACGACATTGAATATGATCTTGATATCAAAACATCTTTCTCAATCCAAATATTATGACTACAGATATCCAATGTAAGTATCAACCAAATCTCGTTGTTGTATTATTTTGGTTTTAATTTATTATTTTATTTATTTTATTTTCAGTCCAGTAAATTTTGCCCGAGTTGGTGCAGATATAGTTGAAAAACTCATTGAAATGATAACCATATTTGAAAATCAGTATCGATTTAGCTCAAAATCAACTGATTTCGAGAAAGACAATATTTTCAAAATAAATCCAGATTGTTTGGAAGAAGTCACAGGTGATATACATTTATCCGAGAATGCCTTGAGCTCTTTCCATGCCATAATGAGTGCGGCTAGGATAACCGCAAAAGCTTTAACAAGATTTATTGAATCAATAGATGAGGCGGCTCCAATTACTGGAGCATCAATTAATCCAAGTTTGACTTATGAAAATTTACAGCTTACCAATCGTAAACGACTTCCTGGATTAAGATCGTTAAACGAAAACGAATTATTTACTCTTGCGTATATGCAGAAACATTGCAGTACTCCTATTGCTAATAATGACTATGCCAGGATAAAGCCACATGTTGAGAAAAAACTGGGTGAAATGTATTTGTAAGTCATAAAATTAAATTTTGAGTTATAAATTAATTTTTAATGTTTTTCATTTTTTTTCTTTTTTCATTTTAAAGATTCAATGCCACATGGAGACATATACAATTCCTGCCAAGATCTTCAAGTTGTTCTGTCAAAGAAAACACCTGCACAAATATCTTATAGAACTTCTAGAATATAAAATTGGTCAGTTTAAAATATATTGTTTTTATTAGATTTTATTTGATTTTATAATTAAAATTAATTAAAATGTCTACAAAAAAAAAAAATGTTTTTAAGTTAATATTTAAATAGTTTTAACGTATTTAAAAAAAATTGTTAATGTATTCATAAAATTTAATTCCCAATATTAATAAAGTCGCTACTAGCTCTTAAGATGTCTTATAAATAGAATAGTTTAGGAAAACAAAAAATGGCCATTTATAAAAATATAAAGCAGACTGAAATTCAATTGAAAAATTAATAAAACAAAACTAAAATCTAGTTCAGAACACAAATCGCATTAATTTTTTTTATTTTAAAAATAATAATTTTTAAGAAAGAGTATTTATTCTTTTTTGACTTATTTATAAATAGGAAATAATTTTCCAAATTGTTTTGTTGTTTTTAATGTTTTCTGATAATACCACCAGAAGAACTTTTTTGTCATTAAATTGTTTTTAGGACCTTATACATATGTGGGATATTCGCAAAAAAATAGGTTAGTTATTGGTCAAAAAAGGTCTGCTTCTCTCAGAAATTGACCAGCCATAGAAAACTTGTAATCAACGGTTAAAGTTTTTTTAAAGATCATTAGAAATTTATGAGCACCTCATTTGTGGGATATTCGAAAAAAAGTATACCATCCTATAGTTTAGTTAATCCTCATAAATGTTCAACTAGTTTCAGTAATTAATAAGCTTATAGATTGTTAGGACCTCTTTCGAGAATAAATATAACATGTGAAACTTTAACAAGTTCTAATAAAAGATCAACTCGTGATTGCTCGCGATCGATTTTTTTTACGAATTTTCAAAGTTTTTTTCAAGACCGTATAGATTTTAGTATCTGTCTTGGGATATTCAAAAAAAAAAAAAAAACAAATTTCAAGGTCACTTAATCCTTATAAAAGGTCAACTATTTTGAGAAATTGGGGCAGTTATAGAATATTTTATAATTAAAATAAATTTTTAGCACCTCGTTTGTGGGATATTTGAAAAAAAGTATACCATCTGAAAGTTCAGTTAATCCTCATAGAAATTCAACTAGATTCAGGAATTGGTCAGCCCTAAATTGTTTCTCAGGATTTTTTTAAGATCATAGAGATTTCAAGAACCTAATTTTTGAGATATTCGAAAAATGAAAGCTATCTACCATCTGAAAGAAAATCTTAATCTTCCTAAAAAAACATTTTTTTTCAGAAATTGGTTAACCATAGATTTTTTTAATGAACTTATAATGTTTTTTTTTAGTGTCAGAGATTTTTAGGATCTTATCTGTGGGAGAAAAAAAAATATACCATGTGAAATTTTAACATTTAATCATAAAAGGTCAACACTTTTCAGTAATTAGCAAGCCATAGATTTTGTTAAAGGAATTTACAGATTGTTAGGACCACTTTTGTGGGATATTAGAAGAATGTACCATATAAAAAGACACTTAATCCTCATAAGAAAACCAAATAGTTTTAGAAATTGGGCGGTCATAGATATTGTTTAATGAACTTTTCAAGTTTTTTTTTTCAAAGCATAAAGGTTAAGGTCCCTATTTGTGGGATATATGTATAATCATATAAAGCAAGTTTAACAAAATATACAAAATTCTTATAAAACGTTAACTCGTTTCCGTAATTGCACAGCCTCAGATTTTTGTAAAGTTTTTTTCCAAAGTTGTTGAGATATTTAGCACCGGAATGCTTGTGCAAGAATAAGAATTGTTGGATTGTTGGATTTTATCTTGTTTTTGATATTTTTGGTATGCAATATACATTATGTACTTAATGGTTCTTTTATTTATTATTTATTATATTAAATACATCAATTTTGCAGTCTATTCATTTGAATATTTGAGAATAAATTCTACGTAGTTTTAAAGACGAATTGTTATAAGTTTCACAATACACGTGTAAAATTAGCAGAATTCCAATCGCATATAAACTGTTTTGACATAATATGAAAAAAATTTTATGGAGTTTGATTTCGATGGCCTCCTTCCTTTTTTTGTATTATACACATTGCTATATCTAATAAATCTAAAACTGAATTGGTCCTTTGTTTGTACGCGCTTAACTCGTCTGAACATTATACAATTACCATTGAGATTTGAATGTTAAATTCGTATTGAACCAGCTAAACTACGGAACTGAAAATTGGAAATTTCGACTAGAATAGTTGGAAAATCGTGAAATCACGAAATTGCCTACTTTTAGGGGTAAATGGTGGCAATATAGAAGGCAAATATTGATTCTAAAGAACGACTTCGGAATTGACAATCGGCGTTACGCTCTGAGACTTCAACATTTATCTTTAAAAATTATTGGAGCACGTCATAATACTTACGAGTTGTTTGAAGTCCCTATAAATTTAATTTTCACTTTTATAAAAATGCTAAAATTGATGAACAAATTTCGTGTGGCCCTTGGTGGTAGCGTTACTTACTTACTCCAATCGGAGCAAATTTACTCCAATTTATAAAAAAAAAAAACAACAAATCTACTCCGCCACTACGCTTTTTTGAGATCTACTCCTTTTTGTCCATGCTGAAAAATGCAAAAATTCTCTAGCCAAACCACATGAAAGGTAATGACAGCACTGTGTTATTCAAATTTGTAAACAACTCTGACTGTGATTGTTTGAATCTACAATTCTTTGCTGTTCTGAAACGAGTGCAATTTATGTGATTTTTTTTTTTTTTTTTTTGAAAAATATTTATATTTCTTAAAATAAATGTATTGTTGAAAATATCAGTTTTTGAAAACATGAGTTTTTCTTTCGCTTTCAAATCTACTGAAATTGTCGATTTACTCCATTTTTTTAACAAAACTGCTCTGAAATTTTACTACTTAGGTTCTTACCTTGCTTGGGGGTCCGTTTTATATATAATTCGATGCAAAGCTGTCTTTACCTCATCCTTAAAAAACTCTAAGCTTGTTCTTTTAGATTTGGGCCTTTATTAAAGTTGAAGATTAAAGATTTGAACACAAATTAAATACATTTTAACAATTGAATTCATATACTTTACTATACTTTTGATATGTTAGAAACTCCTCTTACTACTTAACAACTATAAATAATTCCTCAGTGGCTCATACTTATTAACTGTTGTTTAACTATTAAAACTTTATATCTTCCGAGTAAAGAATGCTAGAACTTCGTCAAGGTGTCCGGTGTCATAGCCATCATCTATAATTCCAACTGTCATGGCATCTAGAATAGAATTTACTAGAAACACAGTTTTAGTAACTAGTTTTATTAACAACTCTGGGAAAAGTTTAAAAATATTAAGGGTATTCACACAATGATGTAAAACACTGAATAAGTTTACCATTTGGGTAAGTTAACGATTTGGTTAATGAACTGTCAAATTTTGCATGAGAAATGATTTACACATAATTTGGTTAAAATTGTCCAAGGATTTTGCTGCGAAAAATTAACCAAATTTCTTTGATAAACTTAACCAAACGTTATCGTGACTTTATGAATTAGGTGTGTTCAGAAATATGATATATTAGATATCTCAGAGAACTAAAAATATCTTCCCGTGTTCTGTAACTATCGCATTGTGATATTTGGCATAAAAGTTGTGAAATAAAACGTAGTTTATACAAAAAAAAAAAATTCAGGATGTCTACATTTTCTGACTATTGTTGATAAGCATTGTCAATTTACACAAATCCATATAATGGGCCATATAAACAAAAGGAAATGCTTCTACTTGTATTTGTTGGCTTTCAAATAGTCATCAAAAACCAAATTTCAGTTTTGTAAAGCTCGGGACCGGGACAGTTCTACCCCTACCCGAAATCGTTTTCTCATCTAATTCACTTTGGCCTTAAAAAAACGCTTTTCTCGTGTATCTTAAATTTTTTTAACCGTTCCAAGACATTCGTCTCCGATTTAAGGTTGGTTTAGGAGAGAAATCTGAACACGCGTTCGAGTAAAATTTAAAAGCAATCCGGATTGATTTGTGTTGTTGTAATCCTATAGGAAAAAACAGCTGATGAACAAACCAGCTGTTTTTCCTAAATAAATCTGAATGGTATCCTAAAATTTTTCGGATTTTTGTGAAAAAAAACAGCTGACATCTGAAATACGCGTCAGCTGATTTTCAGAGTTTAGTCTCTAACTTTCTGTGGCAATAGATTAAAGAACAAGTCGGATTTCTAGTTTGTGGTTTTTTTTTTATTTTGATTTTGATTTTTGCCGAACAAAATAAAATATAAAATATATATAAAATACAAAATAAATATTAAATACCAGACAAACCTATCCAATCCGGTATTGGTCGTTCGAAAACATATCCGATGCAAATCGATCTTATATACCCAATCGGCCTATCATTCGAACATGGCCATTTTACATAATTTGTAAACTTACGACTTTGCATTAATACTCTTATTAATGAAATTTTTGTTAAATAATATTTTATTTATTTTTTGAAAGAAGCTTCAGAAAATAAAATTAAAAAATTAATTTTTGTCAATTTACCGAGTGTTCTGAAAAAAAAAATGAAAATAAATTTGCAGGAGATCATTGAATTTTTTAAGCTGCACAAGGATTGCTACTTTTGTCAATTTTTCGTCCACTTTTTCTTTCGAGAGTGGGAGTAGAGAGTGTTCCAATACGTAGCCCACTTAACTGAAATTGACAAAGAAGTGCCGTTGGAATAAAAACATACAAATGATTCTTTTTATTTAAGTGCTTTAGGTCACTTGTTCATTTGACAAACCGGAAAACTAATTTACTTTCGCTTTTTTTTGTGGATTCAGTTAGCTTCCGGCTATCATAGTTTTTATAAGAAGGTTTTAATAATACAAATTCTATTATGTTGTGTAGGTACTACCAAATTAAATTGTGCAAGTAGAAGACTAATCACTAGTTTTATTGAATTTGGACTTCAATTATTGCTTTAAAGGGTCTTCAAACAACAAAAATTGGCATTTTTCCCAGGTGATTTAACTTTGCATCATCAGTTGGACAGTAAATGACCTTTTTCTTAGCATCACTGAAAAGGGGTCAACAGATTAGGTGGTCTCATAAAATAACTACAACTCTTGCATATAAACTTATAGTGTAAGTACAATTAAATTATTGTTGTTTTATATACAACACTTCAATAGGTATTTTTTTAAAGTTCAGTTCTTTCAAAAACTATTTAAAAAAAAAAAATTAAGAATTTCAATAGAATGGTTCTGCTTGCCTAATTAATTTCAGTATCAGTATCAGGTTTTTGATGCCATAAATTGGAATCCAATTTCAGAATCCCTTCTTCATGTCCAATTTTCATCTTTATCTCATTTTTATCTCGAGACTCGAAAAAATTGTAAAAGTACTAATTTTCCTTTTCAAAACTCATTTTTAACCTTTTAAATTCTATCTTTTATCTTTCTTTTGATTGTACATACTTATTTTCTGAATTCCGAATATCCTACAATTACATGGCTTAGTTCTTAAGTTTTAACTAAGAATTTTTCAAAAATGGAATGAAAAAAATTTAACAAATAAAATTTAAACAACTTTTGAAAAGAAATGTAAGTCTCTATGTATGTACTTCAGATTTGTTAATAACTTTTTAACAACTCATTAATTCCTCTTATATGAGGAAAAATGGGTTTTAGTTAGAAATTATGTGGGAGCATCTTTAAGTTTCGTAAAAATATAATCTTCTTTCTATTCGACAAATATTGTTGCCCAAGTTGATACAAGTTATCGAAAAAAATAGTTCAGACCTGGAAAGGCAAAAGTAAGAAATACAAAACTAAATGTACATAAAAGTTTTGTAACTCAGAATTTTCGCAGAACAAAATATACAATTTTAAAAGAAAACAATGTATTAAATTGCAGAAAACAATAACTTTACTACACTACCTTCATAAGCTCTCTTTTAAGCACTACAGGACACTGGTCTACCAATAAAACACTTTTATAAATATTTTAATTTATTTTTTCATAGAGGAATGTGTGGATTGATTTTTATTCGCAGCGATTTTTAACGGTTATAAAACATTTTATAATCTTAACAACGGTATTTAATAATAATAATAATATATATATCTAATATATATTATTTTTTTTTTAAATAATAATTTACATTATTCATTTATCCAAAAAATTTATTTGTTTTTATTTTTTTTTCTGGCGCTTAATTTTTATAATAAATTTATTTATTTTATTTATTTTATTATATTTAAATATTTATAAATTGTATGCTTTACGCATTATTGTATTCTCATTTTATTTTTGGTAATTTGTTTTTTTATTTTAATTTTTTTTTACATAAATAAATTTAATAAAAATATATTAAATAAATTGATTAGTTTATATTTTATATTTTCGTATTTTATCTAGATTTATAATTATTTTTATTTTTATCGAATGCACTTTTTTTACGACGAATTTTATAGTATCAATGTTTGTTTAAAAATTATTTATTATTTTTTTTTTTTTTGCTTTTGTTTATAATTTATCGCAAAAGTTTGACGAATTTGTTTTCCGACTGTTTGATTTTATTTTCGTATGGTTGTTCGTTTTTTTTTTTTGTTGTTTGGTTTTGTTTGCTTATAAACTTTGTTTTTTTTTGATAATATACAGCTTAAGTATGCTGTCAAATAATTAAATAATGTATTTAAATTTCATGCGAAATACATCGTTAAAGAGTTTTTTTTTGTTTGGATATTTAGTTATACGCAATCTAGAACCGATTTGTTGTTTTTTTAATTATTTTTTATTTTTTGTATTGCTTACTAAATTCATGAACCATGTAGTTAAGTTGAATTTTTATATTCATTTTTGTATTTGGTTAATAATAACTATGATGCGTATCAGTAATGCATGTTCTCTGTACTAGAAATGTTGTTGTCTCGTTTGCTATAAATGGTTTCTTGTTTTTTTTTTGTTCAATAGGTTATGATTTTGAAATTGTTTACCAATTAATTTGCAATGCAATATATATTTTTTTTAAATAAGAATTGAAGGCAATCGGATTAAATAAATCAATTTATTTATAAAAAAATAAAATAAACAAGAAAATATTTATTCGACGAATGAGAATAATTTAAAAAGGTTTATCTATCCTTTTATTTTTTGTTTTTTTTTTTATTAAAATTTGCTTTTATTGTTAATTAATTTTTTGTTTAATTTTTAAATTAATATTACTACTATTTCCAGTCTTTGAATAATAAATTTGTTGCTAATGATAAGGTTTATTTTATTTTTGTATATATACATTTACAAATTGTAAACATATATATATATATATCTACATAAGTTTAAATATATATATGTTCATTTTCTGCGCTCGCGTCAACGATACAGATTTATCGGCATTGTAATTATATTTTAAATTTAATTTTTTACTCCAATTTATGAAAACGTAGTGAAAAATTAAACAAACTTTTTTTTTGTTTCTTTTGACGTCCGCGAGTGTAGCCAAGCTTTTTTCTTAAAAAAAAAAAACAAAAAAAAGTGCTAGAGATATTTTGTAATTGTTGCTTTGAAGTATTCATAATTTTTAAAATTCTAAGAAAATCATGATTTTGGCGTTTTGTTAATTTATTTATTAATTTTTGTTTTACTCTTCGTGTGTTTTTGATGTGTTTTATTTTCTTTTTATGTTTTTGTAAGCTAATTAAACAGGTATTAAAAAGTCATTAATAAATTGATTAAGCAATAATTTGTTAATTTTTATTTAAAGATCTTTGTTGATATAAAATAAAGAACACAAATGTTGAAAGAAAAAATATTAATTAGAATTTTTTGTTTGGTTTTGAATTATTTAACCTATAACTTCTATTTTAGTTCATAAATAAAATTATAATCTTCATTTATCTGTATAAACGATTTTATAGTAACCCAGATGATGGCAAAACAGAAAAAAAAGCAAAGTTACTTAAAAAGAAAATATTTTTGTTATACAGAACCGTCTCAAGAATGATTATTTTTTAATTTTTAAAGATTTATTTTGGAACTTTGGAAAATAATTTTTTAAATAGTATCCTGATACAAAATTTTAACAATTTGAGAAAAAATAAATAAAATTGTCTTGCCATCATCTATATTCAATCTTCTTTTCTTTACATTATTTACAATGAATTTTGGATACTGAAAACAATTTGGAAACAATCAAATCAGTATTAAGAATCCAAAAGTCAAAACAAATTGCATCGATATGTTGATTTCATTCTTAAGAATAAAATTTAAAAACAAAAACAAAAATGAGCATATAGAAAAATTAGGAAACATTATTAATTTAACTATGAAAAATTTTATTTAACAAAAAAATTCAATTGATATGCATTTACTTACGAATTTTTATGTTAGTTTTGTTTTGTTCTATATTATACTATATAACCATATTTTTGTTAAAAATAAAAAAAGCAAGCAATATATTCTCATTTAAAATGAACAATGTTATAAGTAACAATACAAAAAAAAATACTAAACTAAAACGTGCTAAATCTATATACATTTTTTACAATACATGTTTTCCTATAATTTAGGTATTTCTAATATATAATTTGAATATTATTTACATTTTTCTTTTTTTTATTTTTTATTTATTAACTTCTGAAAAAATATATATTATTTATATTTATATGTTTATGTATATTTTATAAATTAATTCATAATCTATTTGTAAGCGTTTTTGTTTGGTTGTCATTTTTTTTTTTGTTTATTTTTTTTTTTAGTTTTTTCTTCTTTTTTTTTTTGGTTTTACTTTTTGAGCTTTTCTATTTTTAAGAAGAAAATTAATTTTATTCTACTGAATTTGTTACAAAAAAAATAAATAAATATTTAAAAAAAAAATAAAAATATTAAAATTGAATGGTTTTTAAATACATTACATGTTCCTAGTACATTATAAAAAAGAGACAATTTATTTACTTTAATTATATTTATGAATTACAAAAATGGGTGGATAGATTGAAATATCATGGAATTTACATATAATATACCTTTTTTCTGTGCATTTATTTCTACATTAAAACTACTACCGTGTTGATCTCTTATAGCATGCAGAATATTGTTATAGTTTGAAAATAACAATAAAAAAAAACAATAATAAACTTAACTATAGTACTACAAAATGTGCAACTAAAAATTTACAAATAAAACAAAACAACATAAACAATTTATTTAAAAAAAATCTGCGTTGAGAGCTATGAAACGAGTCTACGGACGGAGTGAAATTGGTCAGTTCGTTACAGCACCGTGAACCATTAAAAAATATCATACCTAATTTAAATTTAAACATTAAATTACCTAAGAATATTATTTCCAACAGAACTAAACTAAACTCTAAATTGAAGTATTTTTTTTAACAAGTAGTAGTTTGATTTTAAATTTGACACAAGAAATTCATTAAAAATTTATCAATATAATATATGAAGAGACTATAATAAACGAATTTATAGAAACGTAGACGTGACAACAACAAACAAAAAATCTATGCCGACAACATTTAGAAAAGAAGTTTTAGAAGTTGAATTTTTAATCATCACTCACCATTAATATGTTTTTGTTGTTTCGTTTTTCACTTTTAGTTTGCTAATTGAGTACTAAAATAATAAATATTGTTGAGAGTTGTTTTTTTTTGGTTAATTTTTTTATTTTAAACTTTTTTATGAAACAAATTTAAGACAAGTTGAGCAAAAATTTTGTTTTGCCAAATTAATGCAACATCAAGCGTATAGCAATGATTGATTTGACTCCATTTCGTAATTGTAAATAAAATGAGACTCAAAACTGTTAAAAAAAATAATACCTAAATGTACGAATAAAATTTCAAAGCATGTTTATATATGTGTCCAACATCTCAAATCTCCTGAACGAAAAAAAATTAAAAGCTTAAATATCGTAAGCTATTTTTTAATTTATATAAATTATGCATTCAATGACAAATTTATTTATTATTTTGACAAATAGAGTAAAACGCATTAAATAACATTGCTGTGTATCATTGAATATGAAAATTCTATAATGCCCAAAAAGTACCACATCATCAAAGGTTGAATAAAAAATCATTTTTTTTGTGAATTTTCCTATGATAACCAAGTATAGCCAAACTTTAAGCTTTACAGCTCTTTTCATAAACCTGGAATTTGGGACAGAAAACATAAGAGACTAAATTATTTATACGTTAAATGACTCATATTTTGCATAGTCTTTTTATCAAAATAAAAAAATTATCATTTTTACTTTTAAATATTTAAAATAAAATAAAACGCAAAATTTAAATAAAATAAAATAAAATCAAACTAAAAAACATCACCAAAATTTATAAAAATTAAAAAAAGAAAAGAAGAAAAAAGTAAATTAAAATAGAAAATATTTAAAAAAAGAGAAAAAAATAAATAATTTTTAACCTGATTCATCATTAGTATATTTTTTTTAGTTTTCTACCTAAAAACGGTTATTTCATTGGATGCAACCTCAAAAATATTTTCAAAATCAATCTATAAATTTGTTGAATTCACAATTTTTTGGTAAATAAAATTATCTAAAAATTTCACATTTTAATCAGTTTGGTACTCATTTAATAAAAAAAATAAAGATTCAATTCGATATTAAATATGTATAACTTTTAAAATTACTATGAAATCAATATTTTAAAAATAAACGCCAGTATTAGAAGACGCTAGTTGGTGGAAAGTAACTCCTATTAAATAGAAACTATTTTTTACTGAAGTTTATTAAATATAAGTAATTAAGTGGAATATTAACTACGAAAAGTTAAAATTGGTTTTTATGTCTACAGAAAATACAACATTTTTGTTTGGAAATTTTTCGAGGAACTTAATTTTAATGTTTTCCTTACCATCGGCTTTGAAAGAAAAGGAAATTTATACAAAATTCCCAAACACAATTTCGACATCAATTGGCGAATTTAAAATCATGCTGGGCTTTTCTTTTCCTCTGCAAATGCACTGTTTATAAATGCAATGTATATAAAAATGCAATAATATGGATAAATAAAATCTCAATAAGAAATTATCGCTAGCCATTTAAATTGAAACAATTGGAATAATTGTTAATCTAGGTAAATATTGAGTGTAATTAACAAAAGAATTCTAAATAATTGTAATAGATTTCCATAGACATCAGTTCTGTTAACTATTTCAAAGATATTTATGTCGTTTTCCATTGGAATCTGGAAGTGTCCAGAATCAAAAAGAACTCTTCTGAAACCATTCCATTGCCAAAAAAAAAGGTCAACCGACGCTTCTCAGAAGAAAATTTCGCTTCTCGATTTGAAATCAGAATCCACTCAAGAAGCACTAATACATTAGAGCTATAACTTCAAAACAAACTCACTCAAATGTCAAAAGTAAACCATCGGACTCTGTTTGATTGTATGCCTGTTCGATAACATGAAATGTTCACGATGATTCACCAATATAATGACAAATTTTCTAAGTTGAGTAGAAGTAGTTAGTATTGTTCCATTGGATGTTAGAATGAGTGAATCCCTGAGTGAAACCAATGGAAAACGACATTAGTTTTTATTAATAAGAATTTTTAACACTCAAATTACGGCTAAGTTAACTTGGGTTCTCATAGAATGTTTAGAGTATTTTTTTGTAATTGGTTAGCTAAATAAATAGAATAACAAAATAAAGAAAGGAGATACATAAGTCTATGAAATAGCTAAGATATTATTTTAAAGTATGTAATTTGTTTTGTAATTAATACTTCGGAGCAGAAATTTAAATTTTTCTTATTTCCATTTGAATTGCTCTAAAATTCATAAATAATAATAGAACTTATATCAGTAAAGGCAGTTATTTTGTCGTTAGGAAGTTTTTTATCAAACTCGTGTTTTTTTGGTATTTTGATAATTTTTCGTCTTTCCTTTAAACTAGATGTCTATTTTTTGAGGCCAATCATTTACATAGTTTTATTGATTTAAAATATATAAATAATTATTTGAATGAAACTCCTTATATTCCCAACAACTCATAAAAGTTGTCACGAATAAAAAAAAACGATATTTTCTATGTTTTAACCGGTAATTTTTTCTTACAGCACAATAGATAAAAATTTCATTTAATAAATATAATATGTTGTCTAGCAGATTTTGATTGATATTTTGGAAATCACAAACGCTTTTACGATATAAACTTGGGATAGATTAGGATTTGTTGTTTAACTTCAAAAATTTTTAAAGTATTAAGCGTTAAACTAGAGCTTATTCAATACTAAGGTTCGACCAATATTTATTTTTTTTTGTATAAGCAGAATCATCACAATGATATAGTAACTGTCCTTTGTTATTTTGCAAAAAATTGAAACAAAATGCAAAAGCTTTCAATATTTCAAATTTAAAAAATAATTGTTTGACTGCAAACAAATAAAAAAGCAAAAACAAAAATGATAGAAAGAGATAGAGAAAGAGAAAAATGAAAACCCAAAATTTTGATTTTTTGTATATTTTTAATTAATTTAATTTCTTCTTCATTATCTTACTTAAGTAAAAAAAAAAAACGAAAATAACAATATCGGAGTAAAGCAGTACCAGGAAATTATAATTTAATTTATATATTTTACATTTTTGATTTATATATATAGAGTAGGTATATATAGAATAAAAAACCGATTTATTTTGGAAATTAATATTTATATAAAAATTAAAATTAAAATTTAAATGAAAATAATATAATTATATAAGCAAAAATAAAATAAACAAAATATTTTATGTTAAAATTTATTTACATTTTTTACAATATTATTTTCTACAATATAATTTACATTAATTTATGTAGTTTATATATTTGAACACATTTATAGTCCACAAAATATCGGTCGTGGCTTCATTTTATGTAATTGGTTGTTTTTTGTTTTTTTTTTTCTTTTTTTTTATTGTATTGTATTTTGTTATTATTATTTCCAGCGAATTTAATTTAATTTAATTTAATTTATACAAAAGTCAAAATGAGGATGTGTAATCAAATTAATAAGAATAATAATTCATACATTCATAATATAATGCTAAATAAATTAAAGTGGATCACTTGGGAGTAGTAGTTTTAAGTCTTCGTACTTATAGGTATAAATATATAATACATAATGTAAAATTAAACTTAACATAAAAATTGTATCACCTTAATAAAAGCCTTAATTGCTTTGCCAACCACTATTTTTTTTTCGATTTAAGTTTAATAATATAAAATCCAAAAATCCACCACAACTTTTGCACATTTGATTTACCTATCTATATCGTCAGGTATACAAACTTAACGAAAAAAACAAAAAAAAACTTAGCAAAATTCAGTAAAAATACTATGTAAATTTAAATCTACAGTTTTGTTTTTATTTTTTTTTGTAATATATCAAGACGAGTTAAATTTACATTGAATACTCTTAACAACATTCCTTTTTTTTAATAAATTATTCTAGGTTTTGTTTTTTTTTGTTTTAATTTTTTTTAAATTTCTGTTTCTAGTTTTTTTTTAATTTTAATTTTAAATAATCTTCATTTAATTTTATTCCCAAGCCCAGCGATATTTTAAACTAACGTTTGCCCTAACATGTATTAATTTTTATTGTATTTCTTAATTGATTTGATTTCTTTAATACGTTTGGATTTGGGCAAATTAAGATAGTATTTCTGTTTTATTTAGTTTTTTTGTTTTGTAATTAATTAATACCAGCGTTTTTTTTTTTTTATAGAACCTACAAATTGAAATTGATGGAAAGATAACATTTTGTAACGCACAGTTTTTTTTTTTTTTTTTTGTGGTAATTTTGTATATTTTCGAAACTAATTGACTTATATTGAGAAAAAAGCTAAAAAAAGACTGAAAATATAAAAAGAAAAATATACCTATGTATTTTTTGTTTTTGTTTATTTCAATTTATTTTTCGGGTTTTAATTTAATTTTTTTTTTAATTTATTCTTTTTACATATTGAAGTATAATACTAAAATGTATTAAAATTTTTATAAACTAATTTATTTTTTCATTTATCTACACTTATGCATACACGACTCTGTTTTTCTTTTTTTTTTACTTTAAATTATTTAATATTGTATTGGTGTTATGTTACAAACATAATTCAAAATGTTTTTTTTTTTTTGAAAATTATAATTAAATTATAATTTATTTTTTTTTATTATGATATTAAGGTACACAATTATTGATTTATCATTTACAATATTTTTTTCTGGTTCTTTGAACGGATTTTATAAGATATTTTTTTTTAGTTAATGTTTTTTGTTGGTTTCTACAAGTTCTTGTTTAATAATTTTTTGTTAGTAAAATTCACATTTTTTTAGAGTTTTTTCTTTCATTTTATCTAATCCTGTTTCATTTGATTTTGCAAATAATATTTAAAATTAAATAACAACACTTTTTATACTTTTCTTCTTGAAAAAAAAAATGAAAACAGCAACTCATAAGCTTTATTCCATACAAGTTTGACAAAACTAAGCGCAATATATTATAAAACTGAAATTATAAATATATAAATAGAGAGATTATTTTCAAAAGTTATAGCTTTATTTACACTTTTTACATGATTTAATATGAAAAATATGTCCTCTTATTTTATTTTTTTTTAATTAGGTATTTTTATTACTATCCTCACAACCATTTTAGTTGCAATAATTTAAATTAAAAAAATGTGGAATATTTTGTATACAAAAAATAATTGAAAACAAAAAATGTTTACCATGAAAAGACGATTTAACCCGTGGATATACAAGCACCTGTCCATCACCGCCTAGGATAAAACATTATTACTGATAACTTCAACTTCGAGGTAGTGGGCAAAATGCTCCAGTTTAAGAGAGTCTTGGAATCCTAGCCCTCAAGTTTAAGGCGACAAGGAAATTCGAACGTTGAGTTCAGAGACCAAGCCATTGAGGATCCCAGAGCGCTTGACTGAAACCTGCTCTGTTTCAGGCTAAGAAACAATAGTTCCGAATTTGTTATAAACTGGCAAAGAAACTCCAAATAAACATGTCAAACCTTGGCTGATGCTATGCGGGTTGGGTTGTAAGGTGACAGCTGGTTTTCTCTTTAGAAAAGAGAGAGTATATATGTTTCTTTATTTTAAATCTTTCTATTGTGTGCATAAAATAGTGTCTAAGTAACATTTTCTGGATACAAATAATATTGGTAAAGTAAAAAAGTAAAATAATTCCTGATACTTGAAAGAAAACTTCAAAAGCTTTAGTAAACAAAATTAAGTTAAAAATTTCAAATAAAATATTCACGATATGGAATGTTATGAGAAGATTTTTGAAATTAAATTTGTAAAAAAAACCACTCCTTAATTAAAAAGTGACATAAAAACCTTTAAAAATGATTACAGTAGAATCTCATAAAGATGAACACATAAACAAGTACCATTCATATTTTGAAATTGTTCATCTTTTCGAGTATCAAAATTTGGTTGAGGAGGAAGAAGATAGTTATAAATAAAAACATTAAATATTATTAACAGACAAATTTAAAATAAGCCCGTAAGTACAGTTTACAAAACTTAATAACGTTACATCAATATTATGTGAGAAATTAAAGGCAAAGAAAAAAAAATGAGTTGGAAAAAAAAGTCTATCTTTTCGAGTACAAAATTTCCGTTCATCGTTTGTTCTTTTTTCCAAACTGTTCTTCTCTCTTATAGAACCGTTCAAAGAACAGCGTTCATCTTTCCAAGATTCTACTGTATATTCATTTTCTCATTTGGAATATCGTATTAAAATATCATTGAAAATTTTGTTGGCAGATACCACAAGGTTTGAGTAAATGTTTAAAAGAATCTGACTGCATTTTTGTACTTATTAAAATAATAAATTAATTAAAATAAACTCAAAT
The DNA here is from genome assembly GCA_929447395.1 of Epistrophe grossulariae. Classification (NCBI taxonomy): domain Eukaryota; kingdom Metazoa; phylum Arthropoda; class Insecta; order Diptera; family Syrphidae; genus Epistrophe; species Epistrophe grossulariae. Next base: position 33,969,441 of record OV839568.1, on the reverse strand, counting down.
ATTGGTTCTATACTTGAGAAAAGCAATAAAGGTTGTAAGGACAGTAGATTCAATTTTTGTTCTTCGATATTCGCACGGATCTATATTTTGCAATTTGTTTTTTTTTTTTTTGTACAAAACAAAATAAACAATATTTTTAGGACAAATTCGCGCTTGATAGCAAAAATACATTACCAAATTGAAAATTTAATTAAACCAAAAATAGTGTGTGTATAACAAAATTTAGAAGCGTAAATATAAGCAAATATTTTTTTTTACAACTTAGTAAAGTTGTTTTGCTATAAAGCGTTAACAAATCTTTTATTTTTTTTTGTATTTTGTTAAATTTATAGTTAATAAATAGCATTAATAAATCAGACAAATTGAAGTAAGCTGTACATAAAACAGACTTATTTTTTTTAACGTGGACGGTATTCAAAGCTTGCATTACATCTAGTATTTTTTTTTATTTTGTTTTTTTTTTTTATTTTTTTTTATTTTATTTAATAAAAATCATAATGTTTTTCAGTCCATATAAACATTTTAAATAAATACGCACAACTCAAATAATATTTATAGAGCAGAAATTCAAGTAAAAAAATAAATGTGTGTTAAGTATTCTGTTTTATAGTTTTTTGTTTTGTCTGTATGAATTTATATATCTGTTGCTAATATCGTTATCGAAGAACTAAATTTGAATATTTAATTTTTTTTTTTCAATTTATTGGTTATGTTTTTTTTTAATTTGTTCATTTTGTAAATGCTTTGAATCTATCATACAGATAATTTAGTTTGTCAGTTTTTTTTTTAATATTTTAAAATGTATTATACCAAAATCATAAGAGCGTTTCATTTTTTCTATTTTCTGTGGCTTTTGTTTTGTTTTTTTTTAATATTATGAATTTATTTATTTTTACTATGTTAATATATTATTTACTCTCAAAGAATTTATGTGTTATGGAATTTTTTTTAAAGTGTATTTAAACTTATAGAAGTAATTAAAAAAAAAATTAAAACATAGTATATTAGTTTTATTTTTATTTTGGTTAAATTTCCTTTTTAATGATGATTAAATATTTTGTATTTATTTTTTTTTGTTATTTTTATTTAATATATTTGTACTTTTTTACCAGTTTTGAGGAGAAAAAAAACATACCTTTTTATAAAAAAAAATAAAATAAAATAAAATAAATAAAATCATATATTTCTGTCTGGTTTAAGTTTTGTTATATAACAATTATTTATTATTTACATTATCTTTACAAAATTTTAGATTATTTAAAATGCATTTCGCTTGTAAATTGTTTATTTATGTTTGTTGTTGTTGTATTTGTATCAATGTTTTGGATATAATGTTAAGCTTAAGAACAAAAAAAACCTGTTGTTATTGTTTTAAGGAAAATCTTAAATTATTTCATTTATTGTGTTAATATAGTAACGTGTTTTTTTAAATAAAATTGGTCGAGATTTCCACAACCATAACTTGGCCAGCGGTTTTTTTTCATAATAATTTTATACATTTTCATACAAAAAAAAAGAAAAAAAAACGAAGAAAAAATGGATTGGGCCTTTAAAAGAAAAACCATGTAATAAATAAAATTGAAATAATATATTTAATTACAGTTTGATAAATGGGCAAAAAATTTGATTTTTTATATATGCATAAATTTTAAACATTTAACAATTTTATTTTGAAAACATTTACAACCTATTTCACAGAATTACATCACATACATTTATGTGATGTATGTATACTTTAAAGAAGACGCCATAGATGACTTAGTCTAAATTTGGAATTTTTAGAAAAACTATGCGTCAACTTAGAAAAGACATAATTAAAAAAAAATTTAAATCAAGCTCACTCATATGGGTCCTATTTTATGTTATGTATATTCCGTGCTATAAACCGCAGAACGATGAATTTTGAGTAAAATTACATATTTTTGAAAATCCATATGCAAAATATGAACAATAGATCTATTGAAATTTTTATTAAATTGAGTTTTAAATTCAAAAAAAAGCATCGTGGTGAAAATTAACAAGTAAATTATTTCCTATAGAAAGTATTTTCATACAAATCAAAGGAAAATTGACAACACTTGGCCATTTTCAAATTTTCAATAATTTATAAAGAAACATATGACTGTCTACCTTTTATCAGTTAGTTATTTTAAAGCAGATCATGTTGTTTTAACATTCTTTTCATGTTGATTTAAATGCCGATCACGTTTTTTCTACAAATTGAAATAGAAATTGATTGAAATTTAAATTCTTTTTTTTTTTAATTTATTAATGCTTCAATTTTCGATTGAAAATGTTTTAAGTTCAAGGCTCAATGAAGTAAGATATCAGTATATTAGAAAGTTAAGACACAAACAATCCTATTTTCCCACCAACTTTTTTCTGGTCTTAGAATATTAAATTAAATTTTAAACATCAAATTTGTCATTAAAATACCTACATAAAGTATTATCTATTCCTTTTCTGTTACTGAATAACTATTTATTTTTCAATTTCAAATGAAAATATTTATTCACTTTTGAAGCAAACACGCATTTTATAGCTTCTGTAAATTTTGTCCCAACATTTCGACGGTCAAGGTGCAGAAATTCGTAAGTCGTTTTTGCATATTTTTCAGAAATAAAAAAAAACGTCCCAAGTTTTGTATGGCGATTTATGGTAAGAAGTTTTGAATTCTGTCTTTATCTCTAAGCAACATTTTTATGCTGAAATTGCCAAAAGGTGGCCCTGATTCTGCTGATTTGTCTGCATTAGTAATATTTTTTTTGCAATTTTTCGACCTACAAGATCGATATGTGACAAATGGTCAATTGACTCTTGACTTCATTGTATTAATGGACGAAGACCTGCCAGTATTTTTATCTTAAAACTCAAGTGCAACTATGGAGCTTTAATATTTAAGATTGGTGGAATTATACTAGCATCGCGTAAATATTGTGTTGATTTTATTTGGCGAAAAAATAATGTCAAATTACTTCAAACAATAAACTTCTTCATATTTTTCTGACAAATCATCAATACCGAATTAATAAATCAAGAACTTATACGTTAAAAGAATGTTTCTCGATTGGTAACTAAAAGTCTGTTAAATTATACGTATATAGCATAAATATTAGCGCTGTGTCATAAGTTCACATGACAAAAGTTCACAAATTGCCTTTTAAGATATCTGAATGGGTCATAAATTAATTTCAACATTTAATTTGGATTGTTATCTTCTAAACGTGACCAAAATTAAAGTGTCAGAAATTTTATCAAATTTAAAAAAGAGGTCCTTAGCATATTATTATAAACAATAATAATAACATATCAAATAAAAATAAATATATATGTCCGCAACTTTTTTACCCTTGATCAAAATCTAATAAATCGATAAAAAATCGAACCTGGTATTCGTACTTGTTGTTGTTTTTTTTTTTATTTAAACTAAATACTTAACTCATATAATAATGACAAGACCATCATTTTCTCAGATTCCTAAGCCATTAAATTTAGCCAACAACTAAATACGTTTTTTAAGCGTGTATCTAACTACACGTGTATTCGTATCACTAGTACACGTGTAGTAAACAAAATGAACGTGCACATGTGTAGATTCTTAATACACGGTATTATAAAAGCGTCACTTTTTTGTAAGTGACCGATGTGAAGTGATTTTAAGATGTTTTTACAGTGTAAAATAACGGCATCTAGTACTACTTGATGTTATGTCATACCAAAAAATTCCAAAAAATTTGTCACGGTATCTATTTTGTCATCATCTTTTGAACCATAAAACATCGTAAGTACAATTTACATGTAATTCCACGTATTTTTATAACTACACGTGTAATTATTTAAAAACATGTTTTCACACACGAATAAACGTGTAATACGGGAATACGTGTACACGTAAACTAGCGGGCTCTACTACATACAAATGTATGTTTATGAAGTTGGAAAGCTGCATTTAAATCTGATCTTGTGTTTTGTTTTGTTTTTTTTTCTGTCAGAGCTTGGTGAATTTTCAGGCAGTAAATACTTTTCTTCCAACTGTATATTGTTACTAATAATCAATAATTATGTCTTGTACAATATTGTTTCAAATCCTTCATATTGCGCTTAACATTATAGTAATAGCTGACAGACGTTTGAAATAATTTTTATGAATCTCATTTCTTGAGAATAAAAAAAAATTAAATGCATTTCTACCATACTGATTTTAAAAAATTAATACAAGAAAAACCACATTTTCGAAAAATAAAAATTCTTAAAAACCAAAATTGATCGAAATTTTGAACAAAAATCAACCTTAAATTGCAATAGTATTATTTAAATACTTAAGAACTTAAAACTTTATCTTTTCAAGAACCTTTTATTATCTATCTGGACTTGTTTATTTTATCAGCTTCTATTAATTTATTTTCATAAATTTCTTTAAATTTTAATTTTAAATTTTCTTATTTCTGATTTTTTGGAATTTTTGTATTAATAATTTTCATTTTTTTTTAAATTATATGAACACGAAGGTTGCAAATTCTTTTAAATATTTGTTTCGAAATATTTGATAGATTCGTTTTTCATAGAAAAATGTCCTCTTGTTAGTTAAATTTAATTTTATTCTTAAAAAAGTGTCTCAACAAAATTTTATGACTTCAAACATAAAGTTAAATACAAATTAAACAAAACCACGTAATATTTACGGAATATGTGGAATCAAATTTTAAAAAAATTAACTGTTAAATTTCTTCAGAAATTCTGCCCACTTTTCAAATTGTTTATATTTTTACACAAAAAAAAGGAGATATTTACAATAAATTATGTTTATATGTCGGTTGTGTACTTTTTTTTTTAAATGCAACTAAAATTAAAATTGCGAGTATTTATTGTTTTCTTCGTGTCACCAACGCGTTACCAATAGTTTTTACTTTAATAAACGTTGTAAATTTTTATTTTTATTTACATATACAACTACAACCTGAAAACAAAACAAAAAAAATTAAAAACTTGTTGGAATTAGGTACTGTTAATATACATATATTCAAAATTAAAAGAAAACTCAAAATGTGTTTATGATAAAAATACAAAATCAAATAAAATTAAAATAAAATTAACTTTAACGTTTTTTAAAAACTGATAAAAAAGAATGAAATTATTTTGATTTTATTTAAGTTATTCAATTTAATTATTGTTTTTTTTTTTGTATATATAAAAAAAATATGTGTTTAGTTTTAGCTGAAGTTAAAGCTTATTTAAGAATTTATGTTTTCTTGAAAATGTATTTCTTATTTTTTTTTTAAACTAACCTTTACAAGAAACAAACAAAGTAAGTAAAAAGTGTCTGAAGAGTTTACTGCATGTTTTTTTTTTTTTTTTAATTTGTTAAAATTTTAAGCATTAGTTATATTAATTTAATTTAAATTTAAATTGTTTCGTTTTAGTTTTTTGTTTTATTTGTTTTTTTTTTTTTTTTTTTTGGTTTGTTAATTTATTTAAATTATATAAATCATCATTGTTAAGCTATAGTATTAATTCAAAGAACTACATTTGCTGCTTTTTATTTAGATTTGTTATTCTTATGAAATTTATATTCTATTTTCTTTCTGATTCTTCTAAGATCTTTTCACGGCAGTATTTATTATCTAGCTTTTTTTGTTCTAATGATTTTTTTTTCATTAAATATAAATAGTAAAATTAATGTTTGATTTTTAGTTTTCTTGAAAAAAAAAATAAAATTATTTAATATAACTATGTATTTATGATTGGATTTCTTTTGTAATGTTGGAAATAAAAAAAAAAATATATAGAAAGAAAAGCATAACAAATTTATTTTTAAATTTAATTATGAAACTGATATTCATGTATGGCGTTGTCTTGAGTATTAAAAACTTTTTTTTTTTTTTTTGTATTTATTGCGGAGTAGTTTTTGCTTTGATTCTTGTACGAAAAATGACGACAGGATAATGAAAAATGTGAAATTACCGAAATGCTCTGACTTTTTTTTTCTTTTATTACATTAATATAGTGGTAATAATTTGTTGTAAGGTTTTGTTTTTTCTTTCATTTATTTTCAGCACTATTTTTTTTTTTGAACTGGTTGAGCTTACTATATTATTTAATATAAATTATATAATTACGATAATAATAATAATAATAACAATAATAATAATAATAATTACAATGTTGTTTTGTGATGATTTCTTTTGAATTTTAATTGTTGTTGTTGTTGTTTTTTTAAACTAATGTGGATTTTTGATAACTGTTGTTGTTTTTTGTGTTCCATTTTTATCCTAGTTTTGAAGACGTTGACTATTATTTTGCTTTTAGTTTTTAAGATTGTTTTTTTTCTTTGTTTTTGTTTTTTTTTCATAATTTTAATTGTTGTAGTTATTTTGGAACTGATTTTCATAATCATCATATTTTTTTTTTAATTTTATTTAGATGTTATTTTGTTTTTTTATAAGATAAAACGTAGAGGTGATTTTACGGCGCAATATTATTTTTTTTTTATTAAGTGAATAATGTATTTTTGTTTCTTTTTATTTATTTTAAATTTTTTATTTTGTTTTTTTTTTTTGTTTTTATTTTTTTTTTTGATTTGAAATGTTTTCGATGTTTTCCTTATTAGACAGCTTTTGTCGGCTCTGGCATCCAACGAAACATTTCACAAGGCCAAAATATAGCACGTATCGTTTTTTTTACTGCAAGAGAAATGTTATTATATTTTTTTTTTTATTTTGGTTTAAAGATTTTGTATTTTTTTTGTAAATATCTAAATAAAGGCATAAAATAAATATTTTGTTTGTGTAGCAAAATTAAGCTTTAAGCTAAGGCTTAAGCAGCTTTTGATATAAGGTTTCATGTAATAATCAGAAGCACTTGGTGTAATTTGATTGAGGTCGCTTTGATTTTTGATTTTTTATTTAATCGAAGTTTGACGTAGTAAAATACTTACCAACTAACATATTTAATAATAGTTCTCCAACATATTTCTCCAATCGAGAGAGAATTAGGGAGAATACAGCTAAAACGATTAATTTTTTTATTTTATAAAAGGATTGGGTAACAAAATTCGACAGAGCAAAAAATCGAAAAAAAAACTGCATTAATTTTTTTTAAATGATGATTTTCAAAATTTCGATCGCCATTTATGTTAATTCGATCGATATCAAAATTAGTCGTGTTTTGGTAAAAGTTTATAGCAATCTAGCAAAATTTTTACATGTAAATTGTATAAACAATAACGAATCAATTTTTTTCGTTTTAATTATGAACAATAACAAAGTATTTATATAATCCAAATTTTTTTGTTTGCTGAGTTAGCTACACATTCTCACCAAAACACTCCTATTTTTTAAATTTTTAAATCACACTGATTGATTAAATGCGACCAAAATCAAATAACACGTATGTGTGCAAGTATGAATGATGTTTTTCTATCAGCATACATTATGTATAGACAAATAATAAACAAAACTAAATAAAAATTAGACACGGTGGCGCTTTGGCACGAAATAAAATAAATATTTAAATTTTTTGTTCATGCGCTGTAGTCTTATTTTTTAAGGTTAATGAACAATGCCAACAATATAATATATTATTTAAGTGCATGGTCATCCATATGTTAATATCCTGCAGAAAGCATGATTCATTGTTATATAAGAGAGGTAACATTCAACTGATGGCTATTATACAAGGGGAAATATTATACAATAATATATTCGTATTTATGTAACTTATTGAAGCTTATTAAAGTCATTTATGTTATAACTTTAAGGCATTTGATTTTAATTAATTAATTAATCTAAAATAAAAAGCAACAAAATATGCTTCAACATTATAATTTACCCCTGTCGTATGTAATCAGCCGAGTGAGATCATATCCTTAATTATTTTCATTTTCATTATGGCGGAATCTTAGAATCCGCTTCAGAAACTGCATTATCGGTTAAACAGAAGACATATTTTTTTTTAATATAAACCCAAAGGAAAAAAAAATAATAATAAATGTGAAACATGAAAATGATAAGTTTAAAAAAATTATTATTTATTCGTAAATCTATAAACATCTGGGAAAACTTATAATTATAACCTCTTAGTGTACATAATATATGCATATACATTAATGTATTCTACCCAAATATTAAGAACCATTTTCTGAAAAGAAAATTTTAATATTTAAGTTCAACATAAGAGCTTATGTGACAGTTTGCGCTGATGAATATAAGTAGAACATAAGCGGTTAAGTTTAACATAAATAATATTTAGGTTTAATTTCAGCAAATGAGCCTAAGTTCTTTTCTTTATAAAAAAAAAATTAGGTATTGGGTGTAATTTAAGCTGTTCGGCACAATTTGATACAATTTTACACATAAATAGCTTATTTTTGGGATTATGAACATTTTGAACATTTTCATATTTTTGTGATGGGTTGGTCAGGGTTCGTCAAATGAAGTGGTTATAACTTTAAATTGAAATTACTGATTCGCATATCTTATTGACGGTTTACTTAGTTGTCTTGGCATACTTTAAGATATTATAAAGCCTTAAGAATGTAATAAGGAGTAAATTTACGTTTTTGAGATCACTTATTTTTTAAGAATTAAATAATTTTGCGGTATCTGAGTTTGTAGCTAATTAAATGCTAATTTGTTACTCTTAAGTTCCCCAAACCCCGATTTTCTATTTCAAAGGGATTTTTTAATATTAAATTTTTCGCGCTAAAATAACAATGAAGTTACTGAACGAAAATATGAAAATAATAATTTTTGTTTTCGCAACAAATTAGTATTTAATCAGCTACAAATTCAGAAACCGCTAATTTATTTTATTCCACCAAAATAAGGGATGGCAAAAATGTAATTTTACTCTTCCTCATCAGCGTGACAGAATTTTTTTTTTTTTTCACAATACATGAATAGAGAAAATTATTTCATATAATTATTTGCTGTATTTCCCCCCACAATTGAATTATATTTTTTGTTTAATATAGGAATTTGAGTTTTTTTTCATATGGCACAAAAATGGGACGGTTTTTTAGAAAATGTGCCACTGACATTTTTTTGGGCGGCAACGCTGTTTCTCATTCTAAAAGCTTTATAATATCAAAAAAGTTTCCGCCAAAATAAAAAACGTCCATTTTTGAATGATTGACTTTTTATAACTCGATAAAGGTTTTAAGCGAAATATTAATTTTTGGCTTACTTGCCGTTTTCCTTAAGACCCATGTTATAAGTACGTTCTTTTGTATTTGTTTTCAAGTGTTGTTTGTAATTGTAATTGTAATAATAATTTTAATTTTTTTTTTTGCATAAAGGTTAAGGGAGGACAGCATTATTGGAGTTTTCTGAAATGAGTATAGGGAAAGCCTTATAAACATCAAAGACGGCCTCTAAAAAACCATCATGTTATGCTTAAAATTCTGTGACCAAAACTTGGGAGCATCGAAATTGAAGAAATGTCAAGAAGATGTCATTATGTAGCAAATGCTATTAAAGTACTCATAATTTTACTGAATCATAAGTTTATGAATTTCCCGCTGAAGGTAATATGATTTTGACAATTCTTTAAATCATTATTTTATTGGGGCATAAATTCGGCAGGCTATCGCAAATGTCAATTCTTTTTTGAAGTTTGACATTTGTAAAGAAAACAGTTATAACATACACGTCAACAAGACACCAATCACTATACTCCTTAAGAATACGGAATAATTGTTTCTATTTTTTGCGGAATACTGTAGAATCTCTGAATTATAAACAGTTCTATAAGATGAACAGTTCAGAAAGATGAACGAAATATTTTCTCACTTCAATGCTTAAAAATATGAACGGGTTGAAATTGAGAAATCGAAAAGATGAACGCTTTATTCCCAACTCAATTTTTTACTTTTTCTTTTCCTTTAGTTCCTCGTACTTTATTTATGCAACGTTATTTAGTTTTGTAAGAGGTGCTTTCGGACTTGTTTTAACTTGTTATGGAAATTATATTTAATATTTTTATTTATCTAAATGTTGATACTCGAAAAGATAAACAATTTGGAATTTGTTCATCTTTTCGAAATACTGTAATTTGAACAAACTATAGCATTCTTCCAATATGATGACAATTTTTGAACCACAAATATAAAATTTTACAGGAAAGGCTTACAAGCGTTTATTTTAATTTTTGAAGTTACAAGGTTTACTAAGTAATTTATTCGTTAAAAATGAAGATTTACCTTACAACAGAATTTAAGTGAGGTTATACGAGCTTTGAAAAATTTAATTTTAATGTACTAAGAACAAACGGAATTTTTCATCAATTTAAGCTTTTTAAAAAAATAAAATAAAATTTTTAGTGACTTCAAACTACTCTTTATAGGTAATTTGTTGGCATCGCTTCAATAATTTTCATACACAAATGCACTGCGAACGTAACGCCATCTATTGGCGATTCCATTTTTGGGAGGAAAAATGGTCTTTGTCATTAGAATCAATATTTTCTATTTCTCATAGAAAATTAAATTTTCAGATATCATCACCATCCACACCTTAAAATATGCAAATTCAGGATTTTATAATTTTCCTACTTTTCCAGTCGAAAGTTTGGAATTGTACTGCGTTAATCTGGTACTGCGTTAATCTGGTTCAGTACAAATCCAACAAAAAAATCTCCATGAAAATGGGCTTATGTTAACCGAAGACGCGTTCAAAAAAAAAACGTATGTATTTTTATATATTAAAATTTTTGTGAAATTAAATTTTATTTATTTATTTTAAGTTTTGACACTTCATTTAATAAACCCTGTTAAGTATGATATGATGCATGCATTGGACTTTTCACTCAATTACATAACTTTATCAGAGAGACAAATTCCGAAGTTGTTTTTATACCAGTTAAACTTCAAAATATCAGTTTTTTTGTTTTTCTTAAAAAAATAAATAAAAACAAATAGCTCTACCCTGATCTTTTAAATCGATTTAAGTTGACTAAAAATATTTATATTTATTTATACATACTTATTAATATAGTGTATCTTTATATTTGATTTAACAATTTGTATATTAGCACTTACCCAGTAGTCAAACGTCGGTTTCGATACTAACTGCTAATGCACTATTATGCCGTAACGTTAAGTTATTACTCCCAAGAGGCTGTTTAAAACCATTCTGTTGGTTGATTTGTTGTTGCTTATCAATCGACTGTTGTGCTCCTAAAAATGGAGCTTGACGTCCAGGATGTTCAGTCAGTCCTGGCGTTGAATCTACACCATCGTCTAAATCCATCATATCCGATGAGGATTCAGACAGTGATGATTTTTTTAAATGTTGACCTTTAAAAATAAATTATAATTTAAATAAATTTAATTTGTTAAGAAAAGGTTGTTATTAATAAAAATATATAAGATCAAATTTGTAAAAAACATACAGACAAATAAATATATACAAATCAGTCCTAAGTGATGTTTTATTTATAAAATCCGTGATTTTATTTTAACAACAATAATTTATAAACCATCACTAGAGTAAAATAGGATACTAGTTTTTGAATTCGTAGAACCTTAGAAAAATATTAGGCATGTACATAGAAAAATGAGATCTCAGCAATCTCAGTTATCCATTAACAGAATTCCTCAGCAAAATTTCACAGCTTTGCTGTTAAAATTCTGAGGAAAAAAATCTTGGATTCGCTTGCTCAATTTGTGACTGAGCAAAATCTCTGAGCTCTCATTTTTCTGAACACGCCAATTACTTAGGTCAGGCATCGAACTGTCAATTTTATGCCAAGTACCTAAGATGAAGCAACAAACTTCATGATGTCTAAAGTTGCTCACAATAAAAAATTGATGACAAAAGTTGCTGGGTGTGTACTGTGTAGGTGCTTGTCCATTAATGTACGACATTTCAGATATTGAATTTCAGAATAAAACATTTTAGAACCAAAACATAAAATCATCAACCCGATTTAAACTAAAAGAATAAGTTTATCTTACCTAATGTACCAGGTAAGTATGGACAACTAGTAACATGGTTGAAGTTTTGGCTCTGCATCTCCTCCTGATCCGTTTCTCTATGATAGAAGTAATTGAAGTTACTGACGATGACTGGTACTGGAAGTGCGATTGTCAATACACCAGCAATGGCACATAGTGATCCCACAATTTTCCCCCAAACGCCGACCGGTCTAAGTTATAACAGTAACAAAAAAATAAAATTTTATAAATTAATCAATTTTTTTTTTCAAATATTCATATATTTTATATAAAAAATTTTTTCTTTGAATTTAAACTATGAACAACAAAAAAAAAATATGTGTTAAATATTTGTAATAAACAGCCAACAAAATGAAATACCAAACAACAAGATAGATGGGTTTGATGCTATTACGATGAATAAACAACACCGATTTGTTTTTTTTTTCTTTGTATTTAATATTTTACAGAAGTGAGATGCGCCCATTACAAAAAGATAGTTGAAATTTCTTTTTTGAATGCACAACAACATTAGTAAATATGTAGAAGGATGATTGAAATAGAGAGAGACACATACTTAAGAATTAAAAATTAAAAAAAAAAAAAAAACATTGAATAAATTTGAGAATAATAAAAATACAAAACAAATATATAAAAATAAATAAATAAATTTAAAACAAAAATACATAATGCTAATAAAATTCTTATGTGAAATTCTTGCAGAAAAGCCACATGCGTTTTGCAAACTTTTTGCATCCCTTAATAAATAGATATAGATATTCATAGTAGGTACATGCAAACAAAAATCCAAAGAAGTCTCAAATGTAAATAGAATAAAATTGATAAAAAGCCAATTCAAATAAATAAAGAAAAAAAATGAAAATAAATTTAATTTAAATATTTTTAATAATGAAAAAGAATTTTCAAAAAAAAAAAAAATAAATAAAGAAACATAATGAAACGAGATGCAATTAACTAACAATTTATTATTCAACTATTATGTTTTTAATTTTTTTTTTTAAATAATTTATATAATTAAAAAGAAATATATGTGATGTGCCCTAATTGAAAAAATAAAATTAAAAAAAAAAATAACTGTTTCCCTTTTGCCCAGTGTATTGTTTTTGTAATGAGCTGTTAAAGTAGATTTTTTTTTAAAAGAGAAAAAGAAACTATCATTTTTGCTTTCGAACAGATGCAAAGTTCTAAATTTTAATAAATTTTCTGATTGAATTGTGTTTTTTATAAGATAAATATAAATGATTTTAAATAAAAACTTTGTGTTTAAGATTATTATTTTTTTGTTTTTAGTGCGGACTTAATACTTGTGGTGGAAACGAACTGTTGGTGTTTTCTGTTTTGTTTAGTTTGATTATTTTGAGTGAGTGTATAATGAATTATTCGTTACCAGTGAAACCATGCATATGAACATAGTTTTGGTACATTTTTGTAGAATGTATGTATGAGTATGAGAGTTGAAACAAAAAAAAAATTAAAAAAAAAAAAGATGATGATAATTTATAAGGTTACAAAAATTTACTATTTTATAGTTTTTATAGTTTTTTTTCAGAATTTATTTCGTTTTAATAAGTTTTTTTATGTTTTCTAAATACTAGTGGTCACTTTTTAGTATATAAAAATGACCACATGATCTTAACATGTTTTGCAAAATCATAAAAAATAACTGCGATTTTTTTGTCTCTCAAGAGTTAACACACATTATTGTTCAACTAAAATCATGAACATTAATTAAAAATTGTAAAATTCATTTGCAGCCATCTTCACTTTACTAAAAAGTGTGATTATTTTTTTTTTTATAATTTAATTTGATTTGCAGAATACAGGGTGTCCCGAAATCACCGCCTCAGAGGAAAACCATGAGTTCCTGAGGTCATTTCAAGTCGAAAAACTTAAGAGGTAATTTTCTCGTTTTCGACGTATAACGGCTTTTATAATTTTTTACTTTTTTCCTTTGACTCGCTCTAACTTTGCCAAACTACAACCGATTTTTTATTTTTTTTTTTTTTATTTAAACAAAAACAGTTATAGAAATTTTACCCTTTCATACAACTTTTTCCTTTAGTTTTTATTTTTTAATAATTAAAAATGTATTTTATGTTAGGACAAGTTAGGAAAAAAAAATAAAAATCATAAAAACCGTTATAAGTCGAAGACGAAGCGAAAACGAGAAAATTACCTCTTAAGTTTTTCGACTTGAAATAACCTCAAGAACTCATGGTTTTCCTCTGAGGCGGTGATTTGGGGACACCATGTATATCTATTTCTGCAGTTTGTATCTTGAGAAAGAAATAATATCAAAGATCTGTTGGTCATATCAATAGTTTTCAAATGTTGTTTAAATGTTCTCCGGTAGTATGTACCTAGGTATTGTTATTAAACGTAAGTTCAACACACGTAATGCGCGACACGTAAAATTTTACATGTAAGGCTCACGATTTTAGTTAACCCTACCGCCGGCATGTTTAAACATCAGAAAATTGCTTAAAAATCTCAAAAATCTCTCGTCAATAAATGAAAAAGCACGAAAAATTCGCTGTTTTTTAGATTTTTACGAATATTGCGTTCGTCGCTCTAGGATTATTTAACAAAAACAGAACCACCGGATCTGACGCAAAGTCATGTTACATCACACTATTTTCTATAAATTTCGGCAAATTCAAATAATTCAATAAATTAATAATTTGACTTTTAACCCATTGAATGAGTGAAAGAGAAAAATATATATTACTTCTGTAATTTAAAATTCTCTTTTTTTCGCTGCACCTTGAGTGAGTGGGGGAGAAACATTTTTTCCCTGCCGGGAGAAACATATTTATTTGTCACTTCTGATTTCATTCTTACATCAAATATTGTTTACAAAGAAGTTTTGTAAAACTAATATCTATGTTCATATCAATAAAGAATTTATTTATTTCGTTCAAACATTCTATTTGAAAATTTAAAGTAAAACATTATTGAATGTGCGAAATTTTCGCACGAGTCTTCTGGTATTATGTAGTTTTATTCATAACATAGTATCTTCAAACTTCTATGATAATATTAAAACATAGCGACTATAAAATCATCAGCTTCTCATTAAGAGCAGAATATTTTTCGGAAATTAGTGTCATTATTTTGAGGTTCTGAATCAGCGGAACTGATTTCGAAAAATTTCAACATTCTAATGAAATTTAAGAACGATCATACGTTATCTTTATAAAAAAGAAACAAATTAGTATAGTTATGTACATTATATCGAATTGACAACCACTCTCGGAAGTCCTCTGTAAAACAAAAATTTATCAAAAAATGTTTATACCTTTAACTTTTAAATAATGAAATATTAACAAAAATTGTTGTTTTTGAAAAAAAAATAATATTCTCTTTTGTAATACCTATCGACGCGAGGGTGAAACGGAAAGAACTCATAAAAAGTTTTCACAGAATCGGATAAAAACCGTTTCTCGTATATGTCTCAAAAAATAGCAGAGGTAAAACCTCGTATGATTAACAAAAACAAAATATTATTTTAATATTATTTTATTTAAAAAATTTCAAAAAAAAGTTTTTTTTTAAGAATTATAAATTTGTCTTATTAAAAAACAAACACAATGTGACTCTATTTTTTATGAGCATACAATAAGCAAAAAGAGATGATTTTTTTTCTTAAGATGACGTCCTGCCGCTTAACCTAGATAAAAGTTAATTAGTTCAGATAAAAAAGAATCTGCGGAATTAATATTTGGATCTTGAAACTTGGCCAAAATGTTTTATTTGCAATCACTTAAGAAAACAATTTTTGAATTTTTGTTGACTTTCAATACAAAAATAAGTTTAGCCTAACTCATTTCTAAAATTTTCTAAAATGCTTTGCGCAAGAGTTAAATAAAAAAAAAACTACATAGGTTTGGAACTATATACAAACATAAACTTTTTTTTTCATAAAACTATTTCATTGGGCAGTTTCGATTTGTTTTTTTTTTCTAAAACTTATTAAAACGCTTAATATTTCTTTTATTCAATCAACACACTTTTTTTTTGTTATTTTGATTAACTATGTACTTGATAGTGTGAAATAAATGTAGTGTTTTTATTGATAATTCATAATGAAAATAATCGAATAAAAACTTTAACTTAATAAAACATTTTTCGAAATAGGTAGTAATGAGAGAGAAAGATAGAGACATGAAAACAAAACATATTTTTGAGCACTTCTATATTTTTTTTATGTAAAAATATACTAAAAGTATGTAGTTTTGAATTTGTTTTAAAATTTAAAATAATTTATGAAATATGCAAAAACAATTTCTAGAATGTTTGTTTTTTTTTTTATAATTTTTTTGTTTAAATAATTTATTAAAGATTTTCGAATAGATATACTAAAAAAAAATGTTAAGATATGATGAAGACAAAATATATATGTATATGTAGAATTAAAACGAAACTAATTAACAAAAATTAGAAGTTAGAATAAATTAAATAAGGAAAGTTAAAAAACATATTTGTTTTTGTTTGCATACGTCATGTCACCATATCCAACAGTAGTCATGGTAACGACAGCCCACCAAAATGCGTCTGGTATAGACTTGAAGAAGGAATTTTCGCTTCCAGCTTCCGCAAAATAAACAGCCGATGAGAAGAGTACAACGCCTAAAATAAATTAAATTCGTTTTTGTGGGTTTTTTTTTCTTCTGTTTTTTTTTTTTGTTTGTTTGTTTGTACTGGGTTGTTTTTTTTATTATTTTTTTTTTTCATTTTCATAGATTTTTTTAAATTTCTCTCTTGATTGTCTTAATAAACATAAAAAAATACACGCCGTTCAAAAATGCTCTATTACTATATTTTTGTTTCACTGTAATGGTTTGAATAAAACTATTCAAAACCATTTTTCTATTTAAAAGAACACTTGAGGGTTATTTGAGTTGAAATAAAAAAATATTTTCTTAAATCTAGTTTTAAATAAAAAAAAATTAATACAAAGCAAAAATATTATTCTAACTTTAAATACCTAACGCCATTAATTAAAGAAAAAAATAAATCATAAAATATATATTAAATAAAACGATAAAAAAAACTATATTAAAAAAATAAAAAGTAAAAACAAAATAAAACAACACAACAAAATATATAAATAAAACAAAACATAAATGCAGTTTAAGGAAAGAAGAATTAATATACACAAATGTATATATTTATATATATTTATATTTAATAGAAAGACTTCAAAAAATTACGGGAGAGTAAAGAAGAGATTCATAACAAAACACATTAACACAATATACGACGTGACCAATTTACACACGGATTCTTTGTTTTATGTTTTTTTTTTTTTTTATTTAAAATTAAATTTAAACAACGACTGTTTTTTTTTTTCATATTACAAAATACGATTATATACGAAATATCGAGAAATAATTTTTTTTATATGTAAAAATAAATAGAAAATTTGATTTTACGACATTTTTTGTGTGTTAAAGCTTTTATACTTCGTTTAAATTATATTTATGTAATGTAATATTTATTCATATTAGAAACGTTTAGCGAAGAAATTGAGTCTGTTTGTTTGTACCTCATGTCACCGTATCCAACTGTGGTCATTGTAACCACAGCCCACCAAAATGCATCTGGTATTGATTTGAAGAAGGACATTTCGGCGCCAGCCTCCGCAAAATATACGGCAGATGAGAATAAAACGACGCCTTGTTTTGTGTGAGGAAATTTTGATTAAATTAGTATCAATGCATGATGATTAGTTTTTTTTTTTTTTTGCACACAAATTTCTTATAATATTCAGAAAAAATTACTTTTGTTTGTAAATTTAATTTTATTTGAATAATATGCCTCAATTCAGAGTTTTTTTTTTGTTGCTAATTGAAACTTATACAGCATATCACGTTTGAAATAGGTAAGTATTGTGATTGGAACATAGATTTTTTTTTAATTAATTTATTAAGTAAAAAAAATATAATAAAAACATTCTTATAAATAGCCTATTTAACCTATCTTTATAAAAATTGAAATATCACGATTTGAAACTACATTTTACCATCACCTAATGTAGAAACAACTTGCGAACTGGGAGCATGTTTCTCACAACTTTACACTCCATATTCAAAAAAAATTGTTTATAAGGCCAACTCGGTACTTGGTGTTATTATTGATTTAGTTATTAGCTATGTATTTGATTTTTAGTCAAGGATATACGTGTGTATGAATAGAGAGAAATACTATAGAAATTCAATATATTATTGGCGAAGAAATTTTTGGCATTTCTTCGTTAGGCGCCAGTTATAGCTTTCATTGAAACTCATCATTGAAAATTTTAATTGTTAATTTTGAAGCACTTAAAAAGTGAAATCAGTGATTATTTTAAGGCAAATAATAAGCTGATATCTCAAGTATTATTTCTACTCAAAAAAATATTTCATTTTGGCCCAGCCTATCGCAGGAAATGAATTTCTTTATTTCAATGATTGAACTATTTTATCATTGATCATTGAAATCTTAGAAATCATTTTATGTGAAAGGTAGGGCCAAAATGAAATATTTTTTTGACTAGAAATAATAATCGATTCATCAGCTTTTTATTGGCATCAAAATATATCGCTTTTTTAGGGCCTCAAAAATGCAAATTTAAATTTTCAATGATGGGTTTCAATGAAAGCTATAACTGGCCCATTAGAGTTCTTTATCGCTCAAACTCGAGTTTTCGATTTTGAAGGGTTTTTCCAAAAAGGTGAACTGGGTCTTTTGCATTTTCTAAATATATATTTTTTAATTAGAATTTTTTAAAAAGCACATAATTTATCGCCACTGAATTCAAGAACAAGATAACTTGAATTAATTAATCTTGGAGATATGTATTTGGAGATATCAATGCTTTTGTTATACCTATAGCTACCTGAGGGCGATGAAAATTTTAATTTCTCATTTTTATCTTCACAAAAAATTCCATGTTTTGCTTTGTCGGAATTTGAAGGTACGAAAAGTGTAGGTAAATTATGTTTTTAACGAGATGTTTTAAAACTAGGAAATCGCGTAACCTATACTTTATAGTTGGCGATATGATAATAGAGGGAACTTAAATCAAAATTTTTGACCATTCACCCGCTTTTCAGGTTGAGGCTATGTTGAATTGAGGAGTTAACTCGTTTTCAATCAAATTTTAACAAGAATTTTGGAATTCACAATGTTGAAAAATTTAATTTTTTTCATTTTTTCGATTATCGTCAGTTATGAGTGAAAACCGTCTTAGCTCATCTTAAATTTTATCACTCTAGATTATTTTAAAAATTCATAGAAAATCAAAAAAGCTAAGGCTGTTTTTTTTTTGATAAAATCAAAAATACCGATGTTATTCGAGAAAAACTCCCATACATTTTATTAAAAATTAAAAAAAAAAACATAACATAACCGCGAAAACGAACACAAACAATAAAATAACTGAAAAAAGGTAAAGATCTAATTTCAACCAATATGCTTTTTATTTGAGTACTGGCTAAAAGGGTATCACCCAGTTTCTATAATTTTTGTGTAGGTCACTATTTATGTGGTCTTTGTCAGACTACGAAAAACTTAGAAAATCAAGTAGGCGGTACCCTAGTGATTTCTAAAAAAAATTTGTTCAATATTTTGAAGACATCTAAATAACTATTATAATGGTTATTTTATACTTAAATTTTCCAAAAAGTATTCTTCGGACTTAAAAATATGGTTTAAAGAAAAATAGATGTTCATTTTTTTTTATTAAATTTTGAAATCTAAATGAATGATTGTTCAAAAATTTGGGGCGCAAAAATTCTAGTACTGGATTCCACGTTTTTTTATCAGTGTTTGAAAA
This sequence comes from Epistrophe grossulariae, assembly GCA_929447395.1. Classification (NCBI taxonomy): domain Eukaryota; kingdom Metazoa; phylum Arthropoda; class Insecta; order Diptera; family Syrphidae; genus Epistrophe; species Epistrophe grossulariae. The sequence goes on along the minus strand of OV839568.1, from coordinate 33,949,669 downwards.
ATGTTTACCTATAGCATTTTATACAAATAAAAAAAAATATATAAAGTATTTCAAAGTCCTTGGAAACCTTTAAGGTTAAGAAGAAAAGTGTTTGCAAAAGAAATTTATTGTTTCTCAAATAAATTCGACTAATAGGAATATTTTAACACTTTCACAATTATTAGGTTAATAAAATAAAACAAATTTTCTTGTTTTTCTGAAAACTCCCTTAATATATATCTTTTTGCAGTATCAACGACAATATTTTTTCGTGCGAAACTGATCGTGATATCCGCCAGCAAAAGTATACCCGACCAATGTTTTCGTAAAGAAGACAATCACAGCTTGCATTGGATAGACGTATACTTTGTTAAAAATTTAGCCTGAAGTTGCCTTAGTCTTACTATATCAGCGTGAGAAAACTTACCCGACCAACGGTTTTTTTTTTAAAGAATGCTTTATCTTAAATTATCGGTTCAAGTTAACATTTTCAATACTGGTTGTCTATCCCTATCCGACAAATAAAACTACGCAACTTTTTCATAAAAAATACATTTTATCTTTTTTTGTTTTTAATTAAATAAAATATTCGAAAATAATTTATCCTTTTCCATTTTGTATGTATAATGGATCAGATCTTTACAGGAAAGGGCAAAGGTACAGGTAATTCATCTGCACTCACTGCAATACGTAATCAGAATCTTTTTTTCACACTCAAAATATCTTTGTTCAGCGATCTCTTCAACTTTTTCTTGTATTCCACAACTAACATGCTGTTCAATTAGTCTGTCTAGAACATTTACTGTCTGAACACAGTGGATACGGAGCTGCAACTGGAAGCTGCAGCTGTCAAAATATTGAATACACACAAATTCAATGTTACGAACATAACGCAACGCAACTGCAGTCGGTGCTGCAATGGTTAATCAACTTTTAACTTTTTTCAAGTGCAAGTGCAGAACTTTTGACGTTTCAATTTATATGAAGAAAAAAAAAGAGCCGGAAAAAAATATTGAAGTTTGGAATCAGCTAAGTGCTGATGATACATCAAAAGTATCGAAACATGTGCGACAGTTCTCATGTGCGACAGTTTATAATTTTTTTATAATTTTGTTGAATTTAAAAAGAGCACATTGGCAACCCAACTGCGATAGCTCTCTTTGCCTTTTGTTCATACTCCTAATAAATTGCACTTAACTAGAACGGACGTGTCTTTATTCTCTTTGACTTTTCTACTTTATATTTAACAAACTAACTGTATGTAATCAATTATTTAAATAAGTATTTCAACTTCACAAAATAAGAAAAATTCCATTTTGTGAAATTTATGAAATAGAACAAAGTAAAACAAAAATAAAAATTTAAATTTTTAAATATCTCATGCCATCTCGTAAAGGAAGAGAAAAACCGCAATAAAATGTAATAATATATCTAACGGAATTATAATATGTAGTTCGAATGCATTTTATTGGAATTTCCAAATTTTTAAAGGATTTTTTTTTTCTAATTTTATTTTAAAAATAAATTATAGAACTTTATATAAAATGTATATTTTTTTAATTCAATATTTCGTATTATTTAAAAAAATAGAACTTGTTTTTTTTTTGTTCAACGGTTTTCAATTTTAATATATAAATACTTTCGCAAACTAAGAATCCACAATTTGTTTCTAATATGTATTTGTGCCTGCTTTGCTTAGAATACATTTTTTTTTATTGATGGTCTACTCAGCAACAAACAAAACGTAAAATATTATTTATTGATTTAGACATAAATAAAAAAGAGGGTTAATTTTTATTTTATTTTTTTTTCAAGTGAAATTTCTTTTGAGAGATTGTTGTTCTTTTTTTTTAATTTTTTTTGTGTTGCATATTGCTATTTATTATTATTTTGTTTTAAATTTCCTAAAGTATAACAACTTCAAGTAAAATTTGAAATAAATGTTGGCAGTGAGGGGGTAATTTTTTTAAAAAAATTAGACTTACCTATGAATAAGAAAAATATAAGTAAACCTAGTTCTCGCATTGAGGCTTTAAGTGTTCGTCCTAAAATTTGCAAGCCTTTCGAATGCCTCGACAATTTAAATATTCGAAATACTCGAACTAATCGTATCACTCGTAAAATAGCCAAGGACATAGCCTGATTCGTTGACTTGTCCTAAACAACAACAAAAAAAAAGAGTAAAATGTTATAAATTTAAATATTAATATTATATGTATGTATGTAATAAATACCTGAGGGCTAACAGGTGCTTTCGGGAGGTTTAACGTGTCTTCCTCCTCGGCAATAACAGTCGCTAATGTAATAAAGTAAGGAATGATTGCGATTATATCGATAACATTCATCACATCCCTGCAGAAATTTAACTTATTCGGACATGCGAAGAACCTTGAGAATAAAATTTCAAATTAATATTGTAATTTTGTTTTTAAAATAAAAAAAAAAAAAAATAGACACATGTGAGGATGAGAATATTATTATTACCTGACGCTAAGTTCAAAGGTAAACCATACAATACATATTGTTTCTATAAGGAAGAAAGGATCTGTTATGTCAGGCACCTCGTCTTCCTCGATTTTTGTTCCGTTTGTTGTTGTATTGAACACCTGAAATATATTAAAAGCAAATTTTTTTTCTCCATTTTAGTATTGATTTGTGATAGACTAGTTAATTTTTCCATTTTATTGATACAAAATAAATTTTGGTTCACATCAATAACAAAAAAAAAAAAATATGTGTATATAAAAAAACTTTCTTTTTTTTCGATATTACTTTGTTTTAGTTTGTATATAAATTACCTATGATATTTTTTTTTCTTACAAAAAAAAATATTTTACGTTCTAGCTTCATTTATTTAAAAAGTAAGCGAGAGCCTCTGACCATCTAAATTTATTTATTATGTTGGCATTTTCAAGAAAAAAAAAATATATAAAGATTAAGATTTTCTGGCATTAAGAAGAAAAAGTATACTTTAAGCATACAAAAGCATTTACATGAAGGAGGACAGGTATGTTAAATTATTTTGAGCGTTATATTTTATAATTATTATATTTCTATCAATATTAAAAAAAAAAAAAGAAAAAATGTTTTGAGCTGTTTTTCTTAAGAACTTAAATTTTAGGTTTTAAAAGGCAGTGTTTTAACCAAGCAATTAAGAAGGTAATATGAACTTTTTTATATTGAGGGAGTTGTTTAAAGAAGTAACAAGCTTTATACTACTTCAGTCAGATATTTAAAAAATTATTTCAATTGAAGAAAACATGAAACTGATGCTAGCGATTTTTATGAAAGTGTCCTAAGTCCATGTTATAGTTCTTTTTGTAGAAACAAAGCCCACGGATAGAGTTTAATATTGGAAATAATTCATAGAATCTCTTTCGACTTTCCCATCGTAAAATAAAAGTATGGTGTTTTATATCTTTAAGTATTAAGACGAAATAATAGAAAATTTAATAAATAGAAAATAATTTAAAATATTTCCATTAAAAAAAATGTTACTTAATTTGGTGAATATTTTTAAAACATTAATTATAGTGACCTAATATAAAATAATATAAATAAAATAAATAAAATAAAATGAATTAACATAAAATAAAATAAAATAAAATAAAATAAAATAAAATAAAATAAAATAAAATAAAATAAAATAAAATAAAATAAAATGAAATAAAATATAATAAAATTAAATTAAATTATTAAATATACATAATTAATGAAATGAAAAAATAAATCTAAAAAAAACGTAGTTCAATACTACTAAGCATCTTTATCTGTTCACCATGGTTGTATATTAAGACAATAGACTAACAAAAAAATGAAGCATAAAACATTAAACTTAAAACCATCATTAGAACGTATTAAAAGTTATTTAAAAATAATGTATTCTGGAATCATCCACCAAAATAATATTTAAATCAGATAATATATACCTATATAGCGCTCAAAATAATCTATTAATACCTTTAACGCCCAGTACCTAATGATAATTATTGCAACACAAAATAAATTGTATACATTGATATTATATTGATATCTGTTTTTGAAGAAAAATACGACAACCTAGCGCTCAAAAAGATATTTTTCCAATACCTGTTCTCCTTCACAAATATCGTGAAAAATTGATAGCCGATTGAAATTTCGAATCAAACGCTAAAATAAATAAATAAATAAATACAAAGATGTAAAATCAAAAAAAAAAGTTATTGATGTATTTTTTATATACAATTAACGTTGTTGCCATTTAATAGAAGATTTTTTTTTATAACTATAAATATTTTTTTCTTTTTTTCGTAACTTAATTTAAATGAAATAATATATACTGATTGCTTTACCTATATTATTTATTTTATATTTAAAATAAATAAACAAATTTAATGAATAAGAAGAATTTTAAAAGAGCGCAGCATTCACAATGGCATTAACTAAAACTATCAACAAAAAAATAAAACAAACATTTCATGCAAATAATTAGTTCTATTTTTAATTTTAATTTTATTTTTATTAAATTGATTCATTATTTATAAAAGTTGATATAAAAGTTAAAGTATTACATTTAATTAATGCAAATCTTAATAAATTAAGAACAAACATCCAACTGAAACAGATATTTTTTTGTTTGTCTGGAATCATCCTTAATCACTTGCATTAGCTGTATATAAAATGGCAAACAGTAGCTAGAAGCCAGAAGTTTTGTACATGCACGCTTAGCTATTAGAACAATATTTGTAAATAAAACACAATATAAGCTAATAGAAGCGTATATTGGTAGTTGAAGTCATAAGCCAAAAACTTGACTGTTACCATTACGGCACTCAAAATATATAATTCTTTGATCTTTAATCACAATTTTGTATTTTTACTTCGGGTATATATATGCATTATGTTATCATCTAGAAATGATGGGTGTAAGGAATTCTTTTTAAAAACCTGTCAAAACGCTTATCAAAATTGATAAGTGAACAATAACTAGACTGTCTAAAATTATCGATTCCTCTTAAGCTGGTTTTTCGTCTTATTGGAAAGGAATACGAATATTAAAATTTCTTTATCAATATTTTTAACATTAGAAATGTTTAAGCGGAGGCATACCTACTAACAATGTGAAAAAATCAACAGAATTTTAAAAAAGTGTTACGCCGAGTAGAGAAAGAGGGCGAAACGTCAGGGGAATAGACAAAATTATTGCGTTCATGCTATGTTCTTACTGGTCTGAGGAAACAGAATACGAAGAAGATGATAAAACGGACACCAAAAAAAGGATAAGTGTTCGTAGGCAGGGATGGCCACTAAATTTTTCACATTTCCTACGTAGTTTATGTAGTTAAACGTAGTTAAATGTAGTTAATGAAACAAATTGTAGCAAACTTAGCTTCAAATATCAAATGATCTGTCAGTTGTAACTTTGAAGCTTGAATTTTGAGTTAAAATGTTCAAATTTTTGTTGAAATTTTATTATTTCTCTAAATTTACTTTGTATGTATATGAAAACGTAACAATTTGTAGCAAATAAGACGTGTAGTTTATTAAATTAACTACGCTAATTCGGCCAACCCTGTTCGTAGGCTTTCCAGATTTGTATTTGAAGAAGAGCAAATTTAAAAATAGAATTTATTCAAAGTTTTAAAATACATAAATGCTTTTTTCATTTCTAATGTACCTCAACTATGCTGGAATGGCAAATCGGGTAAATTTTTGAATTTTTTTTTTTTAGAGAACGACATAGTTTTCTTGTTGAGTCAGTCTTGAAAACTAATATTAATTTCACCTTAATACCATAAAATTAAAAAAAAAAGTAGCAGAGCACAAAATTCCATGCATTCTAGATACATTGTTGAACTGACCATTTTGTATGAACTGAACTGAATTTCAAAACAAAATTAGTACTTTTAAAAATGATATACACATTTCACTTGCAAAAGGGATGGGTAGATTTTAGCAGCATTTGGCGGCCATGTTTTCTTATCTGTTGCAAAAACACACTTAACACTTCTCGACGCCGTAAATTGCTATGGTGATTTGTGTTTATAATGTGTAAACAAAATTAACAACAGATAAAAAAACATGGCCGCCATACACTGCCAAAATCTACCCATCCCTATCGGCAATTAATGATAAAACTTGTTTTTATAAATACACATAAGTGTTCTCTGGTCGTTTGCTCCCATTTACCGGCTTATGGTCTACCTTCCTAGTCAACTTTTCAACCAACGTTTAGTGCCCAAATTCGATTCGACTAGTTCAGTGAACACTCGCAAGTGAATAAAGCGAAAGATCTGCAGAAAAAATCGCCGCTATCTGTTAGAATGTGCAGATTTGGCAGACATCAAATTGGTGGATTTTGCGTCCTTACCATATATAACTGCATTAATAGTCTATCCTAGTATGTTTTAACTTTGCATTTTTTTTTCTCAGTTTTAAAATAAATTTTCGAAATTAGACGGTTTGCCTGATCTGGTTTTCGTCTTCTGGACACCCTTCCATCCGTTAAGTTTCTACAAAACCTATATCTGTAGGATTGGGCCCCCTCTTCATATTGACAAATGTGACAGGAGACAATTTGTAAACTGATAAGTTGACATATTGTCAAATTTTTGACCCATAAATAATTTGGTAATTTTGTAGAATTCTCGAAAAATTTGCTTTCGAATCATAAAAAACTTGTCATGACAATGAATTTAACAAGAATTTTTTCCTCTGACAAAATTGTAGGTACTCCACAAAAAAATTGCAATTTAAACATTTATCAGTATAAAGTTGACAATTCTGACAGGCAATTTACTTTCACTCAAGTGACAAGTTTGCAATACAATGTGATGTTACGACAAATTTTGTAGTTTTTTGACAATGATAAAATTGTTATGACAATTTGTCGTTGTAAAAAACTAAAATTTAAGTGCGACAATTTTATAGAATTGTTACCATTCAATGTTTATGAAATGGACGTAAGTAGATAGAAGCAAACCCCTATTGCAGCAAAAGGCCCATTTTTGGATAAACGTATTTGGGCGATGATGTTAACCCACACGAGGTACTCCAATCCAAATGGATCCATAGAAAATAACTGATTGGTGTGGATTGTGGGCCGACAAACCAACGACCAGAGCGTACCTACTTCCTCGAAAACAACTATGGCTCAAATTGGCCACGTACCACACAGCTACAGGGATTTGAGGGCATGATTATCTCACTCAGAGGTTGCGTGAACTGGCCACCATGGTGAGACTTGACTTTTTCTGTGTGGTTTTTAACTCCAAAAATAATTGTACTTGCCAAACAACCCACATGAAAAAGTTTATTTTTCTAGGAAACAGTTCTAACTATTTTTTAAAAAAATGTGTGTCTTTTGTTAAAAAGAAAATTCCTTAAAACTTTTACTTGCGTACCGACCTTAAGGCAGGTTTTTTGATATTCGACATTCCTTTTAAGTCGAAATAATATTGCATATACATAGTTTTTAAAAACAAATATTTTTTGGATTCCAAAATTAGTAGATTTTTGTTTTCTCGTGCGAATGTAAAAAAATAGTTTGGGCATTTTAATTTCTTTATTATTTGGCTTGTCTATGTTTTATTTCTTTCTTTTTTGAACTAAAATAATTGAAACAAAAATATGAAGAAAAGTAATTTAAATTGGTTAATTTTTTTGTTTTTTTTTTTTGGGAGTCTATTATTAATTCTACCAACAGTCAACAATTCAAACAAATGTTCGTTCCAAAACGGCATATGAATGCAAAGCAAACATAATAATTTTGACATTTCAACTTACTTTTGCATTTTTTTTTTTTTACAAATTTTGCGTTTAGGAATTTTCCCGATTTTTAAATTATTTTTTGCATATATTCATACTTTTTCAAAGGTTTTGACAATTATATTTTTTTAATTTTTTAGGGAATTATTTTAGGAATAAGGAGTTTCAAGCTTACTTCCATTTTCTCTAACTTATTTTTTAATGAACTGCAATAATACTGTAAAAAATTTCAGCCCATCAATATAATAATATAAAAATAAAAACAATTCTGTCTGCTAAAATTATTTAAGAGGAATATGTTTTCCGGAAAAATCTTATTTACTAATTTCAATTCATACTTGTCTGAAATGCAACAGGGGAACGTGAGTTTTCTGCCTTGAAATGCATTCAAAATTATCGATCGATTTTCCTATTTTAAATCATGACATAAATTTATATTAAAATGACTGATACTTTTTCTTATTTTTTTTTTTTGAAAAATGTAGGTACCTATGTAAGTAATCATTTGATTTTTTGTTGTTGTTTCAGCACTTGTCAACCTGCTACTTTTAAACGGTTTAAAAAAAATTTAAATCTCGACAAACTATGTAAAAATGGCTCTGATCGGAAAACATTTTGCCGGGACGAAATGCCAAATTTTTGTAGGACTAAATGACGTTAAAAGCTATTTTAAATCATTTTGCACCACTATTTTTAAGGTACCTACATACTATTGAATTAAAAAAAAGCATTTTTGTTTTATTCCAAAAATTAATTAAGTTCTGCATAATTAGTGCATTTTTTTTAATTTTTAAACTCATATTAAAAAAAATTAAATTTTGTTTGCATTAAAGTTTAAGTATTATATTGTTTAATTTTATTAAAAAATTTATAAAAATAAATTTAAAAGATAACATTCAACATCAACACACATCATATAAAACAAAGCAAATATTCATGCAAAAACATTCGTGTTTTGTTGTAATGTTTTCTTTATTTCTTTTAAATAAAGAGATTTTTTAAAAAACATTGACGTTCTTTAAGAACAATATTCCAATTATGTTTGCAGGGAAAGCGAAACTTATATTTCAAAGCTGAATGTTATTATTAGTGTCCTCTTGCTGGACTTGTTACGGGTCTCCTACAAAAATAAATAATCTAATCAAAATTTTATTTTTATTTAAAATTAATTATTATGGTATATGTAGGTATGTAAAAGTTTTTTTTTTTGCATTACGTTGGTTAATAAAAAAAGAAAGAAAAAAAAAACAATACCTACCTATACAAATTTATTTGTTTTTAAACTAAAATATTATTTTCAGGTTCATCTGAAAAGACTACACATAACATATTAATTTTATAAGATTAAAACGAAACAAAATTTGTCAAATGAAACAAAACAAAAATACAGAATTAGATTAAAAGTTATTATACAACGCCATCGCCGGCAGCAGGCGGTACTAAAAGAGAGTTTAGTTTAGAGATTTAGTGGTTAGTGAAATTTTGAAGTTTAAAATGGGATACATTTCATAGTAGATAGGCTGTATGATTGTTTAATACTGTAGATTGGGATGTTTGGTGGTAGACAGTGATTATATTTGATAGAGAAAATATTTAAATTCAATTTTTTTTTTTTTTTTTTAAATATAAAATAAGATAATATAGAATAAAAAAAAATAAAAGTAGAAAATAAAGATGATTTAACTAAAAGTAAAGTTTTATAAACTAAAGTTAACATAACAAATTCACTTACCGATAGAAGTCTTACATCTTTAAACCCTTTAAAAACATTTTTTAAGAATAACTAACATTTTTTTTTATAACATTATTATCTCAAAAAAAGAACATTTAATGTTTTAATGTCCCGTCCTATTTTTTTTAACAACATAACAATATCATATAAGCTACTTACCACCAAATATCTTAATCTATTCTATCAAAACATTTTAATCACCTATCTACTGCTTAGTTAATATCCTTATTTCTAAATTTATAATTTTAATTATTTGTTTTGTTGTGTTTTTTATTTTAAATTTTTGTCGGTTACTTCCAGGCTATTAAAGGAGATTTTTGACTTTAGGGTTTTTTTTTTATATGACAGACCCATTATGCGCTCAGAATCGAAGAGAATGAAGGCTTGATAAGCAAGGATTTATATTTCCTTATAATATATATTCATTGATATATTTAATTAAATTAATTATATAAATTATAGTGTAGTAAAATTGAAAACAAAAAAATATACACTGAAAGCATGATCGAGTGGAAAAATTATTATTAAGCATACAAAAATAAGGTTACATGCACGCTTAGCAAACAGAGGCATTATTTTTTGTTTGTATGTATATATTATTTTTTAAAGGCACAAAGGATTCTATTTAATTGGGATGATGCTCTGTTTTAAAAACGATCGAGCTTTCTTGGGTAGATAATTATATTGATTTATTTGTATATTTTAAAGTTTTCCAATAAATTTTGTTTTGTTTTGTTTTTTTTTTGTTTTTTTTTTTTCGAATAATGAGTTACAATTATGCTCAAGTATACCCACTGTACTGTTTACAATTACAAAATATAAGTCAACTCTGAAAACAATTAGCGAATTGCACCACCATTATAAATGAATAGGTACTCGTACATGTGACATTTAAAAATTAAGTTTAATTTAAAAAAATAAATCATATTATTATTTTTTTTATCAAAGATCAGCAACGCCATCTTGTACACAAAATTATAAAAACAAGCATTTAAGCAAAATGAATTTATTTTATAATAATAGCACTGGAGTGGCGCGTTAAAATACAATGTGAATATTAGGAAAAAAGTTGCGTAGGTATATATATATATATTTTATTGGAAAATTTAAACAACTATATAATAATTATTATTGCCTTGTTTTGAAAGTTGTTATAAGAAAATACAAAAAAAATATTATTAAAATTACAAACATTTATGCGATAAAATTAATTTTAAGTTGTGTTTTTTTTTTGTTTTTTTTTTCTCCAAAAAGAAAAAGATACGAAACCATTTTGAATGGTTTAAGTTTTAATGAAAAAGTTAAAAAAAAAAACATTTATTAATTCACAATGCTTTTATCACATTGAAATTATATTTATATATAAGTAAGCTTAAAATTCTTCAAATAAATTGTGTGTGTTTTTTTTTTTTTAATTAAATATTTTAAAACGCTTGCGCCATTGAAAGAGATAAAAAATAATAAACAAGGCATCTTAAAAGATTTGAGTGAAAAAGTTTTTGTCACAGTTTTAAGTTTAAAAAAATATTAATAGAAACAGTTGCTGTACTATCAAATTTTCTTGGTAATTATTTGCAAAAGGGGGTTGCCTACTGATTTTGATGACCTTGAAATATGTTATCAGGAATCTTGTCCTGAGTAATTTGCTACAGCGGCTTTGTTTTTTTTTTTTTTTTTAAGACTGTCAACATTGCCACTTGAATATAAGTTTTGTTATTAGAAAGCGACAAGAACGGATTTTTTTTATTTTTTAATACTGAGCCAAAATCAGTTTGGTTTTTAAAAAAATATTTTACCAGTATTCTGATTCAAGCTTAGATTTACATAAAGCACGATATGAAATATGAATTATTTGGCATATAAAAATGTTTCGAATTAAATTTATCAAATCAACTGTATGACTAAAAGGAATATTTATATGAAAGTAAGCATATACCAATATCAAAGTTGAATGTTATTTCAATACTTTAGAGTTGATCAGCTACCAAAACTATTGACTACTTATCAAATGCTATCTACGATATAATTTTTCTATTTTCTCTTTGCTAAATCGAGCAAAGAGAGATTAAGTTATACAATAAGAAATTAATAAAGTGTTCATTTGTTTATTCAATTTTTGACTTAAGAAAATCCTCTAGAGACAAAATGTCACCCTATTACACAATTGAGTATATATTATACTAAATTACAAAATTTGAAATCAGCTTGAATCTTAATTTTTTTGGGCTTTTTAATAGCTGTTTCAAAAACTCTTTATATTTTCCGCCTTCATTAAATTGCCTACCTAAGCTAATTTCAACTTGCAACTATGAATTTCCTAAACCAAATGTCCTATCCTTTTATAGATTCATCAAATAAAAATCTTTTTCTAAATAAGTTAATAAGTATCTTCTACGGACTCACAATAGGTACTAAGCTCAAAGGATTCACAATAGGTACTAACCTCAATGTTTCAAAAGCAATCATTTCAGAACATATCCAATTTTAGCTATACTGATGCTGAAGGTTTTTTTGTTAGACTCGATTTTAAATGCATCAGGACATAATCCAACCTACTTATGTGGAACAAGCTGCATTGATCCTTTAAAAGCAAGCAATTTTAAAGTATGGTGACCAAGCAATATTTTGGCTATCACTTTTGAGAGAAAAGACATCAGAGAACTTTTTTTTTCAGACTGGATTGAATTTTAGCAAATATTTTATAATACTTCATAAAAAAATTCATTTAGAAGACAATTTAAGTTAGAATTAATATCGATCAAGTATTTTGTAGAAACAATTTAGGAACGCTTTCTGTAACTTTTGTTTGCATATGCTAAAGAAATGTCTCCAACCTCATTTGGTGTTCGACTTTGTAGTTTTTGAAATGCAATTATTCTTTATTTTCGTCAAAAGACGAAAAATAAAAAATGGTTTGTTTGTACAGATATCGTAATAAAACACACATACACAGTGCAAAAACTGTAGAGTGAGTTATTTCGACGAAATTGAATTTTTCAACTTTTGTAATGGAATTCTAATTACCTTCTTCCTTCCTTGGTCCCATATTTGAGATTGAATTTTCCAACAGAATTCTAATTAGCTTCTTTCTTCGTAATATTACACACCATATCGGTAAACATTAGTGTGGTCCAATACTTGAGACAGTAGAAAACATTTCAAATCTTCATCTTATGTTAGACAAAATTGGTAACTTTGATCTTTTTTCTTCTTCAAAACTTCTTGAAAAGGTTGCTCAGGTATTTATAACGATTTTCTCATATACAATAAAAAACTACGACAGAGTAAAAGATAAAGAAGAAATGGAGAAAATTTGGAAGTATGAAACTCGAATCGATTAATCAAACTCATACAACGCACTCATTAAGTCATAACTCCAATTTTTTGCTTTTTATAAAAAAATCTTATGAGCTTTATAATTTTTATTTTGTTTCGAAAAGAACTTTTAATTTGGGGTCATTGTTGAAAAAGGATATTTTTTTATTGCTACCCTTATTTTAAATCCTTAATTCCTCACCAATACTAAATCCTTTTAAAAAAAAAATATGAGCAGAATTATAACAAAATTTTATATAAAAAATTGCTCAAAAAAAAATAACCATGATAGCATGTATCGAGGTAATCGAACTCAATGGGGAGACCCCTTTTGTAGATAATTACCTTATTCCTAAATTCAGTTGAACATTTCACCAATTGAATGCAAATAAAGTTCAAATTATTTCATAGAAATAAAAACTCACCTTATAATGCTTAAATTCGGGTAATGTTTCTAGACAAAATATAACAATTGATAGCAGTATAACAAATACACTAATTATGGCTACAACTCTGGCGGCTTGCGAACTCTCTGGATACTCGAATAGTAACCAGACTTTTCTTTGATTCTCATTATCCGGCAGGGGTCTTTCTTCCTCCTTAATAAAGCCTTCATCCTCTCTGTAAAAGTTTAAATCCATATGTTACAATATTTTAAAAAGCTCAATTTTTTTTGTTTGTTGTGTGTTGATTTATATATGTGTTTTGGTTTTTGTTTATTTTTTGTTTGTTAATTTTCTTTGTATTATTAATTCTGACCTGAATTTATTAATTGCTTGATCACCTAATTCATAAAATTTAATTTCTTCACTAAATACATCTAAAGGGACATTGACCGGCCTTCGCAGCCGACCACCTGAAATCATTTTTGGAAGAAAAAAAAAAGACATTTAATTAATTTAAATTAATTTACAAAAACTTTTGAAGTTTCTGTATAATACATTTTTAAACAATTTCTTTATATATAAACATTTTTTAATATTTAATTCAGTTCTAACTTACCGCTTTGATAGTAGTATAAAATTGCATCGAAGCTCGGCCGACTACGGTCAAAAAAATATTCATTTCTTAGCGGGTCAAAGTACCGTAATCTCCGAGCTGGATCCCCTAACAGCGTATCAGGGAATTGGTTCAACGTTCGTAGTTGTGTTTCAAACCTCAACCCGCTTACCTGAAATAATGTAAGAAACAACAATTTTATAAAATGTTTTTTTTTTTTTATTTATTTTTGCTTTTTTATTTTATGTAAGAAAAATTATTAAAAACCCAAACAACAAGAAACACAAAGTATTAAACCTGTCATCCCATATAATACTCAAGAACCTATAAAAACTCTTTGTGAATTGTTTCCTTTTGTTCGAAACAACACAAAATATGTTGGCCGCAGGCAAAGTGAAAGAAGTGCAAGACTTGGCAAGCTGTTGTATGGAAAGAAATGTAGAGAATAATGCTTAGACAATGCTGTGAGCGAAATTCTTCTTCAATATTGTATCAATATTTTAAAGAATGAAATAAAAATGTATAAGCTACAATAAAAAATTAATGAAACTAGAGGAGACCAATATTGTTCGGTATATGCTGAAGTAATTAACCAACTAAAAAATTTACCACAAGGCTCCATGGTAATTTTAGTATTAGCATTAAGGATAGTTATCTTTATATCCAATACCTACATTTCTTTTGGTCTACGGTATTATGCCCTAATTACATGACTTCTTCGTTAAAACTATCCAAATTCGAATGTGCCAATATTTTCCTCTGATATAACTGACACATATGCGGCTTTTAATTTTACTGGCATCATGTTATTAATTTACTAAGGCCATATTTTAAATTATAACAAAATGGAGGAACGTTTAAACTTTCGCACATTCTATTTTAACTGACTGCCAATATATGTACTTATAGACCTTCAGTGTGCCATTATTATTTCTTTTCATTTTTGAAAACAAAAACTACAAAAATTTTTTCACATCACTGTTTGTTTGTACTTGAATGCCATTTTAATTTAGATATTTGAGCTCAGATTAACCTAGATTTGTGTCAAACAAATAATATATGATGCATACATACATTATTATATCTCTTGCAAAATGTATGAAGTTTTTAAAAATTAATTGTACAATTTGCCCTTTTGGCACTGATGTGGATATGACAATATCAATATTCTAGAGGGATATTTACACTCAATATAGCTAAAATGCGTTAGAAAAATGCAAATTGATATAAAACCATAAGAGTCTTTAATGTCTATCTCATAAAATAGATGCAATAATCCAAATCAAAGTGGAAAACAAAAATTTCGAGACTGAAAAATAAGAACCATATAACCTAAGCAGACAAAATTGTTTTCGTTATAATACATAATACACTTGGAAAAAGGTATTTAATTTATAGGGTACTGATATTTCAATCGAAGGTGTTAAAGAAATCGATGTAAGTGAGAAGACAGTGTACCAAAAAAATAAGATTCGATAAAATCTAATGCATCGGAAATGCCTTATATCCAGCCGGAAATTATCCCTGAAGTTCTGGAAAATAAACACAAAAAAAAAAAAACAAAAAACCTAAATCTAAATATTTTCGGTATTTAAATGTTAAGTCAAAATCAAATGGAAATGGAAATTTTAATTGAAATCATTAGAATCTATTTCGACGAAATTTAGAAAATTTGTGAAAAAAGAGAAAATGGCACCGAAAAATGAAACCGAACTTTGAAAAACTTCCGACAAATCTGTGTTTTTGCAGAAAGCATTATCTTTGTCTCTTAAGCATTTTCCAAAAAACTATCCCAAATTTGAACCAGGTCTAAACAAAAAACTAAGAAGGTTGAAAGGTAATTAAATTAATTTTTTTTTTTTTTTCAAAAATTCTGTATTACAAAATTTTGCATTTCCAAACACTGTAAATCTAAAATTCTGTAAAATGTAAACGACAAATTGTTTTGATAATAAAAAATTTTTTTTTATTGTCAAAACAATTTTGATTTTATAATTTACAGAATTTTCAAATTCAAGATTTTAGAGTTCAGAACGCAGAAAAATTTCCTATATTTTAAGTAGAGTCCAAATTAGAGTACTTAAACATTTTCAGAAAAAAGTGTCTTAAAATTTATTTTCAAACTAATTATTTATGTGGACGTTGTTCATAAATATTTTTTCATATTATGCTTTAATAAATAAAAAAAATAAATAAAAATAAATTTAAAGACAAACAATATTTACTTTAAAAACATTAGAATACATTATTTAAAATTTTCCAAAATTTTGAACTTACATGAATTCTGTATTTGAAAAATTTTAGCATACAGAATAATAACCCATTCCTGATTGTGCTTACTTATTTGGAGGAGAAATAGCTTTCAAGAATAACGTACATTAAGATATCCGTCATTAATTTTTTCCAATCAATATATTTCAAATTAAAAGTTCATGGCCATCAAAATAATTAACTAATCAAAAAATAAATATTGCCCGTGGCTTTTAAAAGCTATACTTTTCCCATACAAATTTGTATGAGTTTTTTGTACTTTTTACGTACAATTTTTTTTACTCCAAAAACAGCAAATTTCTATATATAAAATATTTGAGTTTTTAAAATACTCGTTTTTTCTTATAATAAAAATGTTTCGCACTTTTAAATTCTCAAAAAAAAATATTGAAAATATAATCATCTTAATGCGGGATTATAAAAGAAGAAATAACAAACAATAATTAAGTAGCTGCTGTACATCCATAGAACCAAGAAATTTTTTTTTTTTTTTATTGTTAAAAGTGCAAAAATCTTATACAAATTTGTATGGAAATAATATGGCCTTCGAGATACGGGTTAAAGAACTCGGAAAACATATATTTGATCAATACATTTTTTTAAAGGACATAAACGTTTAATTAAGTTTTTGACGTAAAAAAAATGGGTTACATATGACTGAAACGGAGTACATAATCAGAGCAGGTGCTATGAAAATTCTAGTATTTGAAAATTTTATTCATTCTAAATGGGGAATCTGCTCCGAAAAGTGGAGTTTTCAGTATTTGCTTCGTTTTATTTAAACCATTTAATATTAAAGAGATTTTGCAATTTTTGAAATTTTATAAATAAAAAATAAATTTGGTAATACGACAGCTAGTGTATAGAACCAGGGCCTAGTGATTTACAACTCTAACCTACCTATTACTGCCTGCGTGATATTGACATATTGACATGTAGGGGAACTACAATTTTCTACCGAAACCGTACGGCAAAATATTATTCATGACAAAATATACTTTTGGAGGATTTGTCAATTCATCGCAAGAGGCTTGGGATGGGAATCGAACCCAAGACCTTCGGCGTAATAGTCCTAGGCACTTATCATTGCGCATAGCCCATATTACATTTGACATTTCCCTAAATTTAAAATCGCCAAATGTCCTTTTTATCTTTTTAGTAGGTATCATTCCAATTCATTATGACAACTTTGACTTTATTAAATGTCGAAAAAAGGTTGTAGGTTTCCTTAATTTTTGGATGATTTTTATTTTAGGCGTGTTTATTTGGAGTTTATTAAAAAAAAAGTTTTTTTTAGTGTTGTACTCGTTATAAAGAGTGTTTAAGATTAAGAAAACTTTAGAGCTAGAAAATTCTTAATTTTAGTATCAAGCTAACTTAAATTTTGCACCCATATGAGTTTGGGAATAAAGGAGAAACTAAAGGATATTCGGATATAAATATTAATGACACAAACAACATTTTTTCTTTTATTCAAAGTAATTATCTTAGTAATCCACAGAGTATTGGGGGCAATGTTTTCATATTGTTCGTCGAAGTTTTGGAACTCAGAAATTGGAATCAGCCTGAGTAGGTCGTTTACGGTAATATTCTCTAGTGTCACAAAATTTCTTCCTATGAAGTGAATTTTCTATCGTGGAATGAGGAAAAAGTCACAAGGACTCAAGTCAGGTAAAAATAGGGGTTCAATTTGCTCCAAAAATTAATAACACCTGCTCTTCTTATTTTCTTTTTGATCTTGCAACAAATTTTTGGTACCATTTTGGTGCAGAACTTCCTCATCTCTAAATAATTGGTCAAAATCTGATGAACATTGTTGTGATTTGATTCCAACTGTTCTCCGATTCCAGACTTTGACGATGTTTTGGTAATTTTTTGCAGTTGAAGCCTTTTCACAACGAGGTCACATTAAATGTTAAGCTACTAACCTCTAGTTACAAAAAGCTTACAGTATTGTCAAGCTGGCTGGACGCTCTGCTACCAGTCTCATTCAGCGTTACCGACACGAAAATTTCACCGTTTTTCTTATTTCCATTTTTCACGAAGCGAACTTTGAAAAATTTTTAGGAAAACTGCTCCAAATGGAGTAAAAACTGTTATTTTTTGACGATACGTATGAATAGGGCAAATTAATTCTTTTAATTTTTTCTTGAATTTCACCGCAAAATTGTATTTTTTTTTAATTAAAAGAATTTGAGTTTTTTTGTATGGCACGAAAAAGGCACGGTTTTTTTTTTTTTTTTTAAAACGGCACGGACATTTTTTTTTTGGGTGGAAATGTTTGTCTCATTAATTTATTTACACGCCTCGCATGCACTGAAGCACAATAAATAATACAAAAAAGGAGCTAAAAAGTACATTGTTGTTTGTTTATAAAGAGTACCCTTTGTGGAATCTTTACTCACAAAATTGAAAATAAAAACCTTTCAGAGTTAAGATTTTAGAAGACGATTTTCAAAGGGTTAACGCATTTTCTCTAGCAGAATAGTTCTTCTATAAAACGTTTGCATAAAAACATTTCCCACAGCTATTTCCACTATAAAATTTATTGTCGAAAAAATGTCAATTTTTTGAGTAAAAATAGGGTTTGCAATGTTCATTAATTTTCTAACTAATCATTGAAATAAGCCAAAGTCACTCTTTTGTAGAGGATTTTTCCAAAATTAAATTTTATTTCAGTAGAATAATTATTATTTAAGGCATTAGCTTTATCTTGGAATCAAAATAATGACTGATTTTTTTTGTTTTCAATTAAAACTTATCAATAATAACTATGACTATGACATCTTCCAATCTTGAACAAATCGCAGCCTTTGTAAGGATCTAACCGAATGTACATATATATGTATATTATGGTACAAATATAAGAGTGCAAATAAAAATAAGCTATAAGTTTCCCTCCTTATACCTAAATTTAAAATTTAAAAAAAAAAAAAACGAAAGTAATTTTACTAAGTACAATTATTATATTTTTTACTTACATTTATTACGACTCTTTCACAAAAATCGTGGTCATGAGGAATGGGTTCAAAGTGCTGAGGTCCTGCGCTGAATCCATGACCAGCCCCCCCTTCTTCGTCTTGACTGCTCAATTTGGGTAAAGACCTAAAGAAAATAACAAAAGAATATTATTAATTATTAAATGGAAAAATGTTTGAAATACAACCAAAAACAAAAATATGAATAGGAGAGGAAATTTTATCAATATTGCAATAATAATAATTATTTACTTGCCATCATTTTTGTTGGCAGTGTTTTCAAAAAGATTTTTAAAAGTTGAAAAATAAAACAATTTAATTTATATTAAAGCTTCATATATTTATGAAAACTTACAGGAAATATATATACACCTAAGAGTTGATTTTTATGATAGATTAATGTTAACTACTACATTTAGTATACTGGCATATCGTGAATAAAATTATTATTTTGTACATCTCTAATCGAAATAATGCACTTTTGGTGTTGTAATTGATTTTCATGAGAATTTTCTTCACTTTGGAAATGACATTTTAACTTGTTCACAAGCCCTTCATAGCCTCCAAGATACAATATGTCTCTACAAGTGCAGAATTTAATTACTGTACAAAATGTCAAAAATATTGTATTCGTGATTTTTCACTTTGAAAATGTTAGTATTTTTTAGAATATGTGAAATTTCCCAAAAATTCTACAAAAAAAAAATGTATTTCTATATATGATTTGTTTAAACCATACAATTGCATACACACATATGTTGATTTTTCAATGCCAAGTTATTGCATTTGAGACCTTTATTTTGAAACACTGTTTCACAAATCATTTTAGAATACCTAAGTATGTTATGTACATATATCTATGAACCTGGTGAAATGATGATTGTAGCAATAAATGTTTTATGAATATTCACATAAGCACTCTGAATTTCATTGTAAACTGATGTTTTTTTTAAGTCGATAATAAAATAATAATCGAATCCAAAAGAAAATATTTTTTTGTTTTGTTTTTTTTTTTTTTTCATTTTTCTCATTCATAAAAAAAAAAATGTAAACTAACTTTGCAATAAAACATGTGCTCATTGATCGTGTACATTGTACATACATTATATCGATTTCATGACGTTCCTTGTACTTGAAAAAAATATACACACACTCTATTTTCATATTTGATTATATTTTTGTATAAACATTGTTCTGCGGTTGTTTTTACTTATAGAATGACGTTCTAGGATCGAAATTTTATTGATAGCTCATGAAATCTATTTTTATTAACTTAAGGAAAGTATCTTTTGGCAGAATAATTACTCACTTCAAGAGAGTTTATTATTTTCAGGTTTTGATTGAAACTCAATTTAAATAATGACACAGATGTTCTCAACAAAAAAAAATTGAAAAAAAAACGGAACCCAATAACTTTTTTTTTTGGGTGATATAAAAATGTATACAAAAATATTTTTAAGTGTAGAAGATCAATGGATATCCAAATAGAATTCATCATTCAAGTTAATGGTTGATCGTTATTCAAAAAAAAAATGTAATAATAAACTTAGTAAGCTGCTTTCAAAATTTCAACAATTTTCAAAGTAACCATTTCCTACATTGTTGATTTATGGAATAATATACATTTTCTTGAAAAAAAAAGAAACTGATTTTGAATATAAAAGTATACTTTTAGAGATGATTTGTGAGAGAAAATCTTTTGCACACTTTTACAAAACAAAACAACAAATATTGATAGAAAAATTTGTTGTGTATTTTTTTTTTTAAATTAACAAAAATATTCCCTGATTTAGAAAAGAAAACTGAATAGTTGTGAAATACCCTAAACGGTCTAACTGTTTTCGAAAACGATATTTTAGTAAAAATACAAATGCAAAATGTTTTTATGTTTAATCATTGTTTTCGATAACGCAATTTGCTTATGTCATATGTTCGATGACATCATAGCATAGCTCTGCAGTAAAAAAATCGAGATGAAGACAAAAATATTTGAAAAGCCCAGAGAGTGTGTTCGTAAACCTCAAATGCGTTTGTAAGAACATTGATTCACGTTGATTGTTGAAAATCAACTTTGGGTTTGTCTCAAAAATAATAGTAGGTACCTATTCGCTTTCAATTGTAATTAATTTACTTATTAAATTTTATATATGAAAGAAAAAACTTTAAATTTCGTTTAGAAGCCCGATGTTGGCATCGTCAAATCACAAATAATAATGATCAATTTAGAGAAAATCTTTGGAAATTTATTTTTGTATTGGTCGTTTTTAACTGATGTCCGTCTTTCTTTTCCAACAATCTATATCCTCGCTTTAATTATTTGACCACTAGATGGCGTTATTGATGTCATCGGCTACATTGCCAACATTGATCAAAACTATTTTTTGGAGGCAGGCCGCAGGTCTTTTGCATATTTAAGGATACAATATCTGCGTCAAAAAATCACTATAAACTGACGTTGATTTAACGTTTTCAAAATCGACCCTATTCACAACGATGCACGCTTGCATTTTCTATAACAACCCTAAATATACATAATTTTACGCCGACATCCGATCTATCTAACCAGCATATTATTCACTCGATTAATCAGGTTTAAAAAATAAATTTGGATGCAAATTAATATAAATTCAATGTAAATACAAACGGATTTAAGTTTTAAACTGGATTAGTCAAGGGAATAATATGTCGGTTAGATAGCTAGGATGTCGGCCTAAAATTATGTAATCACAAAGTAGGTATAACTTACAAAAAACTTTCCATCGTAAAACAATTTGAATCCAAAATGTACCTCAAATTCTTGGAAATTAGTGGCTTTATGTAAGAAAGTTCTTAGTGGTTGGATTGACCCTCATATTATAACTTTACAAAATCTGTAACTAAAGCAATTTATTGCAAGAAAATTTATTAATTACGTAGTGTGTGGCTGACCTTAAAGACCTTACTTTGAACAGTTTAAACTATAAAATTGTAAACAAAAAATTAAATTAACTTCATAACTCTTGAAATTATTTTAACATCAACGTGATGTAGATAAACCATCTGATTTCTTAAACATATGAAAATTTATGAGAAACAATTTTTTTTTAAATTAAGTTTTCTATTAATAAATGTTACATTTTTAAGAAAAAAATCTGACAACTTTATTTTAACTATAATATGTATATCTATTTATTAATTGGAGTTTAAAATTCAATGCGAACCGGGGAAAAACGGTAGGAATCTGATTTCAGCCCAAGGAAAATCCGAGGGAAAAACAAGTGGGAGTATTGGTATAGGAATCTAATCCTATAGCCCACAACACACCAAAGTGAGAGGGGAGTAACAATATTGGCGGAAGGGTTGTTTTTAGGACCAAAAAGGTTTACTGGACTGGTACACGAATAGAAATGCACCCAGAAAAGGAACCTAAAGCTATTAAATTTGTTACAAACTAAAATCAACCGTTAACTTATTCTCTGTTCTTCTGATTCCAAAACAAGAAAATCACGAATCGATAAATTTTGAATTGTTTTTTTTTTGTCTATTAGGATTTTGTTTTATTCAGCTAAATTTTTGACATATAATTGACTTAAAACTAATGTTATAACTAACTGATTTTCAAAATATTGTCTAGGAAGGGAATCAACGTATTGCTTATGTCCACTCGAACTTTAGATATTCCTACGTGGCTAGGTCCTCTTTTTACATTACTTGCTAGGACATAGTGTGAACTATATAAGACGATGGAATCAATATAAAAATATAATTATTTTGAGTGAAGACGTCAATTTTGTCGAATTGTTTGTATTATACTCATGCGTTGTGAAATCGGTGGGTGGCTGGTGTATTTTGCTTGGATGATAATGTACAAAAAAGTAATGGCAGTTTATTTTCTCTAATAATAAAATTTTCTTTAACGATTTTTAATTTAACGATTGTGTTATTTTTGGTTATCAGAAAAAGAATAATTTTTGTTTAAAACTTCCTATAAAATGTTTGAAAATTGTTTCGTGCCAATGTTTAAAACAGTTTTTTTTTAGCGAAATGTTGAGTTTCCAATTTAAAAAAAAAATGATTTAATTCACAAATTCAAAAAAATTATAATTTATTTATAATTTCCAAGAGCTTCTGCATGATCAAAATCGGTTGAAGCATTTAAAAAAAAAAATCAAAAATTTTAAAACGGTTCTATAATGGTAGGTGTAATTAACAACCAAAAGGTAGCCTATATATATACATAAGAGAACCTTGCAATCAATGATACTCTACTTTGTTTTTTTTTTCTAACAAAAAAAAAATTTTATTTTCTCATGCAAATTATAAAAAAACTTACTATGAAACTTACCAAAAAACATATACCTAAATCTTTTTTGAACACAAAAATTCCTCAACGTTATTTTTTTCACAGCAGATGATGAAACAAGTATAGGACAAAGGGTAACGTATAAGGCAATCAATGTTGCCACTGTGGCGGTGGTATTTTTAGGTCCAAAAATTGATGGGTTTCGTAGGCTCCTGAGGTATCAAGGATCTTCGGGTTCCTGTGTACCTTTAAATAGGTAGAACTGTTCTTTTTTTTAATTCAAGTCTGTGTTTCAAGTTTTTGAGAAAGATATTCCTTAACGGCTTTAAAATTTGATGGATAGGTATAGGTGACGTTTTTTATGGTCTTAAAAAATTTTTAAGAAAATTTGCCTGAATTCAAACAGACAAACGAACAGAATTTCCAGACCTACTATTTTCATATTCCCTCTCGTCGTATTTCAAGATTGATCAAAGTATCGAGTTTTTGTATGCCAATTTAAAAGTGCTGAAGACGCAAATTAGGTTAAAAAGGCTCTGACTTCCTACCGATTTAGATGAAACTCTCATAAGTAGATAATTAAATTTGTATTTTCTGATCAAAAAATTCTGTCATCATATTTGTTCTCCTATTATCAAAAGCTGATGAAAATAGATCAAAGGAACTTCTAAACAAATACTCGTACATACAAATATACAGTAGAATCTTGAAAAGATGGACAGATATAAAACAGAACCCGTTCATCTTTTCAAATTGTTCAACTTTTCGAGCATGAATATTTGGTTGGAGAAGAAGAAATACATAGTTATAAATAAAAATATTACTTATTATTTACATACTAAGTTAAAACAAGCCAAAGTATTGTTCAGGAGGAACTGAAGGCAAAGAAAAAGTAAACAATTATGTTGGAAATAAAGTATTCATCTTTTCGAGTACAAAATTTCAACGCATTCATCTTTTTGAACACTGAAAAGTGAACATTTTTCGTTCATCTTTCCGAGCTGTTCATCTTAAAGAACCGTTCATCTTTCCGAGATTCTACTGTACCTACATAAAACTGACAGTAACCAACAACTCTATTCAAAACAGCAGTTATATTTATTTTGTTTTACAAAAATATACATATATTCTAAACTCCAAAACTCTTCAAGATAACACAGCATATAATTATTACTTATTCTTCCATGTTACTCGTAGGTGTAAAGGTACCTACCTACATTACAAAACTTAATTAACTATTAAGGATTGAAAAAAATGAAACATATAGAGAAAGAGAGCATGCATAATACAAAGGAAATAAAATTATATCACTCCCCAAATACAATAATCTATTTTTTGATTGAATTCACTGCAATTGTCAAAGCTAGCTATATTGAACATCAGATAGATAGAGATGTGTCATGTTATACGACAGCTAGTATATGTAGATTCTAGATATACCTACCAATTCTGTGCACACAAAAGTTGTTCCATATAGATATTGTATCTATTTGTATATGTATCTTATCAAAATGATGAATGTCAATTGTGACGTCAGTTTGCCGTAACATAATTACATTTTTTTTTCTATTTTTATAATAGAAAAACTTTTTTACTCTGCTTATATATATATTTTTACCTTCCAACTCTTTTATATAAGCCGACAGTTCTTTATATGGAGGTATATGTATATGTATATAGATATAGAAAATTTTAAAACGACCTAGGTTATATATATAATGTACATCTAAATGAATATTTCTCAATGACATTGCTGCCGACAACATAGGGCAACCGACCGATCCAAAGACGTGCGACAACAAAGTGCATTGTTTGTTGCAAGGCAATCATACATACATACATACCTATCTACGAGTATATATAATATGTATGTATGTATTATAGTTATATATAGGTGGGGGGATATGTATATGAACTGTATATATATAGTATAGATTCTCAGTGACGTCAAATCTGTACTACTAACTGAAAAATACACCATCAGTAGGTAGATATAGGTATATATGTATGAAGGTACCTATGTATTATTTACCTACGCAATTTCGGTACATAAGATGCAACACATATTATATCGATACCTAGTGCCCTAGTGACCATTTTTGGATCAATGAAAAGTTCATTGCTTTGCGTTGATGCCATACTTTACCCAGCACTGGGTATACAGAACATAAACCCCAAGCAGGGTTTCATTGATGCAAACGCTCGCTGGCTGCTGCGCTGCGCTCCATAGAATCCAATCGCATATAAATGCCGGGTAAAAATATGCTGAGAAGTTTGAACGGAGAGAGAGAGAGAGGTAGGTGCAAGCGGCAAGCATGGTGCATCGGGCTATGAATGACGATGATTATATGGTGGGATGGGGTGAAGTGGGTGGTTTTTATGCTTTGCAGCATAATATGGGTCATGGTATGACGTCACTGTGACCTATTTACTGCACTTTGCACTTAACTATACAATAATATAGTACATACACCAACACCAAGTCATGTTTTTCAAATGCTGTCAAAAGTAACTGTCTGTCGGTAAGATTTTCTTATATTTTTGATCGGTCTTTTTCAGATTTACCTATTTACGATGTATAATACATACAGCCTGTTATGTAAAAAAAAAATCACATCCACCTATACCTATCTATATATGTATATACCTATACAAATGCAGGCCAAAGTAACCACAACCGAATGTCGGCTATTTACACAAAAAGTGCATTGGCTGAGCTAAAAATAGATTCGTATTGAAACGAAAATAACTTCGTTCGTTTAAACATAGAAAGTTTTTATTTTTATTTTTATTTTTTCAATTTATTTTTTTTTTTTTTATTTGAATGAATTGCAAGTTTCTCCTTGAATGATATACAAGAGAAATATCTGCATCTGTTGGAAACGTGTACATAAGTTCATGAAATATCTGTGTCTTTGGGAAAACATGTTTACAAGGGGGTTTGTTTTTGAGAAAGGACATTATTTATAAATTTATATATGAGAGGCTATAACCGAGGGAAATGGATGCCATCATACAGATAGGTATTGATAAAAATTGACATGTGAAATGCTTGCAAAACAATAATGGATAAATGACATTATCTCTGATTGTTTCAATCTTAAATAGGTACATAGCCTAGAAAACTATTTAAGGACCATCATCATGATGCATATACCTACTTATGGGGTATGAAATATGTATTTATAAATTTACACGTGGTTGGTACTTATATGTAGCATATGTACATACCCCTAAATTATTATGATTTTAAAGATTTTCTTAAAATGCTGCCAAATTAATAATAACAACCACATATATGTTTAACCATCTTTAGTTTTTTTTTGCTGCATAATAAGGGGTTGTGTAGGAAAAACATTTTAAGTGCACCACTTGTCCGAGATTGTTGAGAACATAATGGGGAAAAGCATCTTACAAAAAACAACAACAACAAAAATTGTGTAGGACTTGAACAATTTTTTTTTTTTCATAAGGAAGAGTGTATAACCACTTACATGTCCTTAAGAATTCTTTTAAGTACCTACCTACCTATGTATATGCACATGTGAGAGTATCAATTTTTGTTTTGTTTTTTAAAAAAGGAAAAGTGTCTCTCAATCTTATAAAATAAATCAAAATAAAGCTTTTGAAAATCAAACACTCATTAAATTTAGACGTAGGTAGGTTGGTTTTCAAAATTAAATCCACGATTGCGAATTGCTCGTACATATATGGCATTTAAGGTTTAAAAACAAAAAAAGACTCAAGCATTAGCTATCATGTTGATAATTGCTTCTAATTAACTCAAAATTGCCCAATAAATACAAAAATTATTTCTTCCATTCATAATTGACAGCTGGATTAGTAATTTTAAGAGTTTAATTTTCAGCAAGTGTTTTGAAAAGGTATGGTGATCAATATGACGAGGCGCGTTTTATTGGTAGCTACATTTTTAGCTAGCACAGTAAAATTTCCTTCGGTAAACAAAAACCAAAAAGTGCCAATAAATAAGCCAGCAAAATAGTGAATATAAAAGTGGATAGTAAAAATTGAAACTTTGAAGATGAAGATGATGAGTTAGAAAATATTCATGACTTGAACCTTAATGTTGTTTTTCATTCACAAAATGGATGTGTTGGATGTATGATATTTGTAGTTTAGTGGAGACACGGAAACAGAAATACTTTGTGAACACAGCCAAAATTGGCTAAAGCGTTTTTGAACACAGCCAAAAGTGTCTAAAGCTTTTTATTGGTACCTGATTGCTGCACTAGCTATAAATTATAAAACGCAGCTGTGATGGTAACTTTTGAAAATGACAGTGATCAATTTCGATGTGAAAATTGACAATTTGAATTGTCACTTTTAAAATCAAAAATCAATAGACACAAAAAAATATTACAGATTTCACTTAAAGACTCTTTTGCATTTAAAAGAATCTGAATTTAAAGAAACTTTTGCATGCACCCAAACTCGCACCTATCCCAAATCCTATAATGTGCCTAAGCAGGGGGATTGCAGGGGATAGCATGCCCCCCCATACATACCTCAGTGTTTATAATTCACCGGTTTAATTTTTATTTAAAAATACTGGGAAATTAGGTGAGAAATAACTTCACCAATTTTTATTTCTCAACGTGAGAAATAACTACACTTGAAACAGGTGGTTTTCGTCCCCACTGAATGCGAATTAAGTCCCTCAGTGGACTTGGTACCAGTGGACCTAGTTCCTTGCACCATTGCTACGTAACTGGGGTCACGTAATCAGGTCTAATCCATCCCAATTACATTTCTACTAGCCAAAAAAAAGATGTTTGTGTTATGTACATTCGGTTCCTTTCTTTTTTCTCCGTACTCGATTTATAATTCGACAATTCGTTGAACATACATATATACGGAGTGAGATTTTATGAAAGATGGAAGATGCAGGTCAAGAATTAATTTCAATTTACAAGGAGTTTTGTGTGATAACACACTTGCAGTTATTTAAACTTATTTAAATTTATTATTTTAAATATGTAGATAAAGTTTGAGTTGGGTAGAATCCTGAAATTTAAAACCCAGAAAAATCAAAATTCAGAAATCCTTTTTTTTAATTTTCGAACTAATGGGCTTCCTGAAAACCTAAAATTAAGAAATCCCAAAATCTTGAACTCCAAATTCCAAATTATTTAGTGCTCTGGAAACCCAAAATCCCATAACTAAAATTTGGAAATAAAATTGCCTTTAATTTTTTTATAAATAAGTCTTCAAAGTCGTTTTCCCGGACAAATGTTTACTAAACAAAAACAAAATAATCATTTAATAAATGAAAGAAACAGTCAAGTACATAGTATAAATAATTAATTTTGTCTATTCATTTTTTTAAGGTTAAATAAAGTGTGACTTCATTTTATCGTCGCGTAGCACACGGGTAAAATTTCCCAAAAACATGGCCAAAATTAGTTTTTGTTTTTTTTGGTTTATTATTGCATTAAGTCATTGGAAAAGCAATTTTTACGTAAATGCACTATTTTTAGTTGATTTTTTTTTTAATTTTGTTAAAATACAAAAAAAAGTGAATACAAACAAAAAATTTATTTTTGGAAGAAGTTTTAGTTATTCTCAATTTTCTCGAAAACTAGAAGACATACCACCATCTAGTTTTTAGCCCTTGATTAAAAAAGTTTTTTTGTAAAAAATCGGTAATACACATTAATAATAAGTTTCTGCAGCACACTTTTATTTTCACTTTTTTTAATAAATTGCATTGATATTATTTCAAAAAGTCACAAAAATTCGCAAATGTTTTTGATTGATTCGGAATCAGAACACTTAAAGGTAAATTCAAAGCTTAATTTCAATGTTCAGCAATGCCCAGAAGTTAAACTTTTCCTTTACGAAACAAAAACTACGATTTCTTAAAAGGTCCCAAAACTCTTTTTTTGATAAATAAAAAATCTGTCCCATAATTAAAATATCGCAAAAAAAATTATTGAAATTATTTTACTACCAGCAACAAATTCCATAATAAATTTTTTTTATCAGAAAGCATATATAATAAAGAAAAACAATGTAAATTCACTTCCTATGGCACTTCAAAACTGATCCCGAACGTGCTCTATAAAAGCAACCACTTTAGACGCATCAACTGACGAAACGGTTGCAATATTTATAGAGAGATTACTTAAAACTACTAAGTCCACTTTTGCAAATTACAGGCAAACAAAAAAATTTGCATAAGGCTCCATATAAAATGTGATTTTCTCTTTAGGATTCTGAACAACTACGATGCATTGAAAAGTAAAGCAATTTGTGCAGAATGTGTTCCTTATGAAAATGGCATCAAAATCTTAATTTCGCCCAAAACTGGACTTAGCCTCTTTACGCATCTAGCCGACGATATTTAAGTTAACTGAAATCTTATGATCTACACTTAGTTAAGTCCCTATAATGCAAAATACAAATTTTGGAACTTATGAAAAAAACATCAATTAGCGTTATAAAGTGAAATGGGTTAATTACATAATTTAAAAAATTTATACAAATTTTAAAATAATTTTTCGAAATTTCGATTTAGGATTACATAAGCTAATTTTAAGATATTGGATGCGTGGTGTTTCTTAAGACTCTAGCAGTCATTTCTCAAAAAAAAAAATGAAAATTATGTCAAACCTTAACGTAGCGAACATGAAGCTATGTACCTATGTATACGATTTTTCAAAATAAGAGATGTGCTGATCATTTACGAAATAATATTTTTCCAAACACAAAATCAAGTTTTTAATAAATAAAACTTAATAAAATGGAGGGATAACTTTAAATTTAAGTTTTAAAAATAATTTCGAAATTAAAGTGTCGCACTATGGAAATCGTTTTTTCACTTTACCTTCAAATCGAAATGTGGCACGTTAGAAATTGCCTTTTCTATAATATGTAAGTCTTCGCCAACTGCTTTAAAATTTGTACACAAAATACTTTTTGAAATAAAACAGCGCTATCTGTTGGATGAAAAAGCAACACATGCTATGCTCTCAGGAATATCTGAGCAGGATTCCTCAATTTTGTCAATATTTTTTTAAAATTTAGCCATTTATAAGGTTATATAGGGTAAAAGAAAAAAATAGCTTCAGAATTTTAATAACTTATTTTGTTTTTAACTTTTTTTTTTTTTTAAATTCGAGGATTTTTAATTTTACCTATTTGTAGGGTGAAATAGGGAAAACAAAAATATATAATCCGAATAAAAATTTTCTTTTTGAATTTGAAAGTTAATATTTAGAGGGTGGATTTCAAAGAACCTTTCACGGGCCAAAAATTTTTCAAAATTTAATTATTCATTGGGTAAAATGGGTTAAAAAATTGTAAATATTTAAAAATATTATGTTAATAACAAACAGATTTTCACTATTAAATAAAGATTCTGCTATATTTGTATGGACAAGAAAAACTTTTCAAATCACCAAGCTATCAGTTTTTTTAGTTCTTAACTTGAAATTGCTGTGCAAATAGATACATATCCCCACAATTTCTATTTAATTTTAAAAATTTAAAAGCATACTTTAGATTTTTGTCTTTCTTTTTTTTTACACATATCAGATCTTTGTTGAAGAGAGCTTAAGGCAAGCTACAACTAGCGACCAAAGATTTGCCAACACAAACTTGTGAATACTGGCTCATCCCCACAATTCTATTTAATTTTAAAAATTTAAAAGAATATATTTTTGTCTTTCAATCAAATTCTAACGGCTCGATCGAATAGATTATAGCATACTTTTCATAAGGAATTGATTGACGGGCTGTGGGACTATACAAAATATAATACAAAATTCAATACATAACAATATTAATATGTTATTTGGTTAACTTTTACGAAACTTAGATATTTCAACACGTGCAAACTTAAACTCGATTTTTTTGTGAAGAAACATAAAAGTATGGTGCACAACTGTGGTTTATTTCGGAAAGATTAACCATAACTTATTTTGTATGTTTATTTTTTTCAAGATATTTTTACGGATATTTGAATGAATATTTTTAAAAATACAAATCTTAAGCAACTTAAATTTAAAATTTCATCCCAAGACTTTTACTTAAAAAAACATACATAGTTGAGTGACAACAAGTAAAACCCACGCCTGAAAATGATTCAAATTATTGAGTATACATATGCATTCCATTCAAGCTTATATATATATATGTATATATAGGAAAAACAACTCAAAATTTATGTATATAATTATATCGGCAATTTAATGTACCTACTTCAGACAGGGCGGTCATCTTGATACCCTGCTTTTCTAAATAATTTTTGATGATGATGATTTCAAATTAATTTAAAAAAAAATCGTGTAATTATTATTGCCTCAGTTTATTCACGGCTGATCAATAATCATCTTAAATTAAGGATTATTGCAACAGATGGTAAATCATTGAATCCGCATCAAAATTTTTATCAAAGAATCCATAATTTGAGTTTGTTATCATGCAAACCACTAATAACCTGGTTTTGTTTGATAAACGCAGTTTAATTAGAACCTGTGAAATTCATGGTACTGATTTAACCAAATATATGATTGCTGCGTTGATACTATTGTCGCCAAAGCTTACTTAATTTGTGATTTTTTAAAGGCAATGCAACAGGGGTTGGGGTTAGAATCCCGAAAATAAAAATTCCGAAAACCCAAAATCCAGAAAATCCCCAAAACCCAAAATTCCTTAAGCCCAAAATCCAGAAAATCCAAAATCTCAAAAACTCACAATCCAGAAAACAAAAAATACCTAATTCCAATAATTCAAAAATAGTATGTTCTTATTTAAGAATTTAAACGCAGGATTTCATTTAAGATAGGTAATTATATTCATTGTTCCTAAACTATAGACCTTGAAGCTCATAGAATTAAATGAAAAATTAGTAAATTGTTGACTAACTACCTATCATTTACAATTCTGAAGAAGCTCCTATATTTTATTCTTTTCTTCCTAGCCTGGCACTACCTACATTGATTAGTAAATATTTGTATTCGTAAAGCTTAAATATTTTCAGTCCTAACCGTTCCCACGAATAATTTTTTATATTGGTATATTCCTTACACAAAATAATACAAAAAATTAAAATTAAAAAAACCGAAGTATATGGTCAGAAGTATAATAAAGTAGCAGGTAGTCCTTTAAAATGTATTCTATGCACAATTGAAGTATTTATCTTAATGAATGTCCATGGTTGCAACCTAGTTTATATTTTTGTTCCTTAATGAATTTACCTCTAGGGAGAAAATAAAAAAAAAAAAAAAAAAGATACAAATTTGACACATAAATAAAACTTCTAATAAAACCAAACCAAGGAAACCATCTAAAAATGTATTTCATCTTATAATAGTGTAAGCCTAAAAAGCGCACTTGATTTTTTCTTCATAATTTTTTTTTTACTTTCTCATTTGTCCTTTTTCAGTTTTAAATATAATTTTTTTTTTTGGTATCCTACCAACTAAAGTGGCTGAAGAATTATTTTTTTCCATCCAGAATAGCATTTTCTCTTTTTGCAGATACATGTCCTCACTTACGCTTGAATGCCTAAATTATATGACACCAATACCACTGAACAAAAGCATTTCGCTTTGGGTTTTAAACCAACAGAATCTCAAAAAATAAAAAAAAAATTATCCCAACAATACTTCATCATCATAGAAGAAGAACACCACCATAAAGCAAAATGAGAAAAGATATTTCGTTCACAATTCGAAAAATAGCAAAATGAAGAAAAGCATAAAAATAAGGAGCACCAACTAACTGACAGGTATCATTACACCTGCGCGCATCGGCAAGTTGAACTTTATCCCGGCTCGGTGACTTTTGCAATTGTAAAACACTAAAGCTTTTTACCAAACCCTAAAAGAATAAGGGTATAGAGAGGTGGTTGGGTGGATGGATGGGTGGTTGTCCATATTATAGTCAGCCCAACCACCCCTCAAGGACCAAAATCCACATGCGGCAGTGTGTACTGACTGAAACCGAAACAAAATTTCACACAGACGCAGTCAAGTGATTTCAACTGACTGTTCAAGAGTGAGACAGAGAGAGTGAAAGAGAAAGAGAGCTTGATAGTGTTTCAACTTTGACTGCACGGCACGACACGACACGGCATGGCATGGCATGGCACAAATGATGATGAAAGATAAGAAAATGAAAGAAACACCACACCATATACGCACACAGTCTCAAGTTGGGAGGAACAAATAGAACGAAGAATAAAATAAAATAAAATGAAAAAAAAAAAAAAAAATAAGACCTAGAACAGCAATAGAAAATAGAAGTACCTATAGCAAGCAGCATACAAACACAAGAGCAAACGCGAGTGTCCTTTTGTGTTGTTTTTAGTTGTGCAACCGCAAAATAATAATCTTAAGGTTTAGGTACTTACTCTCTTGGAATAAAAACACACATTTATTACACAAAAAATCCAGTGCATAAAGTGAAAGTTTATATTTACTATATTTTGTCACAATTTTAAAGAACCCAACCAACTATTTTGGGTATTTTCTGATTTCTTTTTGATTTTTTTTTTTTTTGCTGCTTGTTTGTGTAGGAAAAAGAAAGGACGTATAAATTGAGAAGTATTATTGACAAAGTAAGTGCCTTTATGGGTATTCTTTCCTATGTTTTTCAAGGACATCAGCAATCCTTAATCGCGATGTACAAATTTTAAGTATAAGGACGAGCGTTATGAATTTTGTAAGAAAACTTACATGGAAATGAACGAGATTTTAGAATAAAATGACTGTTGATGAATTTTCTGTAGGATTAGTTTTTTATTTGTATTTAACCAATCACAAAAATCTAAGTAGGCTGGAGTAATTGTGAACTGGGATTTGAAGTTGTAAACTACTTCGAGCGACTAGAAAAAAACACTGGGTGACCGAATTATAGAGGGCTCTGGTACTGCGGAGCCACATAAAAATTACATTTATAAACAAATCTATTATAAATTAGAATTTCTTTATTCACTTCCTTTGTTTTTTACATCATAGTTATTGATTTCAGATTAAATTTTTCAAAATTTAGTTAGTACCTATCAGCGTACTCCCATCGAAGTAAATTTACTCCAATTTAAAGAAAGAAAATAAATCTGCACCGCCACTCTGCTTTTTTTAAAACTACTCCTTTTCTTCTATACAAATAGAATTTATGTGATTTATTTTTTTTTTTGTTAAACAATTTTTTGTTATTTTGTTGTTTTTTTAATCTATTCCTGAAATTTTCGATTTACTCCACTTTTTTACAAATCTATTCCGAAATTTCAATACTGTGGTTTTAACAACGGTTACTACCTAAGTAAGGTATAAATAACGAAGGTCTTAAGAAATGTCACAAAATTAACGAAATACCATGGACAACAGGACGTGACAATGGGGTAATTCGAATTTTTAAACTCACATTGGTAACAAAACTACGACATACAAGAAACGAAGGGGAATTCTTTTTTTATAGCCCGGATAAAAATATATCCATTTAGTATTTTTTTTTTAATCAAAAATTGAGACAAAATTTAAACAAATTTGTATTAAAATTTTATTCATAGTAAGCTAATTAAATTTTTAATTTTGGTAAGGACAAAAACCCTCATTTATTAAGCTTAATACTAACTAAAAATCAATTCCAGAACTTATAGAGCTCAGAAGAGACCATCTGAGATAGGTACATCGCATCTCAGTTTCCTTAAAATCGAAACAATTCAATGTCGCTGTATTGTTCTCGTAAGATGAAGTCCCGTCCCATATTTTGGTTTCTTTTCCATAGAAAATTCGGTCAACAAAATTGCGTAAATTTTTAACTGTAAATTACCTGTCTTGTTAAAGTGTAAAAATGTATTTAAATTCTATTTCGATATTTTACAAAAAAAAAAAAACAACATTTAGATCGAGATGATACCGACACAATAACGTGTGATATGAATAAAACAGAGCACATGCTCAGAGCAGGTGCTCATTAAAAAAAATATGAGCATGGTGCTGTGAAAATGCTAATATTTAAAAATTTTATTCGTACCAAATCTAGAATTTGCTCCGAAAAGTGGAGTTTTGAGCAGGTGCTCCGTTTTAACACTCCTCGTCGCCGTATCATTTCATTCGAACAGGCTTTTTTGTAGATTTGTAAAAATAATATAAAGCTAAAATTTGAACATTGACTTTCCAATTACAAGACTGTAGGAAATGTTCAGTCGAAAATTGACTGATTTTCGTTGTGGTCTTTTCTTGAATGCTTTGGTGGGGAGGGGGGGAAGATTCAAAATTATTCTATCCTCTTATCGTTTATATCTCGCGCCCAGACCTGGTGACAATATAAAAAAAGGATTTGCAAATTTAACACATTTCAATTTTTCAGAACATCCTCGATTTTTTTTTAAAGTGTTCAGATGTATGTATATATTTTGGAAATTAAAAACTCAACAACCCTCAACGTGCGTCGCTTGTATCCAAAATTCAAATACATAAAAGGACGAGTAAAACTAAATTTAATGGAATTAGAATGATGAAAATCAGAATTATAAAAAATACACAACCTTCAAGTTTTTTTTTTTGAAATCTCATATAGCTTAATACTTTTGGAAATGAGTTTCATCGTAAATAACCTGTTATATCTATGAAGAGTAAACGAAAATTGTATTCTTGTAAACAAGGCCAAAAAAAATCAGAAATAGCAGCTCCATCAGCCGGTTCACCTGAAAAAAAAAATGAATTGCAAATAAAATTAAACCAAATTTAATTTAGGGAGCCTCATTTTTTTTTTTTTGGAAACGTCTGAATGTAGCAAAAAGGGAGCCATTTAAGAAGAGTGGTCTCTTTTTTTCAACGGACGCCAAAAATCGATTTTCTTCTCTAGGGAATTACATAAAAACGCTCTTTACTAAAATTTAAAGAAATCGGTACACCCGTCTAGACTCTATAGATTCATAGACGCATAGACAAACAGGCCGACGCATGGACGGTATGATGAATTTAATTATTTTAGACTTCTCCACCATCGAAGTGTTGATTTTGGTTAGAACCTCGATTTTTCTTACAATTAATCAATAACTTGCCTAAAAATTGATTTTATTACCAAAGTAACGGTTTTTATATACAATACAACCAGCGTGCTTTTTGATACAAAATTTCATCGCGGCACAGTGGCACGGAAAAATTTAATACATACAACACGCTTTTCTTATTTTCATTTTTTACTTCAAATAAAGCAATAACGTGTGAGTTTGAACAAAAAAATTATGAAAATTGTTCCAAATGGAGTAAAAACTGGCAGAAACTTTAAATTTTTTACAATACACGAAAATTTCAAATTGTTTCTTCTAATTTTTTGATGTCCCAGAATTGAATATTTTTGATTTTTTTTCATATGGCACGAAAATGGCACAATTTTTTAGAAATTTTTAGGCGCGGAAATTTTTTTTCGGTTGCATCTGTTGCAAAAAAAAAAAAAAAAATAGAAAATTGTCAGTTTTAGAAACTGCTCTTACGATTTTCACAAAATACTGAATTACACATTGTACTTCATACATAAATGCCAAATATCCGCGACCCAGTCGTGAGCAATTAATTTTTTTTTTTTGAAACACCCTGTTCCGAGGTATATTTCAAGTTTTGTACCGATTTCTTTAAAAAATCGAACTTGAGGTTTTGATCAAATTTATCATAACTATGATGGAGAAGGTGAAATAAGTTAGTCACCCAATTCAATCTGCCTGTTTATTTATCGATTCAGTTATAGCCAAAACGGACTGGATCATGGAACCAAAAATAACCCTATACCTGCCGAATTATTTGTTACTATTGAGCTTAAGGTCAGTTTTTTTATTTTCTAAATTATCGTCATTAAAATTTTTAAGACGTTAGGAAAAATCTAATTCTTCTCACAGTTTTTGTGAACAAAAGTTGTTAGGTGTTTTAGGCTACTTTTTGGTGAAATATTTTTTTTTTTGCGAAAATGGTACATATTTATACACCCTCCATTTTAATATTTT
This sequence comes from Epistrophe grossulariae, assembly GCA_929447395.1. Classification (NCBI taxonomy): domain Eukaryota; kingdom Metazoa; phylum Arthropoda; class Insecta; order Diptera; family Syrphidae; genus Epistrophe; species Epistrophe grossulariae. The sequence goes on along the minus strand of OV839568.1, from coordinate 33,912,395 downwards.
TTTGTTCAAAACTCAAAATTTCAAAAACGAATGTACAATTAGTTAGATGAGTTTTTCTAGAAAAAAAAACGCGTATTTAATGTTTTTTTTTTTCGAAAACTACTTCTACGATTTTTATAAAATTTTGTCTGAATCCTGAAAAAGTACGATTTGGCATTTATCATTTTATAAAAATTCGTTATTATAGTGAGTTCTACTTGCTATATACAACCGTTTTTGATTTTTGAACAATAATTACATAATTGAATAAAAAAAAAATTGAAACCAATAGATCAAAAAAATTCACAATAACACCTATATATAGGTACAGATTAAGCAATATGTACTTATATGTAGTAAATTGGTTTAAATGCTGTATAAACGTTTATAACATAGCAATTATCCTTCACATTGATATTAAAAAATTAATATTTTTTTTTAAATTCAATTACTGACGAATTACAACGGTTGCTATAAATATAGTTCTTAGACCACTTTAAATAAATATTTATATTTTTTTTTTTTAATTTTCATTCAACAAATAATTTTTCAAAACTATTTGTACCCAGAGACAGTTTGTCTGCTATTGCCTACATTGTTCGACCTTGTAGTGTATTTTATTTTGTTTATTCTTGATATTTAGTTTAAGTTTCATTGACACAATGTTCAATTCGATTTTTTGAATATACAAATTGTAGTCTAAATAATAAAAAATATATGCTTGTATGTTTATCATTATTAAATACAAGAGATTCAGGTATGGGATCATAATAAATGACGAGTAACAAAATTGATTTGCAATCTAATTTTTTCCAAATTGTTCCATTTTTCACAGAATGATTGAAAATATTTCCTAATAATAATTGGTTTTCATAATTCAGAGATTTAAGACATAAGAGATAAAACATAAATTGCTAAATTACAACATTGAAAGACAAGTCTATTAAATTATCAGTCAGTTGAAAAAAAAGCAAGTTTAAATGCGTGTAACCAGGAGAGTAATTTAAAGATAAAATTTAACTCAATTTAAACAGTTTTTATTAATTTTTATTTATTCATTTGGTTATGATGAACAAAATAAACAGTTTAATCTAAAAGATTTAACAAACTTTAAAAAAAAAAAAATAAATAAAATTATAAATTTTATTAAACAGTATTACCTACTTTGTTTTTTTTTTATAAGCAATTCTTTATTAATTTTTTATTTTACCGAATTAAAAATATACAAACAAATAAGTATAGAGACCATCTATTAATTCGTGTTTATAGTATGTATAATGATAAAGCAAACAGTTTGAAAAAAAAAATTGCTTACATGGACTTTGGTTTTTTAAATATTTTGCCACCCTTGATCCTGTATAATATGTAAATGGTATGCCTACAAAGTTTTTGTTCATACTTATATATGTAGATATGTATATAAAATTTTAAAATTCACAGAAATGTCTATATTTTACAGAGAATTCTTTCGATATGCATTCGAAAGGAATGAGATTTTGTACTATAAGGACACATGTTAAATTGCTTTGTCACATTTTATGTTCATGTATATGGAAAACAGTATTTTATGTAAGAAGATTCCAATTGCATGTGTCTAAATAGTTTGCGATTAAAAGTCTCACTGTCATGTTAAATGAAACAATCGATTTTTAATTGAACACCATTTTGCTTCTTGAGCTTGACTTGTATTTTCATTTATAGATATATACCTAGTCCTTATTATAAAGAGGATACAAATAAAACAAACAACAAAACAGGATTACATAATATAAGGGGTTAAAAATACTTTGTTTTATTGAAAATATATTTTAGTATTTGTCTGTTATTTGTGATAAATATTTAAAGATAAGAAAAATGTTTTTAATCATTAAGAGAGATTTTTGTAAAAATAAATAGAAGTAATTTACATGCCAATTTATAATGAAAGAACTGTTTATGCAGCCCTGCAGGGTCACGTTCTTCAGCAGTTGGGCATTATCGCTTGAAGCTCATTAATGCATATTCCATGTACAATGTTAATGAAAAACTGTATTATTTAAAATTGTAAAGTTCTCCTGTATAAAATGTTCGATCAAAATTGGTTAGACCGGTAACGAAAAAGTCAAAAATCAATCAGCTGTTACCCATTCTAGATAAGTTTAGACTTCAGAGTCAAAAGTTCGTTTGCTATATATAACTTATATATTTATATTTTTGACTTTTTTTTTTGTTTCAGACATTGAGAGATTTAATAATGGAATATTACACGATTTGAAAAATGCTCCGGTCAATAATTTTAACTCCAACAAATCATGTTTTGGTGGCCAAATTTGATTGAATTAGATAATTGGAGATGTGAGACGTAAAGCAGATCATCGTTTATATGGCAGATCGGACAAATATATCCAGGTCATTCGTAAAAGTGATGGAGCTGTTCCTATAAAATCAACAGAACGACATTCAACACAGTTATAGATACCATGTCACATACATAGTAACATTTTATATTTGATTTTAAAAAAAGACTTCACCTTTATCTTAAAAAAAAAATCTAATTGGTCCAAAAACTCAATCATGGTGATCCAAAAACACGTTTAAAGTTAAAAAAAAAAAAAAATTGTGATTTTTAAAGGCCGCCGAGATCACCTGATCTGCCGACTCCAGAGTTTTTCTTATGTGGTATAAACTACCCGAAAAGGTTTAGACACTACCAAACCACAGACTACAGCGGACCCCAAAAATAACTTTTTTTTTAATTAGGAACAGATAAGAAACCCTTCATTCTTCAATTCAAATTTAAGATAAAGATGAAAGACTTTCGATTAGGATAGCTATAGGACTGTCACATGCGGTTTAGTTGAAGATTAACTAACTTTAGATGCTACAGAATAAGACAGCTTGAATTGATCAAAGGACGTGTTAGTGTAATTATCGTGTCAAATGACCCTCTTACAAAAACTTAAAAAAAAAATAAACAAACACATTTGACCAATTTTCCTAAACCAAGCAATTCAATTTTTAAAAACGACAGGACGACTGACTAAATTTATTGTTTTGAAGTGAAATAGGATTTTAAAAGTATAATAAATAAAAAATTAAAGCAGAACACAAATGCTTCTGTGGACAGACAACCTATTAATTTTTTAATGTAAAACTGGAGTCCGGACTTCTGCAGATCGTTTTTTTTTTGGAATTTCTCATTGGATAGGTTGTCAAAAAATCACCGGTACTGTTAAATCAGAATTTAAAGATTAATACATACCTACAATCTATTCGCTCTCTCATGGTCAAGTAGATGAACAGAATCATCACACACAAGAGGAAATCTGATTGAGTTAAAAGATTTTTAATGCAAAATGCAAATGTTTTGAATTTGTCTATAAAATAAAAAAAACTTTTACCTAAACAACCGAGATTTCATAATTTCCCATGATGATCCATAAATACTGAATATGAACAATTGACATAAAATTAGGTATATACGTAGTGGATTTTGTACCCCAAACTTTTAGGGAAGAACATATCGCACCCTTAGAACAAAAGTGACCTAACTCAAAATTTCTATAACTTCTGATTTTTCAATAAACTGACCTTTGAAAGTGAAATGAAGTCATAAACTAGGTTGTAAAAAAGTTGCCGAAGTTTTTAGTTAAGTCACTTTTATTCCAAGGATGCGATATATACCAATCGTTATGTTAGATTTGATTAAAACCTCGACATTTTTTTTCACTAATCAATACCCTATGAGCAATTGAAAACAGAAATTAAAAACACTATCCTACTATATATTATAAGATACTTTTTTTGTAATCATGCGAGACTCAGCGAAGTGGGCTAGTAACTGCAAGTAGTTTAACAAAATTTTAAATTTGCATTAAGTTTAAATTGGTACACTCAAGTATTTTAAACATAAATTAAGAGAATATTTTACTAATCGATTTTTTGAACCAGTCGAATTTCTAAATATAAAATCACAGTTTTCGTATCTAAGTAAACACACAAAATCTGTTCACTTTCACTATTCATGTTTAAGATTTTCATTATTTTCACTTGAATGAACTTGAAGAGTAAATTAAATTTATTTATACATTACATTTACAAAGTCCATGTCGTATTTATAAACCTTGTCTAAATTTGGACAGTCGTTATAAATAAACATTTTTTTATTGTTGTCTAAGATTTGTCTATTTTTTGACACCAAAATCGATTTTATCTTAAGTTAGACTGTCTAAAGAAATGGAATAAATATCTACAACTAACATAATAAATAACTGATGATTCAATTTAGAATTTCAAATACATTATTAACACCTATCACAATATTAGTTACAAAATATTACCTTTCACGTTGAAGAGGGGGCGAAGCTGTTGATAAATTTTCACCGCTCAATGGCTGCTCCTGCCGCGGCCTTAGAACTGGAGTCAAGCCCCATCGTTCAATGAATTCTATGCGGGAAATGGTTGACACCGAACTAGATGGCGTATTTTGCTGCTCAATTTTATAATCCAAATGAATTTAGATTTTCAAGATATTATCTCTTTTTCATTCTCATGAATTTATTAAAATTATTTTGATTTTTTCTATTAATTTTATTAATATTTTTATTTGTTGTTGTTTTAAATTGCTACTCTAATATTTTTTTTTCTAATTATTAGTTGTGCAAATTTAATGCCACATCACGTCGTATTCATGTAGGATTTATTTTTTTTTTCTTTTTTGATATTTTGTACTCACTTAAACTATTATTTTTTTTTTATTATAATAAACTTATAATTTATATTATTATTATTTTTTAACTATTTTGTTTTTACAAAGGGACCCTAAAATCAATAATAAAGAAATATTTTTTTTAAATTATAATTTTTTTCATAAGGTTCCACATACGCCCGAGTGACCTATTTTTTATGAAACTTTTCTTATAACACAAACATTTGCAGAGAATACATATATTATATTTTAAATTTTGGAAATTTATAAAGAACAAAAATTCTCAGACAGATTTTTTGATTAAATAAACATAAGACGTGACCTATAAATCATTTAGTTTCATATACAAATAGCATGTGTTGCAAAATCTTGTGTATTTTTAACTTTAATGACTCTCAAGCCTCTTTTATGAAGAGAAGTTTATAACTTAAATGAACTTTGTTGAAATTTCAAAAATGAATGTGAATGTCACATTGTTGTTGTTGTTTACCTGTCATGTTATTCTTGAAGAAAGTTTGTTCGTAGGAAGGTATAGTGAATTATAAACATTTGAACACTTTTTTTTTTAATTTACATCAAAGTTAGAGTGTGTCTTGTGCAAAGAAAAATATTATCAAATTAACATATGTATATATGTGAATTGAATTAGGAAAAAAATTGGATACACGTGTTATTTTATGGAAATTTGACAAAGTTACAGTAGTAAATATAATTATAATGAACAATAATTTATTAATTTACTTAGAAGTTTTTAAATGGTTCTCCTACATTTAAGAGTCAATTTTAAATAACTGAGATAAGATTATTTACGAAATAAAAACATGACTCTGTGGGATATGTATAGTTTTGGTTCAATGACTTAATGGAATTCTTAAAGAAGGATTTTGATGAAAAGTCAACAGTTATAAAGCATCGATTTTTCTTATTAATTTGTAAAGTTTTTAATTGAATTTTTTTGTTTAAATAATAAAATCTATCGTGATATAAAAAAAATATTCAGAAATAACCCCAAAATAAAGGAAACCCTAGGATATGACCTATTTCCCTTTTGCAAATTTTTTTTTTTGAAAAAAACCAATATATTCTTTCATTTGGTTTATACTAATTTAGAAAAAGTGTAAGGCTCAATCAAAATCCCTTGCACTTTTTCAACAAAAAAAAAATAGTAAAATAATAGTCATTGTGTGGTAGCTACTCGTTGTAAAATAGCTAAAAACAAAACTCAAAATTTTATCTCAATGGGATCAAAGTTTAAATTATCAAAAGAATCACTATATTAACGGATATAAATTAAATAGATATAAACACATAAATAAATAAATTTGGTGGCGTTCAACAATTGAGTGACAATTTTCAACCATTCCTGTGTGCGTGATATTGGCAGGAATGGACAGAAAGTACAAATAACAGGAATATAGTATTGGAACAAAAACGTCAATTATTGAAACACAACTATTGATTAATGGGATTTTGGTCTTTTTTTACAAGTATTTTACCATTTTTTCATTTTAACTCTTGTTTTTATGAAATTCAGAAATTATCAGTTAACCTAATCTAACTTTAAACCTGCATGCTTTCAAGGGTGGATGGTGGTTATATCTGAAAATATCTGTACGCGCATAATAAGGATAAACGTCATTCGATTTACATAAAGAATTTTTTTTTATTCAATTCGTATCTTATTGAACCAGGTACGTTTATACTACGGATCCGAAAGTTTAAAATTTTTAACGAAAAAACGGAAAATCGTGAAACACGAAATTGCATACTTTCAGGGTGGATGGTGGCTATATCTGAAAATATCTGTGAGTACAAAGCTCGGCTCCAATTCGCATTGTATTATTCTGTCGAATTCTTATTGAATCAGCTAATCACACAAGGGATTAGAAATTTTGACCTCAAAAGTTATAAAATCTTGAAAACTCGAAATTGAATACTTTCAGCGGTGAATAGAGACAAAATCTTAAAATTCCGTTTTTTGTGACAAAGACTACGGAATCGACAATGGGCTTATTATTTTCTCCCTTCGAAAATGGTTTTATTAACAGGTGGCTTTATGCTCTCTGACCGCTACATATATATACAAATTAATTGAAGTTTGCCAAAAAATACTGTAATATAAAAGGTTGTTTGAAGCTCCTATTAATTTTATATAAACTTCTTTTTAAAATGCTAAAGTTGATGAAAAATTCCCTGCGAAGCCGGGAGGAGCAGATCGTTAAAAAAAATTTTATTTGGTATAATAATAAAAAATTTAAACGGTCAAGTATTGAAACCGGCAAAATCGTGACCATTTAAATGTTTGGGCTCTTAAAATTGTATCCAGCGATGAGGCATATTTCTGACAATGTGAAATTGCTAAACTTGGTTTAAAGAACTACCCTAAGAGGCTACCCTATAATCCAGACGAAATATCGGTATATTGCGTTTTATAGACTGGTGGAAATATCGTCCATATTTTTTCAAAAATTAAGCTTGCCAGGGTAGATAATTATGGAAAGCCAGAAGTGTAGTGATAACTTTTGGCACTTCGATTTTTAGGAAAATTTCATTACAACAAGTTGAAGATATTTTTCAAATCAGAATTTAAATGGATGAGTTTGATAAATTGAATTTCAGTCAACCAAAAACGATGTGTATTTACATGCCATAAAGTATTACCTATATGGGTGTAATATGGTTAGTACTGTGGACTATCACACCGGAGGTCTAGGTTCTCCACCAAAAATGTTTTTTAAGCACTAATATCCACACAGAAATGGCTGAATGTTCCATGAATTGTCGTGCCATTAAATCATTAATTTTTTATGGAGTTGAAGTTGTATTTGTAGCAATGTCAAAATAGGTTGCGTTCTCAAACAAAACACTTCAGATACATATTTGATGCATTGGTTAAGAATATCAAAAGAGAAAATAATGATGCAGTCAGGAGTTTCTAAACGCATTTCAAGCATCATCTATGCGCATTAACTATAAGCAGCAAACGCATCTAAATTTGATTGGATTCTATCATTTGACAAATTGACTTTTGGACTGAAAGTGAAACAAAAATATAGACTTTCGAGCGAAGTAAGTTTATTTTCCTATTGTTGTTGTTTTTTTTTTTTGATTTTGCTATTCACTCTTATTACGATTGTCATTTTAGTTAAACGACATTTAAAACTGCATAAAATGCGTTCCAAAAAGTCAAGTTTATGGAAAGTAAAATGAAAGCAAAGCATTTTGGGTGCATTCCAGATGCGCATAAATAGTGTTCGAAAATACTAGACTTATAGACCATCTATTAAATAAGACACCACAAAACCTAAAATGTGATGGGAAAAGTTTAAACAACTATTCAAAATTCCTTGAAAAAGTCAAGGGAGAAAATTTTAAACAGCCTTATTTTAGTACCTAAGCATGATACCTACTTATTAACAACTTTCTAATTGTTAGTTTTTAACACTTTTTAACTAGTATCATACTTAATATATTTTCTTAATAAACTTCAACTGAACACGCCTAAAAACTGTGACAGTTCGTGCAAAAGAAAAGCAAATCAAACAACCCTTTTTGACATTTGTGAATGTCAAAGTGACATATTATGGAGTTATATACATATTAAAAAGATAAAATAGAAAATAGTAAATTTAAATTTAAATTTATTTAAATGTATAAAGAAAATTAAACCATTCTAAACTCGTTTAAAATTAGGAAAATCTACATTTTAATCCAGTATTATATTGTGAATACTTTAATGTCGATCGTACTAATTGTATAATTGCATAAACCAACATACGTATATATGTATTTACTTTTACATATTTTTTTTTTCAAGAAAGTTTCAAGTTTCAGTAGTAAATAAAATCAAGCAATAGAACGAGAGGAGAATTCGTACAAAAATTTTCCACGTCATAGAAAAAACCCCATTGTAAAAATTGTATTGAAAATACAAAAATTTGTTTGATAAGATAGCTTTAGTAAATAAAGGTTGAACTCTAGTTAAGTTATATTAAAGGGAGATCAAATTATTAACAAAACTTCCCCCTGTTTCATGAGAAAAAAAATAAGAACCCTTTATTTAGAAATATTGATAGTAAAGCTTGATGCAGGAATGTCAATTTTGGTTGGTCAAATAATTTTATTCGGGCCATTAAATGCCAATTTTGAATAAAGGTAAAAATCATCTTCAAGTTGCTTCAGAGCTCAAAACATCACGAATTATTTTTTTAACGCAAGGCCTATACAATTTATATTTTTCCTCTTTCTCAAAAATTTGAGTTGGCTGAACTGAACATATTAGATATCTACATTGGGAAGAACTGTCAAAAATGACAGCGTGTATTTAATAGTTTTCTGTATTAAAAAATCTATCAGTAAAAGAAAAGAACTTTTATAACAAAAATTTTCAATTTAAATCAATTCCGATTTTCGGTTTTATTAATTGATAGTGAAACTTCATTTAGTCATTACAAATTTCAGATTTTACTAAAAATCTCCTACAAGAATTTGTATGTTTTCAAATACCTACAACATATTTTGTATACCATGATTTTCAGGCTAAACAAAAAAAAACATTCTTTTCAAATTTACAGACTATCCCCAAATACCAAAAAGAAACTAAATGTTACAAAATTGACAATATAAACAATTTTCACGCTGATAAAATTTACTTATACAATGTCCAAGTTGACATATAGATAAATAAAAAAAATAAAATAAAATAAAATGAAATAAAGCAACTAAAATCTAAAAATTATCACTGCACATTATTAGGTGTATATATGTATGTATAAATGAAATAGCAAAACAACACAATAAAAAAGGAGAAAAAAAAACTGTAGGTATCTCTGCAAATGTATGCGTTAAGAAAAATCGCACAAAAACTATCTTCACACATCGTAGATCGAAACAAAAGTTTTTATTTTATTTTATTTTATTTTTTTTTTGTTATTTGAAAAATTGCATTTTCATTTCGAAAATGATTTTCTGATAAAATCAACACTATTTTTAGAGAATTAGTATTCACAATGGTTAATAATCAAACACCACACGAATCGAAAATCGTCGAAAATATATACACCAAAGATTTTTATTTTATTTTAATATTTTTTTTTTTTTTAATTTTTGAGAACAATATAATTTTTTTGAACAATATAATTTGGAGGGTTTTTTTTTTTTTCTTTATTTAATTTTCAGGGGATGATTTTAGAAATGTTGAATATTAGTTCGAAAATTGAGACGAATAGGATATATAGCTGAGAGGGAATCGAACCCCTTTTTGTCCTTCACAAAGGCACTCGTGGCAAACAAATAATAAACAATCAATTCACAATGTTTACATTTTGTGTTATTTTTTTTGTTGTTTATTTTTTTTTATTTATTAGTTTGAAGCTATTTACATTTTTTTCAGTGGGATTTAGTTTTTTTTGGCAATTTTCTTCGGTTAAAAATTCAAAATTTCGATTTTCTTTCGCGTAAAAGTGACAAATGGAGTAACACATTCGAAAAAGAATAATTTTTTTTTTCACGGTTGGATTAAGAGATTTTCTTTTCTATTAGATACTCTATGGTGTTTCAACACGCATATTATCTCAGAAAGATACACACACTGATACACAGGGAAAATAATTATCGCTGCTCACTGGTGGCGCTGTATATCCTTTTTGGTTAACGCAAACACACATTCATATTATACCTATCTCGTATAAGTGGTGGTATTTGTGTTTGTGCACCTATAATTATTGTACACACTCATCTGCCACAGCACTTTGTGTTAGTTGGACACACTTTTGCTGATGGTGAAAGAAAATAACTTAAAGATACTCTCGTCGTTGTCGTAGAGCTCCTCCGTATAGGTATCTTTCACGAAAAGGAATTCACGTTATTATTTTTTTTTATTTTTTTTCAGAGAAGGAAATCCTTTCTTCATCATCTGTTTCTGCACTAACACCCACATACATACACTTTAAAACACGACCGAGAGAAGATAACTGAGCGAAAAAGTAGTAGAGTGGGTGCGGGGGGGTTGAACGGGCGGCGAGGGGAGGGTTGCTTGGGAGGTGAGGCTTTTATATTTTATATCTCTTCACAGGGACTTTTGTTTGACAATATTTGTGTTATAACACGCATGGTTTACGAAGACCAACCGTCGTCGTTGTCGATGTCTGAAAGTTCAGCACTTCACCGAAAGAAAAAAAAAAAAAAACCAACAGTATATGTACGAGTACTTGAACAAGGATTCATAATATGCACAAATTTGAATTAATTTTTATTCTTAATGTTTTATTTATTGATTCGAATGGCCATTAATGAGTTTCATATAAAATTCATTAATGCACTGGGGAGTCGTTTTATTTTTTTTTTTGCTTATATGTATATTTTTTTTAATACACCAGGATACTTCCGCACTATGTATCTAGGGAGCAGGATTTTTTTTTCGCGTGATTGTAGGTATTGTGTGTGGTCTATGTACTTCTGAAGCACATATACAACACTACGACAAAGAGAGGATATGTACACTTGTAATAGGAGTAAAAGAGGCAGAACAAGCGGTACAGTAGAATAGGTCCATCATCATCATCATCATCGTCATCATCATCATCATCATTATCATCATCATATCAAAGGATAGAGAAAATTCAAGGTAAAGTAATACGATTTTTTACATCTTATGTTAATTGCAATGCTATATTGCAGTGCAACTTCTCATTATCGTCGTTGTCGTTGTTGTTTTGTTGTTGTTGTTGTTCTTGTCACAACTCATGTTACTGTTATTGTTTGTGTTATAGCATTTTGAAGTATCCTCCTTCGCTATAGTTATCCTTTCTCATTTCACTTGTGTCGAGTTTTTTTTTTTATTTTAGTTTTTTTTTGTGTGTGTGTTATTCATCGTCCTGCCAACCTCTCAAGAGCTAAATTTAGACCATCAACTGTTTTAAATTGTTTTTTTTTTCTATTTGTTTTATACAAAATTTAGACCATCAACAGTAATTATGATGCTTAAGATATTAATGATGAAAAATTCCATCTTTGATGAATTGTTTTTTTTTGTATTTTATTTGTATTGAATCACAAAAACAAAAAAATCTAACGGAAGGATGATAAATACATACAATGAAATTTTTCACTGAATCAAAATTTGTATACTAACGTTGTAAAATATAATATATATGTATGTATATATATATATAAAAAAAAACAAATTATGTTTTCACTGAAGTATTTTATTTTATTTTATATTATAAGTATAATTTTATCGTATTTAAATATATATATATATATGTATGTAGCAATTATTGAACACGTTCAATGGATATATTGTGTTTTGTGTGATATATTAGAATGATATGTAGCATTATGTCTTTTTTTATTATAACTTTTTTTTTGTATGAATTGCTTTTCACATTTTGTGGCTTAATTATTATTATTATTAAATTTTTTTTTTATTTATTTATTAAGAAAAAACACTTTTGGAAATGAAGAAGATTTTAACACGACTAATTGCAGATAAAAAAAATACTGAATATAGTCTTTTTTTTGTCAAGCTGTGTAGCTATAGCAGCATACGGCGGGAAAAGTATTTGAATGGAATAGAATGGTTTTTCGTATGAAATCTTCTGCGAATGGAAAGATGGACGTTTTATTTTTTTTTTGTTTCGTGAATAATTTTGATGTGTGTTTTGAAGTTCGAAAAAGCTTTTCTTTTGGAATTTTTCGATTTCTTGTGTACAATTATGTAGATACACTTTGCACTCATGCTTATAAAGGAGTGTATGTTTTTTTTTTCCAGTCAGTTTACATGTTTTTTTTTTTCTGGTGTGAGATGTTGATATATAGGTGCTTTACGAGATGTTTGCACTTTGAGTTTAGTAAAGATGGAAAAGGATACGAATTTTTTTTTTATTTGATTTCAAAACACAATTAAAAATTTTATCACAGAGAAATTGATCGATTTTTGCAGTATGGAGATATTAGCCGTGTTTATTTGGGATTTTATAAGTATAGTACGAAATTTAAAAAAAAAACCATCCGCAGTAGCCTACCCATCCTTAGCAGGATTCTACATCTGCTTTTATTGGCAGTAATTCTACTGTGAATGTTGAATTTGTAACTCGTGTACTGTGAATAGTTTTCCCAAAAAAACACGACTATTTTTTAAACGAGAGTTTTTTGTTTCAACTATCACTTATCAACCTAAGATCAATATTTACATGCTGAAAGAATTATACAATAATTGTAACCAATAAAATATAAATCTCAGGAAATTTTATTTGATCCTAGACTTTAGAGTTTCGTCAGAAAAAATTGGTCAAGCAATGAATTTATTTCAATAATAACAAATTTAAAAATTATAATATATTTATCGGTAACAGAAGACAAAATGAAAAAATTGTTTCACAATGTTTTAGTAAAGATCTAACTATGTTAAAAAACTACAGGGTCATCCCTTAAGAGATGTCATGTTAAATCAGCAGAAAAAGAAAAAATAAAACTTGAATGAAAGGAGGATATTTTTTTTATTTAAATCTAAAGTAGAAAATCTGAGGTTTAAAATTAAATACATTAGCAGCCTATAATTCACCTCGACTTTCTCTATAAATATTCATTATTTTTTTATGAAATTTTTCATCTCTCTTTCATATATAGCTGTATTTTGCGAATAACAGCAATGATATTTTTTTTTAAGTGCATGATTCATTGTTGGACTATTAGTGTAGATTTTTTAAAGTTTTTTTTACCAAAAGGCAAAAGCCTTTAATGGTGTTAAATTACAAGATATCAGTGGATAGCCTCTATTTCGAAAAATCACTCATCGAAGAAAGTTTTTAGCGTATTAATAGCTTATGTTACAAGAGGTGTCTCTAGCCTCTAGCCTAAAAAAATACGCCAAAATATCACTCATTGTGGATGGAGAAATTGTTCCAAATATCTCTCTTGAGTTTTCGGAATATCAGATGCAACAATTTTATTTTTGTTTGGATACAGACAAAAATTAAAAAAAAAATATCCTGAATAATTTTGTGTAGGTAACGGGTGATTTTTTAAGAGGTTTAGAACTTTTTTTAAAAAAAAACACAAAAAATTCGAAAAAATGAATGAAATATTTATTTGAATCGATAGTTTGAACCTTGCAATTTAATGTTTAAAGATAATTTCATGCAAATGTTGACCGCGGCTGCGTCTCAGGTAGCCCATCCGCTGAGTCCAATTTTGGCATACTCTTTCACACATATCGGCCGGTATCTCACGAATGAATGCATGGATGTTGGCTTCCAGTGCGTCAATCGAAGCGGGCTTGTCCCTATAGACATTAGCCTTGACATACCCCCACAAAAAATAGTCTAATGGTGTCAAATCGCACGATCTAGGCGGCCAATTGACCGGCCCGAAACGTGAAATTAACTGTTCACCAAACTCGCCTCGCAATTGCGCCATTGTTTCGCGTGCTGTGTGGCATGTGACACCGTCTTGTTGAAACCACATATCATGCAAGTCAAGAACTTCCATTTCGGGCAAAAAAAAGTTTGTTATCATCGCTCGGTAACGTTCACCATTGACAGTAACGCTGCGATTCGCATCATCTTTGAAGAAATATGGCCCAATAATGCCGCCGGCCCATAAACCGCACCAAACAGTGGCTTTTTCGGGATGCATTGGTAGCTGTTGCAATGCTTCTGGCTGATCTTCACTCCAAATGCGGCAATTGTGCTTATTTACGTACCCATTCAACCAAAAATGAGCCTCATCGCTGAACACAATTTTTCGATAAAAAAGCGGATCCTCGGCCAGCTTTCCAAGAGCCCATTCACCAAAAATTCGGCGTTGTGGTAGGTCGGCTGGCTTTAGTTCTTGCACCAGCTGTATCTTAAAAGGCTTTACGCCCAAATCCTTCCGCAAAATTTTCCACGTAGTGCTGTAACAAAGGCCTAACTGCTGGGAACGGCGCGGCGCCGAATCGACATTTCGCGGTCTTCTGTCACACTAGCTGATACGGCCGCAATATTTTCTTCACTACGCACAGTATGTAAACGTGTTGGTGGTTTAATGTCCAACAAAGTAAATTTGGTGCGAAATTTGGTCACAATCTTCCGAATAGACTGCTCAGAAGGTCGAGAATGCCGACCATAAAATGGAAGCAGCGCGCGATGAACATTTCGAACCGAGCACGAATTTTGATAGTAAAATTCAATAATTTGCAAGCGTTGTTCATTTGTAAGACGATCCATGGTTAAATTGCAAACCAAACTGAAGCTGTTTGACAGTGACACAAGGTACTAAACACACGTCAGCTGTCAAAACCAGTGTTGCCAAAACCAAACCAGCTAAAAAATCACCCGTTACAAATCAAAATTTTGATCGTTAATTTCCAGCACCCAATTTCACGTCGTGCGACTGTGAAGCGATAAATAATTATTAACCTTGCAATGACAGTTGGAAGTGAATAGCTCAAAAAAGGCGCGAATTTTGAAATGACATTGCATGTTGGATAAACGTATAGTTCTTCAACATTACTATTTTGGCGCAGGGTCATAAGTCCACAGACCAATCTTTACTTAGATGTTTTGAAATAAGCCCAAATAGTAACCATTAACCATAACCAAGGAAAAGGTCTTTTTCTAATCCAAGAAATCCTTAAATTGAAAAAATATATAAACTTATTGTATGAATATTTCATATGCAATTAACGCAATATAACCTAAGCTCATGTCTTGTTATTCACTAGGTCCTGGTTCTTCAAGAGCTGTTGCGCCATCAAATTTATTTTTTCTCGTGCACAATTTAAAAAAAAATTATAAGTAGGTACCAATACCAACAAATTAATTGGACAAATAAGAAAAAACAAGTATTATTTCAAAATTGTTCAAAACCAGTGGTTAGATGAAATATTGTCAATTGTTTTCTATTTAAAGGATTGATGAGCAGGATTTGAGAACCAAAGCAAGTATTATTGAGAAAGACCAAAGAACACTGCTTTAGGAACATAAAATTGTTAACAAGTTAAAGGTCACAGAAGAGGAAACATTCATTCATTTTCCAATATCTCAAGTAAATCGAATCACATATGTAAGTAGAAGAGATATTCTTAGGGCCAGTTTCACAGTGAAGTAAGTGTCACTTAAGTGCCAAATATGGAAAAACTATTTCCCAATTTCACAGTGTAAACTTATCGGAATAAGTGCCACTTAAGTCTCCCATGTTGGCCACTTAAGTTCCACTTACTCAGGTAGTAAAACTGCGGCTTAATTGCCAAAATGGGAAAATTAAGTGCCACTTATTTTGTTAAGTGTGCACTGTGCAACTGGCCATTAGATAGTGTTTTAAGGCATTAATCAAGGTTAAGTATAAGAGGTAAACCTTATTTACATAGAAATTTACTGGAAAATTTTACGAAAAACTAAAATCCTATATTTCTGGTAAACTTGTTAGGGTTTGATACAATAAAAATTAAATTGCTCAAATGGTATAGTGTCTTAGGATTAGTACCAGCAAAGTGAACTTCATAAACTGTTTAGGAAAAGATTATTTTTCTCGAAATTGTTTTTTTTTTTTTTTATAATTCTTGCTCACGGGGCAAGTATTGGCTTTACGTTCAAAAAATTGATTTTGGTTTTAAAAAGGTCATTTTTTTCGAATTAGTCTTCGATCTATGACTCAAGATATGTATATGCTATACAAGGGTGAACCAATTTGCTTGAAATATGAATAAGCAAGTAAGCTTATGTGCTACTATTGGCGATAGTAAAACGCTGCTAATGTTACTTAAAGAAAAAAGGAAATTCCATAAATATATTTAAATATGAATACCAATTTCATATACCCCCACTACCGTTTTAGAAATCGAGTCGATAAAAGTCGATTTTTGTCATTAAAATTTTTTTTTTAAATAAATTTCCATTGATCGAAAAACAGCTTTGGTAAGCGTTTAGACATCTTCGGTGAAAAGGGTTATTTAACTCGCAAAGTTTAAAAAAAATATTAAGATTTAGAAACAAATGTGGAAGGATGGAACCTTCTACTTACTGTACCAGAAATTGTTAGAGCCAGAACGTTCGTTTTAAACTTCAAGATGGTTAAAAACGGGGTTAATGTCAACCAACATCTAATACCAGCCTTAACAGATTAGCTTTGTTGAATATTCGTTAAGAAATCGATGAAATCCCTGAAGATCTGGTGAATCAATTTGCATCTCAAAGAGGAGAATGAATTTCATTGTTTTACCAAATTATATTACCTAAATTTGTTATTTCGAACTAAAAATCAAAAAATGTTTAAGAAAGATTTCTATTTATAAAATTCAATTCATGGAGAGTGCAGTTTTTCGTTTTAATCGTTTTCTTACTGAAATTTTACTTCTAATTCATATAAGGTGGTTATTATTAACCATTTATTATTAAAAAAGGCTTTCATTCAGTGATACCTTAATACAAAATTTTCAATCACAATTGAGACTGAGACCCCTCCAAAAAAAAATCCTCCGTAGGCTACTGGGACTGAGTAACCGATTCTTGTGCAATAAAGACAAAAGACTTCTCAAAAATCAAAGAATAAATTATTATTTTTGACGTTTTTTACAATTTTTCATTATCAAATTTAATTCTATATTTATAAATGAACCTGCGGCTAAGCCAGGTTAGCCTTGAGCTGCTAAAGTAAGTTCGTGCATTTAATATAACTAGTACGTCCAGCCCCCGAAACTCGAGTGCTAATAACATTATCGTCTAATTGAAAAACAACTTCTAGAAAATATATTGTAATTCACATGAAATTCTAGAAAACTTTATTTTTCGATGCATACGATTTTTGGAGGTGGATGCTCCAACATTAAGTAAAAAATCGCAAGAATAATATCATCGTTTAAAAGCAGTCTTGAGCGTGGAGAAAAACTGAGCTAATTATTATTAAATGAGCTACTTTTTATTATTTCCTGCAGCACTAAACGCCGCGTTGCCGGGTTGGGTTTAGCCGATCCCAGAACCACTGGTCCCAAGTTCATCCCGGAAGTAGTCAATAAAGACCAATTAAATTTATATCGAAAATAATACTCGTCGAATGTATTGATTCGTGTTTTTAATATATTCGTTAAGATGGTAAGTGAATAAAAAGTTATTGTTCCACGCCTCAGCTTAAACATCCCTCTCACTACATCTACAAATTGAAAGCATTCTTCCTTTTTTTGCTCACATTTTATTTCAATTTAAAAAACAACACCCAATGAGCGAGAGACACAATAGATTGCAGAATATTTCCATGCAAAACCAATATACCTACAACTATACATAATTTATGCTTCCTTGCATTAAATCGACCAATGGCCGAAAATCCTACACAACAGAAAAAAATCCTCAGAAATAAAATTCTTCCACAAAAATCCCTCTCTCGAATTCACTAACCATCTTAACGAATATATTAAATGCACGAACCATTGCATTTAACGAAAATATAATAAGTTTGTGAACAAATACCTCGGTCTCGCTCAGGCTCTTGCCATGGTTCTCGCTCTCCTCGCACTTATAATGCAATTTTACTATATCGTTTTTTAGTCTTTGTGGTAAAATTATTTAATAAATGTTTGCTTTGTGCACTTCTATGCAAAAAAACCTTTCCATCGACATATAATTTATATACTTTCGGCTTTTGTAGACCGCGTAAATGGTACCCCAAAATTCGTGTTTGTCGTTTTATTATATTGATGATGATGATGATGATTGATGATGATGATGATGATGATGATTGATGATGATGATGATGATGATGATGATGATGATGATGATGATATTTTTGTTGAATTTTTCGACTTACAAGATCTTGCACTTTAACCGTCGATATATGTATGTTATCATAAAGAGACTTTTAATTTTTCTATAATCGAAAATAATGTAGTTCAGTCATTAAAATAATAAAAATGGTTTTATAAAGTAGTTGTATCAGATATAATTATTATATTTCACTTAGAGTCGCTTTATTTTAACATCGAAAGAAGATTTTTACTTTCTTAACGTCTTAAAATTAACAATGAACAATTTTCAATTATTAAGATTTTCATAGGTCTTATTTTAAAGAAATATTTTATATTAAATTTTCAAAGAAACCCCATTTTAAAATTTAAAATAAACTATAAACTAAGATAAAGCTTCACTTTTCAAACAGAAAATATTTCCCACTTTATATGTGACTAAAAAACATACATAAAAAGAATTTGGCAGATTTCGACAAAACAAATTCACTTGTGATTAACATTAACGTATTAAAATGGAGAATATTCTCAATAACAGTTGTTTGAAAAATTAAAGCCTATTCCTGCTAAATTTTATTAAGCAATTAAGCTAAAAGATACCAAAACTTTACATTAGTCTGAACCTGATACTTCTGATACTTAACATCACGAGGTGGTAAAAGAACATTTCCCTCAAATCTGGAGTGCTGCCTCCAAAGAGAGGACGGAAGTAAACATTGGATCAAAAATTGATGGCTAGTCTTGACAAAATGCAATATTCGTTTTAAATCCTGTAAACGATTCAGCAAAATACAAGTTTAAAATGTTAAATCTATGTGTGAGAAAGTGAAATGTCATAGGATTTAATACGAAGACGAAATTGGGGGTATATTCTCCTAAAGTATGGGTAAATCATGCTCTGGTTAGCATGCCGTCATCATTTATACCAGATCATGTTGAAAGTAGTTGTCTGGCCCAGACATTTTGATTTTATAACGGCCTAAGAAATTCTGAACTTATAAACTCCCTTATGGTATAAATGGGTGATCAGGAGCCATTTCAAGCTAACAAAGAAACAAGAACACGGAATTTCTTACATTTGCCTCTTTTGTTGTCAAACTGAACTTTAAGTTATAAAGATGACTGACTCCGATCCCACGTCAGCACAAAATGATCTTGAGTTGATTATAAAATTTTAGTTGTTAAAGTAAAGAAAATAAAAAAGTTATTTCGATAGAGGGTTGCTCTTCAAAAGTTCCTTGGGAAACTCTGTTACTTTTCGGAAGAGCTTAGCTATTTTGTAAATTCATAGCGTCCTCTGTTCTTGAGATAAACGATGTCTCTAAATTACATTTTTTACTGTAAAGTTATCAGGGCAGTCGATCATACAAATACATTTGAGAAACTACAAATTTGGGAAATAAAATGCAAAAAACTGCAAATTTCTGTCATGGCCCCATTGGTGAAATTATGTTTGCTAATTTCAATGGTGTCAAAAAACTGTAGTGTCTCTTTTTGTATCTACAATTATAAGCCCTCGGTTTAGATTTCATATCTTTGGAAAGAAATTGTTCCACTGTTATTTTTAAAAAATCGTACAAAATCATGAAAAATTACACGCATATTCTTACCTTACAAAATACATATAAAGATGTTGTGTGAGAAATTCAGATTTTTCTATAGGTACCTATTTACTTACAAGGTTTAATAAAAAGTACCTAAAGGACTCGTCAGATTATCTTTTGCATTGAAAAAAATGATCACATAAATAACAACTGATGAACATATATTCACATTATATCGAAAAACAAACCATCTGCCTTCCTAAAAGCACCATAAAGATGCCTAAAGTTCTACATCTAACGAATTTTTTTTTACAAAAGAAATAGTGACACTCCTTCGCAGAAATCGCATCACAGGCAATGCTATAGCCATTGTTTCTAAATTTAAGCACTTCATTATGAATATAAAGTTGTTGTTTTTGTGTCTATTACCCGTTACATTCCCAACAAATCATAAAACGCTTTCAAAAAAAAAAACAGCAACATCATTAGAAAAAAAATTATAAAGAAAAGAGAAAAGAAAAAAATTGAAAAATTCTTAACCAATTTTTGAAAAAAAAAAAAATAAATTACTATAATTTCCCCCAGAAACAACAATAGAAAAACTCAATTTTTTGGGCCTCCATTAATTTGACTGAATATGAATTTTCTCTAAAGATCGTGAATTTGATAGGAGCTGAGTGATCAAAGGAAAAAATTGCTCTACTCTAATTTCGCAAAATGAAATTACTTTCAACACGCATTAATCATCTTTTGAAAAAAAATATTTGCCAAAGTTTAAGTAAGCATATTAAACAAAAAGACCTCAAAATACAAAAAATACAAAAAAAACCCACGAAATTTTACGACCAATATCTATAAATATCACCACCACATGGATCTTTGGCGTGCAATGTGTGAAATTTCATGGAAAATTAAACAATATTTAAAACAATGTAGACGCATAAAAAACTAATAAAAAAAAAACCATCGCTGTTTTAGTATAAACTAAAACTCATTATTATTTATTTACAGTTTCTTCTTAGATCTTACCTGAGAAGTAAAGCATCATTAGCTTATGATGAGATAAATATATTCTAAAAAGTTAGAGAATGCGCGAAAGATGTCAGGCAGTGTTTGTTTTCCTTAGAGTTCGGATGTTGTTTTTTTTTTTTATTTTTTTTCCAATATCAAGAGTATACGAGAGAGTAGGTATGATATGGCAAAAGGAATATTTCCAGTTTTCGAAAATACTGGAAAATAAACTTCTTAAGCTTTTTCATTGTCGAATTTTATTGGAAATTCCAAATGGTTTCGGTTTGGAATTGAAATGAGAGGAAAATAAATAAAAAAAAAAAAAAACGCGCATGACATTCGTGTGTAAGCTCAAATAAGATCCGACACGCGACATTGCTTATATAGCTTCAAACTTTACGGTTTAACAGCTTTTTTGTTAGCTTAGGCTTGAAGCAGGTCTACCCTTTGTATATATGAAAAATATTGCAGGGTGTTGATGAGGATTTTCAAAGAATCAAAAAAAAACTGAAAAAAAAATACCATCAAAATCAACAACAACAATATACACCGAAAGTTAAAAGTTTTTCGTTTACATTTCCCTAATTGCTGTAGGTTAAGTCTTACACTCCATGTGTACATCACAGAGCTCCTGCCACTCTCAAGTTCTATATTATAGTTTGGTGTAGTTGATTTATTTTTAGCCCTCTACTTCTCAGCTCACAGAATTCACCTTCAGCGATTTCCCATGGCAATGCAGCAACCAAGTATTCACACCCGCCCGAAGTGACAAGATACTTGGATGCTTGCAAAACTTGGACATTTTTTTTTTACATACCTAGCTAGTATGAATATGTAAAATGTTTACATCCGATACTTGCACAGATATAAGACACAAAAAAAAAAAAGTGGGAATCCATGTGGTGTTTTTATTTTATTTTATCTTTTTTTTTTTAATTCATAATAAAAGATACAATGAAGAATGTTTTTCTCTTTCATTGGATAGTGTTGTTTGTTTGTTTGTTTGTTTTTTTTTTTATGCTCAAAATGCCCCTTGCTGAGCCTTGAAACTATTGCTTCTCAATGAACATCTATTTTGGATAAGCTTTTTAAATTTAGACATAAGAATAGGTTACATGAATTGCCTTGGGGCTTGAAATAAAATGCCGGACAATAACACGATGTAGTTTTATTTGAAGTATCGGTGATTGCTTTTTTATGTTTTTGTATATAAAGTGTTGCCGATTTCTTTTGATATTTCAATCTGTGATATTTACATAGTTTTTTTGATTAGTTTTTTTTGTTTATTATTAAAATAAAGTGACTGTCAACATTCACAAATTGCTGAGATGCAATTTGCATATAATTGAAGCTTCATGGAAAGTTAAGTAATTAATTTCATTGGAAAAAAATTTAAGAACACATAAAGTATAAAAACAATAAAATCATTAAATTTATTAATATTAATAATTAATAAACTCAAAAATGAAGCTAATTTTATTTAAATAGAATATTAAATTGTTTGTATAAAAATTGAATTTCTTAACTTGAAAACATATTAAGTCAAAATAATTGAAAATGATTTTCTATTTGGTTTTTATTTGCATGTACAAAAATTTTGAAAATTTTAGTGAAGAATAAAAGGGAAATAGACTACCTGAAATTGCCTGTTTTTGATTATCAACCTAAAACGTAAATATGTACAGTGGTTCCAGTTGAATGGAGAAGTGGTCATAGGTTCATAAAATTCAAACTATATACTTTCTCGTATTTGATGAAATTTTCATACACTATAAATAATAATAAAATGAATAATCAGAACTAATTTCCACACACTGATACACCTTTAGAGAATGTGCATAAATTTATATGTAGATCATATTAACAGGGAGAAAAACAAAACAACTTTTTTTAAGAACATAAGAATCATTTCCTATAATTTTTTGGTCATTAACTTTGAAAAAACACTTTATTTAAAAAAATGAACAAATATTTTTTGTTATTTATTTTAAAATTAAAACAACACATATTTGATAAATTAAACGTTGTAAGGTACTTAAATAAAGTTACAAATTAAAAAAAATATAAAAAAATCTCAACTGGTTCAAAAGTTAGGGAGTTTTGACTACTAAATTAAATATTTCTTTGTGGTGTAGTCTCCATGTTGTGTGTATGAATAATTAATTTTTAAAATTTAATTTATAAAATTAAATTCGATGATTGTGACAGCTACTACATTGGACAGACAGGTAGAACTTTTTACGAACGATACTTAGAACATAGACCAAAACAAAATACAAAATCTACATTTGCACAACACATAATAGAAAATGACCACAACTACACAGACTTTGAAACGAACGTAACACCATTACATATATGTAAAAAAGGGACAAGACTAAACGCACTTGAAGAATTTGAAATTTACAAAGCTTACAAGACAGAACAAGACAAAATACTAAACGACAAACTAACAATAAAAACTAACACACTGTTTAATACAGCCATTGAGTACCAAAACAGGCAAACAACAACGCCAGCTTAAACGAGACAAATATATAAATCGCATACAACAACTATAATAATTCAACACAGACCACGGCAAGCACTAAAAACTAACATTCTTGGCAACCCAACAACCAAAGTCACCAAATTGAGCCCGATGATGGTTTTTTAAAAACCGAAACGCGTCGCATTACAAAATATTATATCATGTTGTGAATAATTAAAAATTTTTGAATTAAAATAAAATTAAAAAATATACAAATATTAAAATTTTTTAATACATTTTCATTTTTATTTTATATTTACATATATACACTAAATTAAAGATTTGTAAAATACACTTTTCTGCATGAAAAAATTTCAATTTCAAAATCAGTTGAAAAGTTTCTATATGGGAAGTGCAATAAACAACGGTAAACTTTTTTTTTACAAAAGAAAACATTTCACCTATTAAAATTATTTGTTTTTTTGTAGACAAATCTGAGGAGCCACTTCTAAAAATTTATTTAATTTTTTATTCCTAAAGTAAATGAAGAAAAAAAAAACTCTAGATAGGTACCTAACAAGTTTCAAGACATTGGAACTATCCACATTAAGTGTAGTCAAACTGACAGACAAATAGACAGCCGGACAGAATTGCGAGATTAATCAAAATCTCCAGTTCGATTTTCTTACGAATTCAATAGTCAAAAATTGTACCTATGAACATCGGAAGTCAAAATGAAAGTCAAAATTGAAAAATTTATTTGAAAATTTTGAATTTTCCAAAAATAATTTTTTCTAAAAACTGCAAAATTGTGCTGTTTTGTGCTCAAAAAATGATACTAATAACCGAAGAGATACAAAATCGCATATTTGCAACTTCTACGACCGAACGCAAATGTTGCTACCGACCTTAGAGTGAAGTAAGTACCGTCATTTTTGATTTAAAAAAAAGTTGTGCTGTATTGTGCTAAACTTTTGACGCCTAGTGCCGTAAATATTTTTTTTAAATTCGCAAATTTGCAAATTTTACGGATGATTTTTTTTTTGGAAAATTAGGATTTTAAGAAACATCAAAATATGATACTAAGAACCAAAGACATGTATTGTGCTAAACTTGTCCTGCCATCGGATGAATTGTTGTCAGTAAAAATTTGGAAACAATTTTTTTTATTTACAAGAAAAATTATCAAATGAAATTTTTTGGATTTTGTAGCAAGTGATTTCTTTTCAAACTTCACGAAATTTATTGCATTTCAATTTAAAAGAATTAAAAATAATAGAAAATGAATCAAATAATCAAAAAAAATGTCTTCTTGGTTGTTTACCAAAATTTGGTTCAATGCGGTATCCCATAAATTACTATTATATATTTATTTCAAAATTTTTGAAAAATTTAGATAAACTTCTCTTGAGTAATAATGTTCGGATCTTTATAGGCTAAGATACTAAACATAAGTTTTTTAAATTTTGGTATCAACATTTTTATAGAGAGTGTTATATCAGAGACAACTTAAAAATGGGTTGAGAGTAAGAAAAAGCTTTAGCTTTTTTCACACGAAAATTTCATCGTGGCATGGTGGCACGAAAAAATTCAGCATGGCAAGTTTTTCTTTTTTGTCTTTTTTTTACTATACAAATAAAGCGAATTTTGAAAATTGCAGTAAAAACTGACAGAAACTTTTATTTTTTGACAATACTCGAATAGATAAAATTATTGCTTCTAAATTTTTGTTTTATTTCACCCCACAATTGAATTATATTTTATGTTTAATATAAAAATTAGAATGTTTTCCATATGGCACGAAAATGGGACGAATTTTTAGAAAATGTGGCACGGAAATTTTTTTTGGTGGCAACACTGGTACCATAAAAACACAGTTCAAACGATTCTCAATTTGTGCTCAATTGGTAAAGACCCTAATGGTAAGGTTTTACCATAATACTACTTAACAACAAGAGTTTCACTAGTATTATACTAAATCCGTTTCCTTGTTAAATTCTGCTAAACACGCCCAAAAAACAGTGCCATGTTCATGCAAAAAACCAAGCAAACATACTATTTTTTCACTTCCAATTGTCAAAGTGACATTTGGAGTTAGTTTATGGAACTAAAAACATACAATAGGTATTTGGTGATTTTAACTTTAATAAAATATTAAAAAAGATAATATACAATGCTATACAATATTTTAAGATCGTAACAAATCGTCTAAAATTTTTGGCAATTTTTATTAACAAAATTAGATTATAAGCATATTTTTAGCTAAAAATGCTTTAAGAATAATGAATTTGTTGTTTACTAAAAAAATAAAATGGAAATATACTCTAATCTTAACATATTTATATATAAATGAAAGTGCGTCCAATTTGATTGTCTCCCTTTATTCGCTTAGCACCACTAATTATCATTTTTAAACATTAAATTGACTGTAAACAAAACATCTTGTCTAGCTTCTAAAATAAAAATCAAATATTAATTTTTTCTTCAAATAGCATGAAAGTGAAATTAATTATACACAATAAAATCATATTAAATTGAATAAATTATTCAAATGTTTTGTATTGCATAAAATAAAAACAATACAAAAAACTATAAAAATATTCATGCTATATATGTACACTTTATTGTTCTTGTTAGCAATCAAGTGCAAAAGAAAAATAATATATAATTTTCTGTGTATAATTTTCAAATGTCGCCAAACTGACCACATTGAAAAGTTCAAACCAACACCAACTAGCTATGAATTACACCATGGACCAAATGATTTTTTTTTTTGTATTTCGGAAAGAGGCGGAACTAAATGTTATAGCAAATATAGCTATATGCAATAATTTTCCTTAAACTCATTGTAGATGCGACAGTTTGCCGCCAAGAAAATAGCTGTGTTCCAAATAGATTGTGCATTAGATAATTTTTGATGCAGTTTATTTTACTTGTTTTGTTGCTTTTCGCCATTTTCTTCATTTTTTTAAATTCTGCTAATATTGCTTATTCAGCAGATAAAAACGAAGACAAAATTACGTAAAAAAGGAGACAGTTTTCTTTTATACTTCCGCATAAGTTGGAAGAGTAGATATGTACTTTACGAAGAAGAAGAACAAAACAATAGAAAATTTATTGTTATTGTTTGTTGTTTTAGTGGACTATATTGAATAATATGCACAATGTATATACTTTAGTTAAATGTACATATTATATTGTTTTCCAGAAAAAAGAAATTGATTTTGATAGAGAGACGCCTTCTTATGGAGTAAACAAAATGACAAGAAGTCTTAAAACAATTTAAAAAAAAGTGGACGGGTTGAAAACTTTCATTTTTTTTTAAGAAAATTGTAACTTGGTTTTATATTTCCCATTTGGTACTATTGAAAACCTGTCAGAATAATTTGAATTTAAAAAAAATCCATCCACAGTAGGATTTTATACTATAGCTTTTATGGGCCGTAATCATACTGGCGATGTTGTATTTGTAATGCATGAAAAATCGTACTATTTTACAATAAATAGCTTTTCCAATAAAACACGCCTAATAATACATATATATACCTACACACAGACAATTGATCGATTAAAAACTACTTAAAATTTGGTTTATTTAAATAACAAACATTGTTTATATACAACCTGCAACCTCACCAGGTTAAATTCTACGAGTCAACTTAACTAAACAAAATTATTTTAATCTACACACTGATTCGGTTAAAGTGTACTAAATTTTATTAAATTACTTCTGGGTTACTATGTTCAGTTTAAATAGCCAATTAAGTGAGTTAATGAAATGCATATATTAAATCGCTCATAGTAAGCAATCTAATCAGAGATGTGTAAAATCAACGAAACATAATAATTTGATTTAAGCAAGTACCTCGTTTAACGTAAACGATATTCAAAACCTTTTCAGGTTTTTATTTTAAACATTTTATTTTAATTAAGTCGACTTCGTTGGAATTAAAATATTGAACAATGTAATTTTTACTCTTGGCTACGTAATATTTAACACATTTGTTTTTAACCCACCGAAAAACGCTCTCGGTTTTTAATTATTTTTCTGCGTGTACCTACACAATCAACACAGAGAGATTTAGCAAACCTACCTCGCTAAGACAATGCGAGGA
The DNA here is from genome assembly GCA_929447395.1 of Epistrophe grossulariae. Taxonomy (NCBI): domain Eukaryota; kingdom Metazoa; phylum Arthropoda; class Insecta; order Diptera; family Syrphidae; genus Epistrophe; species Epistrophe grossulariae. Next base: position 33,884,872 of record OV839568.1, on the reverse strand, counting down.
GTTAGAGCCAATATGGTTAGACCCTTCCGTTGTGCAATCTTGTAGAAGGTTAGTTTTGGCTTTAGTTATTTGTTTTTTTTTTTTTTTGTATATTAATATACTTGATGTAAGCTGGTACATCTATTCTCTGTTAACATTTTATTTTCTTGGGATGTGATTCTTGAAAATTTTCGATTTCACAATGTTACTTGATTAAATAAAAATTAAAATTGAAATAAATTCGGAAGTAATTTTCCGCATACCACGCTGTAATGAAAAATTTATAAAATAGAACCAAGCCGATTGGATTGAAAACAATATAAAAATATTAAATATTATAATATTATAAAAATTTCAATAAAAACATTTTAACTAAAAATTCAAAGTTCAAAGTGACAACTGACAGATCATTTGGCATGTGAAACTACATATTACAATTAATTTCATTAACTACATTTAACTACGTTTAATTACATAAACTACGTAGCAAATGTAACAAATGTTATTTATTCTAAAAAGCGAGTTCAGCAAACTCTGATTTTAACATAACCTAAAAGGTATAGGAAAAAGTATTTTAGTGCAAGTGTCGGTGAGAACATTTTGTTTGCTTAAATATAACTTGTGTTATTAGCGAACATTTTATTGGAACTCTTATATTTTCTTAACATTTTTAAGCACATGTTTTGAAAATTCTAATTTTAAATCCAGTAAGGTAAATATTTCTTTTAGTCAGAAGAAGTACGTACTGAATTTTTAATTTTTGAAAATTTTTTTCAAATTCGCTTTCATATTTCATTCAAATAAAAATCTCTAACCTTTTATAAAACCTCAAATTTTAAGAGTATAGGTAATTGAGATGCAGTCTTGAATTGCATTTGTTTTGTATAAAAATATGGGAATTAAATTTTATCTAGTTTTTGTTTAAGTCATTGAAATTCATTTAAAATTAATTCTAAGTTTAATTATTTATAAACCACCCTGTATAATTACAACAGAAACAATTCATAAGAATGCACATTAATTGCATTTAAAGAGAAAAAGCTTCTTATTTCTTGATTGATTTTAACTTATTCGACATTCTTTTACAAACAACAATTTTCTTAAGTTGTATACCTACCTACATTTAGTTTTAATTTACAGCAACGATAAGGTACATTTTGTAAACCAACCCTTAAAGAGGAAATCATTTAGAAAAAAAATTGCTTAAACAAAATAGAAAAAGGAGAAAGTTTCAAAGGTAAGGATACATAAATAAAAAAGTAAAGAGCAAATTTCAAAACGAAAACAGAGAGAGCTTTATTTTAAATGATAAATGAGAAGTGAAGTAAAAAATAAATAAAAAAAGAGAAAGTAAGAAAACAGGAGAGCAGAGATTGTTACTCTTACGAAAGAGAAAGTTTTTTGTTTTTGGTATTTAAGTTTGTAGAGTTCCGGAATATAATTAAGAACATTTTAAACCATTATTTAGTCAGGTCATGCTGCTTTAGACCTTGAGTTGTGAATTATAAATTACAAAATGAAAAAAGAAAAAAAACTTCATTTCAGATGATTTGGAAGGTTTTTTTTTATATAAGATAAGACATTTTTTATGCATGTACAAATGCTTTTACACATACATACATACCTACATATAACACAGGTCACTTGGAAAATAAAATAAATTATAAATAGGTTTAAAATGTCGTCGGTTGGTCCCGGAAGAAATCTAGCACAACTCAACACAAATCTTATTTTTCTGCAGAGGCAAAAGAAAATTTAATTATTCTTAGAATTTCTATTAGCTTATTTTTGAAAAAAATCTTTTTTAACGAGTATAGAAAGGATTTATACAAATGTATGTCGATGGAAAATTATCAAATTATTAAAGAAACCGTAAATGTTTATTCCAAAAAATCCTTATAATTTTATTTTATTAAATATTAAAAAAAGAGAACTATCTAAACTTTAAAATCATAAAAACAATTCCTTTAAATACAGTAAATTTAAGAAAAGTATATGAGAGTTTTTTTTTTCAATAAATGAAATGAAATCTTGAAATGACAATATCTAATTCACACACAGAGCTCTGTAAGTTCCAAATGTTACCTTATTAAGGAACTAATTTTATAAAATGAACTTTTACATTCTTGAAACAACGAGCTACATATGAACATGCTTAACTTTTTTTAAAATGCTTGTTTTAATATGGATAATAATATATGTAATCGATTAGACATCAGAATTCATAAAGTTGAAAAAAAAAATATTTTGTTTGGTACATAACCCAATTTTTTTTATTTGCAATTAAATTTTTCAGAACATTATAAAAAGAGGTTTTAAATTTTATTTTTAAACATTAAAAAAAATAACTAAACAGAAAACAATTCTGTTTGAGTCGGAAGTTTATAGGCTTGTTTAAAATTTGTATAAATAAAAGAAAAATATGTAAATACATATTATATAAAAATGAATTTCTTTTTCTGTTTATACGCGCATAACATCATAGATTTTGCATGGAGATTTATTTTTTTAGATTTGTATTGAACCAATTTTGACTGGAAAAGTCTTAAAATCGTAAAAACAGCCAAAATTGCATACTTTCAGGGATGAATGGTGGTGATATCTGAAAATTCCAATTTGTTTGGGAAAGAAAAATTCTTTATTCTAAGTAATGACAAACACTATACGGAATTGACAATCGGCTTATTTTTTCCCTCACAAAAATAAAATCGCCAATAGATGGCGTTACGCTCTTAGACTGATTAAACAACAAATTAGTGGGGCGCGCCAAAAAAAAAGTGATTTGTTCGAATCCCCTATACATTTTTTTTTTCACTTTTAAAAATGTTAAAATTGCTGAGAAATTCGAAATGGGGTAAACGACCAATTAGTTACCAAAAATTATTTTTATGTATGTATTATGTAAAAATAATATAAACTGATTTGAGTTTAAATTAAATGAAACAATACCAAGTTTAGAAAAAAATTATAACAGTTTCTGAAAAAAATATCTTGCACGATGTTTTTTTTTTTAATTCGTCAACTTTTGGAAAGTTTTTTGCAACAAAATTTGAAAAATAATTCATTGCTTAAAATACTTAAGTAAATATTTCAATATTATTCTCGCTTATATTGTGAAAGTTTTAGGTCTTGGACTTAAAACCATTTAATAATAAATTTTTGCAAAAGTGGCTATTATTGTATTTGTTCTGAAATTTATTAATATTGTCGTGGATTTGATTCATAGCCCAATCCAAATATTTACCTTAATTACAGAATCCAATGAATATGTTCTGAAAAGAATCAGACTTAGTTTTAAAATTTCTTTAATGATAAAAATATCAAAACTGAGTCTGAGGTTCTGTAATCGAAATTATTTTTACTCGATTAGTCCGAAATTCTAAAAAAAGTAAAAAAAACAACAAGATTATCAAAATCGTATTAGCGGTTTACAAGAACAGAATAATTTGTAAGAATTTATTTCCCTTAATAAATGTCTTTTTTTTTAATTGACATGGCAAATTTCGTATCAAAACCGGTAAAACTTTTTTTTTAATTAAAATCTTTTGCTGTTATAAATTATAGTTATCGTTGTATTAAGAACTTCAAGTAAATTGCAATTAAATTTAATTTAAATATGTACATATATAAAAAATTTATTAATTGGAAAAAATCACACACGCATTTTAGCCTGTAAGTTGAGGTTCAAAAATGTACAAGAACAACTTTGTACGTATTTTTCATCATTTTAAATGAAACCCACACTTCAAAAAAAAACAAAATTTGTTTTATCTTAATTGTTCTTCATAGATTATTGACCTTTAAATTAAACCATGTTAAGTGAACCATTTTTATTTGGCCTTATCTTTTAGCTTGCATGGTTAGATGTCTTTAAAATTATTTTTCATTAAATAAAATGTTTTCCTTCATTTCCAAGCTCACAAGGAAGAACTATATAACTGCCGATGGCAAACGAAAGCTTATGTCATCATTGTGTGTAAAGTTTTTTTTTTTCTTTTGCTTAACACTGCCAATTACTTAAGTAGCCAATAATAAGCTTATATATGTATTAACAAAAACGATTGGCAAGTAATTTAACAGAAAATAAAAGAAAAATATCCTGTTATGTATGTGGCAAAAAAAACAAAAAAAAAAAAAAACGGAAAGGAAAATGTTTAAGTATAAATAGAGATACTCGCGAAAAATTCTCACATTTTCAATAGTAAAATAAATAAGTATATTTTAGTGGAAGTGGAAATGGAAATTAAGTTGAAAATATTCGTAAGAAAAATTTGGTTTAAATGATTGCCTTAAAATTTAAATAGATTTTCTCTTCGGTTAAAATGGCTTTAGAGATACATGGATTTTTTGTTTGTTTGAATTTCCTATAAAAAAAATCGATTTCGTACAACTGATTTTGGGAGTGGATTCCAAAATATATAGTGCGATGACGTTATAAATATATTGTTCGCAATAGCCGTTTTCGAAAACATCCAAACCAACGTCAATTCGGTCATCAATAATGATATTCATTTTGTACACAGATATTGCTTTCGTCGTCAAATATGAAAATGGTCCTGCTTGAACAAAATCAATGTTAGAATCAGTCAATTTTCTGACAAACACATTTGACGTTCATGAACTCTGCTCTCTGGATTTTCAATGTTTTTGTCGTTAACTCTATTTTGTATTTATTTTTTTTAATTCTGTCTAATTATGTCATGCCGCAAATGATCGACATATAGCCTAGTACATACTTCCTCGTGAAGTGAACTACTATCAGTGGAGAAAGTGAATTTTTGACACAATTTGCTTGACTTTTGCAGCTTTTATGGTCAAATTGTCAAAGCTACACCAAAAATCAAAGAGTTACCGTACATTTTGCGCATGAATATGGTTCACCGCTCATGAACGCAATCTCTCCACTTTTTGTCATGGGTTCACGAGCACGCTCACGGGTGAACAAAAATTAAAATTTGTATGGATTCACGACATGATTCACAAGCATGTACTAGGCTTATAAATTAAGCAAACTGCGTTATCGGAAAAAATGCTTTTGCATAAAAATAACGTTTTGGGTTTTCGAACAGTTGAAGCGTTGCATTTTTGACGCAAATTAATTTTATTTACTTTAAAGTAGACCAAACTTTTTTGGAGATTTTATGCAAAACAAAAAATCAATAAAAGTCCTTTAAAGTTCGCTTAAAAATCTTATATCTTGAGTTTTTAATTTTTAATTTTTAAAACATGAATTAATGCAGAAATACCCCTTAAATTCTAGTAGTAATGTTCATGAAAATATGACGCCTAGTTCACTGGTATATGAAGTTCTGAATAAATAAAAATTCTACTTATTCTCACGGAAAAAATTGTTTATTTAACAGTCAACGTTTTCGAGGTATCTCATCATCAGACTTCAGTAAAATTAAAAACAAAATTATTATTTATTAAAGCTTTTTCAAGATTCTGATAACTTCTATGCAAATTTATATTATTTTTTCACTCAAATAGAGTATTAGGAATTTGAAAATTTATGTGGAGAATTAATTACATACATATGTTTTCATACTGATTTTTCACGTTTGTTCGTTATGTTTTTATTTATTGTTTCATGGGAGAACAGCATTATAGGCTTACAAAAATGGAAAAATATATGTTTTTAACCCTTCGGCTTAACTTTTTTTTTAATGTTTGTGAAGAACTAAGAATTTTTTAATTCGAAACAAAAGGATTTATCTCCAGTACTCAGACAGTTCTTGTGAAATGGAAAATAAAAAATCTTCAAAATACAGAACATGAAAAGTTATTAATCATTATAAAAAATTTAGTTAATTTTCTACGTGAATATTGAATTCTAAAATTGGAGTTTTGGAAATTCAGAATGAATATAAAAATTATATAAATTTTTATGATAGGTACATTTTTTAAGAATTTTTTAAAAAAGCTTAAAAATATTTTTAAGATCCCATTTTGTTTCGTTTCACCGGTGGTAATACTAGAAATGAAGGAATTGGTTGTAATTTTTAATTTAATAATAATAAAATAATTTTTATTTTTATTGTCTTTGAAACAAATTGGTTTGACAAAACTAATTGACTTTTTCACATCCATTTAATTTTTTTCTTGTGGTATTAATTTAGAAAATACAAAATTTTTGGTATGAAATTGTTGGCAAAACTTACTCATATTGCGCTTTGCCATTTTAAGTACTCAGCGTATTTTTAGAATGTAATGCCCATATGAACTTAGTCCTAGTTCGGAAGGCAACTTAAGATAAGCTATGTCAACGCGGCTATTGAAAAGGTAAACCCTAGCCTCTGGTTTGGCATTTTTTTCAAATTCTCATAGTCAGAAAATTACTATTTGACTATTAGAACATTTCATTATTGTTGATTACTACATACCTGTTTTCATTCTTTAATTTGAATGACGTTAATGTGGTAAAGCTCTATGGTTTTAAAAAGAAGGTGTAACATGACACACGCTACTTTTTTTTTAATTAAGAAAAAAATGTAATTTACTGAATCGATTTTAATATAGAAATAGTCAAAGTCGATTTCGAGTAAAATAAGTATTCCTTAGGGCTTAGTCAATGCTTTGGACTATCATGCTGAAGATCTGGGAGCGAACCCAAGAAAACCTATATAAGAAGAAAAAGGTGTTTTCAATTGTTTTAGAGAAAATGGCTTTTGGGATAAACTAAAGTTTCTCTAAGAATTATAAATCACTTAATTCTTATAGTCGACGAGCTGTCACGCCATAAAATTTATTTAAATTTTTTTAAAGACTCAATTCAAATTTTGAGTTGTACCGAATAAAAAACTTGCCTTAGATTATCAACCGATTCTACAGTTAAAAATAGCTATTCAATTTTTACTTATCATTTAAAAAAAACTAAATACCCTTTGCTGATAGGGGACTGAAATATATTTCAATTTAACTTAAACGCTTAGGTATCTGCGCTGCCTATTTCTTATTGTATCTTACTTAAGTTTATTTAAATTTTATTGAAGTGAATTGGCCTTAACTACCTCAGATATGTTTGATTAAGTTTATAACTTGCGAAAGAAACGTTTATGTAGATGTATAGTCTTTGCAAATTTTATATTGATTTAAATAATTATGATTCGTTTAAAATTTACTATTCCCTTTGTTTGTCTTAAATTGGCGTAAGATTTTCACAAATACAAATGTATCTTTTCATGGATTCCTCAATTAAAAAAAGTTGTTTTCATAAGGAATTTAGAAAAAAAAACAAAAATGAAATACTTTGTTGATAGAAAGAATACTAAATAAATGTGTGGAATTCACAATAAATATATGGGTTTTCATTAACAAACGTATATGTATTTAGAATAACATGGACAAACCTAAGCCCTAAAAGCTTTAGAAAAAGAACACTTTATTTAACCTAGTCAATCAAAAGGTTCACCGGTTTAAAACTGTAAAAAAGCGCAAAAAGCCCATCAACTGCAATATAGGAAGGTACACACCCATAAATATCCCAAGGTATGCACAAAACCCTTAATGCATGGTATTAGATTAGGTAAATCACATTTTTCCCGCACGAAACCCCATCAAATGCAATAAAATAAAATCCATTTAGCTATAGGTAGTTTGCATTTATGCAATTAAATTCTTCTGTCGCGTAGAAATTCAATAGTTAAGCTTTAATTTTCCTCAGACAAAAAAAAAAAAGATATTTTTTTTATTCAATTTGTATATACAAATTATGAACCTTCAAATTACGATACCTATCGAATTTTTTTTTTAATTTCCGGCAATAAAAATGGAAATGTCATAAAGAAGAAAAAACAAACTTACTCAACAAGATAGCCAGGAAAACTTATTCCTTACATAACAATTAACTAGACTGTGCTGAAAAATCACACAATATATACCTAACTATCAAAAAAGAATGTATAATGTGTATCTATCTACCAGAAAAAAAGGAACATATATCCATGTTAAAATTTGACTCCTTCAGAGAAGAAATCCCAAAAATATATATCGCTGGCAGAGTGCCAATTCTTCTTCATTTTTTTTTTTTTTTTTTTACCATCGTCGTCGTCGTGGGTTTTTTGTGTGTGTTGTTACACACATTCCTCTTTCTGCGTATAATTTTCATGCAATCTGCAGTTTTATCTAACTCATGTGACATAACAAGGATTTTGTAATTAAAAAAAAAAAGAAAAAAATCAAACTTATTGCAAAATATATATTATGCAGGCACATTAGGTTTGTGTAATTGTGTAAAATAAAATAATGTATGCAATTTAATCACCCATCAAATGAAGGCCGGTCCTTTTGCTTCTCTTGGTATTTACGAAATTCTTCCTTTTGTTCACGTTGCTCTGCTTGATGTTGGTGTTGCTGTTGTGTTTTCTTGCGCTGGTGACGGTCCTCACCAAGGCCATATAGACCGGCTACCGCAGCCATTATTTACAATCAATATTCGCGATATATGATGCCAATTCAATGACAACTTCTTACAATTTTACACACACATATTTTTCATTATATTTTTTGTTCTTTTTTTTCTTAAAGCCAATAGCTCATAATTTACTAATTTTTATTTTATGTTTTTTCATTTAGTCGTACTATAACTCGTATATCTCACATAACACGTCACTTCTTTAAAGAAATCGAAATGAGACATGATTTTTATAATATATTATGTTCACTGGCAAACAACTTCCGTTTCCGCTTTGGTCATTTTTTTTTTTGAATATATGTACAGTTGGTGCCTGTATATCTGCGAAAAAAGGACACTTCGTATAGTGTTGCCTATTTTTGCTATATATGATTTGCTATTCGATTTCTTTTATGTGTCATCCTCAAAAGAACAAAAAGAACAACAATAACAACAAAACAAAAACACAAAAACTGTCACAAAAAGTATGAGTACAAAATAAAAGAAAAGAACAGACTTTGAATTGCTTCCGTGATACAAAATACAAAAAAAAAAAACAGTCCCACAAAATAACCTGATGAAAAGTGTACAACGATAGTGAAAGAAAAAAAAATATCGTACACTAAAGGAGCCTTTTTATCGATTTATATGCAACTATAAGGATAACAAAAACAACAACAAAAACAACAAAAAACACTATGCTTGATTTGTGTTGGGCTATTTTTCATCATTTATTATTAAATCGCACGAGTACACACTCTCAGAAATTTGATAACATACTCTATACCACCAACCGAACTGAATAAAAAAAAGGACGAAAAAAACAGACCGACCGACGACGACTACGACTACGACGACTACGACGACAACGTGCTGTCTAAGGTATTGTACATGTGAGATATGGATTATCCACTGGTGATGGTGTACAGGTAGAACTTCTTGCACGAGAGCGCCGGTGGTAGTGATGGTGTCAAAGGAGGTAGTGGTGATAGAGACGCGGTCTTTATTCCACTACACACTGACTAGTGGAAGAATTTTTTTTGTTTTGTAATGAAAGCATAGAAACGAACAAAAACCGACTTTAACACTGTAAATTAGAAAAAAAAAATGAAAAACAACAACAAAGAAATACGTGGCTGACACATAAAAAAGACCCAACAGCCTAAGATTCCCATAAGAGAATAAAAAGGATATGCTAACACTCATATTAAAAAAAAAAAACTTAAAAAATCCCACAATCTTTGTTAGCACAGTTATTTCTTATTCGGAGCGTTCATATCCGCATTGATTTTTGAAAAAAAAGAACACAATTTTTCAGTGAATTATTTTGATTTATTCCAACCACAACAACTGTCACCACTTTCACTGGTGTGTGTCCTTAACAACTATATGTAGGTACGTAAGTACCATTTGACATAGGGAAATTTATCCTTGCTTGATATGGTGGGCTTTGAAATGTTGTATTAAAAACAATGAATTGCTGTGACAACAACCACTCGCAGTCTTGGGAATACATATATATTCTAAATGCGTATGTATAAGTGGGTATTGTGTGTGTGTGTGTACAGAAGGTGTGTGTTTTTAATTCACGGCAGAAAAAAAAAAGAAAAGTATTTTTTGTTTCACTTAAGACCACAATTGCATTTGTTTGTTGCCTTCTATTCACTTTTCAACCCCCAATCAGCACTTGTCACTTAAAATTTTCTTTTTTTTTTGTTTTGTTGTTCCTCGCAATTAGTTATTACCAATGTAAGGTTAGAGCGGAAGGTAGTTTAATTGCATTCTTCCATTAGAATAATCCCTATAATTGAGTTTTAATTTGTTTTTTTTTTTATTACTATTTTTTTTAACGGAGAGAGAGAGAGAATTAAGGACACGTTTATTCGGTTACTAAATAAGTACTGTCAAAACGCAATAACACCAACCATCACAACCGAAAAGCTGCTGCTGCTACTGCTGCTGCCACTGCTAATGGTAGTCTTATACTGTTTTTGATTCTCTTAGTTTCTATTCCTAGCTCCACATGTTTTTTTAATGTTCTACCACGGCGGCGGCGGCACACAACCAACATTATAGGTATATAGAGTGCGTTATTATAATAATAACTTTTTTTTTTGGCAATGCGCTTACATTATGTGTGTCAGTCGATTGAATATTATATGTAAGGAACAATACATTAATAATAACACCAACAACAATTACAAAAAAAAAAACACTCGTTCAATAAACCGCTTTTTGGCTCTAATGTGTTGATGGCACTTTTTTTTTCGTTTCCGGTATGGGCTGTACTTTCAGTTTAAAAATATTTTTGTTTTTGTTATTATGGAAGATAACCGTTCAGGATGTGCTAGTAACATACCTTGATGTGCTCTCGATTTCGTCTGAGCTTCATTACAGAGAAAAAACGTTTATTTAAATTTCCGAAAATAAAAAGTTCAGCAACAACAACACCAATAAAACCACCATAACACTATACACAGCCTCACTAACCTCCCAAAAGGATATAACCAAATAACACCGCACTACGCAAAGAACCAAAAATAAGAAGAAGAAGCAGCAGCAGAAGCAGCAGCAGGACCATCCAACAATCCAACCACCATCATCATCATCATCAACATCATCATCATCATCATCCAGTAGCAGAATCCAAAGCAGAAGCTGCAAGCAGAGCAGCAGCAGCAGCAAAAGTGATGAAAAAAGAAAGGAAAATAAAACAAAATATCATCACAAACACACACACTCCCAGATAAAAAGCATCAGGACGAAAGAAAAGGAGATTTGCAGAAAGGACATCAAAGAAAATGAGGCAAAATTGAGGTAGGTGCATCACTACTGTTGTATCTAGGTTGGTTTCGGCGGGCAACATGCAGCCACTCTGTATCTGTACAGTGCGGTAGAAGTAGATACTCTTCTAACCCAATTTCTGAATCTAAATGTTTTTTTTTTTTTTATTTCTTCATTTTTTTTTTTTTTTTTTTTTTGTTATGCTTCCTTTAACAGTGGGGTTTTGTGAATTCAATGCAGTTCAGAGTTCAACCCCTTTTATAAGTTGGTTTTCAGTATGTGACGCTCTTAATTATTCATCTTGGTGAACTAAATATTTTATTCCCTCTTTCTCTTTTTATTTTTGTTTCCTTTTTTTTCTTTCATTTTTCTCTTTTTTGATGTATTTCTTATAATTCGTCCTTGTGGATAAAAAAAAAATCTTAAATTTGTCTTTTCTTTTAATTTAATGTTTCTTTTTTTTTAACTTATTCTCTTAAGAATTTGAGCTCTTTTTGACATTCTATTACTTAACTCGCCAAGTTAATAACGTTTACTGTGAAGGAATCCTTGGGTTACTTTTTTTGGGTATATAATTTGTCTTTAACATGATGAAGCTACAAAAGCTTTTTGGTAAACTTTTTATGACCAACAAAAATTGAGACAAACAAAAGAACCCCTATCTATTTTAAGAGAATAGAATATTCTCTTATCTTTGATGCGTAACTAACCTATACTATATGTTTTTTTTTTTTGTTATTCATTGCTTTTTTGCTGGGACATCCCTTAAGTTTAAGTTTTTTTGAAAAACGATTTATGCGGTTTAATGGAATTTGTGTGTCCTTTTTTTCTCCAAAATTGACATCCCTACCAATGGGCATGCTCACTTCTTTTGACACACGTTTGACTCATGGTCATTCTCTTTCTCTTTAAGTGATAAAGTTAAAACAAGAAATAAACGTCTCTTTGATTTGAAGTTCATTTATTAAAGTACACGTGTTTAATGTAACATTTTTTTTTTTTTTCAAAATTTATTTGAATGGTAATGGCGTATCACTATTGTTTGTGAAACATTATGAATACAAGAAAAAAATTATCTACCGTTTTTTTAATTCAATAAAGAATTACATTTAAAAAGAGAAAAAAAGAAGTTCAATTTTGGGTTAGCCTACAAAATTGAAACCTTTCGCATTTTTTTTTTTGGCACGATTTCATTACCAAAGTATAAATTATCTACGTACTATACCTATATCTGTTCAATGATTTTGAAAATTAAGTATTTAAAATAATAACTGTCGCATTAAGTGTTCTATTTTATTGGCCATTTATAAAGATATAATTTAAAGGGTCAATATTATATAGTTTTTGGATGAATGCCAATAGAAATCAATTGCGTATACCTATATGAGCTTTGAAACCAATTTTTCTTTTATTTTTTTTTGTTTTTAAATGGATGGATGCTTTATTGATTCAAATAAATAGAGGATTTTTATAGAAGTTTATATAAGATTGGACTTATTATGAAATACTTGCGTTTTATTCAAACTAAATTTGTATACCACAATAGCTAAACAATTTAGGGGTACAAAAAAATAATAAAAATGAGATTGAAATCAAAGCATAACAACAATTTCTGCCAATTATGCAATACTAGTTTAAGAATTTCTATTGATTTATTACCTACATATTTTCAAGTACAAACTAAATACAAGAAGAACCAAAATCAAATGGTTTTAAAATCAGAAATTTATATTCAGGAACACTAACTTAAATTTCAACCTCGAAGAAAACACTGATGTCTGTCTTGAAACATATTTCAAATACTTAATTTTAATTTTCAATCTTTTTATCTTTTCAATCATTTCAGCTTTGAAATTTATAATCCGTGTTTAAAGAAAACATATTATTCTTTTCAAATATCAGTATTTTCTACAAAAAGTTTAATCAGGAGTTGCTGGAATCCTTTATTTAAAAATTCCTTAGCAGCATTTAAATACCGATGGTCTCTGATGAACATGGCACAGCAGTTTAACATTCACTTCTGCTGGATATTGGAGTCCATAGAGAAATTCCAAGAAACTACTGTATAAGGCTGATGAATTTGAAAAAATCTGAATTCCAGGTTAAATGGAATTAATAAAGATATATCTCATACAAGCGCTTTATAAATTTTTAAAAAGGTTTACTGAATGTGAAAGTTGTTTACGTTAAGAAAAAGTAGGGCACATGCGTTTAAGTTGAGGATAAGTACTTAAGTTGTATATCTGTAAGCGCCTATTAGTCTTCAATTGTTCAAAATTGAAGCAATCACGGATTCAAAACATATTTATGATAATATTCCCAAACAAAAATTTAATATCGTTGGCTAAATGCGTAAAACTGCTAAGTCCACTTTGAAAAATTTTACAGTAAAGTAAAAAAAAACAAACAAAATTGTTGCAAAAGGCTTTATATAAAGACTGTTTTTCTTTTAAAAATTCTTCAACAACTAAGTTACAGAAAGTGTTTTTTAAGAAAATGGCATCAATAAGTATTTTATGCTATCATCCCAAAAATATAAAAGTCCAAAATTAGACGTTGTATTTTTCAAAAATTCCCTATTCGGTTAAAAAAGTAAAAATTTCTCAAATTTGACTAAAATATTTGTCTTTTTCCTTTCATGATAATTTTATTCATTGCCAGCAATCATCATCCACACTTAGGTCAAAATATTACTTAAACACATATTTTCGAGTTTTCGACTTTTAATTATTAATAACGCTATTTGTCTGATAAAATTTATCTACGAATTTCTTTTGATTGCATAACGCATATACACAAATATTTTTTTACCTCCATCTTTTTATAAAGTAGTAAAAAACAAGTTTTTTCTTTAAATATAAATTCTAGAAGCATTGAGTTGATCAAAAACTCAGACTTAAAATTCTTATTAGAGAATAGCGATGACAAACAAGTAAAACAGTCTTAAATATACAAAACCATATAAAATAAATCATACAAAATCAAATCATACGGGTTCACCACGATATCTAGAAAGCAATAATTTGGAAAACAAAAATCTCGAAAGTAAAAATCTCGAAAACTAAAATCTGGAAAGCAAAATCTAGATATACAAAAAAATAGAAAAAAACATCTCGAATACAAAAATCTAGAATTAATATATATATTAATTTTTGAGACAGTGGTTACAATTCGCGAGCGCAAATTTTATAACCATTATCTCAAAAATTAATATAATTAATTCTAGATTACTTACTTTTTTTTTGTGTTATAAAACGCACAAAACTTCAATGAAAATTTATTCGGTCAGTTTTTATTTCTGAGATCTCAGAGATTTCAGCAATCTCACAAATATAAACAGGATTCTTCAGAAAAATTGATCAGTTTTTGAGTCAAATTCCGAACAAACAATTTTTGTCGGAGAAAAATTAGTGAGGACTCTGAAATATAAACTAGTCTTTCTCTTAAATTTTTGACTGTAAAATAAAAAAAGCAAATCTTGCAGAAGGAAAGCAGAAAAGTAAGATTATGTGTTATATTCACAGAGCTCAAAAAGTGACGCAATCAATTTGACAATCATCAAGTGACGCTACAATTACAAAAAATCAAAAATTTTTTGCATTCGATATTTTTGTCATTCATGATCTCGAATGTACGTATAATGCTTGGAACTTGGCAGTACTAAACATTTAAATTCTCACCTAAAACCTCAAGGCCAAGATTGAAAAAAATTACTTCAGTGGTTTAAAGTGTAAGTCTAGGCATGGAAAAACAGGCATATTTTACTGATATTCTCATTTGAGTGAAATTTCGAATTAATATTTTTAAAAAAAATATTACGTATACGCCACAGTCTACCTCAATATATTTTTTTTTAATTAGTTGGTTTTGTTTAATTATTTATTAAATATTAATGTGACCGTCTTAGTAAGAAGTTTAAAAATGGTAAGTTTTTTCGTTACAATACTAGTAGGCCACATAGTTCAAATACGATTTTAAATGTGACCTTATTTACAAAAAAAAAAATAAAATGCTCAACTGGGTCTCAAAAACTTTCCCTTCTCGTTCTAGTCTATAAAATTGCTAAAAATTGAGATTAAAATAATGGTTTTTTTAAAAAAAGGATTCAACGAGAAAGTACGTACAGGGTGGGTCAAATAAGACCACCTAATGTTAAACACAAATTTCCTTTTTTTGTTTTCCAATACATATAATTATGTTTTTTGTTTATCTTTTTTTTTAGGTTATAATTGGTTTTTGGAAATTAGTGATGGATACATACAGTAAACAACCACGCGTTAAAATTTGATTTTTTTACATTCTTCTCAACGATCAATTGTTATAACGCAGTAAAAATATTTGAATTCAAGATCAGCTCTAACAGCCTCCATGATAAAAAGTTTGGTTGACCGTTTTGAGGAACGTGATTCAGTGACCGACCTTCCTAAAAGAGCTGCTCATCAAAATATTCGCATTGAAGACAACGTGAAAACTGTGTGACAGAGTGTTGCAAATCATGCATCTGTCAACATTGTGGAGAATTTTAAAGTTGGATCTTATAAGATGTAACCATACAAAATTCAAATTGTGGTGACACTGCTATCGGAAGACCACCAACAATGACTACAATACGCTATTCATATTCATTGGTAGTTTTTAATTCTTTAAAACAAATAATTTGATGGAATCTTAAAATAAGCTAAAAATAATATTCGATTTTCATTTCTACATACAAATGCTTTTGAGCTGCACCAAATTCGAGCTAAATTCATCCATCCATAATTTATGCTCTTACTCAATGAAAAAATTCACCCATAGCTAAACACAGACCAACGAATTTTATTAATGAACATTTTTTGGGCGTATTGAGAGACAAATTTCAAGGTCAAAGTTTTGTGTAACAAAAAAATTAAATCGAAAACGTTATGTTGAAATCATTGTATAGCTAAGCCGATTATTGATATAATATTTTATCATGCAATAAGGTTAGATTTTTTTATCATCAATCTATTATAGATAGGTAATACAAGAGGAAATGTGCTTCTATTTTCCAAATTTATTAATTTGTGGAATTTAAAAAAAAATTTACAATTCAAATAACATAACTTTTTTCTGACGGCTTAAAGTGTGGATAAGATTTTTTTTTCAAAGCTAAATAGATGTTTCAAAAAAGATTTTTGAATTTTTTTTTAGCTTAAGAGAATTTGCTAGATATTTGGATTTAAATGATTTAAAAGAAGTTGAATAAGAACTAACGTTTCATAGCCAAATTTTTCCATTTGGAGCATAATTTTGAGTGTAGGAATTTTTTAAAATAGAACATTTTTGGAATGGTGTTTTGACAATATTTTTATTAGAATATCTTAAAAAAAAGCTTTTTTTAATGAACTATATATAACACTATCGACCCAGGTTCGTAAATTGGAAAAAACAAATAAAAATGTTTGATAGTATATTTAAAAAAAATGTCTTTATAAACAACGTACATTCCCTTGCCTCCAACTGCCAGCCAATACAGACAATTATTTTTAAGGCGTAAACTGCTAAAAGACTTCATACCTATTGTAACCCCAGTGAAAAAACATGTTCCTCTCAAATCCACTCTTTCCACATCATTGAGAGTTTAAATAAAATTAGAAGGAAAACCTTTTTTTGTGCAAAATAATTTCAAGTTCAAATTTAATGAAACTTCCATCTTTGCTTTTTGACAGTTTTAACATTTCTTTGTACTTTGTACAGAATTTTAATTTTTTCAAAACTTCTGATTCTAACTCTTATATCACTGGAGTCGGTAAAGGGCATAATTTTTCATCATTTCGTAATCATAAAAAATAAGTATTTTAAAGTATTAATATCGGAAATTTTTTTCCCGAATCAGGGTAAATACTTTAAATATAAGCAACATTTTGTGGTCCGAAGTTCATCCTCTATATAAACGGATTACATTTTTTTGTTTTCCACCCTATAATGGACAAAAAACAATATAATATCTAAGTCTATTTGCATAGCTTGAAATTTCTTGCAAATTTTCACAATTTGATGTAAAAATCCCCTTGTAACGTGTACTCAAATGCACGCGTTTTTTTTAGACGAAATAAATTATCGAAAAAAATACAATTGTTGAACTACATAAGCCATATAGAAAAATAAAACCTATAACTCTTCCAATTGGTTCATTTTTTTTTTATTTTTATGAAGAAAAGTATGAACATTATTTTTGTACGAAATTTTAAAAGCTACAAATTAGTCCTTGATATTTTTTCTGTACAACTAACCATTTGAAAGATATTCCTGAAAAAACATTTTGGTGAGTCTTTAACCCCCCGTAAAATTGTTAGCGGCGTCCACATATCGATGGGGACTTTTGACTTAAGAACACCATTAGAAGGCAATATACCGAAATCCTATTTCTTTCAGTCCTCTTCTGTTACTTAAATTTTGTTTTTGTTGCAATTTTTTTTCATTTCAAAAAAAATTGTTTGGTGCACTATGGCGTATGTGAACTATTTTGTTTAGTTTTTGATTTTTAAAGGATGCAAGGTTTCAGAAAAAAAATATTTTTAAACAAAATTTACATACAATCCAGACCAGTCTATACGTTCATATTAACTTCGTTATAGTAGTCCCTTTATGAAACTTGTTGAAAATGTATATTTAACCATAACTGAAGAAATAAGTTTTTAAAAATATCTAGCAAAAAAGTTTATTTTTCGAGAACAAGAGAAAAAGAAGAAGAAGCAAACGTTGTGGTGTATCAAAGGGAAAAATAATAATAATAAATAAATCTACGGATATGGCAATTAATTCTAAAGTATTTTTGAATGGCGAATCTAATGATAGATGATACGGTCATTTAAACAATTGTCAGTAAATAATGGTCTATTGATGAGTCTTCGTGTAAAAGTTTAATTTGTCATGAAAACCAAGACCCAAAAGAGTCCATACAAATATCTATGGTAAAAAATATTTAAAAATAAAAATCTTAGATCCCTTCATCTAATAAAGATAATGGCTCCACCATATTCGAATTTTGGAACCCTTTTGCCATTATAATTTTTTGGCAAAATAAGCTAATTAGAGTTTGATAAGTAGATTTCTGCAATTTAATTAATATTTTATTAAAAAAAAAATTAAAAATTAAAAAATTGTATGTTCAGAAATACATATTTCAGGTTTTATTTAATTTTTATAAAGAAAACTCTTACCAACAAAATGTGCACAAATATAAGAATATTTTACCACTTTTAGTGACAATGTTATTTTATACGTACCTGTAAAAAAGAAAAAGAAAAAAACTTATTTAATTAAGAAATCAGAATATTTTATGAAATTTATTATTAAGAAGAATAAATGATTTAAATTGCTGATGTGTTTTTTTTAGCAATTTAATTTTGTAAAATCATTTTATTAGGTATTCTAAGGGAAATATCAAACAATTCATAATATCATTCATATTGCTTTTCAAAATCTACTGTAGGCAAGCATTGCATTTTTTTTTTTATTAACTACATGTGTAAGTAGTATAATGTATGTGTGAGTGTTAATTGTTGGCTAAATGCATTTTTTTCTGTATGTATTTTTTTTCTTGTGATTGAGTTGATTTGTATATATCTTACTTGGTGTAATTGTGTTTTCATTAAGAGTGTTGGACTAAGAAGAACTGTGTGTTTTAAAGGTTTTGCTAAAATAAATTCAAGACATTTTTTTTGTATACAAATGTTATCATTCCATTGAAATGCAATACTCACCTTTATTGTTAAAGTAAAAACCATGTTAAAAAATATTATAGACGTGTTTTGGTGAAAGTATGTAACTAGCTCAACAGACAATAATAAATAAAAAGTGGTTATAAATACTTTGTTATTGTTTGTAACTATACACAAAACCAAAAATAGGGTTTTTTGTTGTTTTCGTGTAAAAATTTTGCTAATTTGCTATACACTTTCACCAAAAAACATGGCTAGAATTTTGTTTTTTTTTTCATAATTAGTTATTTTGAAATTTAATCCGAAAAACAAAAACAAAACAATCACTGAGTAGCCCAATTTATTTATTTATGGGTATTAGAAAAACATGCCTACATATTTGGACTGAGTCTATGGTAAACAAGGCGTCTTTTGTTTTGGCTTAATATAAATAAAAAATGTATTTCAACTTTCAATATGGAGTTTTTTATTTTTTATCCAATTAATTAATTTTTAAAAAAATTCAAAAAATTTTTTTTCTGTTTTATAAAACTAAAATAATAAAATATAACATAACACACAATGGAACACATTTGATAGCAAACAAAATTCTCATTAAAAAAAGTGAAAATTCATTTCAAAAGAGACGAGGTGTGTCTTAAAACATAAAATGGGGAGAGTCCTAAGAAAAACGAAAACTAACTCTCTATGAAATAAATTTTTTTTCAAAAATTTTCTTCATTTTGAAAATTGGAGGTGGCGCTGTACAGGGTTGGCATCGGCAGGTATGGTATGGTTTAGTTGTGCGCGAAGCAGTTGCTTTTCTGTCACATTACCTGACAAATTTCATACATTTAGATTGGGTGGATTCTACGATTTGGGGGACCTATCGTAGCTCATAATTTGTTTAAATATTTTTAAGCCCTTTCAAAAAAAAATATCGGTTTTAATGGCCAAAATTTGAATCTGACCTCAAAAGATTCTATCAGATTTCAAAATATTCTAACCTACATAATATGTAAAAGTGCAAAAATAGTTTTTTGTTTAAATTCATCCTACATCACAAAATAATTTTTTGACAAAAGCCCACTACGCAATATGAAAGTACTTATCAAAATTAATTTTGATTCTTTCCAATTTTAACTTTCTCTTTAAGTCAAGTATTATTTTCAAGTAAAAAACAATTTTCGAGGCTGTAATTGGCGATGATAGAGAAGTCCAAAAAAGTGAGTTTCGTCATGCAGTTCGTCGGTCCATGCGCCTGTGGGTGAACTATTATTTTTGAGCTAATGTCTAAACGAGTGACCCTATTTGCTTCAAATTTGGCACAGATTATTTTTATATGATTCCTTCGAGGACAAATTCGATTTTTTTAAATAATTCAATATATTTGTTAGTAACATACAATTTTTGTAACTACTAAGTATTATATAAAAAAAAAACAATTGGCCCTACCAATAACAAAATTTAGAGATGAATTAAATATTTAAGTAAAATGGACCATAATGGTATATACTCTATATAACAAACCAAACTTGGTATGACTAATACATTTAAGTGGACCCTAAATAATGAAAAGCACATTTTACGGACTCTTAAATATGAAACATTTATGGTTCACTATTTATAATCCATACCATCATGGTTCATTTTACATGAATATTTAAGTCGTATTTGAATTTGGTCATTGATAGGGCCCAATATGTTTTTACAATCCTTATGTTTTTTTTTCCCATTTTTGTTCTGGCTCATCTTAAACGGGTAGCTACCATACAACGATTTATATTTTTTTTTCAAATTTTCTCGATAATACATGTTACGATTTTGATTAAACTTCGTACCTCTAATGACAGTAAAAAAAACTGAAACCATTACCATTTTGTTATAATTTTTTGTTAGGCAAGAATAAAAGACCTAAGAACATGAAATAAACAAAAAATAAAACATATCGCCTCTAGAGTTTGGAAAATCTAGTTTGTGAATGTAATTTTTTGTATCTACCATTCGTTGGTTCGGAGTTATAAGGGTCTAAACTTGCCTGCTTCATGGTCAAAAATGCTCAATAAAAAAAATAAAAAAAAAAATAAGGAACATCGCCCCTAGAGAAACGTATGCTCTACATAGTGCAATTTTTTTTTTTATAAAACATTTATTATGGTCTAGCTGCACGTCTAAAAAAAAATATAACTTAAAAAGTATAGAAACTAAGTTAAAAAAAATATAAAGAGGTTCAATTCAAAAAAAATTTACAGATTTCACTCATAGAGTAACTATGGGGACATTGAAAATGACTTATGTTAGCTCGATAAAATAAAAACATGAATAATCTTTCTAATTTGTATCCTATAGTTTCACTAAAACTTCTGAAGCTGTCTAAGAAACCATTCTTCAGTCTGAAATTACAATATATAGCTAGATATTTTTAATGTCAAATCCCAATTGGCGGTTAAATTAATGTTGTTCAGTTCAGTTTATTTAATCACGGCATTGATGTTCAAGAAAATCAAATATTTGCTCAAATTTGCTCAAATTGATTTACAAGTCTCTCAACTTATTGAACTATTTATACATAGGCAAGTTATTTGATTTACTGTCAAAGTGAACCCTTTTTAACGCGAGACCAAATTTATAAATAATTTGATGTGTAGCTCAAACTCAATGCAAACCTGATTTACCTAATTGTTTTTAGGTATTCTATAATATTTTTCATTTTGAACTAATCTTTTAATAAATTTAATAAACTCGAGTCGTGTAATTTCTTAAGACAATATTAATGGTTTTGACAGTTAAGGAGTATTCTTTTATCTGAGTATATGAAAAGCAAAGCACCAATTAAGTTGACAGTTGAGTTGACAACCAAATTGAATCTTTTTTTTTTCATTTGAGGACCTTAAGGTATAGAACTGTAATAGTCGGAAGATGTTGGAAGAAAATTCTATCAGTTCACTTACGCATGGAGCGGTCGGTGAGCGCTCTTCACTTCCGAAAGCAAAAGTAAAAAATTGGTCGAAACGAAGCAAAACTCAATTATGGGCACGTTATATGAATTCTTTGTATTCGTTTCGTTTCGTACGACCACTTAGGTCGGCATCCGACTATTATAGTTCTACCTTTAACCTTGAACATCTGAACATTAGAACTAAATCTATATAAGTTTATTAAAGAAGTTCAATTATATTGAAGTACCTATGAATATTCTAAGTTCAATAATCGCATTGGCTTAGACGTAAGTAAAGTTTTGTAACATAAATTTATAACCTGAGATTTTACTTGAATTCTGAGACCTTAACCTCAAAGATCCGATAATTAGAACAGAAGATAAAAGCTTACCAAATAAACCCTTTTCGATGTTTATATTTAAGTTGCTTAGGTAAGTTAATCCTACCTCTAGACTGATTAAAGTTAACTTAAATAGGTGCCGTGTCATAAGGCCATATTGAGAAATATGGCCTTATGACGCATTCGAACTGTGTCATTAGGGCATACTGAAACATATGGCCTATTGACACTTTACCAAGGTGTCATAGTGCCATATTTTTTTGCGACTTAAGGCCATATCTAAATATGGCCTCATAATACTTGCGTTAGTGAAAAAATATGATTTGTTTTTTAATCCAGAATCTTTAAATGCAAAAGAAACTGCATATACCCAACCTCGCACCTACCCCAAATCCTATAGTGTGCCCAAGCAGGGGGGTTGCAGGGGGGCAGCATGCCCCCCCCATACATACCTCACTGTTTATACGCCGTAACTGAATTACAATTAAAGTGTTGGACAAAAACATTTGGCCAGGTTTATTTATCAAACAAGGAAAGACGGTTGAAAGTGACATAAGGCCATATCTATGTCTTTTTATTAATGAGTCAAAAGGCCATAAGTTGGAATATGGCCTTATGCCACTTTGTAAAAGCGTCATAAGGCCATATTTCTTAATATGGCCTTATGACGCATGGCCTTATGACACGGCACCACTGAAATACCTTAACCTTCAACAACTGGCCCTTAGAACTAATGTTGTAAGTTTATTAAAGAAAAACGCAAGTAGGTACCTTTGCATATTTCAGGCTCAAAAATAACATTGGTTTGGACGTAGGTCAAGTTCAAAAATCGCATTGGCTTAGACGTTGATCAAGCTCAAAAATCGCAATGGTTTAGATGTTGTTTTGTCACATAAATTTGTAGCCTGAGATTTTACCTTAATTCTAAGACATTAACCTCAAAGATCCGATAATTAGAACAAAAGATACCAAATCAAACCTTTTCGATTAGGTATTATATTTAAGTTGTTTCGCTAGGTTAATTCTACCTCTAGCCTGGTTAACCTCAATTTAAATACCTTAACCTTCAACATCCCTTATAGAACTAAAGTTATAAGTTATAATCAAAGAGGTTCAAGTATAAGTCTCTGTACATATTCTAGGTTCAACAATCGAATTGATTAAGAATGAAGTCAAGTTTTGTCACATAAATTTTAAAGCCTGACATTTAACTTATTTCAAACCTTAATCTTTAAGATCCGATTATTAGTACCTACAAGAGTAAAAAGGCAACCAGATCAAATAAATCAATCCTTTTACATAAATGTACATGAATAATGTATGTACCTACCTATATAAATACGTAGGTATATGAATTTTGTTGGTGATGCTAACAAAGCCAATTTTTTTTATTCAATTTTTTAATTTATGCAATTATTTATTTTGATGAATTAAACCTAAACGTTTTTCACCTACACTTTTATGTTATTTCAATTATTTTTTAACTGAATAAATTAGTTTGATATTTTACCTTCATTTTAAGACCTTTATTTTAAATATCCGATTGTTAGAACAGAAGTTATAAGCCAACCAAACCAACCTAATCGTACCATTACGAATAATATTTGCAAAATACCTACAACAATTTAATCAACATAACATTTAACAGACATACCTAACCTACTTAATAATGTAGCTGTGTATGTATATCATTTTTGTTCCCGATGCGAAGCCAATTTTGTTTGCCACCAGCCACAGTGCAGTGGTGGTTTTTTATTGCACACATTCCACTCCAACCAACGTCTTGCCCAGGCCCCACACCCTTACAGCAATGTATATTCTTTGTGGGTACGTTTTTTTCTTTTTCTTTTTGTTTTCTTGTTCCTCACGTCATTTGCCGTGATGAAATTAGTTCTCAAAAGCCAATCTTTCACGTTTTTAGTATGAAATTTTGTAAGCTTTTGCAAACATTTTGATGCAGATTTGTAGCCTGTCATTTTATCTTTAATTATCTATCTTAACATTAAGCATCCGATAATTATAACCTGAGTAAAAGGCTTCTAAGTGCGCTCAAATCGAGTGATTTTAAGATTTCATACAAATTCAACTATCCTCCACTGAAGCTCGTCGGTTGGCGATGATCAACGTGTAGGTACGATTCATCGATTGTGTCTTTAGGTTCATTTTGGCATTTTCTTTGGTAACACCAACCAAAAATTCGATCCTGAGCCCCCTATACGCTAGAGTTCATTTCGTTCATTTGTTATATATTCATTTGTTCATTTAATCATTTTGGTAACACCATATTTTTCTCAAAACGACCCTATAACCATTTTCAATGTTAAAAGTAACGAACATCGCCCCTGGAAAAACTTTCCCTCAACATTTTGGTGTTTAAATTTTTTCAATACCATTGATATACTTATTGAGAGCTGCAAGTCTAAAGAAAAAAAACTTGGGATGCAGCGATCTTCGACTTCATAAATAAGATCAAGGGGCGACTTACGATTGAGTAACGATTTCTTAATGAGGGAGGGAAGAATTGGAATGGTTAAAAAGCAGTTTTGGTAAACAATTATGCAATAACAATACCTCAAAAAAACCGAAAAACTGATTTTTTGCACAATTGATTTAGATGAGTTCGACATTAAAAACTCTCTTACAGAAGAAGAAAAGTATTTAATGTTGTTGAACGCTGGAATTAATATTTCAACTGTTTCAGTAAAACAGAGCAAGAATGTATTAACCTGCCAAACTGAATGCACCACCTTAAAAAAAAAAAATTTATTTTGTATCTATCACGCGCTTTTTGGTACGGGGTACAGCCATGGTTGTGATTTCATTATTCAGGGTTTCAGTACAAAAAATAAAAGTACCGATCAATTTGATTTAAACCGTTTTTACTCCAGGCCACACTTCATCTTTTATCAATCAAGAGCTTAAGTCACTTCTAAGCTTAAGCTTGGAAGTAAATCACAACCAAGTATGTGAATTATGAATTTAAAAAAATAATTCATAAGTCAATGGTGAATTATGAGTTAGTACCCATATGAATTAAATTTATAAGCTACCATTTTAATTTCGATTTTCAATTCATAAGCTTAAAATTTGTCCATTCATAATTTACCCACTAGCTTATGAATTAAATTTTTTAATTCATAAGTCATGCTAACTAACTTATGAATTAATTTTTTTTTATAACTTAATGTTTTGTTTTTAATTCAAAAACTCCGCATCCCTGGTTATTACAGGTGTAATGATTGAAACTCTGACATATTGAAAATGATAAGAATAAAATTTTCATTAAGAGAAATGAAACTCAAAGAAAATTTTCAATTCACTCCCTTTATGTACAATTTTTTTAAAGAAATAAATATTTACTTTAAAGAATTCATACACGAGCGAATAAATTTAAAATCCCTTTTTTATTCAGATTTTAACCAATTTGTTCTTAAATACAAGAAATTAATGAAATTATTTGGATATCAGAATATTAAGTGTTTATTTTTCTTAATTTATTATTTTATTATTTATTTTTTGTGCGACCCAACAACTATCTAGTAAAATGGATTTACTACAACCCCAAATAGTAAAGTGTAAGAGATCACACAAATAAAAATTAAAATTTGTACATTTCTAAAAGATAATTTGTTTTTTGTTTTTTCTTTAAACAGTGTATATTGTTTTGTGTGTTTTGAGTGTTTATTGTTTTATTTTTGCAGATAAAAATTTTTGTCATTATTGGTATAAGTTCTTACAAAACAGACATTTGTTTAAAGCACATTAAACATTCAACAGAAATTGATATGTTAATTGAAAAAAAAACAAAACGATCTTTAAAAATATAAAAATAAAAACGTTTATTATTAAATACAAATAATAAAACACACACATTTTTTTTTTTTTTGTACATGATTTTTTTTGTTTTAAATAACTTACCCTCCTGCAACAAGTATCATCTGCATATTGTTATTTATGTGATGAATCCATGTTTTTTGTGATATTCAGTTTTGACATATTTTTGATGCTTCTACATAACATGAATGACACTGACTTTATAGATATATATAGTAAATATATATAGGTATATATGTATATTAAAAATATATAAATATATATAAATGTTCATCATTCGGTGCGGCAATTACAAAACAATACAACTTGCGATATTGCATATATTTAAAATAAAATATTTTCATAAACATTATTATATATAGCATTTTTTTTTAAAGTTTTTTTTTTTTTAATTTATTCAGTTTATGGACAATGGAGAGTTTTTGTTTTCAATTTTCTTTTTTTTTTGTTTTTCATTCCTGACATTCACAACATTTTCCAATTTTACAATGATTAACAATCATTTGCGGATAGATATGAAAAAAGAATAATTTTTTTATAATTAAAAAGGAAGTTAAGGAAAAATAATAAATGCAAGAAATTTAATTTGATAAATAGGATTTTTTTTTGATAAATAAAGATTATAATAGTATAAAGCTTGTAATGAGTATGAGATTTTAAGAGGCATTTACTTATGCATGCAAAAGGTTAGACAAAAAATACATTTTTACACAAACTTTCCAACTTCTTTTTATTTAATTATTTATTTATTAAGTTTTTTTTAAAGTTATCTTTAGAAGCATTTTAATATTTAAATTAAAAAAAAAAACTAAAGAAATTAAATAAGATTTATTTATTTTCTTCTACTTCGAAGTAAACATTAACGAATGAAAAATTAGTGGAGCGGAGATCCATCGAAAAATTGCATTTGGATGCCACTGCTACTTTTGTTTTGCCAAATAAATGGGTTCAAAACTCCTTTCTTTATAGACGAATTACACGCTGTACAAAACTCTTAGGCCTTCTGCATACCAAACACCTATTCATAAACACATTCACGATTTTCTATGCATCAATTATTCTACTACTGCTTAGCCTCTGCACATGAACTGTCACGTCAAAAATAAAACACTTAAAATTTCAAGTCCTGCTTAACAGCTCAGATTATTCGCCGGATAGTTAGTTATGTGTACCTACTTGAAGGAAAAATGAAAAAGAAGAACCACAATGTTTTAAAAGAATGCATTCTTTTGTGCATTCTTTTGCATTCTTTTCATTTTTTGTATTGCCAGTTTCCTGTGCAAACTGGGGACAAAGTTTAATGAGGCCAAAGCAAGTATAGGGTTTACAAAATTTGATGAAATTTTGATCGAATTTGGAGCATTTATATTATGCAAAGTACAAATTTCTTCAATTTATCTCTTTAAAAATTGTTACCGGAAGTATAACGACAAATGCTACAGGAGAAGCGAAATTGAGGAATTTTTATGAAAAAAAATCGATTTTATTTATAAAGAAGTTCAAAATCTAAAGAAGGTTTCTGCTAGTTTACGAGATTTCAGCAGTCTCAGAAATCTGAACGAAATTCCTCAGTGAGATTCCTCACTTTTGCAGTCAAAAAGCTGAGATTTTATTTTTTGGATTCGTTTACTCAATTATTTTCTGTCGCAGTTGATCAATTTATAAAAAAGAGATGGATAGTGCTTTTGACTTCAAGATGACAAATCTTGAGATCTAACAAACGTGAACTGGCTAAATATCTCGAAAACTGACAGTT
The DNA here is from genome assembly GCA_929447395.1 of Epistrophe grossulariae. Classification (NCBI taxonomy): domain Eukaryota; kingdom Metazoa; phylum Arthropoda; class Insecta; order Diptera; family Syrphidae; genus Epistrophe; species Epistrophe grossulariae. Next base: position 33,857,184 of record OV839568.1, on the reverse strand, counting down.
TTTCGAAAAATTTAATCTTTAAGCAACAAAGCTTCAAAGTCAGACCCTACGTGGCCAAATCGGCTGAACAATTGAGGTTGGGTAAAATTTCCTTTTTTTTTTAATTATGGCCGTTATTATAGCGAAAATATGTGGCGAAAATTGGAGCTGATATTAATGTTATTGCAATCGGTATAGTATAACTGCCTCCAGATCACTTTTAACTTTTGGAAATAAGGCAGTCTGGTCACATTGATCTTCATAGTTAATTTGCACAACTTATATTATTTTTGATGCGATCTTTTATTTGGTAATATAATGGCTTGTAAAGTAATGAACTTGCAACTTATGAAGAAGTAAATAGTTATAAAAATTTCAGATAGATTATGATGAATTTTATTAAATTTTTCAGAATTTTTAAGCCAATCAGGAGGCAGGAGGTAACATCTGATTTTAAGAATTTTTTTAAAATTAGTTAATGTAACCATTTGGCACATTTAAATTGCTATTATAGAAGTCAGAATAATAATTTGTTTTCCTCCATATTAGAGTGACCCACTCTACTGAACATATTCATTTATTTGGGTAACAAAACGGGTAAGGAAACACGGCTGTGCCATTTTAATAACTTAATAAAATTTTTGAATATATTTCCAAAAGATCTCAACAATATAAAATACCTTACCATATATCAGTAATTTTTTTCCAAAATTTTAAACCACATTGGAAAATGCAACTCTTTCTCCAAAGGACTCTATAAAAGCTGCATAAACTGTTACACCCCTATTAATAATAAATGCCTGATTATCTTCTAATTTATGAATTAACTATAACGTGATCAATAAATTTAATTCACGAATTAAAATGTTTTATTAATAAGCAATCATTTGTTAATTAACTTTTCAAATCTTAACGAAAATCTACTACATTCAACAAGAACTCATTGTTGTTGCCAAAGAGTAGATTATATAGTCTGTACACATACAGTTGCTCACAAAGTGTGAACTTTTACACACACTTTTTCATTTCATGACATATTTGTAACATTCTTTTGTTTTCTTTTTTATATTAAATCGTTCCCAAAAATATCTTTGGTATGTTTTATTTAATTATTTAATTACACGTAAGTGAATCTATTTGGGTAATTTAAGTAGCTAAATAATAAATTCGCCGAGACAAAAGGCCAATTTTAGTGGACTAAGTAGCTATTTTAAATCAAATGCATTAACTTCAATTTTATTTTAATGAAATGATTTCTTACTTGATTTACTGATTAAAAAAAATTCATGTTTAATTTGAGTTTATTAATAGCGGTGTTAGCGTTTACTTATAGATAGATTACAAAAATGGAACAGATATTAGTTTTTCCGAAATCGTAGATATTTACTTGATATACCTTTGTTTTTATTCACAAAAAATGCTTCTAATTCAAACTCTATAATTTTAACAATCTTCTAAAATATGTATATGAGCACCAATATATTTTAAATTTTAACTTTAAAAAATGTTTCGATTTAATATTTACGTTTAATTATTACCGTTTTAGTATATTTTTTTTAAGAACATAGAAATTGAAAAGTTTCTAATTATGCATAAGCTTACTCTAGAAAGGATGCATAGGCTAAAACTATCGATTATTTCATATATTTTCATGACAATTAACTAACGATAAAAATATAATATTATGTAATTATGTTTATTCATGCTGAACAGGCAGTACATTGACTTTAATATCAATAGATGCAGTAATACAAAAAAAAAAAAACAAACAAAAAAAAGTACTTTATTATTAAAACAATACAATATTTTTTTTTTAATTATAAATGAATAATGTATAAATGTATCTATATAAATATGAAATATCTTTACCGAGTTAATTTGAAAAATCATATCTGCCTGCATGTGAACACAAAAGCCCAGGCACATGGCGAAGATGACAACAATGACAAATAATGCACACAATAGTATTTTGTTCTAAACGTTTAACGGTACACAACCAATATGACTTCTCTATATGTAGTATTTATGTTTCTGATATTATGTATCTAGATGCTCTACTGATTGATAAAATATATATATTTTGTAGTATGATGAGGAGCTGAAGATGTGCTTCTAGACACCGATTAAATATAATGTATGATATAGGCGTGACTTTGGTGTTATGATGAATATCATATGTTGATGTACAATATCTTATAGACACGCATCACACGAGAGTATCTATAGATATGTATTTTTGTCTAAAGTATCTCGCTAAATGTCTATAAAATGATGATTAATTATTTAGTTGATGAATCGAAACTATATATGGAGCAAAACAACGAAATATTTATTTAGATGACTTATTAGTGCGTTTATATATAATATGATAAAAATTATATGTAGGTATAGAACAAGGAGAAACAGGAGGAAATAAGACTAACATTATTCGTCATTAACATCCTTTTTCTATCATTTGTGTCAAAATAACAATTGTATGCTCTCCATCAATGAATTGGGATGCTCTGTTTTTTTCTATCCGAGATGACAAACACAACGGAACTTGTTATAGACTTCATCAAAATTGCATTTTGTGACATTTGTGACGTTTATCTGCATTATTTTTGTTTTTTTTTTTGTTTTTTTTTTTATTGGAATGTTGTCTGTTTAAAAGATTCAACTTTTTTGTTTAGACTTCTTTTTTTGGTTTCAAAGGGAAAGGATATCCTTGCTTCTTTGTCAAAAGAACAAACACATACATACATCGCACACGATTTGTACCAAGGAATGAATATAGAAAGTGAAGTGCGATGTCGACGAGTGTACAAAACAGACACACGCACACACACACACGCGCGACACACTTTCACCCGCACGCCGATTTTAAACGCGTTCTTTTTGAATTCGCACTGCCTCGACCCATATCAAATACACCGAAAAGCAAAAGCACATGTCAGCTTGGTGAATTTCCATTTTAAATTTCACTTGCTCTCGCTCTCTGGGGTTTTTTTTTTTCATTTTTTTGTTTTTGTTTTGTGTTGAGTTTTGTTTTATTGTTGTTTCACTTATGAAACACCGTCTGTCTCACTCTCTTTGTTGTCTCCCCGAATAAAAGTAGGTATATCCTTTTTAGTTTTCACTTTTCACATTTGGCACTCGACGGTCAGTGGAACGAAACTCACGGGAAAACCACATTTCTTTTTTTTTTTCTTCACTTTTTATTCCTTTCTTCTTCTATCCTCTCTATGATGCACATGCATTTGAAGGTTATTCAAGGGGTGGCGAAGCATAAGCAGAACCAGCAGCACAAGTACAAAGTGTTGGTGGTTTTGTTTATATTGAATGGCACTTTTTTGTTGTTTTTTTATTTATTCTTAATCAGGATAGAAGTAGAAACATTGTAGATAGGTGTGCATATATCTGTCTGGTTTTTTAAATTGAATTTAAATGGCAAAGGAACACATACAAAACACTCTCACACAATGAGGATATTTTTATTTCCTTATTTTATTTTTAATCTTTTTTGAAGTTAATGATTTAGTATTTTTATTTTTTTATTTAAGGAAGATTGTGTGTGTTTTGTTTTTTGTTTTAAAGTAGGGGAAGAAAGTATATATCACATATTTTGTTTATTTGTACTTAAATAATTTATTTACTTATTTTCTTTTAACAAAGCGTTGAAATAAATTTGAAATTAAATTTGGCAAGTTGTTTTATTTTTTTTTTTTAATTATTATATAATTTTGTTTGTATACGAAAATATTTTTTTATATTCTTTTTTATATAAATTTAATTTGTTATTATTATTTTTTTATATTTAAGTTTAAGACGGAAGAATTTTTATTTTTAATTTTATTTTATTGCATAGTTTATTTCGTTGAGTTTTGATTTTGTATTGTTTTAAAATAAAGCGAAGCGTAGTAGAAATAATATATATATTTTTTTTGTTTATATAAAGAATATTTGTATGTATGTATTTATATTATGTGGAGTTTTTATAAATAAAAAAATACTTATTATTTTTCCATAAAGGTTTTGTTATTTTGGTTTATAGTGAAGTTTTGACAGAGAAATTATTGTTTATTTTATTTTTTTTTTGCTAAGGCAGTTTGGTGAATTTGTTATTATTTTTTTTCTTTAACATAATAATATTTGCAGGGTATGTAGCATATTCAAATAAGAATTTTATGTATATACATAAGTTTAATTTATTTTATTTTTTGTTTAAATAAATTTTTTTGATTTATGGACGGGCTGTTACGATTTTTTTTTTAATTAAAAAATAAACTCTTTATAATTTAATTTATTGTTTATTTCACATCACTTAAAATATAAAGTTATATAGATTTATTAGTTTTGAAAATAATAATAAATTTTATGGAAATCTTATTTGATTTTTATTTTTGCCAACCACTGTTTTTGCAGGATATGCATTTTTCATTTTATATGTATTTTATTTTTAATTCCTCCTCCACTTTTGCTTTGAATGAATACAAACAAAAAAAGAAGCAGCAATAATAATCGTGATCTATGTTTTTTTTTCAAGGTTATAGACTTTCTGTAAATAGTATTTTTATTTTTGTTATAAGAATAGTTTTGTTTTATTTCTTGTTTTGTTTAATCAAATTGGAAGCAAATTAACAATAAAGCTATATTTAACACAACAATTGCGAGTATTTAGGTGAGAGATTCACAACAGAATAAGTATAATGGAATTGCGTTTTTTTTTTATTATCACATTTTATTTTTGTTTATTGTTTTTTTTTTTTTGATTATAGAAACAATTTTCAATTATAATTAAGTGATATTATTTTAGTGGATATTTTAATCAGTCACAAGTTCAAGAATACAATTTAAAAAATAATAAAAGAACACACACACCACACATATACATTTTTGACACAGATTTTGTTGTTGCTTTTGATTTGTTTGTTATATTTTTCACTTTATTCGTCCTTGGGTGGAACTTTGTGCCGTTTTTGTATCTTTCTCCTCTTTGAATTAATTTTCTTCGTTTAGCCAAAAGAAAAAAAAAACAGGACCAGTATAAGAATGAAAGATATCTTTAAAAAAAATTCACCACGAAGATATTTAGACGAAAAACCGAAATTGATATAATTATGAAATAGCGAAATTTTAAACTTTACATACAAAAAACAGACACATACAAAAATATTTATACCCAAAGGATTTGAATTTAAAAATAAAAAAAAACTATTTTCGTTCACAGTTTATAGTTGAATTGAATTGTTTTCCTTTTTTTTTGTTTGGTAGATTTTTTGACATGAAAATGCTGTGGCTGTGCTATGGTGTCCTAGGTCTCCTGTTGGTGTATATCTTATGTAATATGGGTGAAAAAAGGATGTTCAAGAACTTCACCACTCTCTTTTTGTTGTTTTTTTTTATTTTTATTTCTCAAGCAAAGCAACAACAGTTTATTCCGAGGAGATTTCGCACTGATATTTTATTGTTTTTTTTTTTTCACATTTTGGCAAATGAATTTTTTTTTATTAAAACTCTAGGACACATTTTCTATTTTTTTTTTCGTTTGATACAAAAAAAAGAGGACTACAACACTCCGCAACAAAATAGAGTACAGATCAGAAGAAAGGACGGACAAAAATCGTTTTTCGTTTTATTCTTCTTTTTTTTTTGTTGTTGTTTAATTTTTGAGTGGTTATGCAGCTGAGAACGATTTATACGATAGACAGAAAAAGGTTGTATATTTTTTTTTTATAATTGTTTCTTGCAGTAATCGTCGTTGTCGTTATATTATTGCCACTGATGTGGGAGAACTCTATAGCTCCATTGGATGACACTCTTGATATCGAATAATATAGACTAAATGGATGTTGCACGATTTTCACACTCAAGCTCAAGGATACACCAAGAATATTATAGTTTCTCCATGATTTTTTTTGTTTTAATTTAAAATAGTTTTAACAGTATGATGAAGATTATATTTATGTAACATAGATTCTAATAATTTTAAAAAATAAAATGAAAACAAAATACTTTATCTTATATTATTTTTTGAGTTGCCTATATTCAGAGATAGTCTAAAGTCAGAAGTGTGTACAAAGAGTAAATCAACAACATGCCGAAATGAATGGCAGTGCGCTTGCTCCATCTAGTGGGGAGAATTTATACAAAACGCAACACACTAGCACACAAGCGAGCGACACCACTAGAGGATAGGTGTGTACTAATACCATCATGGTGAACCAATATCATCTTCATTAACTCCAAACATCATAATCATTATCATCATCATCACCATCAATAGGTATACCTAACGGTATATTCAGAATCAGAATCAGAAGGTTGTTTCTTTGGCGGGTTTAGTATAGACTTGGGGGTGTTTAACGGTACCTATCACATACACACACACAATATGCGTGGATATTTTTGTATAAATGTGTGTGTGTGTGTGAATTTAAAATGCTTCTCTCAGCTGGAAACAATGAGTATAGTAGGTAAGTTATTGAGTATCTTTTTCAGATTTGTATGTTGATTTTGTTGTTTACCGATTGAACCGATTGAATTTAAATTTTTTGCACAAAATATAGTAGATTTACGGATTTGATATAGGTACACGGATATGCTCCACTGACATATTTTCGACTGAAAATACCGACCGAGACAATGCCAATGGAGAGAATGGAATTAAATTCACCGAATATATTTGGGATTTTTTTTTTGGGTATGGGTTTTGTTTGATTTAAGTTGAGCGATGGAACTTAATCACCACCCATTTGCCATCGTCCCGGTTACATTTACTTTTTTTTTTTTACAAATGATGCACACTGGAATTGCAATGTACATGTGATATGTACATACAATCTATATTTAATGTATGAATTTTTCTTCTTGCACAACAGATTTAAACAAATTTAAAAATTACACATATACACACACACACACTACTGTAAAAAAAGAGTCATTTCCTTTGGAAGGTGTTATACAATTTGCAGATTTTTTTTTTGTTGCACATGTAACACGTGTGCATGAGTTGTCACTTAAGGTAAAAAAAAAAGTAAAACAAAAAGTAACTATGCGAAACGAATAAGAGTCAGCAAAGATGGCGTCATGGTTGTATCCTTTGATTTAAAACTATATTTTTTTTTTTTCGAATAATTGATGTGTATATAGGTACTTTTTAGAGATCCTCACACGACGGCATGTATACTTAACTTGAAGTCACTTTAAACTATCAGAGCTGAACCGCACTGCCTCTTGTGCATTAGGTTAGCGAAAAAATTCCTCAAAAGCACCTTGTGCACGTCTACGTGTCGTCCAAATAGAAAGCCAGTAAAAAAATAAACAACAACAACATAATATCGAACGAGGAGGACACAAAAAAAATTGTCATAAAAAAAAAAACAAACAAACAAAAAAAAATCCGCAAAAATTTAGCTGCAATGGCAACACTTCTTTGCCATTTTGCACACAGCAGATGGATGTGGACTAGCTATATCCCATCATCAGCCAAACAACCCCAACGGAACCTCCACCCTCTATTCTATAAAACAGAGAGACTTCCCTCTGCTATAAATGTATGTATGTATATATAAATGGAATGTTTTGGAACTTCTTTTTATGCACTGCAGCATATAACTAAAGGATAATTTTATTTAGGATATCCTTATATTCATTGAAATGTTTGTTTTCCGCCACCTTCCACCACCTTTCGGTCCCTAACTACTATATATATAGCCAAGCCACCCATCGGGAGCCATAGACACCTTCTTCAGCCCCATCATAGCTGCCACACCACCATAACACCTCCACCATCACCACCTCTACCAACCTTATAAGTGGAATGGTGTATCTATATCTCCTAGACTCTTTGCCAATTTGTGGTTGTACGGCGGCGATTGGGTGCCAAAGTCCACAACAGCCACAATAATAAAAATAAAATAATTATTTGGGTTGAGTTTTTTTTTTCATTGTAATGTAAATAATATACTTAATTGCATCCAGGAAATTTACAAATGAAGATGTCCAGATGTACCTGCATATCTAACCTAGGTGAAGATATCTACTTATGTATATAAAAATCAGGTTATTTTTTTTTTTTTTTTAATGAAGGTGCTTAGTGAAATAAGTCATGTTTTCCTATCTTATGAAATCTTTGTTGCGGTCACGATTGAGCAGGGGACATTAAACAAAATCACTCGTTCGAATTAAATCAAGGTGACCAGTCGTCTTTTTTTTTTTGTTGTTGTTGTGAAAGGCTTAAGGTCAACTCCACAATAATATTTTACAATTACAAAGCGTATTCATAGTAATTTTTGAACTGCTAAGTAAACATTATTTAATTGATTTTATGAGATTTTCATTTTTATTGTTTATAATATTGGTGTTTTGTTTGTAGATCATCTGATTTTAATGGAATTCATATTTTGATTTTGTTGGATTCATATTTGTATTGACATTGTAAGCTATGGATTGTAAAAATTCCATTTTGTTTGGGAGATAGAAAATATTGGCGCAAACAAACTGATTTTAAGGTATTAAAATGATACTACCTAACAATTTACTAACTTTAAAGCTCTTTACTAATTAGTATCATACTATACATATTTTCTTTATAAAATTCAGCTGAACACGTCTAAAAAGTGACAGTTCATGCAAAAATAAGCAAACATACAATTTTCACATTTTTAATTGTAAAAGTGACATTTGAAGTTAGTACGATAATTAAAGTAAGCATTTGGTGATTTTAACTTTAACAAAATGCTAAAAAATAGTACGATGCTAACTCATTTAAAATTTGGAAAACCCATACCAGAAATGCTTTAAAATCGTACTTAAACTTTTTAAATTTTGTGTCATTAGCTGCATTGTATTATTCACATGAGCTGATCAGGAGCAAAATTTTTGCACGTATATTCAAAAACAACATGTAATCCTGCTTTTATTCTGGATCTATTTCATGATCCAATATCTAGTACTTTTTTATTATTATTATAGTAAGGTAGTGTAAACTGTAGTGCAAAGAAAAAAGCCAACAAAAACATATAAAATATACAAACACGAGACAAAAAGAGACAGATATATACCTACCCCGGCAGTCACTGTGATCCTGTTCGTTTTATTATGGGGATCTGATCCAGATGAGATCATGTGGGTAATAAAATGCAGCTATTGATTCTAAGGAATGACAAACACTTCTAATTTTGCTCCTCACAAAAAATGGGATCACCAATAGATGGCGTTACGCTCACAGACTGATACATTTATTTATACAGATTCTTGGAGCGTGTAAAAGAGCGAAGAGTTTTTTGAAGGCCGTGCAAAGCCAGCGGACAAGCTTGATTAAAATAAATAAAATGCATGGACGTAAAAATAATCACAACAAAATCATAAATGTTAAAAAAAATAGCCAAGTTCTTCTGTATAAAAATCTGTATATGTAACAACTCAGCCGTGAAAAGTAGTGAGATCTAAAATTATGCCAAGTTCTAACTTAATGAAAGTTTAATATCAAATATTTTAAGAAGAGTAATATTGAAACAACACCAAGTTTTGAGAGAAATTTATTATTTAATGATTACTGACTAAAATTTGGGGGTTCACATTGTCAAGTTTTCAAAACGTTTTGAATTGTGCGTAATAAAAAGAAAACGCCAAGTGAACCCCCAAATTTTAAAATATACATGAGTATAGCGTTCTTAAGGAATTTTCCATTAAATTACAACCAATTTAATTCATGATATCGTCATTCAAAGTGAGTATTTTTTATTTCACGGGAGGTGAGTATACTGGTATATGACTTAAAAAAGGTGTTGGTATATCTCTAGACTTATTTAATTTTCATTTATAGCCACAAAATTGACATTTTGATTAAAGTATTTTACATCTGAAATTAAGACAGATAAAATAAAAAAATTCTTTGTATTGAAGAATATGGACATAGATTTAAATGTTTGGCTAAAATAAATCCGGATTTAATAATGGGATTTCAAATTTCAGAAAATATATCAGATCCCCATAATAAATTCAGTTAAATACAATTAATATTCATAGTGAATATAATATGGCCGTAAGTCTAAATATCAAAATTTAAAAAAAAAATATGTTTTGAATTTATAAAAAATCAATATTACAAAAACCGGTTGATGATTTTCTTTTTTAAACTGAATTCTTTACTGCGGATTGATTAATATTTAGAATTTATATAGGTTCTTAAAAATGCTTAAAAAAATTAAATTAAAATTTAAGGTTTTTAAAAACTGCTCCAAAAATTTTTAAACTGCTTTCTTATAAATGAAGATTAATAAATACAGTGAATAATATGGTGGATTAAATAAATAATTCAGATTCAATAGTTACATTTAATAGTTACATTTCACTTAAATACAATTTAAATCCAAAATGAATAATATGACCGTAAATAAAAATATTAAAATTTAAAAAAAATCTGTATCTATTTATAGAAATCGATATTTCAAAAACCGGTTAATGATTTTTTTTCTTTCAAAATGAATTCTTTACTGCAGATTAATTAATACTTAAAATTTATGTAGGTTCCTTAGAATGCTTGCAAAATTTTTGTTAAAAATTTAAAATTTGTAAAAAACAATTTTTAATTTTTTTTAATAAATACATTTTTTGTTAAAGAAATCAGTGGTCTATTTCAACATTTTACAATTTCCAACTACAAATTTGTAATAATTCTGTATTAAATCAAAGTAATTGCGTTTTTATTTTTTTATTGTTATTAAAACTTTATTGAAAATACAAATAAATTATATTAACAATAATTAAATAAATATCTACCAGGACCTTTCGCTATAATTGCGTTTTTATTTTTTTATTCTGACGCTCAAAAACGCTTCAGACAAGTTTAAATGAATACAAAATTGTAGTAAACTTTACAGATCAACTTTCACCTGTAAATTTTCTTATAAAATTCAACAAATTTGTAAAATAACTAATTTATAATGTATGCAATTACTTACATTTGAATGCAAGATCAGTAATAGTTTATAATTGTAAATTGTAAAATGGTAAAATAGACCACAGGAGGAAAATATTTTCTGAAGTTGTTTAATAAATTAAAAGTTTTAATTATGTCAATTTAAAAAAAAAATTGTTTAAATTGTAAAATACGGTGCTGCATTGTTAATTCTTATACAATCACATGTCTGTGGTTAATGTCATGCTAAATAAAGACTCCCATAACGAATAAGGCTATATTTTTATTTCATTTTAAATAAAAAATATGGTCACCATATTTTGGTGTACCTATAATTTATTTTTTTTTTTTTTTTTTAAGATATTAGAGTGCAATTTATTTTCTATGGTCATTGATTTTGGGTTATAATAATTTATCCTAAATGTACCTTTTTTGTCATAAATTCTGTCTGTCCTCGGTGCTTTAGTTGGGTTAGATACTTTTACCATAAACAATGACTAAGTGTATGTAGGTATAGGTATGGAAATTGTTTTTATTTTTAAAATAAAAGAAGAAAAGATTTTCAAGGTTGGAACCCCCAATTATTTCAAATTCGAATTGAAGGATGGGGTAAGTTAATTACATTTTTTAAAAGCCTTTCTTTTTTAAGTCTTATAGCTATGGGAGTCAAAAAAGAATACAAAAAAATGCAGGAAAATATCATAATTAAAGATTTCACACATAAATCAAAAGATAAAAGAATGAAAATTGAACTCTGATAAAATAAAAATAAGGGAAAAGTATAAGGTGGAGGATTTAACAAGTCTACCAACACACGATGCAGTACTTACAACGTTGCACGTTATCTAAGAAGGTAGAGAGAAAAAACCAGATCACTGAACCTACAAAGACATTCTGGGGCGATAGCAACTAACCTAGATGACTTTAATGACCTTGTTGTATTAAAAATGTTCAGAAAATTGTATATTCAATAAATAACAATTCAATTTTTGTTTGGTGTGTACAAATAACAAAGTATTTTAAAATCACCTTTTTTTGTTATTGTTCCTTTGTAAAAATTTGCTGAGTTGGCTATTCACTTAAAAAAAAAAAAAAAGCCTAATATTGCAATCAATTTTTTCTGTCTCTGTTAATAATTTACGAAATCACATTGAAACTTATGGCAATATGAAGTGAAAAACTTACTTTGAAATGATTGAATACTTCAAACGTACTCAATTCAGTTTACTGTTGTTTCAGTCCGGAACTTATACCCTTATTCCATAATGCACCATATGAGTGGTACTCATGCTAAGAAACTGAATAGATTTAAATTAAATATGTGCATTACAACGAACTTCTCTAGAAGAAAACCAAATTGACTTCAATGATTTCCTTTCGTAGATGGACAAATTGGTCAGCACTTCTATCTAACTTTAACATAGTTTTCTTCTTTCTCCTAATACAATATTCATCAAAATCAATTCCAAATCAATGTGCATTGATGGTATCTCAGTTATAAAAGTTTCTCCTTCCCAGTGTCAAAATCTCCTAAATGCGAGCACCTTATTCAAAAAAACAAAAAACTTAACATGACATCATATGCATAACTACAATATTCATGAACCTCTATTTTAAATCTTATACCTATAAACTTCTAAAATTTTGTCAGGAAATTTCTATCGTATTAAGAAATGTTTTGACAAAATAACACGCCACATATTTTACTTAAATCAGATTGTAAAGCGGAAATAACAACTGCTTTTTCCATTGAGTTAAGTGCATATACAAAGCAAAAGTTCACACCCTGTTTTACCCCATGGAATAGATAAGAATTAGCATTTTTGTTTCATGTTTACTTTTTTTTTTATTTTTTTGAATATTATATCATCTAAACACTTATGTAGGTATAAATTGTTTTTTTTTTTTCAAAAATATTTATCCACTTAAGCCATAAATCTGAATCTATTTCTGCTTTACAAAATGAACAAAAGGATTCAAATTACAAAGAAAAAAAAAAACATTTTTGAAAGGGATTGCAAATATAAGTTTTATTGATTTTGGATCTCTGCCATGTTGTGACCAAAGGCAAATCGAATCGAATGAAAAGTCATATTGTAAGATTTGAAAGATAAAAATTGTGGTAATCTGTTAATTGTTCTCACTTGCATTGCTTGATTGTTACTTTTGTTCCTGTGGGAATTGAGGAATTGGCAAAAACAACCAAGAATATTACAGTCCCATAGCAACTGGATTATAAATTTAGATATTTTATTTAGAATTGAAAGAAATACTTGAAAAGGAGCTTGGAGAAATGCACTTGCAGAATATATTTAATATATTTATAAATTTTCTATTTATAATGAAGTATAATATGTATAGTAGGTAGGTTTTTTTACTATTTGTTTATATTTCGAAAACAAACCAAATGCATTTTGAGAAATCTGATAAAGCGGTTATATATTTTATACAAACATAGATCAAATATTAAAAATATAGAAACAAAAATGGGGAACCCAGGGCTAAAAGTACCCTTTTTACGCATCTCAAAAACGAAATGTATTTTAAAGACTTTTTTCTATTGAGGTTTTTTTTTTTACAAATACATAAATATCAAATTATACATTTACAAAATGAGGAGAGGGGGAGGAATTATACTTTTTGAATTTGAATTTGTGTCATATTTCATAACGAAATACATTTAAAGTAAACAGCTAATGAGGTTTATTTTGTACAAAAATTCAAAATCAAACAAATTCAACACAAATTTAAACCAAGATTTAAAAGATGGATAAGAATAGTCACACACCAATATTTCAACCTTTGGCTTAACATACGTTACTGTACGTTTTCATCCTGCTGCTATTCACTTCGTAGTTTTTCCTCGTAATAAGTTATAGTCCAATCAAGTTCGGGTAGTGTTTAATTTTTGATATGTTGTTAAATATGGTTGGTAGATGAAAATAACAAATTTTTCCGATCACGCCTCCTCCACCTACGATCTAAACAGTATTTTTGTACAACCAATACCAACACACTATTAAGCTTCAAAAAAACGGAACAAAATTCGATATTATGTAAAATAACTCTTTAAAACATTTGAATTTAAAGCAAAAGTCTTCTAAATCAATCTTGTAAAGAAAAAATTATTTAATTCGAATTTTTGTTTTAGCTCGTCTAAAACGAGTTTTCTCAAATACGGCTAACGATTTGAAACTTCAAACGTAAAATAGCCAAAATAATTGGAAGAAAAATACGATTCGGGTTTTTTCTTGCAAAAATACATTTTTTAAGAAAACCACGTTTTTACGGAGATAGGTTTTCACATTTTTTTTTTACTGAGAAAATTGCCTTATTTTTGAGTTATTCAGCTATAGATTTTCAACTACTTGAAGGATTTTTTTTTATTTTGCAATCGTATGCTTTCTTTATAATATGTATAGTCCAGTCAATGAAGGGAAAAAAGTAAATAATAAAAATCATTTATTCAAAAACTAAGCACTTAAATAACTTCATTTAAAAACATACATAAAGAATGAATATCTGGCTTTAAGATAAGTTGTAACATAATATTGTAAGTGTTGCCGTTATGTTTTTATATTCATTTTATATTTTAGAAAAAAAAAATTAATTTACCCCTCCCACCCAAAGGGGTGGGCAAATAGAGTGCACCGATATCTTAAAATAATGTCCATAAAATGTACCAACAACAAAAAAAATGGATCTTTTATCACAAAATGCACAATTTTGGAATTAAGTCGCCCAACTACATATAGAAAAGTAAAACCCTTAACTCTTCTGATTGGTTTATTTAAAAAACCGTTATTTGTACGAAAAAGTATGTTCTACGTTTTTGTAGGAAATATTCCAAGCTACAAATTAATTTTTGACACTTTTTTTGTATAACTTACCATTTGGGAGTTATTCTTGAAAAACCATTTTGGGGCCTTCAACCCCCCGTAAAATTGCTAGCGGCAGTCATATCGAAGAAGACTTTTGACAATTTTTTAAGAACACAATGAAGAAGCTATACACTAAAATCCAGCTTTTCGGCGATTTTTTCCGAGTCAAATGCTTCATTGACTGGACTAGTAGTTTAATATTTTCTTAAACAAAAAATATCAAACGAAATTTGTTCAGTACTTTTTGAAGTTTTTGTTAAAATGTAGCTCCCTTAAAGAACCAAGTTCATAAAATACAGTCATGTATATTTTTGTGTTAAAAAAAAAAAAAAAATTCAAATAAATGTCACACTTTTCTATTCTTTTATTTTTCTGTATTTAAAATGATGAATTGTACTGTTCACTCTGTCCGGCTAAAAAAAATAATGTTTATTGTTAATTGTTTATTGTTGAATTGATCATTGAAATAGCATACTTTTTTGAAAATCCCACAAAATCAGATGTTAGCATCTCTAAGATCTTAAAAATAAAATCTTTAGAAAATCATAAACAAAAATCTATGAATGACCTTTGACCAATTAATCAAGTTGACTGAACTCCTATGACAAACTACTTTTATTGAACACCACAGAAATGATGTGATAAGATTCTCGATCCCAAAAACTATTCCATTCTAAGGTGGTCTTTTTACCAGGCAATAAATATTGTTTCTTACTATCAAAATTGCGCAGTTAAATTATGATCATGAATGGACTGATTAGCGCCTTAATTGATTAGCTCCATATATTGTAAAAATTTGAATATTTTATTGAAACTACTATACAATATTATTCTTTGATCAATTAACAAAAACAAAATAATACTAATAAGGTTACAATCTTAATAAATTATATTATATATCAATCGCCCGAAATATTTAAAGAATACAAACTATGTTGGGGAGTAAAATAATATCTAATGGCTTAAATAATATTTTCCCCTTTTTTTAATTGTTTGTGAAGTTTTTATTACGATATTATAATTAATATGAAACAGGTACCGCTTTTCGATAATATAGCGGTGTAACGTAACCATATAGAAAAATATTTTAATAATATAATAATCACGATTCGAAGACCAAATTTGTCATCGTGGTATTTTTGTTTGTCCAACAATGTTGTCTATATACACACACACTCTGCATCAATAGAGTTGTTACAATTTGTTACTTGCGATATACTATAGTTTAGCTACTATAAAATACTATAGGACAAGTTTTGGACTCGTACAAACAAAATCTAACTTGAGATTTCAATCAAAAATGATATTAAGATGATAGACAACATGAAAAAAAGAAAGTGTTTTTCTCTGTACCTATGTCTGTTTATACCTCGGCCCATATCTTAAACCACTTAAGCAATTTGTTCCAGACTTAGAACTTAAAGTTCTTAAGTGTTTCCCTATAGGGGAAATTCTATTTTTTTTATGATCCAAAAATAATGGCACCGGTTATGAAAGTGGTTATTTTTTTCGGAAACGGCTCGAACGATTTTAATAAATAATAATTTAAAAGTACAATTGTAAGTACGATCTATATTTTGGTGAAATTTTTATTTTCTAAGAATTGTTATGAATAATAACTATCTACTATATAGAACCGTTTTGTTTTTCTTTTCGACTTTCTCGATAAAGGCGGTCTTTTTGAGTCGAAAAAATGATACTTATAAACATTTTCAAAAAGATATTTTTTAGATTTAAATCTTTATGTCTGTCCTATCGGCTGCAACCTAAACGGGACAATGGATTTTCTTTAAACTTGGTACATAGCGTTTTTTGGGCACTCCCCCGACATTTTCTTTAAATTTTTTGCAGGATTAAAATAACAATAAATGCCATACAAATTTTCCAGCTAAAATGAAATTTAATTTTTCTGAAAACGTGCCCACAGCATTTAAAAAAAATTCAGTAATTTAAAAATCGCAGTTTTTTTTCGAAAAATGGTTATAAAAATTGTACCTCCCATTATTTTATATTTTCTCAAAAACGGTTTAACTGATATTGATAAATTTTTTTGTGAAAAATGTCTTAAAAAGTTTTAAAAGCATTGTGTACCACAATTTTCAATTTTTTTTTTTTGATTTTAAAAAAGTTTAAATTTTTTTTTTGAGAACTTTATAATTCGAGAATGACTTGATCAATTTTTATTAAACTTAGCACCCAGCAGTTTTTTATATTATCTTGCAGATTTTAAATACAAATTACTCTTATAACCAAAAATAACAGTACCTCCCATATACGGTGTTAGGCATTAACGCCCAAATCGATTTGGAAATATCTCCCAAGAAAATTCTGAACAATTGTTGTTGTTTTTTTTTCTCGATTTGAGTGTTATTTAAAATTTTTAAATTTATTTGTAAAGGAAAGAACAAAAATTTTAAAAGACAAATGGGAAATAAAAACCAAAATTGGAAATATTGCCTAAAAAAATCCAAAAAAAGGAAATAACGCCCAAATCCTAGGAAATAACGCCCAAATAATAATAAAACTCAGTACTAACATTTACAATATGGATTTTTAAAATTAAAACGGCACGACGTATAAACAGTGAGCTATATATGGGGGGCATGCTGTCCCCTGCAACTCCCCTACTTGGTGTATGCAAAGTTTCTTTAAATGCATGCCCCCAATACATGTCACTGTTTATGCGATTATCTTATCATTGAAATTTCACTTTGGAAATATCGCGTAAAATTTAGGAAAAAACGCCCAAAAGAAAAAAAAATGTTTGGAAAAATTGAGGGAATAACGCCCAATTTTACAAAAATAATTTACATTGAAAATATTTGGGCGATTTTTTCAACTTAAGATTTGGAAAAAAATATAAATTTTAGCAATATTTCGAATTTTTTTTTTTTTGTGATAAAAAAGAATTTGGGCGATATTTCCAAATCGATTTGGACTTTATTGCCTAACGCCCTCATATACAAGTGTCTAAAAACCGGTAAGGAAAATTTCAACCTGTTGAATCGATTTAAATGAAATTTTTTACAAAAGAGCTTCCTATAAGTTTTAACAATATTGCATATAAAAATTATCTTCTGGTTGTGTTCTCACATAATGCTACCTTATTCTTAAATACGTTTTTAGCACGTGACATAAAATATAAAGGTTCCCAAACTTAATGTATTTCTTTTAAAATCAGGCTAATATGATAGTAATTATTCAGACTTTAAAACCACAGTGTGATCGCACATAACAGCAAGATCATGCGACCCAATCGTCCATTTTATTTTAAATTCAAATGTTTTGAAAATATTTCTATAAACATCATATAGTTGACTCGGAGTGTATATGATATTCTGCCGCAGGTTATTTTATAATTTTATTTTTTAATTATTGAGATAAAATTTATTGCTCACATACAAATGTATTTACATGATATGTAAATATGCATATATATAAATTTGGGAGCGCAACAGTCGGTGGAAAACCGGAGCTGAGTGACTTACATTACAAGACTCAACCATTCCTGTTTGTGTATATGTCAGTAGGAATGGAGGGGACATATGTAATTGTGGCCAAATCTAAACGGTTAAGGTGAAGTGCACTATTTCACGACAATTGACATTCTCTTTAAGGATTTGTCAATTTCTCGTCATACAATTGTTTTTTGCACTCATAAACTACCTCTTATATTCATATGTAAATACAGTACGTACAAAATGTGTTTCCAAGCTTAACACTTGGCACATATTAGTTATTTACTTACAATATAAGAATTATATCGCAAAGACGTCATTTTCGTTCTATATTTTCGATAGCTCATTACAAACATTTGAAACATTCACTATGGCAACCATGTTTTAATATGAAATATATTCTTTTTTTTTTAAGTAAATAAATTATTTTATTAGGTAAAGGTAGTATGCAACTTTATGATTATAAGTTTTTAATAAACTTCTATTACTCTGGTTAAACGGGTTCTGTACATTTTACGGCACCCGCCATGCATAAATGATTTATAGGTGCATTTTTTTAATTATTATAATTAATTCAATTTAAATGTTTAAACACTAAATTAACTCTTATTTATTATTGTAGAACATTTTATCTGCAAATATATATAATCAATAATTTTATAACTTACATGTACATGGCAAATTAAAATCAAAACACAATTAAATTTGCATTCCGTAAAGTTTTGTTTTCAATTAATAAGATTAATAGATTATTTATTCAAAAAAAAAAAATAACAAAAAAATTAATCACAATCCACAGTCGTTGATGAACTACAAAGTAAGGTTCATATATAAAAGTAATTATTATTTTATATTAATATAATTATCTCTACTTGCTTTATTCTGTCTAGATACCACTATGCTTAATTTTATACTAATTTATTTGTGGGCAGAGGTAGAAAATGACAATATGGACTCATTTGAATATTTTATAAAATTTTGAACTCTCGCATATAATAAAACAAAAACAAAAAAAAATAATCTCTGCATATGAAATAAAACTCGTTCCGATATTAAAGGTGAAATATATCCGAAACGGAACAACTTCAATCTGTTCTGTTAAGACTTGACTGTAAGACATGCGAAAGTCGTTGTTAATGAATGCTATAATTGAAACCAACAGGGTGTTTTTTTTTTTATTTTTGAGAAGTTTTACTTGAAAAATGCTACATGGTTTCAGGGCTTTGCCAACAATTGATTTTATAATATGTATAATTGTTTATCAAGTCGTATATTACTTATAGAGCAAGAGTCAAAGCAAATTCTGAAACCGGGGGTGTATAACAAAAATATAATAGTACGTAGGTTCCTAGGTATATGTTGGTATGAGTCGTGATAGAAAATACAGAGTCTGGGTTTTAAAACTACTTTTACTTAATTTTTTTTTTTTTTGTAAATGTGAAATGAAGGTGTGTCATTTTTCCTGAGTTCAAAGATTTAATTCTTAATGATCTGATAAAAGATTCAATAGAAACGTATAAGGTTTTTGGAGACTTATTTTCATTGATTGTTTGTCTCCAAAAAAATCCGTATGGTTCGCTTAAAATATTAGGTATCCTAAATTCTGTTAATTCAAGATTAATGTCTTGAACACTTAGAAAAAATTATTTTCCACATTTTAATAAAAGTGATAATACCCTGACACAAAAATTGGAAAAATCACAATTTTTAAACTTATCTAACAATAGCTGAGAACAAATTGGTTTTTGTGCCATTTTTAACATAAGGACTCTAAGGACTAAAGTCTAGGGTGTCAAATTTTTGGAGGCGACAAATTTTCCACTTTAAATAATATTTACCAATGTTGTAAAAGTTTCTCTAAGAATTAAGATAAATCAATAAATCTAGTTTAGTAGTTAAATCACAGTTATCTTATTATAAACGCATAAGCGCTCCAAAACAAACATGAAATCAAATTTAGCTAAAGAGACAGAAAAGAAGTACAAAATGTGCATCTACTTAAATTTACCAAACCTCGAAGCTTGGAAACCAAAACGTTCCATCGTTAAATGGCTTTCAAAATCTTGCTAATAATTCAGAGACAAAGATGGGAAAAATGAAATTCTATTCCAGAGGAATATTCGATTGATGAGACGATTAAGAAATTGAAATAGTTTGTGATTTGTCTAACATAAAATATACACGACTTGGCACACGAACATTTTTCCTCTCCAAAAGCCATAACTTATTAAAGGGAGCTAAAGAAGCTCTTGTAGAATACTTCTAGGCTCTTATCAGACTGTTAAAAGTGATTAATGGCCTAGTTATGGGAGTATTTATAATTATAAAAATAGTTTTCTTATTTTTATGGAATGATAGAAAAATTGTTAATTTCTAACAAAGCATTTTTAATTCTAGCTATTAGATTGCTTTTCTTCTTAAATATGTTGCCTGGCAAACTAACATTTTGCGAGGGTTCATTTCGCAGTTTCACATTTCTATTTTTTTTTTTTTTTTAGCACTTTGTTATTTCACATTCTAAATTTTGCAAATTACGTTTCGTTTTTTTATTGATATGACAAATTATCCTTTTCCATTTTTCATTTTGCAATTTTCATTTAGTTTTTTTTCTCATTGTATTTTTTTGGCAATTTTGTATTTTGAACGAAAATACCTATGTATTAATAAAAATAATTATGTCAATTATAGAATCTTCAATTCAGGATCCGCAGTGATTCGCAGTGTACTGCTCTGTTTTCTTCTTACCTTTTTGTCATGAAATAAAAAGAGAACACTACGGACTCAGTACTCCCGATTACATAACCGTCATGAATTCTTCTCAAAAAACATAATTCTTAATTATAAAAACAACTAAACGGCGTAATGATCAGCGAAAGAATAAAAATAAAAAAACTTGGCCAGATATAAAACAATGTACGAAAAAAAAAAAAAACTAAGCAACAAAACGCCAAATGTTTTTTGCAAAATAAATGATAATATTTTAGAAAAAAGCGAAATATAAAAACTCCGAATGTTAATTGCGTAATGATTAAAAAACATACTTAATGAATAAAAAAGAAAACGAAAATTGCCAATTAAGGATTGCGAATAAAACGAAACATTAAACGATCTTAGATCGAAACAAAGAATTGCCAAATGAATCTTGCCAAACAATGGTGACACATTTATCTTAATTGTGGTTAAGATGTCATATACATATGTAAATTAAAATTATATTGCAATTAAAAATGTTTCTAAAAGTTTTCATATTTTACTTAAAAAAATAATAAAACCTTTTCAAAATAATGCATATTAAAAGGGATAGATTAAGTAACAAGTTGGATCTAAAAAAGTACTTATGCTGGGGTTGAATCGTGTAAGGTGATTTGCGATAAGTGAGAGTCACAATCAAGCAATTCAGTCTGTGTAAGATGATATCACATTTGATAGCTAAAGAGCTATCACATCAAAAATATGATTGTCATTTTTCAACAAATTTGATGTTTCTTCCTGAGTACGACTAGAGTTACCAGCAGCCTACAAAAATTGTATGAATTTTTCAGAGTTCTTTTTTTTACCGTTCATACAGACAAAAATGAACATTCTTATGACCAAAAAAGTTTACTACATTCCGGAATATGAAGAAAACATAAGAATTATATCGCAAAGACGTCATTTTCGTTCTATATTTTCGATAGCTCATTACAAACATTTGAAACATTCACTATGGCAACCATGTTTTTGACAAATCCCATTCGAAAGTATTCAATTGTATTGAATTGAGTTGAATCACCTTACCCAGACGGAAAACTAAATGACAATCACATTTGACCACGGTTGATGTGACAATCATTTATCACCTTAGCCGATTCCACCCCTGGATTTTTATAACCGACAAAATGTCATTATCTTTGCCATATTTTTTGGCATTTATTTTCATTATCATTTTATTATGACAAGCAAATGGATGTAAAAAATATGGTGATTTTTTAAGCGTATTTTTTGATAGGTATTTATGATTTATGGATTAAATTTTTTTGAAATCTGCCAAAATTTCTTTCATTAAAAACTGGCAAAAAAAATAAATTTTTTTAAATTCCACTTTAGTTTCAACGAATTAATGTTAACTTTAATGTTAATGTTAATGCTACTCCAATTTTGCAAATATATAATGACAAGACACCAATTTGAAACAAATTGACCCTTACATCCGTTTAAACCATATCTTACGAAAGGACTTTATCAGACTTTTCCATCATCTTAGAGTTAATTGTAATTAAAACCTCGAAATTTTTTTTAAATGAATATTTTGAAAAAAAAAGTGAAATTATACAATAACGACATTTTAATTAGGTAACATATTTTGTGGAAACCGCTTTGTTCTCTCTGTCACCGTAATTTATCAGATTTAATGAAAATCTTGAGTTCGATTTATTTTACGAATCCAAAAATTGAAGTTCGTTTGGTTTCCCTAAATTAATACCAAGGACAAATATGTAATTTAAATACAGGAAAAACAGTCACTGTATACAATATTTTTTTCCTGAAGGTAATTTTTTTCTCGTTTAAATAAAACAAATTTTTCTGCTCTATGATTTTAAATGTCATCAACCCAAATCTTAATCTGAATAAAAAAAAATATGAAATACAAGGAAGTACAATCAAATTATTCAAAATATAAGTTCAAGTATATTCCCTAATAGAATGAGATCGCGTGACTAAATAAATTTTGGCTTAACAAAAAAAACAAACGTTTATCGATTAACGCATATTTCTACCATATTATCCTTGTTTTATTATAATTTTGGAATCTATATATTTATATGTTTCAATGTTGGCATAATCAAGTTTGCCGAAAAGAATTTCATTTCCATATATATGTACTTGAAAAAAAAATAACAAAAAACAAAAGAAACAAATTAAAACACAAAAAAAAACTTTGGCATAGAACTTCAAATAGGTACTCTTTACCACCAATAATAATTTCCTCCACGTGCTATAGCATTGTTCAATGTTGAATGTACATACACTAAGGTCATGCATTGCGCCGAAACTTAACCCATTTGACTTGAAAAGCAATTGAAACCTTGATTTACAATAATTCACAATTTCGACCTTCTTGGTTTTACCATCATCATATACCTATACCTCCCTATATACCGATGCAAATAAGGAATAAGAATTTTCATACATTTGGGCTTTTTTGTCAAGGAGTTTTTCTAAAGGAATGCATATTGTACAGTGCTGTGCAAAACAAATTTTATCAATTTTTTTTTTGTTTTAATTGGGAAAGGGAAAATTTAGCATTCTTAAGAAAATCGAATTTGTGAAAATGTCAACTCAAACAATTGAGTGCGTCTAACTTTCTTATATCTGTCTGCCTACACCACGATCCTCGATCTACATCTGAAGCGAATTTTTCCACACTTGGGTGATTCTCTAGAGGAGAAAAAATTTTTTAAATCTAGGAAAACGGTAAACCCTTACATTTTCTTCAGGTACAGCTAGATCAAATGACCTGGGTAGCGCAACGCATATGGATCGTAGGGAGCTTGGTTCGAGTTCGAGCTTAACTGCAAAACCTTTAGTAAAAGCTAGTGTTCTTTATTTATTAAAATACTAGTCCCACCTGGATTAGCAAGTGTACACAGATTTTAGTTCCTTGCAAAATAAAAAAAATAAAAATAAAGGGTAATATTTTTAGAGTCAGAGAACATTGAATTGGCAACACTTTTTACTGTGACAGCTGATTTGACAGTTCTTGATTCTTTTGAAGTCAGTTTGGTTTAGCATTTCATTATAAATAGACTCACACCAAAACAACATTTGCAATTTAGTTTACTGCAAGAAACTCAATGAAAATAGCATCTATTTTATGGTGCTGAATGCTTATAATTGCCCATCAGAGCAATTAATTAAGGAAACTATGGATCGTTTTTGCAAACGTTTATATTGAACGATAATACGAATTCTCGAATTCTATAATTTTTCTGCAGATAAAAATAAATCTTAACTCGTTTCAGGGGATCATTGGCCATAAAATTTTAATTAAAATTTCATTTCGGGGTAACGTGCATAACCTACTTTCTAAGAAGCAAACAAAAATATTTCGAAAAAAGTTGAGGCGCCTAAATTTTCCAAGAGGAACAAACTTAACAAGTCATAAGTTATTTTATTAAAAAAAAAGTCATTAACACAATCGTATGTCCTCAAGAAAGAACTTGTAGTTGAAAAATAATTTAAGGTTAAATTTTTCTTAAAACTATTTTTAATTATTTGCAAAATCCTCAAAGCCATTAGTAGGTACATATTTATAATTAAATGCCATATCCAAGGTTTACGAATATTTGTTTCCTTCAAGAAAAAAAAATATAACAAAATCAATACTTCCCTATATATAAAGTCGTAAAATGCAAAACTCACCAATCTATTCTGTTCACTTAAAACTTCAATTCCAATAGCAAACATAATTTGAAAGATTTCTCCTTCACCTGAATAAATTTTAGTTGCCTCAAAGAATAGGTTAGATTTATCATACCAATATATCTACTGCGGTGACGTCATAAAGGACCTTCACTTTAAAAATTCATTAAGTGATTATTCCAAATTGCCCCCATATGCATTTATGTACATACATTCAGAACAATCGCATTGGGTAATGAAGTCTGACAAAAACACACCACACACAAACACACATCATAACAAAATATTATACAGACACATATCCATAAGAGAAAGGTTGAGTTTTTATGCACATAAGGATATATTATTACCTATATATGATCTCGTAAACTATTAGCACGAAACATGAATAAATTATTAAAGCAAAAGGACTTTACCACAATTAAAAAAAAAAAATAAAAATATTAAAAAAAATGACATTGACACACATAATGACACGCGAATACTTGTGTAAGTAGGCGGTTGGTTAATTTGCAAACAATTTTTTCTTCTTCTATATTCTACTCATAATATTTATTTTTTTTTTTATTTAAGTGCAGAGGCTTTTTTTTAGTTAATATGTGGAGTGAAAAAAACACAACAAATAATATAAGAAGCATATACATATCCTTGATGTGAATAGTGCTCAATCACGCACAAGTTTAAACTCATATCTAATTATCTGTTGAGGTTGAATGGGTGGGTTAATTGTAGGACTAACGGTCATATATACCATATTGGTCATAAATAAGTCCATGACCAATATTAATTTGAAAGTACATAGAAAAGGCATCTCAGGACAAACTGGATTTCAATTATTTAACAAGGACGTATATAAATTGTCGTAATGTTTCACTTTTATAACATATACAGCATTATCTCTGTTTAATAATATAAAGCTTTTATCGTTTTGTTTTATAGATAATTTTGATTTGCATTTTGATTGATCACGTTAAAAAGAATGACAAGCAGAAGATTATAGCTAGGAGCTGTCAACAGGAAGAAAACATAAAAGGCGCAGAGTTAAAGATGGTGTAAATTGTAGCACGTTTGAAAAATATTCTTGCAGAAAATAAATACTTTACTTATTAAGGCCTTTATTCATAAAAACAGTGTGCAGATATTTAGGGAACAAAAATCATATTTGGTATCTCGAAAATAAAACAAAGATCTCACTATACATTTTTCAACTTCAATAACTTTTTTTTCCTTGACAAATTGACACACAATAAAATTTTACTAACAAGAAGTTTCTCAGAATACTGCATAAACATTAGTTTCTCGCAGTCAAAAGGCTCATGAAAGTGAAAAGAAATAGACCAATCTTAAGAAAGTTTTTAACTTTTAGAAATCTTTTGTAAAAACAAAGTGGCAATGACGCAGTGGATGTAGTGCTTGACAGCTTATTAAGAAGTGTGGGTTCGAGCACCATTCTTAGGCTTTCTTTTCTATATACTTATAGTTTCAACTGGACGCCACTCGTGAGATTTTATGAGTTAATAAACACCTTTTTCCTTAGTCAACTCCGCAAATCAATATTTTAATACCTATCTGTATATTCCTTGTAGTGTAGTTCAGGTTGCATTTAAAAAACTTTAGATCTTACGAGTATACTGTAAAAAAAGACATTAACATCAAATCCCTTCTTACATCAAAGAAATGATACTATATCTTATATTTTTCAATTTTTCTACATTAGAGTACCTAGTTTTTATCTGATTTTTTTTTTTTTTTTGTACAATTGCTCAAAGACTCTGTTTACTATTTATAATTGTAATTTTTTATTATTATTATTTAATCTTATTTTTGTGTACATATTCCTTTGTTGGTTCGGTACAGATTTTGCAATCTTTTTTTAAGTATTCTAGTCATGCCAAAATTCTAACAGAAACTATATATGTATATACCAAAATTCAGCTTTATTCATGAAAAAATGTTTAGGCGGGGCATTGATACCCTGTTTAATTGTAAGCACAGCCCATGTCGTATGGATACATTCTTTCGGTTTCTGGAAAACATCAAAAGAAAGTTGTACACCAAAATTCAGCTTTCTCCCAAAAATTTGTCAATGTCTGTCCAGAAATAAATTTAATAAGTCCATTATGGATTTTTCAGTCCGTGGATTTATGATCATATGTCAAATTATTAGTGTAAGTTCCTTATATATTTGGTTTGTGAGTTTGTCAGGTTTTGACTTGTATCAAATGAATAAAAAATAAAAACGAAACGAGAGGAAAATTTGTTAAAAATTAAATAAATAAAAAAAGTAAGTATACGCCCGAGTGTACCAGTGTTTTATCGTTATTTTAAAGAAAATGAACCAAAAATATATTTGCGGCATAAATTAAGGATAGTTAAAAGTAATATCAAAAAATTTGTGGTTTGACTTTACATGAAATTAGAATGATCAACATTACTACAAGAAGTGAAAGCTAATGTTCCCTCAATTGTTAATATGTTAATTCATCAATGAAAATGATAAATAAATCAATAAAAATGATTTAAATTTTTGACACTAAAATAACATAGTATACCTACTGGAAAAATGGTTTTGTTTGGTTTATAAATATAAAATCTGTTAACTACTTGACTCCAGCACCAAGTATTGGATTCTATACAAAAAATCCTCTCCATGAAAATACATATGTATATCATTTGCAACTTTCATGATGATCGGTCAAAGATGTTTTTAGCACCTAGTATTTAACCCTCGCTTATTGTAGAATTAACTGTATGTTGAAATTATTTTCAAAGAAAACATCAACTAGGATACAAAAATTTAAATCAAAGCCCTCTAAATTAACACTAAAAATTTTACTTTCAAAAATGTCGTTTATAAGACTTAAAGAAAAAATTTGGAAGATTCCTAAAAATACCTGCAATTATTTTTTAAACAGCTTTCAAATAAAATATTTTTTTCAAATATCTTGTCATTTTTTGTTTTAAGTTCGTCATTACTTTTTTAGATGGAAATATTATGCTTCAGATTATCAGTCATAGGAAAAAAATATCTGATTTGTAGAAAATTGAATGATCTGCTTTATT
Organism: Epistrophe grossulariae; assembly: GCA_929447395.1. NCBI lineage: Eukaryota > Metazoa > Arthropoda > Insecta > Diptera > Syrphidae > Epistrophe > Epistrophe grossulariae. The sequence goes on along the minus strand of OV839568.1, from coordinate 33,829,498 downwards.
TTTTATGAATCTTTTTTTCGATAGCATTTACACTTCAAAAAATAAATCAAAACAAAATACCATTTTATCGACATTTTCACCTTAAATATGATTTTTTGATCACACGATCTTACTTGGACTTGGAATTTTTCTTAAATCGGACTTTTTAATAAAATTTTCCTGGATCTTTTTACTATTGGATGACAGATGCTATGGAATTAATGGTTAGAGTTAACACAAAATGAAAGGTAAAAGATCAAATAAATAATGTTTTTTTTTGTATGATGGTAAAAATGTATTTTTGGAAAAGTACTTTAAAATGAATCACCAATCTCAAAGAAATTATATAATTTATTTGTGGGTAGGTTTTTGTTTCTTTTAAGGGGTGCACAAGTGCAAAATGGAATATAAATATTTTACATTTTACTTACAATAAGAATTTTTTTCATAGCCTGGTGCACTATTTTCAGATTATAATTCCAAAAACTGCATTTCCCAAGAAATCATATGGAAATTTACGATTTTAAATTTGCATTTTATTTTTTTTTTATATATTTTTTATTTTTGATAAATGTTTATGTCCATATATCCTTTTTATAAAATTTAGTCCTTATAAAGTATAAAAAGGAAAATTATCTTATTTGTTGTACAAGCTACTGACTATTGTAGTTAATGAAGAAAGTTTCGATGAGATATTGTAAAGGTAAGAATTTTTAATAAAAGTTTTCTTTTTGAAAACTCGAGCATATTTCACAAAATGAATTTTTTAAAGCATCACATCATCTACTTTATTTTTTTTTCTGGTAATGCTCAGATGGCCCAAAATCCAAAGTTTAAAAGAATTTTAAATCTTTCACTATGCGGACACAATAAGCTAAACTAATTTTCCAAATTATATAGGAAAAAATTTGAATTCAACGCAAAGAATTACAGATTCCATAGATATTTTATCCTTCAGTCATAACAAAATAAACATTTCAATTAAATGTTTACATAAAGAAAAATAACAGACGAATTTTCGAGTCCCTTTAATTTCGTTATGAACGGTTTTCACTTTACAAAATATGATTAAAACAAAAAAAGAAACCTTCTACAACGATTTTTAAAATTCTTTTCTCTAAAATGTATTTACTAAAATTTGCTAAAAAAAATCAACTGTCGTTGTTGTTTAATATTTAATCGGTTGACAAGTAAAATTCACTAAGTGAGTTTGGAGCAGGTTTTAATGAATAATGTAGTATTAAAATTCGATGAAATTTCTGGACCTTGAATCGTTTATCTATAAACGTAATGAGTTTTTATAGCAATAGATTATTGAAAAATATATTACCTACTTGATGATATTAAGTCATTTCAGCTTAAATTTGGATTTAGTGAGTTTTACTTGTCAACCGATTTATTGTTTTTTTTTTTTTTTTGTAAATCTTAAACATCATAACTGGAACTAAAAGATAAAGTACATGTGATTTTATAGTTTACGTGAAACATTTGATTTTGTAGTTTACGTGAAATATTTATTTTAAAAATATAAATATTAAATTTTCCTCAAAATCAAGAATAACAAATATTCAAAATTTGCGGCAGAGTGTTCAAAAATCATGTTTTCGTATTTTGACTTAAGTTGTAAATCCCCAAAAAACATATTTTAACCTGTCAAATGACACTATTTTTTTTTTAAGTTGTGCATGTTGACTTGGGCGTCAGGATATAACTCCCTAAAAAAAATTAACTCCCTTCTGATTTATATCTATATAGTTTTCCTACCAGTGAAGGGCTCTCTGGTCCAAGAAAAATTAGACCATAGTCCTTTTCCTAAAATATGTAAAAATAATAATTTCTCTTACTTTTGCACCAAGGCACAAAAAACACTCAGTCAGCTTGTGTTGTTGAAAAACTAAAATAATAATAAATCTACCAAAAACTTAACATTTTGCTTCTCCATTTATAAATATCTACATTACAAAACTTCTGAATTCTCACAAAGAATATTAACTGTGCGTATTACACATGTTAGAAATCAAATGCTAAAAAGGATATAAATATATATGTACATATACATTAAATCGGTGCCTTGGCGTCTTGTTGTCTGTAACTATTATTAGATTGAAATTTTATCGATTCTACGTCAGTTTGTGCGAAACGCCTTCTTATACACACGTTAAATTATTCAAAAAGTAAAAATTCAAGAGAATTGGGTTGAGTATAGGTTATAGGGTGTGGTATGTATGTTGTGGAGGTAAATTGGCCTTAAAATGAAAGAATTAAAAAAAAAAACAATTAAAATGTGCAATAAGTTAGTAAACGCACAATATTCTACTTTCAAAAAAAAAACTAGAATGCGAGAATTTAGGTGATAGAAAAGAATTTTAAATATAAAGAATGTATGTATGTGTATTTATATACTTTTCCATTGAATCCTTATTCTTTGACGATGACTTATGTCGCCTGGGTCGCTGCATTAAAGGATCATCTAACTGCTTGCCACCGCCTCCCTGTGCCCGTACACTACTCGGCGGCGGCCCTGATGACTTTTTTGCCGCCTTTTTCTCCTTCGGGGTTTGCTCCTTAATAGTGCCTTGTTTACCCACCGTCGTCGCCGTTGTGCCTTTCTTCCGACCACCAGTGGTGCCAAAAAGTCTGCGCTTCTTTTTCTCGTTCCCACGACCGACACCACCACCCCCAGCCCAATCGTCATACTGGCTAAAATTGCTGTCAAGGTCTGTTGCAATGCTCCCAGTCCCGGCCCCCTTTTCACAAGGGAACTGATATGTATTCAGGGTATTCAAGGTGGTCGAAGTCAATTGACGGCTAAGGTGATTATTGTTCAACTGATTTTCGTCTATGATAATCGGTATATTGGTGGTAGTGGTAATGTTAGTGTTGAGGTCATATGAATTTGGATTCACATAGATATGGTTATTATTTAGCAAATTTGATTCACGTTGTTGTTGTTGTTGTTGTTGTTGTTGTTGCTGCTGCTGCTGTTGTTGCTGTTGGGGTTGATTTAATTGTTGTTGTTGTGATGGTGGTTGAACTGGGATATGTTGAGGAACAGCATCAGTATTGTTATTTTGTTGGTCATCATTGGTTGCATGTTGCTGTTGGCGCGCCTGTCTTTGACTGGTTGCTGTTTTTGATGTACAACTACTGCAACATTCACAAGTTCCACAACCTGGGGCACCCATTTTTATTTTTTATTTTTAAATTTATTTTTCTTAAAACTAAATTTTCTTATAGCAAAACCGAAAAATTGTTCCAAAAATACTGGAAAGCCACTAATTTATCACAGTTTTTTTTTTACGAAATTTCTTTTTGAACACTATTAAGCGAGTATAATTTAGTACTAAGCATTATTTTAATATCTTAACAAAAACAATTTTCAAAAATGCATTGGATTATCAAAAGCGCGCAAGCAACTGTTGCAATATTATAAAAAAAAGTGTTAAAAATTGTTGTTTTTGTTTTTGATTTTTTGTTGTTTAAATTTTGTGCACTATAGTTATGAAGTTAAAAAATATATAGCATTATCAAAAAGCAATTTTATATTTTACACATTTTGATTTTGAAAAACCGTTGAAAATTTTCAATCACAGGCTCATGTCGGGACATTCACTAAAAACTACAAGTGCACATATTTTGTTTTTTTTGTATGTTCTGAACGCGCATCAGCAACAGTTGCAATTAATTCATATGTAAATAGGTATAAGTAAAAATTCAAAAACCGTTAAAAAGAGCATTTATCAGTTTCGAATATATGACTCATTTGAAGATCTGCCGTTACAAAACCAGATTTGTAGGTACATATAGACTGAACGAGCGCCATTTTAATTTCAAAAATGTAAATCCATTAAAAAAATAAAATAGTATGGTACGGGTGCACTATATTTTATTTTAAAAAATACAATTTTAAATTATTTATTTATTTTTTTTTTTGTGTATTTATTTAAAAAAATCACTTGCACTTTCGCCTGCACACGCACTAAGCAAAGAACGGAGAGTTCATTTTGAATTCATTTGAACAGAACACACATATTCACTTGACACATCGCCACCATCACCTTCAAACAACTGTCATTTGCTATTTTTATTTTTGTTGTTTTTTTTTTTTTTTTGAAAATTTTTACATTTAACGGTCTTTGGGGTTACTTGTAACGACGTTTCGTAACCATCAACTAACTAACTGAAATATCGTTAGTCAAGTGGAGCAACCGAATTCGAAATATACCCATATCCTTTTTTTTTAGTAGTAGTAGTTTTTTTTCTTTTTATTTTTTTTGCTTTTGTCCTTTTGCTATATTATAGGTTTTGTTTTTTGTTCTTGTGCTGTTCGTCGTGTCGTGGTTGCTGCTGGTTCTGCTGCTGCTGGCTGGTATAACGTTGCTAGTCGTAGAGTCGGCACAGGATGAAAGAGTATAGTTTTTGAAATCGTGTCCTGATGTGTACACACAGCAGCGTTTCTTTCCGTATTATTAAGTTTGTATGAGTGTTATGGTATGGTTTCGATTTTCATGGTAGATGGCAACGATGACGATGATGATGACGACGACGACAACAAGGACGATGTTGATGGGATTTATGCTTGTGTATATTATAAAATATATAGAACATGAGAAGAAGGGAATGTGAATATAATTTTTCGGGTTTGCTCTCTGTATATTCGTCGTACTATGCTAGTTTTTTTTTAGCAATGATTATGATCCGGGTGTTATTTCCGGTTGTGGTAGCGCCATGCTGAACCACACTGTTTGTATGTATGTATGTATGGTCGAAAGGACATGCGAATAAAAATTCACAATTGTGTCTTTCACGTGTTATTTATTTAAATGTTTTTTTGTTTCACAATGATAATAGCATTTTTACCTTACCAATTTAAATAAGTTGTTTTTATTTTAAATAAATAGAGATATTTACTGTTCATGTATTATACATATATCTACAATCATACATCAGGTGACCATACTTTTTCAAATTTAAATAGAATAATGGAGTAATTTTGTTGTGTTTTTTTTTTAAAGGTGGCACATATGCATTGTTATATTTGGGGACTTAGGGTTTTAAAAATGCTGAGCAAACCATCTGATTGCACAGTGCATCCTGAATTGCAAAATCCAGTACATACCTATGTTCCTTACAAATTGACTGCATTCCAAATTCTTTTTTTGAAAATCTCGCATAACGAAATCTGAGACTATCAAAAACTGGTATAACTACAAAATACCGGAAATCGAAATCATGTAAAATTAAAATCTTGCATGCTAAAATCTTAAAATATCGCAAATCTAATACGTATAGGTAGATACAATATTTTATTCGGATAGGTTCCTATTTTGTCTTACCATAGTAAATTGCTAACTCCAAATTCATACATCGAAGCGATCTAATACGAAAATTTGAATATGGGAATTATTTCCTGGATTTGCGATATTATTTCAATGGAAAATGTTTTTTATTCGAGATTTTGAACGAAATCTCATTACACGGGATTTGTTCAAACAAATTTAAGTTTTTGCAATTGAGATTAATTTATTTATCATTTTTTTTGCTATATGCAGTATTATGACAATCAACAAGCACATGGTTTCGAAAAACTGAATTTTGACACCGACACTTTGTAAATTTCTGAATTTGAATGAATTCCCAAGTTCGTAAAAGTGAAATTTGCTGAATTATTGCTAAAAACTTTAATTGCAAAATGCTGGAAACTATTTGTTTAATATTTCATTTTAGCTATATATAGGTACTATTGAAATACATCAGACAAAAAAAATAGTTCCCGAATAGTATTATTCTAAAATCAAATAATGACCAATCTGTAAAGAAATGTTTATTTTCTGGCACGTCATGTCCATAAATTATTCTGATCTCTAAATTGTAATATTATTATTGAAATAAAGAACTAATGATAATAAAAATAGTACATGAAGGTAATGCATTACTGAGAAGAAAAATCAACAATTCTAAAACAGGAAACAAAATTCCAAACCCACAGTATTTAAATGGTTGATGAACTTTCATTTTTATGAATTCGGCCAAATTAAATTTAAAAAAATAGATACTTATATTATAATTTTTCATTCAAAAGTTCATTTAACGAATAATGGGAATTTTATGAATTTTTCAGCTATACGAATAACCTATACGTTCTTTTATTAACAATTTTATTGAAGTTCAGCTTAACTTGAACTTCTGAATAATAAAATAAAAACAATACCAAATTTGTATATCCAGTTAATGACTACTCATCGATTCTCATTCAGACAGCAGTCAACTAGTTAATTGAAATTGACATTTGAAAAATATTTGTTATTTGTTTCAATAGGCGTGGTTTTTGCAAAAAATTATTCACAAATTCTTTAAATGTAATATTAGGTGCTTGAACTAGTTATAAGTAACTAGGGATGCCAGAGGTCCTGCAATATGAGGTGTTTTTTAAGGAAAAAAAAACTCAAGCTCAGAACTCAAAAACTCAAGCAAAACAAATTAATAAAAAAAAAATACAAAATTTCAAATGAAATTTGGGAAATGAGAATAATTTCAAACAAAGGATAAAACGGCGAATTCGGATTGCGAAATGATTTAAAAATTTATTGCGAACAAAACGAAATATGAGGCAAAACAAAGAAATGACATATGAGTTTTGCGAAAAAAAACTTTAATAATTGTTAAAAATTTGTAAACATTGATTAATTTTTCCAAGAATTTGCGCATCTTAAAATTTTCTATGAAAAGCAATATTAAAAATAAAAAACCTTTCAATATTTGAGTAAACTATAATGAAAATGCAGCCATATTTTTTTATTATGTTCCCTGTTATTTTGTACTTGATAAATGTAGGTTACTTTGCGAAGATGTTCCCACAAAAAAAAAAATTGCAAATTATTCTTTAAAAGTACCAGATTGTAAGATTATATTGAAATCTTAGGAATATCCCAAAAATAAGTCAATTTTATCAACAACAAAAAACTCGAAATCCCATTTCTCCATGTGATTTTTTTGGAAAAAACATGACATTCGAACTGCTCTGATCAAATAATCATTAGGTACGGCCATTTTCAAGAAAATTTAAAAAAAATTAAATTCGCATTCAAATTGCTCCTTCGGGAAATTACAGTAAAACATTCTGTATAATATTTGAAGTAAATCGGTTCACATATGCTTAGGCTCTAGTTTGATGTAAAACTAAACGCAAAGATAGACAGATTGGAGAACGAAATAGAAAATCAAAATTTGTGTTTGGGAAGACATGTTTTTCGATCTAATCCCGTTTAAGATTTAAAGATGTGTTTTTGCGAGGAAAAAAAACATTTTCTTCATTTTCATACCTATAGTCAACTCATACTATTTTAGATAATTTTTAAAATCGCTTAGAAGTATATAACAAAATAAAAATTACCAATCTGTTCAATTATTTTAAATCAAGTAATTAGCAGTCAGTCTGAAAGAATGACTTTCTAAATTTTGTGATTTATTTAAATACTTATTACAAAAACCTTTGTAAGAAATGCAAAAATTATGTTGGCTATTTTCATTTCTTAGCCGACGAAATTTTTGTACCAATTCAAAGTTGAATTTTATAACTCTAAAAAAACTAACGTTGTCCAGTTCTTGCGCAATGATTTTCGTGAAAATCATTGGAGGCTTCTTTTTCATCATCAATCAATTAGAAATAATAGCACCAAATATTTGATTTCATCAATATAGTTCAAAGCATCAAACAAACGAAACGTTTGTTTAATAAATTATTTTTATTTATAGTGGAAGAACAAGAGACTTTTAGAAGAATAACTAATTGGGCCAATGAGGTAGATTGCTCGTTGCTGCCATTTCTACCTACCTGTACCGACCTACTTAAAAGTAAACGTACTCTATTTTGCACAATCTGTCATTTCGAAGAAAAAGAAAAATCAAAAAAATTCCCCAATCAAAAATACTTTAAGGAACAAAAAACGAAAAACAAAAAACCTTCATGTGAAATAAAGGAAAGATGGTCACCATATTATATACACCGCAATGGTAAATTGTTCCCACAATGAATCATCCTATTTTTCGATAGAAGCGAGTTCATGGAGCAAACAAGCGAAGTTCTGTGTTTTTATTTTATTTTTGTTTTATTTGTTTTTGGTTTTCTATCCCCCAAAAAACAAGGACATCAATAAGTTGAATAGGCTCCTGACCTCCACAGTTTTTCATCTCATACACAAACACACACACACACAGACATATCCACACACACACATCAACAAACATACCTGCAACTAATAAAAATAATATATAGGACACGAAATTGGGAAAAGTCTTTGAGAAGAATAGCTGCAGTAGCTTTCTTCTGGAGTAGAGAGAGATCTGAAGTGAAGACGCGCAAAGAATGAGTAAACAATATGATGAACGATGCGATGTGATTTGATTTTGTCTGCTGCTTTCGAGATAAACCATCTGGGAGGATAATGTTCATCCCAATGAATGCCAATTTTCAATTTCAATTCAAGATGCAAGTTACCCTTAATAGAGCTGCAGAAAATTCAATTTAGTGTTTTCCTTCAAAAACAGAAGAGAAATCAAAACAACAACAACAACGAAAAACCACCTTCTTTACCAACCTACGACTTTTTTTGCACAAACAGTAATTTTTCTGTTTCTAGGTAACCACCATAGTTAGTTTTTAGTGTTTTCTTTTTACCTATGCTTCAGTTTTGGTTATAAATGTAGAGGGATGAAAGCTTCGTGCTTTCTGTATAAGGATATGCTAATATTTTGGCGCCGGCTGACTAATTCGTATAGCATTTGAGTTGTGTACTAAGTAGAAGGATTTTTGTACTATTATGACCTTCAACAATTGATCGGTGTATTATACATTATATATATGGTATAGTTTATAGCTTATAAAGTTATTTTCTTTGTTCTTGAAAAAAAAAAAACATGAAGGGGTAGTTTTTCGTATGTTTTTTTATATGACTGTTTTTTTTTTCTTATTTTTGCCATCAAAGTAGTTAAGTGTGGTTCTTTGGTTTGGGTGTTATTTTGCGAAAGTAGAAGATTGCGAGTAAAACGACGAATTTAGTTTTTATTTATATAGTTACCTTTTGTCAAAGAAAGACACTTTTGGAACACCCTTAATTGAGTAAGGCTCATAAATATGAAACATTTGATTTTTATTAGGTAGCTTACCTATACATAAATTGATAGGATGTAAAAAAAATAATAGGAAAATCGGTTCAGAGTGTATTTTTAGATGTCGTGCATTATGAAGACATGTGGGTGTTCTCGATGTGATAAATAAATATTAAATAGCTTACATTCAAGTTTGAAAATATAAATCTTGTATCAATATTACCAAGGTATACAAATAAATACTAATGAATATTTTAAGCAAATATAATTGTTGGCTATTTTGTATTTCAATTGAGTAAAATTTTACAACTCACAATTTCTCTTTAACTAGAATTAATCGTATTGATAAATTTTTAATCGTAAGTTTTTCATCCTATAAAGCCTTGACAGGAACCATGAAACCATAGATTAAAAATGAATGTATAAAATTTTGTGAACATTTTTTAAGAAAGAAAAATTGGTAGGTAGATATACAATTTTTTTTTTTTTTTTTTTTAATTTTGATATGCAATATTATTCAAATTTATTAGAAGCTCTTGTGTACAAATTTCATTAAAATCGGTTCAACAGATAATGAGATAGACAAAAACCAAAAAAATGGTTCTATGAGAGATACCGTTAATAATCGATAGATACACATTTTGTCCAATAATTTGGTAGATCGTATTCATATTAGCTCATATTCAAATTTTTAATAAGATCGTAGGAGTCGCTTTTGAGAAAAAAAAAATGAGAACATCAATTAATTTTTTGTTATAAGAATAAAATTTATTTTAAATCTTATAGATAATAGATTAATTAAATAAAATTTAATTAAAATTCGACCAAGTAGCTTTCGAATTATTAAGTTTTCAAAGAAAAAATTTACACTTTTTTAAAAACATAAAAAAAAAAAATGATGAAAATTTTGAAATGCCTAGGTAAAATACTTTTAAAACTTTTGAACATTCACAAAAAAAATTGTATCAAAATCAGTGGAATCGTTTTTGAAAAAATCTAAAATAAAAAAATTGGTTCTATTATAGGTACCATTTATAAACCATTTTTATTAAATTTGTTGGCATAAAATAGAAGCATTTTTGTTAAAGAAATTACAGATTTTTTTTTTTAAGTTGTTCACACCTTTTTGAGAAAAATAATACTTTCATTATTTGCTAAAAAAATATTTATATTTAAAATAAAAATAAAGTTATAAATTCCGTTATTTTTGGACCTACAAAAATTTAAAGAAATTATCTGGGGAATATCCAAAAAATGCTAAGTACCAAGTTTAAAGTAAATCGACCTACTCGTTTTGCTGCAACTGACCGGCTAGACATACAGAAGAGAAACACTTTTTCGACTTCGCTATCATCGTCAAGTTTCATCAAAAACTCGAGTTCGATTTACATACGAATCCATAATTTGCAAAACATAACATGTATAGTACCTGCATATATATGTATATAGGGTGTTTTGCATAAGGTGTAAAGTTTGGGTCAAGACAAGATATAATTAGTATGGGAAGGGGAGTCTATTTCCCCCTGTTTAATCAGGAAGGGGATTTTTTTTTAAATCGACTTTAAATAGAAAAAAAGTCATTAAAAAAAACCATCATTAATGGCAACACTTATAATGTCATGCTATATCTTTTTTCAAAGCCAGAGTTATTTCATAACTGAATTTTTAAATCAAATTATTTAAGGTTTGGAAAAATTAATTTTCAAACTCAAAATTAAAAAAAAAAAAAATTAAAAATTTTTTTTTTCAAAATTTTACGTCATTAAATAAAAATTTTGTTTTTATATGCAATGCTTTTATAAATTTTTAGCCAAACACTAAAAACCTGGTGCTTATAGGTTTTGAAAAAATCAAAAATAATGAAATCGGAAATCGACTTAACAACTTAATAAGTGGAAATAAGATACTATAATGGATTGAAGTCAAATTAAATGAAATTTATTTTTATTTTATTTTTTTCGATTTTCTCAAGTGGGTATAAAAAAAAATACATTACCTGAAAAAAGCAAACAATCACAATAGCCCTTTACGATAAATTAAAAAAAAAAAAAATTGTATGGCAGTGTCAGGTTTACCCATTCCAGATGAGCTGAACCAAAAAGTCAAATTTCTCCTTCAGGGTAAATCAGTGTTTCCAGATTAGTGGTTTTTCCACCCGCTTTTTTACGGGGGGAAAAATAATATCTTTAATATAATGTCAGCTTACTACCTACATATACTTCGCGTTACTTTACCTAACTACCTATTTTCATCCAATGTTGTTTTCTTACCTTACAATAAATAATAAATATTTGGCTTGACCATCATTGACACAAAAAACTTGTCAAACAAAAAATCAATATTTTTTAAATATGTATCAACAAATGTTTGAAAAATAATAAAAACCAGAAAGAATTATTTCTAGACGCAAAATTAATTCAAATAATTTTTATGAACTTTCTTTTTCAAATGCATAAGGAAAAACCAAAAAAAAAATAAATAATCAATGTCAGACATCATTTTTCATATTGCGTGATTTTACAAATACTGTAAATGAAGTTAAAAAATGGCAAAAAGTCCGAGGAAAGTAAATGTGCATAAATAATATGTAAATATAACGTGTCAAAATAATACTAAGTGAAACTTTCAAACAACTCATATGGGCTTTTAGTTTGTTCGTTGGCAATTTAAGTCTCTTAGTCCATTTAAAGACATTATATGCGAAACATTATGTGGGAATTTGCAGTTACAGTCTTGTATTTAATATCAAATTTTCATAAGCTTTTATAGTTTTAACCAGAATTAAATTCCTATTCAAATGAACCGCATATAAATACCAAACAGAAATGTGAAATTCTTACAATTATCATAAATTAGATATGTTGCATTTTCTTCCCTTCTCACCCCTGCCTAGGTCAAAAATATCAATACCTTCCACTTGACTTAAGCTAATTGATCCAATAAAGTCGATGATTTTTCCCTCAGCGATGTCAAGTGAAACTTAAAAAAAAAAAAAAAAAAAAAAAAACAGAAAGACAACATTTGTGCGGAAGGGGAGTTAAAAATATTTCCCTATTATTCATGAATTCCATGCACATGAATAGCTTCAGTTCGGAAACATAAACAAAAATAACCCTCAACTTGGCCAGAAAGTGTTGTTTGGCCATGTGTTGAAAATATACAACCATATTGTGATATCGGAAGTAAATAATTTAAAATGGAAGAAATTAAATGACACCAGATGTTTAATTTGACAAATTTTGGATGCAATATTTTGATTGCGATTTAGATTGTAGATAGTTTTGTAATAAACATAAATCTCGATCAATAATATGAAATCACGGATATACTCGTAGAAAAGTATAACAAAATGGCTACCTTAATTCAGGTCCTTCTGTTTTCCATCATATATTTTAATATAGCTTACAGCCTGAATCGACCTTAAATTTGATATGGTTGTGATTTTTGACATTCTATAGATAGGTGGTTTTTTATTTATTTTTTTTTTTTTAACTAGAACAATATTGAAGTTTAATTCTTACTTTTTTTTCTTCTCTTACTAACTGAGCTTTTGAACAAAGATGTTCACTTTTAAAGTTACTTATTAATTTGTACAAACCGGCCCTCCTTTTTCTTAACCAAGTTTCTAGCCGGCCAGGCTACCTAATTAGGCCCTTAACTCCTAATTAGGTACCTATATTAATCAACAATTGAAGCTTGCTTCTTATATTAAGTTCGATCTTTTATTATCCCAGGTGGTGATAAGAAAGTTATGACGACGTCAGTATAAAACTTTTTATAAATAGTCTGTATTTCTAAGTCTAAGTTCTGTAAAAATGCTGTAAAAATAAATATCGTTTTGATAATGTAAAAAAAAACATTATCAAAACGATATTTATTTTTGACAGAATTTTGTAATACAGTATTTTGAGCAACCAGAATTTTGCTATACAGAATTTCGACATACAGTATTTTGCTCATACAGCACATACAGAATTTTGACATACAGTATTTTGGTAGACAGAATTTTGAATACAGTATTTTGCAACATGCAGGATTTCGACCCCAACCCAAAAATTGACATTTAAAACTGGCAGTACTAGCAGATGTTTAAAAAATTCCCTCCCGAAAATGTTTAACTCAACATAATATATTATTGAAAATAAAATGTATCGTACGTATTTAAAATAAGAAATATATGACTGTATTAATCCATTTTTTAATTTAGTTTTTCAACAAAACAATATTTAAAAAAAATATGCAAAACTTTACTGCACCAACTTGCTCTTATTGTTCAAAATTATAATGTGGCTAAATATATAAATATTGCAAATTTGTAATATTTCTTTAATAATGTTCAATAATGTTAATGATAATTCGTTAAAGAGAAAGTTTAAAAAAAAGTCAGTGATAGGTATTGAAATTTTCCAGATATAAACGAAAAATGAACATATTCGTCTAAATTCCAGAAATAAGTGCATCTACACACCCTGTGCCCTTATACTGTGGGATTATTATTAAAAATTATTATTAGATTTTTTTTTTATTTAAAATAGTTTTTGCATTTTAGAAAAAAATAGACTTTATATTAAAATATAAATAAAACAAAATAAAATAAATAATTATTATTAACTCATGATGGACTAAATTATCAATAATATAGAACTAGGTTCAATTATTTTTAAAATACTCTTCTGCCAAAAATTTAAATTCATTAGAAGTTACGAGATTAAATTATAATTTCCTATCAAAATATTATTTAAAACTTAAATCTAATTCAAATTGCATTCTTGCATTAGTGACTTTTCTTGATTTCCTCAGATATGAAATGAATTTGATTTTTGCCTTGCATAATGCAATTTGTTTTTTTTTTTTTATAATTAGTACTTTACACGTGCCGTATTAAATGCACACTACCAAGAAAAGCACACATTTCATAATCAAGCTTGCAATCAGTCAGAACGTCTAGTCTAGCCCCTATATAGATATATAACCATTATGATTTCTTTTGTTATTGCATAATTATTAGCAAAAATTACGTAACAATAATAATTTTTAATTTTTTAATGTAAAATAAAACGAACCGTTCCCTTTTCTTCTTCTTACGTATCTCGGCTGGAGATTTCTGGTCACCGCCGGCTCCACCAACTCTTGCATACATATCGAATGCCCAATAATATCCCGATTACTTTTGGCTAGATAATGATTTAATAACTATTTAAACACCAATTTTGTATTCGCTAAATCATATTTTAAAACTTCTATGTGTGATGGTTTGTTTAGTTTTGAGCACTCATTTTGTCGACATTATGTATAATTTCACGAACAATATTTCATCTTAATATTATGTATATTTGATATTTTGAACACACTCTAAATATTAAATTTACTTTACTTGTATTATATTTTATTTTAAATTATATGTTTTACTGTTTTAAGCACATTTTGTACAAAAAAAAATCAAAATTATATAGACATTAATTAAAATATAACCGATTCTTACGGAATAAAATAACGTAAATAAAATCCTCTGCAGGGCTTTAAGTTGCAAAAAAAAAATTTTTTTGTGAAAAGCATAAACATTCAAAGCATTATTGGTGAACTTTTTTAATTTAATTTTACCTTCCAATTGCTGGAAGGGTTGTTTTGATAAGTTCTTTATTTTTTTTTGTCTTTGTCGCTGGGCAATTTATATGAAAGGGTTTAAAAAAAAAGTTGTAACAAGTGACAGTTTTGTTGCTTGTCTTTTTTTCTTTAGCTCTTTGTCATTTTTCCAGTCAATGAAAAGTTTTTGCATTGCATAATATTTATGTATGTACATCAAGTCATAGGTGGTTTATATGAAAGCTTTATATATTTTCTGTGGTTTTTTTATAAACTTGTTATAAGATTCACTGGTCTTGGACTTTTCAATTTAATGCTTCTATGTTTATGTTATAAGACTCAAAGACATAATGGCATGCACGGAATCATAGATAACTTGGGTTTGGTTCTTAAAAAAACCTTAGAGAAAAAGAAAGAATGGTAACTATTCGTTCTAGATGAACTAAGACAAAAATTCAAATTTCGCCCAAGGGTAATCATAAAAATTCTCTATACAAAATTTAAAGCAAATCGATCCAGACCGTTTAGGCTCTAGCTACAACGAACAGAACTTTTTCGAAAATTCTCCATCGTCGTAGCAAAAATTTTTTCAAATGTTTGTCCTATATAGAAAGAGTAAAAATAACTAAGCTCAAATTTTAGTCTCATTAAATTCTGCATTTTAAAGTAATAGGGTAATCATGTGCTTTAATTGTACTAAAATAATTTTTTCCCACACCTTTCCTCTTCAAAAAAAAAAAAAGCAACAAACCCAAAAAATTTGACTCCTGAGTTCTCTGGATGAAAGTTTATTTATTTTAATGTTTTTTTTTTTAATTTTGGTCTCTATCCTATTTCAATAAATAATTCTTCGCTTATTCTATAGATTTTTGGGTTATTCTTGGTGATTCTCTGCCAACTGTGATTTTTAAATCAAAATTTTACTAAAATTAAAACTCATTGAAAATTATTTGTTTTTATTTTTGTTTATATTTACATAAAATAGTATTTAATCTTTAAGAATTTTTAAACTTATTAATATTTGAATTTAAATACGTTCTCTATAATTTTGAAAATATTTTTACCGAGCTTCTTAATTGCATTTAATGTTTTGTCATTTTTAACTTTCCGCTTCTAAATTTTTCCTTAAAATTTTTAGTTTTTGAAATCTAATTTCAGAAATAATTTTAATATATATGACTTTAAATTAATTCAATTTTCTAAAATCGACCGAAAATCAACTTTTACGGTAAGTAATTATGTGACGTTTTTTTATAAAATCACTCCACTTCTTAGCAAAATATTATTCTATTAAAATGAATTGACTTTTAATTCAAAATAGCTTTTAACGGCCTTTAAGTCCTACAAATTGAATTGATTTTTGTCTACAATAAATAGATATTGGTTCAAAATTTTGTACTGCATAATGTTAATTTATTAATATTTTCCAACTAATATCATATTTAACATATTTTCTTAATAACCTCAAGCTTAAACATGTCTAAAAAAAAACGACAGTTCGTGCAAAAAAGTAAACAAATATACCATTTCCCCGTTTGTGATTGTCAAAGTGACTTTTGGATCTCTTATATAATACTAAAATGATAAAACAGAATTTTGGTAATTTTAACTTTAATAAAATGTTTAAAAAATAGCACAGTGGTATCTATAACTCTTTTAAACTTCGGAAATCCTGCATCATACTAAAAATGCTTAAACACCGTTCTTTTTCGTCTTAATATTTTGCACCAGAGACTGCTAAAAGCGCCATCAAACTAAAAAAAAAAAGTAAAATGCACAATTGGGTCGCACAAACTTGCTCTTACGGTTATCTTTTTTATGCCACCTACCAAAAACATGAACAATATATGAACAATATAGCACCGTGTTGCATTGCACATACGCATATGGAACTAAAAAATTAAACTGAAAAATTATTACAAAAATCAATAAAATGAAATAAAAAATAAAGTGATTGCCACCAACGCAATGTATGTATGTAAAATTGGTAGGCAATTTCTTGTCATTTATTAATGCAAAGTTAAAAAATTAATTTTGAAACAAAATCATGTAACTATTTTCGAAATATCGAATTTTCAGAAAGTAATTTTGAATTGTTTTTTTTTTTAATTCAATTTTAGTTTTTTTGAAAACTTTGATTTTAAACTTATTAGAAACTTTTGTGTTTTTATTAAAATCGCTTCAACGGATAATGAGATAGTTGAAAACCAAAAAATTGTTCTATGAGAGATACCGTTCATAATCGATAGATAAAAACTTTGTTCCAATAATGCGGTAGTTTTTTCAGATTTTAGCTCACATAAAAATTTTAATCAAAATCTTAAGAGTCGTTTTTGAGAAAAATTAGATTTTTCTTACCGTTTTTTAAACACTTGTATGGTAGGTATCATTATTTTTGTTTATAAGAATGTATTTTTCATTTTAAATCTTCTCGATAATTTTAAAATACTTCAAATTATGATGTTCTCAAAAAAAAAACTTTTTAAGCTTTTTTTTAAAATCCGAAAACAGAAATTTAAAAATTTTTTAAAACATTCCGGTAAAAAATTGATCAACATCAGTTGATCTGTTATACATTTATAACCATTTTCGGATTTTTGTTTGTAAAAAAAATTACGTTCTTGAGAAAATAAGATTTTTAATCTTTTCTTAAAAAAAATGTACGAAATGTACCGTTATTTTTGGTCCTACACAAAAAGAAAAAAAGGTGTCGGGGGATGTCGAAAAAATGCTAGGTACCAAGTTTAAAGAAAATCGATAAAAAATTACGTTCTTGAGAAAATAAGATTTTTATTATTTTGTTAAAAAAATATACGAAATGTACCGTTATTTTTGGTCCTACAAAAAAAGATAAAATTACGAGACCCACTTCCTTCAAATTAACTATTATATCGTATAGCAAGTTTGATCAAAATTTCGAGTTCGTTGCACGAATCAATAATCTGCTGTAGAGTACCTATATATATATCGCAAGTAAAAATATGGGAATACAAATTTTGTTTTTGTTCGAATTTTCTTCAACCAGATGAAAAGATTGGTCAAATACACCAAACAATGTCAAGATTTAATCAAGCAACTATTGCACTCAAACTGAAAAATAAATAATACATATTTTACGGACGGAATAAAGAATGGTCAAGTCTAATAAACTGACATTCTATGTATGAATAATACAATAAATAATAATAATAAATAATACACATTTTTATTCACTGGTGATTTTAATAGAAATTTGTAGATTCAATTAGAAAACAAGGAATGGACATGCCACGATAATGACATTTTTGGTTTTTTTTTGTCAAGTCAAGTGGAAAGTGTAGTAGTTTTGTACACTATCTGTATAGATATCTGAAGTACAATCTATATAGGTAGTACCTACAAATTAATTTAGCCAAATTCAAACCAAAAATTCAATAGACAATTTTATTTAATTTACAAACAAAGCACTTCGACGAACATTGATGTTTACACAATTTGTTTATCACTCAATCGGAAAGTAAATTTTTGATACCTAGCAACTTATCACGATTTAACACTTTTTCAAATTTTGTCAAAAAGGTGTTGGTACAAAAAATTACTATAATATTATAAGCAAATTAGACTATTGAAGTTAAAAGTGAAGAATTTCGTATTAAAATACGAACCCGATGCTCTGAAAATTTTATTTGGAAAAATTACAGAATTTGAAACATTAATTAACTAAAGTCCCATTTTTATATTGGGTTCTTTGAAATTTTTATTTTTTTTTTGACCCAGTTCAAAATAGTCCAAAATATTTGGGATTATTTTTCAGAATATTCAAAGAAACATATACATATATAAGATCGAACATATTTGTTTTGGGTCATTTGAAAAATAATAGATAAATTACAAATTATACATATTAATATTTTCACACTTCGACATTTAAATTGCAGAACCACATAAGTCATTTTTGCATTTTTTTTTTTCCGAAATCAATAGAAACCTTGAAAATTTTGTATGGCGATCAATAGTAAGAGGTTTTGAATTCTGCCCTTTTCTGTAAAATGTTCAGAAAAACATTATTACGCTGAAATGGCCTAAAAATGGTTCTGATTCTGCCGATTTTTATGCATTAATAATACTTATTACCAGGTATTTTTTTTTTATTTTGTCAAAGTATAGGAAAATAATTCTAAAATTGATGAAATTTCACAGACAAATTTTCTTTATTTTGTTTTTGAAGAATAAAACGTTAACCAAAAATTTACGTGGTGAGAATTTTCAGCAAAGCATGAAACACAATTTATTTAAATTACTTTTAATATTTTAGACGAACGAAGTGTTGAATATTTAAAATCCATTTTTGTGGAAATTTGAAAAAAAAACTGCTGAGAACATCATTATTATTTGATTTTTGTTATTCACGAAAAAAAAAACATTTTTATTTTGGAATGTCACATTATTTTAACTACTTACAAGATTTTTCAAATTAAAATATAAACAATCGAGCAATTAAAGACACATTTTTTTCTAAAAAATATCGAAACCCTATTACATTTATGTGAATTTTCGAAAAAAATCGAAAGCTTATTTTGCGGCAGGTAATTTAGTCATTTAAGATACAAAGTTTAATCAGAATTGTTCTGAGAAAATTAAAAAAATTACCAAAACAAATTACGAATAAAAATGTTTTTTATCAAATTTTACGCATATTCGTTCATCAGTCAAGGTTCTATAGCTTTATTTTCAGATGTATTCACAGACGTACATGAACAACATGTTAACCGTATAACAAAAAACACTTTTTTAAAATTTTTAATCATCGTTATGTTATAGGTTTGCTTCAATCCTCGCTGAAATTCAAACCCAGAATAAAATAGTATAGATATGATTGTTTTCAATTCCATTCGAAGTTAATTAATTTCCCATACATATTTCTCTTATAGCCTTTTTAGATATTCGTATATGATTTGAGGGAAAATGACAAAGTAGAATTTTTTATTTGAGTTATTTTTGTTCAAAACAATAACCATGCACGTGCAAAATTGCTCTAGATATGAAATTATAGTATTTATACAGATTTCATCGTTCCATTGGTTAAAATCATTAAATTTTCAAAAAACACAAGAGTAAATTACATACTTTAATTTATCACTTCAAACAAGTGGAATAAATGCAATTTCACATTTGGAACCGCATAATTAGTTTTTATTGGCACAAAAAAATATATAAAATGTATCAATTTTGAGGTCAGTGATTATTACTACACATACAGGTTCAATGCAGGGCATTCAAATGGAAAGGAAATTAAGCTAGTATATAAGACAATAAAATTAAAATTATTTCTATTAAAACGCACCGAACTCAGAATTGGAATTCTATAATTGAAAAATAAAATTACCTAATAGCTTTCGATAAGCCTTGTTGTGTTGAGATGTGTGCCATTCATAAATTCCATTTGGGCGGAATTTATTTTATTGAATTCAATTTTATTGAATTTTCCAATTCACAATTTTCGACAATCAATTTCAAATTTTTATTTTTTTTTTAGATATTTATATGCTTTATCTATTATTACACTTAACACACATCACACAACGATTTATCACATTTTGTCACAGCCACCTTGTTACAGAAATTTTCCAATTTTTTTTTTTTTTTCTTTCACAATTTCCAAATTTAAAATGGAAGAGATATATGTAAATATATAAATATGTAAGGTATGCTTTCTTAATTTAATAATTATAAAAAAATAAATTTTAAAACACTCGATATTTTCCACACACGACAAAAAATTTTTCCTAAAAGAAATCAAAACAAGAACAAGTTAACCCGAATAAAAAAATTTTGAATGGAAATGGGAAAAAAACTCGAGTGTTTGCGAATAAACACTTCCCTTAGTTAACTAAATGATGCACGTTCTTAAGATTGTTATGTTTCTCTTAAAAATATCTGACCGGTTCGAAAAAAAATTAGAAAAAAAGAACTTTTCAGATACTTGGACAGAATACACACGCATATTTATTTAAACCAACAAAGTGCTGACACGACACGACGCGACGATGAATTTTCTGTTTTGTAAAAATAATATCTATATTAACTTTGAGAGAAAATTTAAATTTAGTCATGCCGCTGTCTGGCATAGTATTTTTTTAAAAAATGTTTATTTTTCAGCTCTTATTGTATATACAAATAGATGCTTACAAAAAACTAATGAAATACATTGATACTGGCGCTATAAAAGTGATTGCTGAATTTGTAGGTAAATAAAATGTCTAAAGTGGTAATAAGAAAGTACATAAAACTTGGAATGTATCTTTCGCTTTTAATTTGCCAATTAATAAGATAAAATCAAAATTTTAAATATTTAAATTTTTTTGTTTACTGATTTTTTGTTTTACTGATTTGGAGAAAAAATAATTCTGAAAAAATTACTGATCTGAGAAAAAAAAATTCTTTACTTGTTTGTTTAACTTCATTTATGACATTATAGCCTAGTTCCTTTACTTTTAAACTCTGTGCATTTGTGTGTCCAAAATTCTGTCAAAATTCTTATAGAAAAAAATAAAATCTGTAGAAATTCACACAAATGCACAGAGTTTTAAAGTAAAGGAACACACCTAATATGCAGATTTTAGAGACCAGGGCCCTATTTAACCAAACACTTTTCACTTTACAACTTTGCAAAAGAATAATATCCTGCATAGTAAAAGTAAAAAGTGTTTCACACAATTTGTAAACTCAAAAGACTTTTCAATTTTTCAGACTCTTTTTGAAAAGTAAAAACTTCTATTATTACTTCATGCGTCGACTACTTAACGTCACCAAATATAACAACGTTGACTATCTCTCTTACGCCGTCGCAATCACACGAGTTACACCAGTCGTTCAATATTGGCAATAGCAAAAATCAACAATTTTTCGCGTTGAAGATAACACAAAGTAAAAATATTAAATTCATCAAGATAAACTCTCAAATTCCGCTGAAGGATTTTTATAATTCTGATAAATAGATAAAAAGAACTTTAAAAAATTCGAAATTTTAAGGTTAAATTTTTTGCTCTGGAAAAAGGCATTGTTATTGGATGACATTTTGATCGAAATATTCAATAAACGTCAAAATATAGTTTCTTGCCAATCTGTCAAGCTATAAATTGTCAAATTCCATTGAAAGATGGCTACGATGTCGATGGATTAAAAAATCTCTACAAAATAATTAAAAAATATAATAACTTTGAAATTTTGCACTCCTGAAAAATTCGAATTTAAGTCGTTCCGGTGACATTTGAAATGAAATATTTAATTTACCACAACATATAATTTTGTATCTATATGTCAAGCCATAAAATGGTCAGTTCCATTGAAGAATGGCTACGATGTCGATGGATTAAAAAACCTCTACAAAATCAGAAATTTTTGAGATTGAGATGAAGGTCATTTAACCTAAAATTCATGTTTTCTCGTCAACGTTTTGAAAATAAACAAAATTGGCCTATGTATGTCCATCGTCTTGTTAACTATTACTAGTACGCCCAGCCCCCGAAACTCGAGTGCTAATAACATTATCGTCTAATTGAAAAACAACTTCTAGAAAATATATTGTAATTCAAATGAAATTCTAGAAAACTTTATTTTTTGATGCGGTGGATACTCCAACATTAAGTAAAAAATCGCAAGAATAATATCATCGTTTAAAAGCAGTCTTGAGCGTGGAGAAAAACTGAGCTAATTATTATTATATCAGCTACTTTTTATTATTTCCTGCAGCACTAAACGCCGCGCTGCCGGGTTGGGTTTAGCCGATCCCAGAACCACTGGTCCCAAGACCACCCCGAAAGTAGTCAATAAAGACCAATTAAATTTATATCGAAAATAATACTCGTCGAATACATTGATTTGTGTATTTAATATATTCGTTAAGATGGTTAGTGAATTTGAGGGAGGAATATAAATAAAAAGTTATTGTTCCACGCCTCAGCTTAAACATCCCTCACACTACATCTACAAATTGAAAGCATTCTTCCCTTTTTTGTTCACATTTTATTTCAAATTAAAAAATAACACCCAATGAGCGAGCGACACAATAGATTGCAGAATATTTCCATGCAAAACCAAAATACCTACAACTATACATAATTTATGCTTCCTCGCATTAAATCGACCAATGGTCGAAAATCCAACACAACAGAAAAAAATCCTCAGAAATAAAATTCTTCCCACAAAAATCCCTCACTCGAATTCACTAACCATCTTAACGAATATATTAAATGCACGAACCATTGCATTTAACGAAAATATAATAAGTTTGTGAACAAATACTCGGTCTCGCTCTGGCTCTTGCTATGGTTCTCGCTCTCCTCGCACTTATAATGCAATTTTACTTTATTGTTTTTTAGTCTTTGTGGTAAAATTATTTAATAAATGTTTGCTTTGTGCACTTCTATGCAAAAAAACCTTTCCATCGACATATAATTTATATACTTTCGGCTTTTGTAGACCGCGTAAATGGTACCCCAAAATTCGTGTTTGTCGTTTTATTATATTGATGATTGATGATGATGATGATGATGATGATTTACTATTATAAACTGTTCATTTTTTAAAAATTACTTTTCGACAACTTTTCACAATAAAACAAAAAAACTTCATTGCAAATGAAAATTTGTCTTTGCTTATATTGCTGAAAAACTTTTCAAAATTCTAAATATTATTTGCAAAGTTTATTTGTTTGGTGAAACGAAAAGAACAAATACTTTGCAAACTAACAAAACTTTTCACTTAACAGAAAATAACTTTTCACTTATCAAATTTTCGTTTGGCGAAACGTATTTTTCAAAGAGGAAAACATTTTATTTCAATAATTTCCTCTTTGCAACTTTGCGTTTGATGAAACGAAATTTAAAAGTGAAAAATTGCAAGTGAAAAGTTTAAAGTGAAAAGTTTTTGGTGAAATAAGCCCCAGCTCAGCATTTTACGAAATGTGTTGGCGTTTCGATAGTTTCATGTGGATTATCTTCGATCCAAAATATGCTATATTTTTATTCCAGTTGAATTGGGCATTCACCGAAACTTTGATGCATAAAATTTTAAAAAATTTCGCAACGTTGTTAAAGCGTATATGTAATTCCTACAAAATTACAAGGACTACTGAATAAAAATGATACGAACAGTTTACCATATGACAGTTCCTTCGACAGATATAACTGTCTAAAGTTATTACTGAGTTAAAAAATAACACAAATTAAAATCTCAGTACTTCCAGGCACATCAGGTCATGTCATGTAAATTCCAGTCGTATAGGAACAAAACTATTGAGCTGTAAACGAAAATTTTTATTTTTCTCAAAAAAAAAATTCGTTTATTTTGAAGGGTGTCCTTTAAACTAACGAAAGATGTAAGAAAGAAAGTGTAACGTGTAAATACAGGCACAGTTCAAAAATTCAAAATATTGCTTTAACTTCGAAAACTGTGAAGTGAGTAATTAAAAAATTCATGGAGACGAAACTTTCATTTGTTTTTAAATATTGTTCAAAAAATGAAAACACTTTGTTCTCTCCATTTGTGTTAATTTGGCCCAGAAAATTGTCAGATTTATTGATTTTTTGGAAAAGATGACCAATTAAATGACCACAGTTTCCGAATAAATCGATTTTGTAAAATGGGGGCCAATGACCAAAAAAAACGCTGCCCCCAAAAAATCTAACTCCTCAACAAATATTTTATTTCGAATTTCTAAAGGGTGGTCAGTTTAGATATTTTTAGATAAATTTAGTTTAGAGGAAATAAAAAAAAATTAATTAATTTGTGTTTTAATCAAAAAAAATATATTTTTAGGGGTGGTCAAAAAAAAGTTAAAGGGTTTTCAATAATTTTCATGTATTAGTCAAATTTCAAAAATTGATTTTTCGGGGGCAGCGTTGTTTAAGCCCTTCAATTTAAAAAATCGATTTATTCGGTGACTGGGGGTGATCAAAAAAGTTAATGGGTGGTCAAGAATGGCTATTTAAAAAAAAATCAAAAAAAATCTAAAACTTTTGGAGCTAAGTTAACACAGCTCCATTTTAACTAACCCTTATAACAGCTGTCAGCTATATCAATTTTTTTTAAGGTTACCAACACTTTACTACACAAATTGCACTTAATTTAAATCTTGTGTAAATTTTGGGACACCCTTCAATATGTAAGTGCTATCTTTAGATGAAAAAAAAATCCGAAAAATGGTTCTATAAATTTATATTAAAAAATATTCCGGAAAAAAATATTAATGGCACTTTCATAGTTTTTATTTTTTATTTTTGCTTTTTTTCGAAAACGGTTCAACTGACTTTGATTTATTCGTACATGAAGAATGATTCTAAAAGTTTAAAATATTCAAAAAAAGTTTTTTTTTATTTTTAAAAAAAGTTTCAATTTTTTTTTTTTTTGAAAACTTAGAATTTCGAAAACATATTATTTTTTTAAGTTTAGTAGGGTAGAGGTTTTTTAGAAATCTTATAACCAAAAATAACAGTAACTATACCATACAACTAAAAGACCAAAAACATCCTTGAAAACATCTTTTACGATTATTTTATCTGTGTACTGAAATGAGAATGATATACCTTCGAGTAGCAATAATTCACTAAACCATAAATTGTTATTATTTTTTTATAATCAGACGAATAGCTTCAAACTAAGGAACCACAGTGTGATCGAATATAAAAGCAAGTACATATGTGCAACTCACTTGTGCATTTTATTCCTTATTATTTCTGAAACGACTTGCATTCCCGACAAGAGAAGTTTGACTAGGAAGCATAGGTTAATGTAAAATCAGGAATACAATAAACATAATATGTACTATGTATAGGTAGGTACATAGTGGTGTAAACTTGTCAGTTATTTAACGTTTCCCTGGGACCATCTCACTCCGGTTACTGCTACATATAAGGTTAACTTACTTATTTTTATTTCATATTTTGCAAATCACCCTGAATTGATTTTAATAGCTGAAAATATGACCAACTTTTATGAAAGCATTAAAAAAATAAAAAGTAACTTCATACTTACACCTAACACGTAAGTAGCAAAAACTATATTTCCCAAAAAGTATATTTATGATATCTTGAATTAACATCCCTGAATTCTCAGGCAAAAGTAATTCAACATAATTTTCCAAAAATTATAATTATAGATCCTCTCTGCGAGCGTATAGAGAATTTAATCTCGAATGAGTGCAACACTTTTCCGTACCCACATTCGCAAAATCATCACACAAAATGTTTTCTTTTTTGTTTTCTGAATAAAAGAGAAAATATTGTTTTGATCTTAATGTCACGAATGGCATCCTTAAATTTTATGACCCTTCCAACATTTATGTCTGCAATATCTTTGCATCTTTTATATTTTTCTTCTTTTTTTTACAGAAAAGAGGGTAATTGGTGTGTGTGTGTGTGTGTGTGCTTTTTTATTTTTCTGCTAAAAAATTTACTAGACAACCCAGTTTCCCTTTGTATGCTTTCGATTGGCTTTTTTGACACAGAGGGGGAGCTCATTCTCTCTCTCTCTCTGCATAGTTAACGGATCTGGATGTTTGCCAAGTTATGCCAAAAGTGCAAACATTTTTCTTTGTGCTTATCAACGATGACCAAAGTGTGTACATTTAAAGTTTTTTTTTTTTTTCTTAAATGATAAGTATTGGTTTTGTTTTGTAAAATTAGAAAATTGAAAAGTTGGATAGTTTTGAAACAAAATTATCTGCCTGTCTTCCTTCAGATTTCAATAATAAGATCAAAGTTCTCATGACAAAAAAAATATAAGTAATTAATTTCACTTAAAAATACCTTAGTAGTTATATCTACTTTAAAAAATAATAATAAATAATAATATTAAATTGATAATTTAGTATTCAAAGTCTAATTTACTATTCATATTTTCATTATTTATTTCGTATTTTATTCCATGTTATTTAATATTATTTTATTTTATTTTATTTTATTTTATTTTCATTTCTTCTTCGATTTATTTTCATATTGCTCTTCAATCACTCTCAAAACTCTGTAAGAGTTGAAACCTTGAGAAAAAAAAAATCAAACTCCTACAACCAGGAACACAGTCCTAATTTTGTCAGATTAATTTTTTTTTATTCATGAGGGTATAAGCTACAAAATTACATTTCAAACGAGCAGTTTATAGTTTCAAAATAGCTTTTAACGGCTGAAAACAAAATCTTATGAGAACTGATATTGGCACTTGAAAAGAAGATGCAAACACTTTGCTTGTAGAGCTCAAGCAAGGTTATGTAAAGTATTTACATATACATATATCAATCAGATCAATATAATTTTTCACAAAATTAAAGCAGCTATACTATAGCTAGAAGATAGGTAGGAAAGTAGGTACTTAAATATGACCATGAACTTAAACAAAATATTTAAAATATTTTGACCCATGAATAATTATAACACTTAAGATATAAAAAATATCAGCATGAAACTAATTTAAAGCCCATGAGGTGGTAAAACAAATACTTAACAAAAATAATATCTAGATAGGTACAGTATACACACAGTTAGTGAGAATTGCACTTCATCGGATAATTTTTTTTCTCATACTCTTACAACACATCTACCCACACAATAATTATTATGAATATGGTTTACGGAATGCGTCTAATAACAAAATAAAATTAGTATAAGTAGGTGGTTTCTTCGGAGAATTTTTATTCTTTATAACACATGCTTGTGCTTTAGAAATAAAAAAAAAGCCTCTTGTAGGCAGTGGTGCGTGAGTGCGTGGTGACAGTATGCGGTTTTTAATTAATAAAGTAGGTAATGTCATTCCATATGGTACTAAAGGGTCATTCATTTTTCGGTTTCGAATGTAAAGCTAGATAAAATACACATAGCGATACATTTTTGATGAAAATTTTATTTCATTATAAAGTTTGGACAATATCATTCAAATGGCCGCCTTTGGAAGATTCGCAGCATGAGATTCTTTTGCGGTAATTTATAACCACTTTTTCGCACATTTCGGGTGGTATCTCAGCCATAACTTGAGTACCTAATGTTTGTTTTTAATGCGTCTGGAGTTCGGGGATTATTCGTGTAAACACAGTCTTTTGCGTGACCCAACAGAAAAATATCTAACAGTAGTTGTGTTTTATTCATTACTGCATAGCTAGCGCAGCAAAATTTCCCTTGGCAAACAAAAAAAATTTGATTGCTGGCGAAAAAGAAGTCAGTAAAAACAGAGATGGCTGTGCTGGCGATAGAGCTTTCAATTATTGAAATTAACGTATAGAGTGAGTGATCATTTTATTCAGACTTGTGCTGCGCTGGCTACGCAGCAATGAATAAAACACACCTAGTGTCAGATTGTATGATCTTGGTGGCCAATTGACGTCGCGAAAAGTGGCTACGTTTGAATCACTGCACTTCTGTAGGTACTAGGTTTAAATAATTTTAACGCGTTGTTTGATTGTTAAGCGATCTATTATCGTAAATGGCAAACATTCAACTTATATTATGACATTCCAAATGACAGCTGAGTTTGAAAGGTGTCAAATGCCAGAGCTACCAACTTGAAACCACAAAATGAATGACCTGTTACTGTACACTAAAAATAAAAAATATTTTGGAAATTGTACTTTACCTAGGTAGTTAACTCAAAATTCCGTAACTTAGGCCCATATTGTATCACTAAATTTTGCTGCTAATTGTCATGCAATGAAAATTAAACTAATCTTCCCTTCTTATTATAAAGGCAATATTTTCCATCTAATTGTCGAATCGAGACTAACCTATAAATCGAGAATGGGTAAAAAAGAAAGAAAAAAAACTGAACAACTGAATAACTTCAGCCTAAAATTAGTTGCTATTTAATTATTAAATCAAAACTATAAAGCAATTCGAACAGTTTAATTACTGAAATATTTAATATGCGTGAGAGTGTGCACATTGTAGATACCAACTCAATTATATGTACAGTAGAATCTCAGAAAGATGAACGGTTCTAAAAGATGAACAGAAAGATGAACGGAAAATGTTCACTTTTCAGTGTTCAAAAAGATGAACGGGTTGAAATTGTGTACTCGAAAAGATGAACACTTTATTCCCAACATAATTTTTTACTTTTTCTTTGCCTTTAGTTCCTCCTGAACAATACTTTTCAGCTTGTTTTAATTTGTTATGTTAATAATTTTTAATGTTTACAATATCTTCTTCTTCAAAATAATATGTTGATGCTCGAAAAGATGAACAATTTAATAATAATATAAGAGCTTAAAAGGGTTAAACGATTTTCATCAAATTTGGTTCAGAG
Source organism: Epistrophe grossulariae (assembly GCA_929447395.1). Taxonomy (NCBI): domain Eukaryota; kingdom Metazoa; phylum Arthropoda; class Insecta; order Diptera; family Syrphidae; genus Epistrophe; species Epistrophe grossulariae. Next base: position 33,800,560 of record OV839568.1, on the reverse strand, counting down.
CATTTTTATGTGATCCTATAGGGCCATTTTCACCATGGGGTGGAGACTGTATGAGACTTAAGTCTAGGCTACAAATGTTTGAAGGTGGTGGCAAAACAAAATAATATTAAAATGTAGTGTAGATAGATATAGTGTGTTTTTGAATGTTTGATATATTTGTTTATTATTAAAATAAAAAAAAAATTTGATTCAAAATAACTTTTAACGGCCAAAAAATTTGGCGTTTCGTCCCAGCGCGGCGATCTCACTTGGGCTCATCAGTTGACTAATAAGGGCCTTGTCAGTACCCAAATTTTTGTTAATTTCGGTTCATCTTACATTGATTTCATGATGAATATCTAGTGTAAACTACATCCAACAATATTAGAATTCCTTATCATTAAAGCTGAAAGTTTTTGTTTTTTGCACTTCGCCGGGACGAACGGCAATTTTGTTTGGACCAAAAGCCGTAAAAACCTATTTTTAATCAAAAATTCAACAAGTTCAATTAAAATAGCGCTTAGTCCTCAACTGATTTATTGCAGTAGTATATACGCAAACTTTGGGCACACTTTTTCAACTTTAAATTGAGTTACAAAAAAAATTCGACAGATTCCCGCCTTAAACTTAATGGAAAAAAATTCTTGCATATTTTTCAAATCTCAAAAATTTAGGTGCATAAAGTTGAATAGACGTAAAAAGCTAGCTATAGAGATTTAATTTGAAGAAGTCAATCGATTTTTGTTCTTACTTTTAAGTTTGAAAATTATGTTTTCCAAAACTATAAGATAAAACTATTTAATTTGAAAACAGAATTTGATGAATGAATTTTTGGTTTTGAAAGAAGGTAAAACGTGAAATTTTTAGTGTTGCCGGTGTCTTTCAATATTTTTTTTTCTAATTCAAGTCGAATTTATATAAAATTCCTTCTCTCGCCTAAACTATACGCTCTAGCTTTTTTTTTTGTATCTTATGCAAAACACCCTGTAAAATTTTTGGTTTGTTGAATTTTGTTTCCACTATTTGGCTTGTAGTCTATCATTTTTGGTTTTTTTTTTCCAGTATTTGACTTGTAATCTGTCACTGAAATATTTTCTTAAAATATACACTTATTAAACAAAACAAAAATTAAAAAAAAGGTTTATTTTCCTTTTTCCCCATTATTGGCTTATTTTGTTTTTTTTACAACTATTTCACTAAAATAAGCTTTAAAACACTCTGCTGTCATTCTTTAACTGAATATTGACTTTTGTAAAGTGAAATATGTATATACAAACTATTGAGTAAAATTTTTTTTTCAAAAAAAAAATCTGAAACACCCTGTATAGCTATTTTTTTGAATACAAAAAATTATTACGATACCTATATTTTTTCGTTTAAGAGCTATGATTTTTGTGACCAAAAAAGTAAAAATAGGCCACTGTGAGATGTCTTTATTAAGGCCTAAGCATATCAAAACCTTTGGAAAAGTAAAAATATGACCGGCATTGCATTGGATTTATTAATTCTTAAAATATATCTAAAGCACACACATAAAATTTGGCGTATCGCTCTCCATTTTTGCTCCTTTTTTTTCTCAGAAGGTTTAAATTGTAGGGGGTATTTGAATTAAAAAAAAAAAAACTTTAAATTCTGAATTTTCTTTCTTTCTATAGTTAGACCCACAAAAGACATAGCTGTATAGGATAAGTTTCTAAAAATCAGTTGTTTAATTTTTCCTTTGCTCTTTAACCTTAAAGTCACTAATTATGTATATAGGTATACCTAGGTAGGTACATAACATTTGGTTTATGTCAAGAAATTTTCAAAATTTTTGTTATTTATCATCTTTTGTACTGGAATGCGCCATTGTTTTGTATGGCAAAGTTTTTGAGGAACAAAAAATATAAGTCTGTTAAAACTTTCTACACTATGTCTTATGTCCTTGTAAATGGCAAATAATCGATTTATTAAAAATTTGAATTAGATATTTTTAGGAAGTGACTACATAACTATCCAATAATATTTCTTGTCATAGTTAGCCATTCGAATTCGGCAGATACTAGTTGAATGTCCATTCCATTCCCAACACAACACGTAAGAAATTGTTTTTATAAGCAGCAGTAAAGTTTAGAAATTAATTTTAGTAAAATTCACCATTTTCAGCGCTTACTTTTCTTATAGTCATTTAAATAAAATATTTACAAATTAAGAACTCTCAAACCTTAGACATGTCATATGTTTCAGCCGAATTGGCTCCGAGTCAAATGCCTCGAAGGTATACATGGCTGGCTTTAGGTCTTAAAAACAAACAACTTGAAATTTGAGGTTTTCCCGGTTCAAGGATTAGAATCTGAGGTGTTCTCAATTAATTTGTCTATTTCGAATAAAATGTATGCAAAATATGAAGTGAGTTTTAAAAAAAATAGCAAATACCTATTTATTATTAAGAACAGTATTTTCGGTTATAAAAAACTTAATGGCATTTATCATCTTCTATACCTACCTATCCAATACTTTCATTCAATTGAATTCTGCACCTAGATACCTACATACCTATGTAAGTACATAATATGTATGTATCTACTAAACGTATGATTCACTACTCTATAAAAAACTTGAATAAAGTAGAACTACAATATAATGTACCTAACTGAGTCCAGGGTGGACCTTGGAGTAAAACAACAACACAGTATTCAGCCATCTAGGACGGTGCTCTAAGAAACATTGCCAAAATAGTAACCAAGGTCAAACCAGCATTAAGGAAGTAAGTACATTCACCTCCAGGGACAACCCTATTACTTCGCGATGTTCACAAAGTTCAATTCATTCGTCTATGCAAAAGACAAAATATACATATAAATAAAATACTTCCGTATCTATATACCTAAACTTACTAACAAAATGAAATCCATTTCCATTTTCATATATGAATTTTATGAGCAATCTAAAAATAAATGTTCAAACACCAAACTAAAAAAAAACATTAGTCTGTGCTGTGTGCATTACTGCATGCATTGACTTTTCCCATATTTTCTATAATATGCAAGCTGACTTAATATATAATACATATGTAATGGACACACTCGTGCACTACTCTGTGTCAAGCTTAACAAACACAACAGAACACACACAAAAAAAATCCATAATATGGCTTTGACCTTTTCCTTCACTATCTTGCGGCACTGAATGCAGGCTCTCGTTTCCCGCAATGTGCAATCATAAATTTTCTCCCAATTTTCCTATGTTTTCCTTTTCTGACGTTTTTCTTTCTTTTTTTTTTCCTTGGTTTGGCCTTTTCTTTGGCTGTTTTATGTGTTTTTTCTCATTCCGTATATATGATTTCCTTAGCCATTTTGTCGCTTTCTTCAGCAGCTCAACACACATGTTTTTGGACTTTCGAGTTTTTTTCATTGGTTTTTTTTTTTTTTTTGTGAGTTGGTGCAGTCGGAGAAGACAAGTGTAGTTACAAACTACTTCTGCCATCAAGTTTTTTTTTAACAATTTATTTCGACGGGCTTTTACCCAAAACTTTTATTTATTGTTTTTTTATTTATAAAGTTTCTTATATATAAATGTTTTTTTTTTTAATTTTTAATTAAATTCTCTTTTTTCATCTCTTATATTCATGGTTCTTCTTTCTCTTATCTTATTCGATTTTTTTGTGTGTAAATCTTTTAAAAGTGGTTTGGCATAATTTTTGAATCGATGACGTAAATGGTGACACAATAACCTCGAAACAAGGCAGCACAAAGAGAATCAACTGTGCGATTTACTTTTAAAGGGTGGATAGTGTGTGGAGAATGGATACGGGGGAAAGTGGTTGTTGTTAAAAGCTCATTGGTTCCACACATCCAGTCCAGAAGCACCACCACACCATGCCACCATGATTGCACAGAAAGTTCACAGAGCTATAGCTGCTTTGTATTTGACTCTCTTACTTGGGGTTCTGACTTTTTAGCTTTTTTCCATTTTGACTTTGACAAATCTGACTGTACGGAGCATGTGCACCAATTAATTATTAAGAGGAAATTAACTACAGGCAAGAGACAAATTTATTTTAACCGGCTACATAAATGTATGTATGTATGTATATGTATGTACATTGTGTAAACGAGGATGGAGATGCCGACTGATGACAAAAAACGAAACCTCTCTGACAACCAGTAAAGGATTCTTCTGGCAGATAAGGTTCTTGATGGAGACAAATTTAAATGAAGGTTATAAAATCCTATACCTACGTGTATGTATGTAATATTTTATTTATTTATTAAAGAAGCTCGGCCAACAAGACTCAAATTAAATTGATAAAAAAGTCTATAAAACCGACTTATAGTCTTGTTTTTTAAGAAATTTTTGAAAATCTCGAAATTTTTGAAAATCTCGAAATTTTTGAAAATCTCGAAATTTTTGAAAAACTCGAAATTTTTGAAAATCTCAAAAACAAGACTATAAGGCGGTTTTATTGACTTTTTTATCAATGTAATATTTTATGTTGTAGAATATTTTATTTTTATTTTTTTTCAGAATAAATACATGCATAATGTACATTTTCATACAAACGTTTTCTTTTAAAAAAAATTATTTAAATAACGGATTGTGTATAAAACAAATTTGAGGTAATTTTTGTTCACTCGTTTGTCCACATGTTAAAATCAAAAATGTTATCATTCATGGCCCATAGGTGTAGCACCTGCATACCATGGTATAAGACAATTTGACAGCATAACTACGGAAAACGGCTCCAACGCGAGATTAGATGACCAAATAATACCTACATTGCGGATTACTTAACTTTTTAATTTTTAAAAACGAAATAGTCCCAATTTGGATGTATTTTGATGTAACAGATAAAAAAAATGTCTGAAACCATTATATTGCAATTCAAAAATTATAATCATTGGCTGTATATTGCAAAACAACCAAACATCACCTTAAAATTCACGCTTTTTTTTAGTTACACCAAATTGCACAAAACCAACACCAATATCATTACATAAAGCCAATTGGCCGTCTAATGCAGTTTGCATTTACATTATCTAAAAACCTCGACGCTCTCAAATTTGAACAAATAAAAATCATCAGCATTGGTCGCTCCTGATAAGCGAAAATTTGGATCGACCTGCCTAATATTGACCCTTGAATGGTGATATACATACATATTTTCATCATCATCGATCGGCGTCGCCCAAATATTTCGCATTTTTTATTTTGTTCGCTTAGATAGATACTTAAATCTTTAATGCAACAAAATTCCTATAAAATTGATATTTAAATCTAGATTGCACAATTTACAGAGCTATAAATTCGTTTTACTTGCAAATTATTCTGATAAAAATCTAGCCGCATCAACCATTATGAAATAACGAACGTATGTATGTATGTACCTACATATCATGAAAAATATACATAAATCTCCAATTAATAAATAATAAAGTAAAGGACTGAGGAGTGAAGTATTGAAAGTCGGTTACAAAAATCATTTCCCATTCAAATTTTTGATGAGATTTAATGAAAATAAATACACTAAATGATTTGGGGACGCCTAGATTCATTGGTCAATTTAGGAAGAAATTAAAAAAAAATAATGTTAAGAATTTATGCTTTTTATTAATGTCTTAAAATGTGTGCTTAAGTGTTTTCATTTATATGAAAAGTAATTTCAGCAATTCTGATTTCTAAAAAACTTAGAAAAGGAAGTACAAAATGTTGCACAATGTTTCCAAAGGATTATAAATATCTAAGGGCCATTTGCTGAAACGAAACTTAAATATTTAAGTTCTACATACTGGCTTAAGGTCCTCTTATTGGTTTGCACCAATAAAAATCTTAAACTTGAAAGTTGCTATGTAGAACATAACTTAGGGGGAAGAAAAAGTAGAACCTAAATTTCTTAAGTAATACATAAAGCAAAAAATAATTTTGTTGTCAATTTTGATTTAAATTTGTCATACCAAGAAACAAATTTATAAATTGAAAATGAATTTCGAAACGCTGCTGTACGTAATTGAGGATGATGTTGAAGTCCTCGAGTTAATAGAACGCCCCGGATCCTTGACAGTGTATGGATTGCCACCTGTTTGAAGTGCTGCATATTTTTCAGCAGCAGCTTCCTTTCTTACTTCATTCTTGTAAAGGTTGTACAATTTTTTTTAATGCTTCGCAGCTTCTGTAGTATGTAATCCCAGATTGGGAGTTGAAGCTGTCGGTGATTCTACTCCTTCTCCTTCCAAGTAGCCTCGTCCGTTTTTTTATTTCTCTTCCTTTTTTCGGCCATTTCAAATGATGTAAATTTTATGTACTTATAGGGATGTAGGTAAATAATATTTTTTTTTTTTTCAGTTTTGATGAAAATAATTATTAAGTTTGACACTCAATTATTTCATACATAGCTAAGATGAAATTTTATTTTTGTTAGCAACGTAAAATAAGTAAAGTTAATCTTAAGAACTAAGTTCCACATAGAGCTAAGTTGAGAATAGTTAAAATTCAGATTTATGACTCGTTTCAGCAAATGGCCCTAAGTAATTTTTGTGCTATTGCTTTGATATTTGATACAAAATTTTAGTTCAACGACTCCAAAAATTGAAAAAATCAGAGATACCTAATAGTTTGCAAGTTTTGATTATTTTGGCTAGTTGCTGTTTTAGAATCTGACATCAAATTGTAAATTTTGACATCAGAGTCAGAATTTTGACATCAGATTGAGAGTTCTAATATCCGATTGAGAATTCTGACATAAAATTGAAAATTCCGGCATGTTGAAATTTTATTTAAAAAATTTTTTTTTTGTCAGTTATTCTAAATCATAAATCTTATTTAAAATTTGACTTCAATTCAATATGACGTCAGATTTAAAACCAGCAAAAATAAAAACATATCTAAAACTATTATTTTTGATAATTCAAGTTTTCAAGTCGTTGACCTAAAATTTGATTGGGAAATTTTAATTGTGAAACCTGTCAAAGGTGAATCACTTTATATTTTGTTGTTTATTTTTAAAGCAAGGTTAGATTTAGGTTGTTTCCACATTGAGCCTTATTTATTCACGGCACTTTTTGGACATTGAAAATTTTCTTTTATTGTCTATGGTCTACTTCTTAGAGTGAAACAATATTTCTAAATTTTCCAAAAAATATGCCCTTTTGAATTTTTCAAAACTATTTACTCATTTAATAATAGAGCCTACGATTCAGTCCGTGTATTTGAAAAACACGGGTACACGGACTCCGTGTAATTATTACACGCAAATAAAAATCCGTTCTCTTAAAATACGTGTATTTATTTGCTTAATATCCGTGTTTCCAAAAAAAAAAAAAATGATTTTTAAAGAAAAACTTAAATAATTCTAAATTTAAATCCACTGACAGATTCGACTACCAAGTCGTTGTTGTATTTTTATTAAAAAAATCCCATAAATTTGGCTCTCTCCAGTGATGATTGGATTATTTAAAATACACGGATCTTCGGATACACGGATACACGAACACACGGACACGTGCATCCGGCACGGATACACGAAATACACGGATTCAAATCCGGATATTATAAGAACACGTGTATCCGTGTTTTTAAATATCCGTGTAATAGGGAGCTCTTTTTAATAATCGCTTTCAGCTTAGGCGAGATGTAAAAGTGGTTTTAACAATATTTTTTTTAAAAACGAATTAATTTTTTTTCATATCGTTGCTGTCTTTTCATAGCCCTAGATAAGATTAATTATATTGTTGTATAATTTTGAAGATATTTTATATATATAAATAATTATGTTAAAAACAAAAAGCGAAAGATACTTTTAAAAACCGAAGACAAGTGTTTCATTCATTTTAGTCCTTCGAGCCGAATAAATTGATTTCAACCAATAAAATAATAAAATTGATTTAAAAAAAAAAATTATTCAGTGATCTTTAGGAAAATTTTGGGTAACCCTAATGAACTCTCTAAGTGATTAACGAGTTTTGAGTCTGGTGACCAAAATCTGGTGACCCAAACAAAAACACCTCTAACGAAGCATTAAAAAAGGTTCTTTATAATCAAAGCAGCCTTTTGGATCAACCAATGAGAAAAGCAAAATAAGAGGAACTGATTTAATACAAATTTGAAAAAATCGACTGAGAAGCCGGTGGGCGATTCCAATCATAAGAAACTGACGGTTGAAGACATCGATGAAGAGGATTACGTCTTAATCGAAAATAATGCCAACGAAACATCCACTTAGCACTTAACATCCTTCTTTGTTGTTTTTTAAAAACAATAGCGCAAAATTTTAAACGATTTAGTACGATATTAGGGCGTTTTTTTAGTATGATAAAAATGCTTTAACATGGTACTAAATCGTTTAAAATTTTGCGCTAATGTTGAAAGACAAAGTTCAACTTCTGAAGTAGTTTTTAAAATTTACATTTGTGTAATTAACTCAATCAAAAATGTAGGAAATAAATCGTGACTAGGGAATGCAGTCCCCTCATATTGCAAAAAAAAATATCATTCAATTGTTGGGTGAAATATAACACAAAATTGGAAGAAATAATTTTGCTCTATTCGTGTATTGTCAAAAAATAAGAGTTTCTGTTAGTTTTTACTCTATTTTGAGAAATTTTCGTAAAATTTCTTCAAAATTCGATTCATTTAAAGTAAAAAAAATGGAAATAAGAAGAGCGTGTCATAATAATTTTTTTCATGCCACCATGAAATTTTCGTTTCAAAGAAGCCCGATCATGTCACTACGGCAACGCTGCTCTTGTGTACGACCTTGTTGTCAATTTTGATAAAAATCTCAAATTGACGGATTCAAAATATGCATATACAAAATATACATATTGACTTCCTTTCTAAATCACTATTAAAAATATGCCTTACTAAGCCTTTCTTAATTTTGTTTAGGTATGTTTAAGAATTTCCATAATGTCTTAATATTTTTTAATTTAAATCAAAAAATTTTGTCTCTCAAAGCATCACCATTTTCTAACAAGAAAGTAACTACATTAGAAAAATTAAGTTGATTATAATAAAATTTAGAGCATGTTATAATTGCAATGATTGTTAATATAGCGCCAATAAGCTGCTTAAACTTAAACTAGCTTGCTAATAACAAAAAAAAAAAACTCTTAGCTGTTTTGCATAGTGTGTATAGAATGTAGAGATAAAGATCATTTATAGAATGCTAGTGGTCATCAGATCACATATTTCTATTTATTTAGATTGACTTACCTGTAAAGAAAAGAAGAAAAAAATCAATTAGTTTATTTTTATCGAAAAGACAAAGAAACAAACAAATAATTTATTTAAAATACAAAATTCAAATAATATACCTAATATATTAAAAACATTAAACTTGATGGTTTGAAATCAAACAACAATAACTTGCGAATGTTCTACGCCCATATTATTCACTCGATACATCGTGGTTAAAAATATAAATCCAGATGTAAAGTATACAAATTCAATGTAAATACATCGGGATTTAAGTTTCAATCTGGATGTATGGAGTGAATAATATGGGCGTTACTGTAAATTTTTTAAACTGAAATAATAGACAGTTCACAGAGACAGTTGTTTTTTGTTAAAGCCTAGTATACAGTTCCTCCTCGAAAAAAAATTCATGTACTTCTTATGGGAGTGATTTTATCGCAAAAAAAAATTTTTCGTTTAAAATTTTACTATCGAACTGTGAACCAAACCTGTTGAAAAAAATTTATATTCACCACGGAAACTTTTTCGCGCAGAACAATGTTGGTGACATTGTTTTGTGGAAAAAAAGAGGACAACGAATACAAGTTTTTTATTTCAACTCAGATTTTTTTTCTTCCGAAAAAAAAATTCTTACCACTTATGTTTTTTTTTGTTCAAAAGAACTGTATACTCGGCTTAAGGTGATATTTTTATTTATTTTTTTTTTCAATTTAGTTGAAAAGTTTAAATTTTGTTCGTTTTTTCTGATTCCACTTCCTTTTGCTTGCAGATATTCATATAAATGGGAGGAAATTCCGAAAATCCACCTTTAAGAAGACATAAGCAATAAGTTGGTCCTAACATTGGAGCTAACATTGAATACAGTTATTTACAAGTTTACTTTTAAGTCAATTGTACTTATATAAAATTTAGCTTAATGAAAAGAAATTTTAATCAAAATCAACATAATTCATATCTTCTGACTTCTGAATTGTCAATATTAATTTAGTGGTTCTATAGGATAAAACAAATCCTTGACAACTAATTTATTCTGGAACGGAATAAAATTATCAGCAAACCTGAAATCATTCAGTGTCTTCAAAAGTTTTACTTTTTTGCGTCTTAGGACTTCTACCCGTATTTATAAGGCTTTTCTTCCCTTTTATTGAATTAACACGAGTTTTTATCCACTAGCCTTTGCTAGATGCGGGTTACGAATACCTATCTGATTATTCTGTTGATACTTCTTCTAAGTAGAGCTAACGCAGTCTGAAAGCTGCGTAAAGATTTCTTTATACTTTAGCTCAAATCACAATTAACTTTCGACCTAAGCCTGAAACCCGGTTCTCAACGCAACGTAAAAACGAGACGTCAACTAGACGAGATTTTTTAATAGTTTTTCTTTCTTAAAAACTAATTTTAAACAGTGAAATAAATTGTAAACAAATGTTTTGGTTGTGTACTGCGCAATGTTGTGTACCTATAACACAATAAAATATTGACCTACTTTAATACGGAGTTTGAAAACTCTTAACAAAAATGTTGTACTTTTTTTGGGGAAGAAAAAAGCACTACAAAAAAAATGATGATCGAAAATCAAGCTCAGTTAGTAAATTATTATGATTATACCTAGTACCTACATATAAAAATCACTTAAACTCAATCACACTTAATCAATTATGTGGAAATAAAACTAAAAGTAAATTGAAAGATATTCATCTTGGAAAAAAAAAGTAGGTGCCTACTTAACTTACAAATCAAAAAAAACCTAGCAATTAATTAAAATAAAATTCGAGCAAATACAAAAATAGGATCTACGAATCGAAAGGTAAACTTTGATTCAGCATATAAAAGCCCTCACACCAGGAAGATGCATCTTGGCTTTCATTTAATCAACCAATCAAATGCTAATTTTAATCAAATATACCTACGTAGTAGGTATAACTCTTCTGTAAATTCAATCTAAAAATTTATTTCAAGGTCGTTCCTTTTCACCAACCCTCTTCATAGTTCGTTTGTTTTCATTATAGGTACTGACTGCAAATAATTCACATTTAAAGAATATGTGATATAAAAATATACATAGGTAGGTACCTACTTTCAAACTGAAATTCAGTCAGAGTACCTTTCTACCAACTACACCTAGGTACCTGCCTATTTAAGGGAAAAATAAACTCTCTCTTAGTCAATAAAGCCCCTCTCCATGCCCCATTTACACTTGCTATTCAATATATCTAGGTGAAGCGCAAGCAAGGGCACATAATGAAGTGTAACGTGTTAACCGTTTCATTTTATTCACATTCTGAAAAAAAAAAATTAAAAAAAAACTATCATTAACTTCCATCGACATCCATCATACATATACTTGTATATGCTTACATCAGTGTATATAGGTATATAGTAGCGACAGGGACCACAAACATTATAAAACAAACACACAAAAGTTATAACAAAGAGAAGATTTTTTATATTACTCAAAAAGTTTATTATGTGATGGCAACAAATTTCCTCTGTGCCAAGACCAAGAAAACGCATGCTGTATGTCGCAATGCGCAATGACGTCACATCGAGGAAAAGTTCCACCGCTGCCGCCCTGTCGGCTGGCAAACAAAGAAAAAACTAGGTTCATCGCGCGGTGAAAGTTTTATAAATTGACCCAGTGCCAGTATACCAGAAATGAAAGTTGGTAAATAAATCTTTACGAGTATTTTGGATGGAAAAATATAGAATTGTTAACGCCATCTATAACAAGGTTACTGTGTCAAATGGTTTAAGTCGAGGCTAAGCTTTGACAAAGCTCTAAACGAACTTTAAAGCTTAAACAAAATTAGCTTTTTAAGAGACTTTCACTCAAAAAAGCTTAAATTTTTGTCAGGAGTAAATTTTAGAGACCACCGTCATCGTGTTGAGTTCAAGAGATGGACACTTCTTTTGCACACTATTTTATCCCTGACGAATGACGATAAAAATAGGAATATTCAGTATCAGTATACCTACTAGACTAGGTATAGTCGTATATAGTTCCGTAGACTCTTTGCAAAAGCTTTAATTGTAATCCCTTAACAGCCAATCTGTGTATATTGTATTTAGTTTTTCTCATAATATTATTTTAGAGCCAGTAAGCTTTAATGAATACAAAAAAAAATCATCCCTCACTCTCTTTTTTCACTTCTATCCATATCCATCAAATATCTAAGTATTCTAAGTATTGGAGATATTGAATAGAAAAATTATTCCTATTTTATATTGCTCTCAATGATACAAAATCTGGGACTTTACCCTGTTTATAACTATAATAAGATTCAACTGAGACTACCTATGTATAAACGACTTCAATCTGAATTGATTTCAATATAATAACATAAAAAGTAGGTAGATAAGTATTGCTGTAGGAGGTACCTACGTGTTTTGAATAATCTCATTTTTTTGGGCTAAGTAAGTTTAAATAGTGTCTATGTAACTATTTAAATTTTATAGATTTTTTAAATAATGTGTAGGTAATATACATATGTATCTACTCAATGAAGACAAGTAATTTCAGTGTAAACCACTTAACACAGATTTTTCAGGCGTGTACCTATGAGGCCGCAGCGCTATATCGTTAAGAGATTTTTATCAAAGCCACTCATATCGACATTAATGCATAATTTCATTAAATGTTTTCATGTTACAAATAAAATGTTTCGAGTGTAGAGACATTGGCACAAAATTTTAAACAGTTCTCGTTTAAGCAATAAACCCGTCTCTATGTTAAAACAGTCCTTTATTTAAAAATTCTTGTTTAAATTTTTCTTAATTTTAAACACTTTAAACAAATTTTCTAACTAAAGAACCTGTTTAACAAAACGTCAGCAAAGTTTTGTGAAACAGGCCTAATTTTGACAGCTGAATAAATCAAACAGAACGAAAAATAAAAAAAAAAAAAAACAAAAAGAACCCAATCTGTAATTTTGCCGAGCTATAGGAAAGTGTTTCGAGATTTTAAAACGTTAAAATAGTGAAAATACTAAAAAAAAAGTGAAATAAAAGTTAACATAGTGAATACTTACAATATATTATAAAAAAAAAACATAAAACAACATTAAGTCGTGTAAAAACACCTATAAAATGGAGTTCTCAAATTTTTATTTTCACGGGCTGATTGTGTCTCATATTCCACATAAAGTAATGTGAAGTGATGTTTTTTAGGTTTATACATTATCTGAGAATACTTTTCAGTTGATATTTCGTAGCATTTTTCTATAAAAAAGCAAATTGTTTGAAAATAAAAATACACTTCGATCACAGGAATTAGCTGAACCCGATCTGTGAAAATTGAAATTCTCGTCTAGGTTAGCATTAGTTTTTGTTGGTGATGGCAAGGCGCTCAAATCCATTGAGCGCCCGTAGTGCAGAGTAATTTTACTTACTTTATGTCGAATATGAGACACAATTACCTGTGAAATAAACAAAAATTACACTGCTTGTTATAGATGTTTTTACAGTATTTAACGCAGCACCGCGTGTAGTTTCCTATTTTTTGTACATTTTTGTACTGCATGTAATCACTTTAATTACTTTTATATCACTTGTTTCTTTAATTTACTAAGCTTTTTTACTATTTTAACGACTACAAATTTCAAAACAATCCTAAAACAAAACAGAAAATTCCTTTGAGTGCCCCATCATTTAGCTGTCTAACTGCACGCCTTCCCTGTGTGGATGCATTTGTGTTAGTCTAACTCACACTCACAGTTATAATTTCCCACAGATAAATGATACTTTTAAAAGATAGAGAAGCGTTTTGCTGGTTTTAAAGTTAGAAGACCTCTTTAACGCTAAAGTATACTTTATGTAGTTTAAAATTTACAAAGAGCCGACTCTCATTCTAAAGTAATTATTCAGAGCCGAATCCCATTTTAAAGTAGATTTAGAGCTACGTTAAAATGTTTAAAATGTTGCGCCATTATATCAAGCCAAAACAATAAGGTAGTTTTAAATTAAATTTATCCAATTTAATCGCTTTGGTTTTATATAAATTAATAAATATATTTTTTTTGTATTTAATTTGTAATAAGATTTCTCAACCTTATATATGTTCATATATGATGCATCAAAATAATTTTCTTTTACTTGGTTTGCGAATTAAAATAATTAAATGAAAAACATATTGAAAAAAACAAAAACCAGGCCCAGTTTTACAATTGGAATAAGAAGCAATAATGTAAGTGGCCAATATGGGAAACTAAACCTTAATATCATAGTATACTCACTTACCTGAATAAGTGGTTCTTAAGATTCCTAAATTGGCCATTTAAATGCCACTTACTCAGAATGTGGAACTGAACAACATAAAGTGCCAATATGAGAAAACTTAAGTACCATACTTATTGAGGTAAGTGTCCACTGTGAAACATTTCTTAGTATATTCAAGCAAGAGAATTATGGTTATAATGCTATAATATGAATTTCCTTCCATTAACTTGACTTTTTAAATGCCAATTTATTTTTAAATAAATATTGCAATATATACAGTTGTGTTTATAAAATTTTTGTCTACTTAGACACTGTCTAACTATTTTCAAATTGGTGGAAATATGCTTTATTTAAGAAAAATAAATATCACATTATTCACGGTTAGGATAATCTACTCTTGTGTCTTAGTTAGGCAGCTATAAAACAACAATAAACAAGGTTTTTAAACACATTTTACAAAGTTGGACAGTTGTCCAAAGGTAGACAAATAAGACCAATAATGTTTATGACAAACTGTATCTATTATTTAAGATAAAAAAAAAAAAAACATAGAAAATTGTAAAATACAAAATGTTTGTGTTTGTATTAAAAATCTATTTGAACGTTAGTAGTAATCCGTGGCATAATCGTTAGTGCGTAAGACTATTACTCCAAATGTCTTGGATTCGATTTCCAGCCTAAGCCAACCAAAAAATTCACGGGTAACATGCCTATTGCTAGGAATAAACAAACCCTCCAAGAGTATCAGTTGTCTCAACTTAGCCGTTCGTATTCGGCAGAAAATTGTACGTTCCCTCCATTCCTTCCAATAACACACATGAGTTGTAAAACACTTGGTCCTGGTTCTACACGAGTTATTGCGCCACTCAATTTATTTATTTGATGGTTAGAAATTAATGAAATAAGTAAATTGTTTATCTCCTTTGCAGCAATATAGAATTCATCTCAATCACTTTTAGATTTGTTATATAATTTTTTTTAGATTATTTTATAGATTCAACATTTCCGCAAAAATTTTTCTTTTTTTTATATTTTGTATTAGTATATCTCGATAATCTAATAAGGTCATAGAATTGAATTATTCAGTACCAGTGGCGGATCCAGGATTTGGTCATGGGGGGGGTCCAACTACAAATAGAAAACTTAAAGGCAAGTAAAACTTGTGTGCGATTTGTGCTACATTATTTATGTGCGTGAAGTTAGCACCGCCAATTTCTATTTTCAGAAAAAAAACACAAGCAAGCACAAACTAAGCTTAAAACAGCGCATGATGTATAACTTTTTAAAAAATCGTAATTTTGAAAAAAAAGCGCAACTTTATTTTTGAAAATCGAAAATGGCGGTGCTAACCTCACGCTTCGCAATATTTATTTTTGGCCATAAAAGCTGTAAATATGCGAATCATTTTTTGAGCAAAATACAGCACAACTTTGATTTTTTGAAAATCGTTATTTTGCAAAAAAAAACTCATCCCTAAAATTTGCGAATTTAAAAAAAATATATACGGCACATGATAACACAAGTTGATTACAATACCTACAGCACAACTTTTTTGTTTGAAAATCGAAAATGATGGGCTAATTTCACGCTAAGTTCCTTCGCAAAGTT
Organism: Epistrophe grossulariae; assembly: GCA_929447395.1. Lineage (NCBI taxonomy): Eukaryota > Metazoa > Arthropoda > Insecta > Diptera > Syrphidae > Epistrophe > Epistrophe grossulariae. The sequence continues at coordinate 33,784,588 of OV839568.1, read as the reverse complement.
ACAAATAGTAAGCGATTTTTTTTTTATCTCGTCGGTTGTACCATTTTAGAAAGACTTAACTTTGGAAAAATTTAATCTTAAAAATTTTCAAATTTGTGAAGTTTTTAAAAATATTTACGGGCCATCGCAGCACAATAACATACCTTAAGCCCTTGAACTAAGTTTCCTTCATAAAACTATTATGCAGTCACAATCTAATGTAAGCATGTATATCCCTATTTCCAATAAGATTCATTTGAAGTTTTGGAGGTATACCTAATCATTACGCACTTAAAGAAATTTTTAATAGAAATTTTATAAAAAGATGGGCTTTCTGGAATTAAGTAGGTTAAACGTAGACCAAATTTAGGTCGAAGAGAAATAAATATAAAAATATTTGGTTTAAAGGCTCATGGGGTTGGGGGGGTCCGGACCCGAAAAACCCCCCCGTGGATCCGCCACTGTTCAGTACATCAACCAAGTTTTGAAAAACTAAAATTTGGAATACAGAAAAATGATTTTGTAAACCTGCGAACTAAATTCTATTTTTTGATGGAAGATCGATGCATACAAAAATGTAAGTTCCGGGACTACCAGTAGAATGTGTAAACTTAATTCTTTGTTTCTGAAAGAAGCAGTGATTAATTAGTAAGATACAAAAAAAAACATGAAGGTTATAACGATGTTCATTTAGAAATTTAGTAAGAACACAAACCAACTTCAACACAAGGTGTGTTGCTTTACTTTGAAAATCTGTGCATTTGTGTGAATTTCTACACATATTATTTTTTTAATGTACTTTTTCCAGACTTTTGTGTACAAATGCTCAAAATGCAGTGTTTCAAAGTTAAGGAACACACCTATAAATAGATTCCAACGTTGAGCATTATTCGTAAATTGTTGGGCGCCAGTTATAGCTTTCATTGAAACTCACATTGCAAATTTAAATTATTAAATGTAGGTAAGCTGTTTATAAAATAAAATCAGTTATCAGTTTTGACGCCAAAATAATCTTATTCAAAAATTTAGTTTTTAAAAACGTGAAGGGTTATAAGTCCACAGTTCACTTCTTACCCACTTTTATGGGCCAAAAAAAGTGGGTCAATATTTCCTTATTTTGGAAAGAAAGAAGGTCATACTATTTTCGCCAATTTTAAATATATATACTTACAATATTCAAGAAGTTGCTTAAAAAATTTAAACTTTGTTTTTGTTTGTAAAAAGTGCGCCAAAATTGACGCAAGATTTGATTTTCACGCCATTTATGCGGTAAGATATTAGCAACGAAAAAAAAGCTTACAGCTGTTGAGGGTTATTTTTATATAAATTTTTTACAAGTTTTTATTGTTTTTCCATTGTTAAGAAACATTTTTATAAAATAATGAAGATTTGGCGGTGATTTTTCGAAGAAAATCATTTTCAGCTATGATAATCTTCAAAATTGATACAGTACAATTGGTAAAGTAAATACACGATTGCTGTTAATTGTTATATATAATCTTTCTAATTTGAAATGAACAACCTCTGAAACTGTTTTGACACCCGCGCGATGTACAATATCCGATTTCTTAAAAAAATCTCAATTTATGAGAAAAAAATTTGAAGATTGTTAGAGGTTTAAAAAAAAAAAAATGTTTTGTATAGAATGTATATACCATTTTTAAAACATTTTTAAAGAAGAAAATTGGTAGGCCATTTTGCTACTATTTATTAATGCGGAGTTTAAAAATTAATTTTGAAAAAAATCGAAATATCAAATTTTCAAAAAATTATTTAAATTTTTTTTTTTTTATTCAAATTAAGTTTATTGAAAATTTTGATGTGCAATATTATTCAAATTAATCAGAAGCTCTTGTGTAAAAAATTTTATTTAAATCTGTTGAAAGGATAATTGAGATAGTCGAAAACCAAAAAATGGTTTTATATATAAGAAATACTGTTTTCAAACGATATACACAAAATTTATTCCAATAATATGGTAGAGCACTGATATAAGCTCACATAGAAATTTTAATCAAAATCTATTTTTCTTAAAGGTTTTTTAACGATTGTATAGTAAGAGGTACCGTTATTATTGGATACAAGAATAAAGGCCGTTAAAAGCTATTTTGAATCAATAATTCAACAAGTCCAAATAAAATAGTGCTAAGTCTTCTAATTGGCTGATGTATTTCAGTAGATAGTACAGTGAACTCTCTCATAACCGGAAACTGATGGTACCCAGGAATTTGTCCGGTTATTAGAGGTGTCCGCTTATGAGAAAACGAAAAAAATTAAATTGAAAACCTTTTAAAAAAGACATAAGCATATTCATATTCTAGAATTTTCCTATCCGAGTGCCTTCTCGTTGTAAAAATTGGAATGCACTTTGAAAACAGAATATAGTTTGCGAGATACAACGAAATTTCACTTATGAATGAATTTCTGTTCAAGAAAAATGTTTGTGATTTTTTTCTTGTGAGGATTACACCACTATAAACTTCATATTCCTACAAGTTATTAATTTACTATCCAAAAATACCGAAATGGACCTTAATTGAAAAATAGTACTCCACATGCACTTTGTCCGCTTATGAGAGATCCAAACTCTATTGCGGTTATTAAATTTGGTATCCGCGTCCGGTTATTAGAGAGTCCGCTTATGGGAGAGTTATTAGTTATTACTATGAAAAATCTTGAATTTAATTCTGTTCTTTGAAATTTGTCCGGTTATGAGAGGTGTCCGTTTGCAGAGAGTACACTGTATATAGAATTTGTATTATTAAAAAAAACCTTCCAGAATAATTTTCATTTAAAATCTGGTAGATAATGTTAAAAAACTGCTGGGTGGCAAGTCGTTTTCGAATTATTGAGTTCTCAAAAAAAATATTGAAAGTTTTTTTTAAAATACCTATACAATTCTTTAAAAACTTTTTGAAACATTTTCCATAAAAAATTTCAAAATCAATTGAACCGTTTTTGAGAAAATAGAAAATCAAAAAAATGTTTCTATGGGAGGTACCTACCATTTATTTCTATTTTTCGGGAATTTTTTTTTTTTACAAAACGTCAGCCTTTTAAACTCCTCTTTAAACGGTGGGACGTCACCACAGCCCTCCAATACGATTTTTTTCTTGTTTCAACAAACCTACACGCTCTAGAATATTGTTACCTTTTATTCAAAACACCCTTTATAAATTTTCAAATCCAACATCATCAATTCATTTAAGAAATAAAATTAATTGAATTAAAATATGAATTCTCGATAAAAATGATTATTGTATGCTTTAAGAAATTTAAGATAAAATAAATACCTAGGTTGCACATCATTATTCTGTCAATAATATTTATCATGCTCTTGAAGGGAGCGACCGCAAAAAAAAAAAAAAAAAAAAAAAAAAAAAAAAAAAAAACAAGAAAAATGTGTAGGTTTGATAAGAAGAATAATAATTTACGTTGGCAAAAGAAACGAACGAAACGAAAGAATCATTTTTTATGCCTGGTATTATACACAAACGAGGGGACGACAGCAACACATAAAAGTTATTTTCTACTTACGACTATGATAAATAATATATAATATCTCACTTCTTCTATGTATATATATCTTCCATAGGACACTAAACATCAGTAAAGCGAAATTATCCTCTTATCCATACATTTATTATACTATAGTCATGGATAGTGCTGTTGTGTGTACAAAATATAGATAAACAGAGAGGTTTCTGTTTTTCTTCTTTTTTTTTGTTCAATAAACAATATAAGGAAATGACAATAAAAAAAAAGAAGGCAAAGGGCAACAGATATACCAATATCTATTTATAAATATGTAAGATTGTAAGCAGAAGCTTTCTATAAGGGAAGATCTATACACAGATTTCAAGGATATGGTTTCGTAATATTAAAAGTCAATGGCCAGATATTTTATCCCATAAAGCTTAAGTGATGTCAAGAACCTTTGCGAAGACAAAACAAAATATTGGAGGACATTGTTTTGTTGGTTCGATATAAGCAGACGGATATTAACATAATATATAAACACTCTTTGGTTAACTTATAAGTTATGAGCTGTAGCCTGTAGGTATCATAAAATTGCAATAGTGTGAAATTCTACTCTGTTTTTTATTTTTAAAGAAGTTTATATATCTCGGCTTTGTTGAAAGAGTTTAAGGGATGTGACATTTTTGATTTATGACTAATTTGGTGTGTTTAGAAAAATGCAGATCTCAGAGATTTTTCTCACTCAAAAAGTGAGCAAGCGAATCCAAGATTTGTTTTCCTCAGATTTTTGACAGCAAAGCTGAAAATTTTTGCTGAGGAATCCTGTTCATGTAGCTTAGATTGCTGAGGTCTCCGTGATTTCATTTCCCTGAACATTCCTATTACAAAATTCATGCTGTATTTAAAAAATCTAAAAGGAAAAACTTATATATACCTAATCTTCCATAATTTGGAAAACTTTGCAACCCCAAGACAAAAAGTAAGAACCAATACCTACTGCTACCAACATGGTAAGAATGTTGGCCTTCCTGAACGCCATAAATTATTCTTTCTCTCTCTCTCTCTTTCTCTTTAATCTCTTTGTTATAAATTTCAAAATCTTCAAAAAATAATAAATTTTCAAGGTTTTGCCTTTAAACCACATAAACTTGAAAGCCCTAACTAAATAAATTAATTGAAAATGCTGCTTCAACAACACATAAAAAACCTACCATACTAGGTATAAATGTTGTTTTCAATTAAATGATATATAACTATATTTTTAAAACGTATCCCAATTTAAAAACAAGTATCTTACTCTATATACAAAAAAAAAAGTAAAAATAATAATATTAAAACGAAGTGCTTAAGCACACACAAAATGTTAAATTCTAATAAAAATAAAATCCACGTTCTCTTGGGCAAACTTTTTTTTTAAAGGACCGGACCAAGGACAAGTGTGCTAAATTCAGAAGAAAATAAATAGAAGAAAAAAAAACAACAACCCATGAAGTAGTTGGCAACGTGCAGCAAGTGAAGAGTGTATATGTACCTTCCCCTTGACAAAGAGAAGTGTTCACTTGTCTGCACATACCTTGAGGGGGTATGTATGGTTCTTCTTAGTCCGATTCTTGAACTTTTTGCTCAAACGTTATTTCATGTAGGTATGTGTAGTGTATTGTGTATGGATAAGTTTTTGTAGAATCATTAAATCTTAAGTTGTTCCAAGTTATTTCTTCGATGAACACAGTAGATGCACCTGTATATGTGAATAATATGTAAGGTATTTTTATTTTTTTATATTTTCTTACATCAAAGGATGATTGTTTTTTTTTTTTTGTGGCAACCAGTGCTGTTGTGTTTACTCCAAAAGTATACATTTTTACTTTAAAAATTTTTGTTGTTGGTGTTTTGTGTGGCAGCTTAAAATCATTAAAGTCTTTAGACTTTAAATCTTGAAGTTTTAAAAACTTTTTATCGTACTTTTTCGTTATGGTACGGTAGCATAAAATACTAATTTTTGGTACTAAACTATGATGATTATTTTATAGATAAGCAGAAGAATTTAATTAAACTTATTGATGTTTTACAACTTAGAACAAAAATTTGTGTGTAGTTGTTCCCAAAAAGGTTCCTTAATTTAGATTTACAAAGTAATCCAGGTTAATAAAAATATTTTTCATAGCAGGAACCAAACAATTTAAATTTAAAAAAATAAGGAAAAATAAATTTGGTTGTAAAAAATGTCGTGTGGAATCAGGCCCTCGTTACTTAAACCTCTTAATCATTCATGTATGTGCGTGTTATTGGCAGGAATAGAGGGGACCTACAATTGTCTGCCAAATGTAAACGGCTAAGTTGTCAGGCACTTTTTCAAGACAAGATATAATTACTTTGTGTGGATTTGCCAATTCCTCACAAGAGGCAGTAAACCGTGAAAAACATTTCTGTTTTGTTTTTTAGGTGGGATAGGTTGTGAATCGAACCTAAAACCTTCAGTGTAACATTCCTATGCACTTACTATTACGCCGCGGGCTACTACAATATAAAATATGAATATAAAAAACAAGTGCTAATTTTTAAAACTAAAAGTACCTTTTATGTGATGTAGTTGGAAAATATTTGGTATTTTGTATTGAAAATTTGAAAAGAATCAATGGTTTAAAGATACAAAATACCTAATTTTAAACCAGCGAAAGATTTTTATTTAAAAAAAAAAAATAAATAACAAGAAACATTAAAAATAAATTAATTCTTTTTTTTTTTGTTTTTACTATTGGTACTGACAAAAAACGGTTGTACGACAACCCTGATGGGAAAATTGTTTAAGCTTCCATAGAAAGAAATTTTAGATGTAGGTACTTAAACGACATGGGATCAAAATCCAATGTAATTCGATAGGAGGTATATGTACATACATATCTAGAATGTACACGAAATGGTATTTTGTTTTACAACCCATGACAAGAAGAGGAAAAAGATTTATAAGAGGTTTTAGAAGAGAAGACTAATGTATTTGAAACATGCACTTTTATCTGTGTAATTTGAGTGTACATATTTATTTGAATGATTTAAAGATAATTTTCTAAAAAAATAAGAAATGCTTAAGAGGATAATAATAACCACCTTATATGATTTAATTTAAAAAAAAAAAAAAAAGAATTGTGGGAGATTATATATTTTTATGCCACCTATACCAAAAACATATTATTTAGTTTAGTTTAACGAATTATTGTGTGTGTACACAAAAATGAACAGTAAATTTGAACTTAAAAAATGAAAAATTGATCCAAATCAACATACCTATAAATAATTAAAAACAAATTGATGATAATTAAAAACAAACTCATTAAACAAAATTGAGATTTACTAACTTAATAAGTTCTTCCATAAAAAAAAAAGAATTTCAATTAAATAAAATAGTGGTACACTATGGCGTATACTCACTTTTCTTATTTGTTGAATTTTATCTTGCGATATACCTATAGATGCTACTTATATGGCAAGTTATGGATTCGTGAAAAAAATCGAACTCGAGATTTTGATCAAAGTTAACATAACGATGATAGCGAAGTCGAAAAAAGTGGGTCTCGCCATTCTGTCCGTCTGTATGTCTGTCCTTTCGGCTGCAGCCTAAACGGGTCGGTAGATTTTCTTCAAAGTTAGTACCTAGCGTTTTTTTGGCATTCCTCCACCCAGTTTTTTTCATTTTTTTTAAGACCAAAAATAACGGTACAACGTATACAAATTTTTTTAGCAAAAAATGAAAATCTTATTTTTCTCAAAAACGTGCCCACAACTTTAAAAAAAAAAATTCAGTAATGTTTTTTTACAAAAAGGCAACCATATTATATAAAAAAAATTTTTTCCGAAAAATGGTACCTCCCATAGAACCATGTGTTTTTTATTTTCGATTTTCTCTCAACTGATATTGATCAAGTTTTAAAAGTTTTTCAAACATATTTTTTTTTTTGGATTTTTAAAAAAGTTTAAAATTTTTTTTTTGAGATCAACTCGAAAACGACTCGGTCAATTTTAATTAAGCTTGGCACCCAGCAATTTTTTAACATTATCTAGCAGATTTTAAATGAAAATTATTTTTATAATTAAAAATAACGGTACCTCCCATACAAATGTTTAAAAACCGGTATTGAAAATCTCATTTTTTCTAAAAAACAGCTTTTAAGATTTTGATTAAAATTTTTGTGTAAAGTAATATCTGTACGATCTACCATATTAAGGGAAAAATTAATTTTCTATCGTTTAAAAATGGTATTTCTCATAGAACCATTTTTTTTGATTTTCAATTATCTCATTATCAGTTGATCTGATTTTAATGAATTTTTTTGTACAAAAGTTTCAAATAAGGTCTAATAATATTGCATACCAAAATTTTCAAAAAATAAATTATTGTTTTTTAAAAAATGTTCACAGTTATTTTTTTGAAAATTCCATATTTCGAAAATGGGTATATGATATTTTTTTTAATTAATTTTTTAACACCGTATTAATAAAGGCTAAAAAATTTCATTCCTTTTTTTTTAATTTTTTCAAAATTTTATACATATGTAGATACATATATAAAAATTATAAGGGGTTTTTTTGTGTGATAACACACTTGCAGTTAGGCTGCCAAGCTTTCGCACCATCATATTAATATTGAAGGTTTGAATGAACAACAACACTTGAGTGAGCTACCACCAAGTTTTTATAGGCTGGAGTTATAGCTATTTCACGACTGCCACGCCGATCATCAGACTCCTTTAAGTGGTGCTTGGTCTTTGTTCAATTTTAATTGAAAAAACTTTCTATGCCCAGGTAGGACTCGAACTCGGACCAAGCTCCCTCCGAGCCATATGCATACGCATTGCGCCACCGAGGTCACTTGATCAAGTCGGTCCAATTTTAAGTTTTCTTGTTTTGACAATTGCATTTGAAACCAGCATTTTTACTAGCTACACACAAGTTGTTGTTGTACATTCGGTTTCTTTCTTTTTCTCCGTACTCGATTTATAAGTCAACAATTCGTTGAACATATAAGGAGGGAGATTGTATGAAAGATTTGACACGGGTCAAGAATTAATTCAAATTTGTATAAGGGGTTTTTTTGTGTGATAACACACTTGCAGTTAGGCTGCCAAGCTTTCGCACCATCATATTAATATTGAAGGTTTGAATGAACAACAACACTTGAGTGAGCTACCACCAAGTTTTTATAGGCTGGAGTTATAGCTATTTCACGACTGCCACGCCGATCATCAGCCTATAAAAACTTGGTGGTAGCTCACTCAAGTGTTGTTGTTCATTCAAACCTATAAAAATTATAATTTTTTAAAAACCGCTCCAACGATTTTCAATTTTTTTTTCTCATGAATTGAGATTTCCTTAAGAAATCGGATGATCGCATTGTTGTCAACAAATATTCATGGGTTGTTTAATCTTACATATGTTTTATCAATTACATATTTTTTTTTACAATTTTTCAGTCTAAACTGTAAGTTCCATGCATATTTGCAACACGGTGCTATATTGTTCAGAAATAAATGTACCTACTCGAATAATACTACCTTAAACTTAACTAAATTTTTAGCAGGTGGTATACAATATATATAGGCTCCCATAACTTATTTATTTCTTTTATAAGATAAATATAGTTTTTGAAATATTAAAACTTTAAAAACGCAGTGTGATCGCAGAAAAGAGCAAGTTCGTTCGACCCAGTCGTGCACATATTTTTTGACATCAAAGCGATTTACAGCTTTTGATTTTTTTTGATAAATCTAATAATTTATGACAAAAAAAATTCAAAATCATTGGAGCGTCGTGTATTTCTGTTTTAAAAAATTTTCTGAAAAAATTTGGTAAGCCAATTTTATTAAGGTATTTATTAATGTGGAATTAAAAATTAAGTTTCAAAAAAAAAATCATAAACATATTTTTATTTTTGGTTTTTACATAGGTTTTATTGGAAAAATTTTCTAACATTCCAGAACCTAGAGTTTGAAAATTTTGATATGCAATATTTTTTTACTTGTATAAAATTTTAATTTCTTTGAAAAAAAATAGAAATATAGCGGTATAGCGCTAATAGTGAAAAATCATAAAACTGTTGTTTAGACTGTGTAGAGGTACATACTCTCAGTAATAGGATTTACTGTAAAATTTATTCTTGTAAAATTGTAGGTTGTTCTATTATGTAGGTAGATAGAAATGGTGGCCACTATAGCATCTAACTCGATGATCCAATTAGTGCTGGATATCACCATTTTGATACCATAACTCGTTTGTTTAATATTAGCTCATAGAAAATGTTGTATCAATATCGTAGAAGCCGTTTTTGAGAAAAATAATATTTTTCTCTTGTTTTTTTAAAAGTTCTTAGTACCAAGTTTGATGTAAATCAACCCAATCCCTTTTTCAAATACGTATCGAATTTTCAAAAAATATTATTTTATTTGATTTTATTTTTGTTTAAAAAAAATGTTTTTAAAATTTTTAAATGCAATATTATTAAAACTATTAAAAAATAAGTAAATTTACCCAAAAAACGTCAAAAAAATTCAAAATCCTATTTCAGCAAAAACTTGAAACTCAATTTCCTAAAATCACTTTGGTCATTAAAGGGAAGAAATTTAATCAAAATCTTTAAAGCCGTTTTGAGAACATTTAAAAAAACCAAAATCGTTTCAAATAAGCTAAACCAAAAATGCTTCCTTTCAAATTTGACACGAATATAGGTCTATCTGTTTAGGCTCTAGCTAAAATAACAGTGGACGCACGACCCCGACAGACTGTATTACAAATTTTACTTTTTCGGACTTTTCTGTCATTCAGATCAAATTACAACCTCCAATTTTTTTGTTTACACAAAACAAATACTTGCCCGAATATAGAACAAGTAAAAATGCTTAGTTTGCTTCTAATTCGCACAAATCAGCTAAAACTTTAATAAACAAAATTAATAATTAACGAATTAAAATCTCTTATTATAAACAATTCAATAAAATGATATAGGTGTAATTGTTTCATTTCTTACAATTGAAAGCCATATGCTTTGAAACTTTTATTTCTTCCTCTTAGTAAAATTATAAGTGCTTCTTCCATAAATCGAAGATTTTTGTAAATTCCTAAGAAAATCTATTAAAGGTATAAGAATTTCAGAACCTTTTCCCATCACACACGTAGGTATAATCTATTTTTTATTACAACACTTTTCAATTTCAAGTTTTTCAAACCTTTATTAGAAAGTTTTTAAAAAGTTGTATACATTTTTTTATTATCAAATTTTAATATTTGTGGTTCAAAAGTTTGTAGCATTATAATGCAAAAATAACCCCATACCTTTTTTCAAGAAATTTATATCAAAATAGACCAAATAAAACTTTGGCAACAAATCTTTCAGTTATCGATACAAATACATGCAGAGGGAGAAAATCATTAAAAATACATTATAGCTGAGCTGGATACTTTTACAATCATCAATCCTTATACACAAACCATCCCTTATTGTTGGTGGGGGCAGAGGCATATCTATACAGGCAAACCCCATGAACAAAACAAAAAAATGTGTGAATTTCATTTTTCTTCTCCCCCAATGACGGAGGTGTCGATGATTACGAAGCAAACAAGAATAAATAAAAGATATATTACGATATATATGTATGTCATGCATATTAGATGAAAGGTACTACTACACTTTGTTCACTTTGGCAATTACTATGTGGTATGATTTTATACAAATGTTGCTTTTGAAGAACAGAACAAAAGATCTTGTTTACTGGTGGAACTCATAAATCATTGATAACGATTTGACACCCAAAAACAGGAAGCATCCACAAAGTGATTATATGTCTTAATATTTAATATCTGTAGAGGTTAAAACACTTAAGATATTTTTTGAGGGATACTGTGAGAGTAAGTCAAAATACAATCTTTATACTTTATTTTTTTTAAGAAAGATTTTGTTTATTTTATTTATTTTTTCATACGTTGATATAAAATTTTCATATTTATAAAATTATTTTATTTCCTACCAATATTTCGTTAATGATACTCGTATATAACAAGAAGTACGTAGTTCTTTTTGAATCCGTTATAGTTTAAAGCTTCGTATTTGACACTTTAACGATAAGAGACTCGTTGTACGAGATCGAGACGATACTGTATTTTTTTTTTTTGACTTTTTTACGATACCGAAACGAAACTCACAAAAAGCCTAGTTTTGTCTCGTTTCGTAGTCAGTCCTATAGATGCAAACTAAGAACACCCAACTATATTTCTAGTTTACTCAAGATAAAGTATTTACTGATGGGAAAATCAGGCACAGAACATTTGTACCTATACGTATATGTCAATTAGTGTGGATTAAAAATCTTTTTAAGAACACTTTAACAATTTTGTGGGAAAATTTAATTTTCACTTCCAAAGTATCCCATTTCTTTAAATTTTTAAGCCAAAGGAAGTCATTTTTTTTTACGAAAAAAAAAGGTTCCCTTAGGAAAAAAACACTTCACATTAATATTTAATTTTATAATTGTTTACTATTCAAAAAAAATAAAGGCAAATAAAACATACCCAAATAAGAATCTTAAAAATGATTCTTTTTTTCTGTGAAAAGGCATATTTTAGTATGGCAATGTTTAAATTCAATGCTTTTATAGGTCATTTTTTCTTTTTACACACTTTACATTTTATATAGAAGCACTTTGTTTTTGTATTTAAAAAAAAAAAATTCTTTACACAAATATCTAACTCTGTATCCGCTCTACTAATTTATTTCAAAAGCTAAACAAAACAAGAAACAAACAACATAATATAATAGTTGAGATGACATTTAGTAGCTTTTTTCATCGACCGGTGTGGAAATTTTCTTTAAAATAAAATAAAATCCTCCCTTTTCGTGCACTTTAAATTCAATGCCCTTTAGTTTAATATTAGAAAATAAATAGTGCATAAAAAAGGTTACTTAATTAAGTATCTTCTATATGTAAGCCCGTATAGTCTATTGTAAAAGGTGTTAATCATTTTTTTTTTTATTTGTTTTTTTTTTTGCAAATACATATATATGTATAAAGTTTGTGTAGCTTTTTTATAAGGTAAAGCTTTGACACATGGGATAAGTGTATTGAAGAATTAATTGAGATTAACAATGTTGTACTTTTTAAATGACATTCATTACTATATATTTACATATTTGCAACCTTGTAACAGTCAGGTTGCTTAAAATTGAAATAACTTTCTTGACGTGTAACCGATATATGTACCTATGTAGATATGTTTGCAAAAAAAAAATTAATTTAATTACATTCAAAGTACTTACTTAATTACTGATTTTAAAATAAATGAAAATCATTTGCATAGTTAATTAAGGAAAATAAATGGACATGGCTAATGTAAAGAGGATTAAGGAATTTTAAGTGAGTGATTATTAAGTTAAGTCCCAAAATAAATCTAACATTTTAAACTTCAAGAAAATCATGGAAAAATAAACATTTTAGGAAGCCATTAACAGATATTTGTATAACAATAAGGGTTCTAAGATAGAACCCTGTGGTACCCCAATTTGCAAATTTAAAGACATTAATTTATTTAAAAAATCTGAAATTTTTATCATCGATTGAACAAATAATTCTCAATGAAATGCACAGCTTTTACTTGAATCCCAAGAACTAAGGCACATCAATTTTTTTACAAAGTATATTTTACTGGTTAGCTCTGTGGATTGCCATCAGCCAGTAGAGTTTCATTACATTTTCCAACATATAGTTAACTCCCATTAAAAATCATGAAGATGATCATTACAATATAATGCAGTCATCATGGTTTCTCATGTAATTTAGGATGAAGTCCATATATTTACCTTTCAAGTTGATTCGAGGTTAAAGTAGCCAACATATTCTCAAATGCCCTTGTCGGGACATTAACATCATCAGATTTAGCTTTTATTAAAAATACACTCTCAGGTAGTTGTAACAGCTATTTTGAATCAATAATTCAACAAGTCCAAATAAAATAGTGCTAAGTCTTTACTTGGCTGATGTATTTCAGTAGATAGTATATAGAATTTGTATTATAAAAAAAACCTTCTTATATAAACATTGCCACGGCCCCGGGCAAAAAACAAAAACTTCCAATTTAATTATTAGGAATTCTAGTCTTGTTGGATATAGTTCACACTAGATATTCGTCACGAAATCTATGTATGATGAACTGAACTTAGCAAAAAATTGCGTATTGGCAAAGGCCCTCACTAGTCAACTGATGAGTCCAAGTGAGATCGCCGGGACGAAACGCCAAATTTTTTTAGGACTAAAGGCCTTTAAAAGCTATTTTGAATCTCAGGTAGTTTTAACTACTTGTTTCAAAATTACTTGTTTAGAAAATATTTTGTACATCATAGTATTTATAGCTTAGTATTTGGTGTGTTCAGAAAAATAATATCTCCGAGATTGTTCTCACTCAAAAAGTGAGCAAGCGAATCCAAGATTTGTTTTTCTCTGAGTTTTTACAGCAAAGCTGAGAAATTTTGCTGAGGAATCCTGTTCAGATAACTGAGTTTGCTGAAATCTCCGAGATCTCATTTTCCTGAACATGCCTATTTAGTTTTTTTCTAAAAATTAGTTTATTATTAAGAACCCATCGTTCATTAAAGGAAGTTGTTAAGTTGTTTTATTAATTCCATCAAGCACATTCCACCAGGTTATGGGCCCAATATTGTGGCAGAAATAAAGAATTTTAAATTTTGTTAAAATAATTTTTTGGTGTGGATCTTAAAGTGAACGCTTCCATGCTAAATAGAGGAAATTATATTTTCTGGAAGACAAAGCTACAAGCGACACTAATACGAGATGAACTTGGATGTTGTAAGTACACTAAAGCCTGCTGATCCAGAAGGCGATTGGACTAAGAAAAACAACAAGGAGAAGGCGTTTATAAATTTGAGCCTTGAGGACGGTCAACTTGTGCATATTTCCCACCTTGAATATGCATACGGCATTTGGGAAGCTTTCTCAAAAAAGTACAAGAGGTCTACTTTTGGAAGTCGATTATATTTGAGAAGAAATCTGTACAGCACTTATTATACTATAGTGGTAAGATGTGTGAACACATAATGTAGATGCAAATCGGCGAGTTGTTGGTTTGTTCAGAAGTTCTGGAAAAGCGTTAGATGAAGATGAAATTGTTGCTGTGTTGTTGGTTAATCTATACCAGAATCATATTCAGGGCTTGTTACTGCACTCGAGGGGCGTAATAAAGCTCATTTGTTAATAGAATACGTGACAGGAAAGATGATGGATGAATATACCAAAGACGTCTTGAGAGTAATGGTAGTAACTGTGGACAGGAAGATGCTATGTAATCGGCAACTACGCAAAACAAAGAAGACGAAATGTTAAAGAAACGAGGACATGTTTTTACTGCAAAAAATCTGGACATCTAATATCAGATTGTTTTGCATATTTATCTTCTTTGCAAAATAGAATCAATGTCAAGACTTCATTGGCATCGGCAGGGAATGAGAGCGAGACCAATAAACTTGTTTCGTTTGAAGTCTATGCAGAAGCCAGAGCTTAGACCGATGGTTGGTACATCGATTCTGGGACAACAAACCATATGACTAACGATAGAAATTTCTTAAAACTTAGGGAAAGTGACAGAGCATCATTTCTTGTTTTTAATATATGTATGAATTTAAGTGGTTATATACCTCACAAAATTATTGGAAAAATAGCAATTTTTAACCTCTCAGATGTACCACAAGCTGAGAAAAAAACTAACCAGACCTTAGAATTTTAATTATTTTTTTAACCCACTTATTCACATTTTGGTTAAACTTTCAAGTCTCCTCTCTGAGACTATTATAGAATTGTTTTCTTTAACGCAACTGAAATTTTTAAAAATATCGATGGTTAAAAGTTCGTACCTACTCTGAGTGTAGACAATGTTTTTGAAAAAAAAAAAAATAGTACCATCGCACTTGTAATAAAATTAATTTTATTTTGATGTTGTTTTAAATGAAAATATACCAATGAGAAAAAAATCAAAAAACAATGAAAATTGTTTAAACAAATATAAATATACAGTCGTATTTATTAGATTTTTGTCTACTTAAGCATAGTACGCAGCGAAACGAAAATTTCCATACAAAAATTGAAGCAACGAAATCATAAACGAAAAATTTCGTTTTCATTTTTATTCTGGAGTACGCTGTTCAACGAGCGAATTAGACAATTGTACCAGATTATTTGGAGAAGTCTCCACTCTTTTTCGCACTGAATTAACTGCACGAACCATTTAGTTGTCTGCGGAAAAGTGACATTCGAGTTTTTATTTGTATTTTTATTTGTTGTTTCTTTGATCACAGCAAAGGCTTCTGTGATTTTTTTGTTTGTTTTTTTATTTTTTTTTACAATTAGTGACATTTATTTTTTCCGTAGTCGTTTTGTTTACGTTTTCGTTATTGATTTGGAGATCAGAAAAAATTTTACATTTTGTTTCGCTTCAGCTGCGTACTAGGCTTTAGACACTGTCTAACTACATATTTTCATATTGGTGGAAATATGCTTTATTTAATAAAAACAAATATCACATTATTCACGGTTAAAACAATCTACTTTTGTGTCTTAGTTAGGCAGATATTTTACAACAATAAACAAGGTTTTTGAACACATTTTCCAAAGTTGGACAGTTTTCTAAAGTAAGACAACGTTTATAAATGAGACCAATAATGTTCAAAAATTCACTTATGGTCAAGAAAAATCTTAAATCGAAAATTTTGCAAACAAGGGGCTAATAATTTTGTATTTTCTTCTCAAAATTATAAAACTTATTTCAAGAAAACATCATCCTGATTTAGTTGAAAATTTAAACAAAATTGACGACAATTTTTGTAGGCCGTTAAAAGCTATTTTGAATTAATAATTCAGCAAACTCCAAATAAAATAGTGCTAAGTCTTCTATTTGACTGATATATTTGAAGCGGTATACAGTTTAGTTTTTGCCCAAAGAAAAAATATGTGTATATACCTATCAATGCTGATAAAGACATTATAAAACCACGATACGCTTCAGGGAGCTATATAGCATGGTCTTAAATCTCAAACCATGAACAAAGTGTCGAAACTTTTCGTAACCATAACAATAATTCAAAAACCAAAAAGTCTCTGACTGCCATTTTGTAAGGGAAATTATCTTCTGTATTATTTGCACATGTAAGAGCATCCTATTATATATTTATGGACAGAACATATTAAAACCAAAAAAAAACATTGAAGTTAAACTTTTGCCACAGATTATAAACAAAATTAAATGTGTTTTCAAAAACCAAAGACTTTAACACTGACCTGACTAAATGAAAAATGACCAAAGCTTGGGGATTTTAGCCGCGATGATGGTTATGGTTGGTTGTGTATCAGATGGGTGTGGTATGGTATATGGTATACCTACATAGTGCTACAAAATTAATTTGAATAATTTGGGGGATTCGTTTGCTGTTGTTTTTTTTTTATTAAAAAAATTCTTTCTACAAATAATTATGAACCCTTTACATGATAAGTTCCAAAGTGAATTTACTCACAATTCACCTCAGTACTTTTGAAATGTTTGCGGGGAGTTAAATCTAAATTGACTCGGTTATTAAGGTTTTGAAGTTAAGTAATTCATAAGGTCAAACACTATAGTGACAATCGGTGACCTACAGTCCTAATGTTAAATTTCAACATATCAATAAAAGCTTACAACTTTATTTTGTGTTACGATACCTATCATTTTTATATAAGCTACTTAAGTAACTCAATCAAATAAGACATACAAATTATAGAGGAGAACATAATCTGGGTTTCTAAAGGAAAAAATATAGATTTTCGTATTTTGTGTATTCACTAAAATAATAAAATCAAACACTTTCATTATCAACCTAGTTATTCTGCTAATGGCTATTCAGTCATTCACCTTCTTATCTAAATATATCCTTGTCTATCGCAACTGCAAGGTACATAGTTCTTCGAAGAAATTGAATACATTACTTCCTGCAAAATAAACTTGCGTGATTTAAATTTTTATTCATCCCTTTCATGTAGAAGTGTGTTTGAATTTTCCCAAAATACATACATACATAAATTTTTGTTTATTTTTCGGAAATTCAAATTTGTATTTGTGCATGCACTGCACATATTGAAGATCAACTACATCACACACTTAACAGAGTTTTTTTCCTTTAATTATTATGAGTTGAATACATGTGAAAAGTACACACACCCACTCAACAAGCTCAATAGAGCCCCAATAGCTTTTTCGAGGGCTCATTCAGCCAAATGCTATTGCATACAACTTGGCATTATATGCTTTAAAAACAATGAAGCTGAACTCAACGTAACGTTCATTCACTATATTCGTTGCCGTCGTCGTCCTTGTCAGTACTACCTATATACTATGGTATAATTTTATGAAATGATGGTAAAGGGTAGTCGAGTGTGAAGAATGGCGCAAACTGAATCGAAACGATTTGATGATACACTGAGAGAAAAAATTCATGAAACTTATTTAAAGAATTAGTTTATGTGTATTTAAATGATAAAATGTGAAAAAAATTCTAAGTAATATCAAAATTTTCCAAAAATAATTTAAAATTTTTTTTCAAAAAATCCCAAAAAATATTTTTTGCAGATTTTGATATGCAATAATATTTTTTTTTTTTGAAAAACAAATTGAAACTAAATCAGATTAGCCGATAACAAGCACGTCGAAAATAAAAAAAATTGTTCTATCAATAACCTTTTTTCGAAAAAAAAACAAAACAACCTTAAAATAACATTATTTTCAGTGTAATGGTACTTACTTCCGGTAAAATGAGATTGTAAACATGGTTTTTTTTCTTTCAATGTATTTTAGAAGCAGTGAAATGATAAAGAAAAAAAAAACCCACAACTCCAGGTGTACATGGGGATTGGTTAAAAGTGAACAATTTTTCATGTCCAACTATAAAGGACTATATACCTTATAGTTCTCGACATTCTTTTTAAGAGAGTAATGTTTTCGAGTCTCTTGAAGAATTCATTTAATGGTGATAATAATACGTAAGAAAGAAATTTTTTATATATTCTCACAGTTGGGGGGACTTATCGTCCAATCTACTTTAACTATAGCTTTCACAAGTAAAGTAAGTGGCTGTGGTAAGAAGCAAGTAGGTATACCTATATGTAGGTAGGTACTAAACTAGAGACAATCAATCTCAAGTGATGCTTTAACGAATGAAGTGTCAAAAGCTTGTCATTTTACTTAAGATTTATTGATAATATTTTGATGTTTTTTTTTTTGTTGGAGGTAAGATTTTGAAATGATTTCTGGAATCAGTATCACCATGAGGGGAAATTAATAAATTTTCTTCCATCTTTTTGTGATTCCTTATTTTTCGTTATGATAACTTTTTATGGACAAAATAACAACAATAACTAATTAAGAAAGAGAGTTTGTGCTTGATGCTTTTAATGTAAATAAATAAAAATTTTATGTTTAATTTGATGATGGTAATTCAAAAAGATGGTTTGGAATTTACATATAAGGATCAATAAATTTACAGTTATGTATCAATCAACATAAATAAAGAAAATCACAATAACAACAAAAAAACGATTCAAAAATAAGACTGTTGAAAAATGTGTGATAAAATGAACAAATTGCACAAGTTGACTATTGTACCAGTCATGTTATTACATTTTTAAGGGTCTAAATTTATATATGTTGACAACTTTGCTGAACTCAAAAAATAAGTAGATGGCGAAGTTAATTAGAAAAACTTGAAGGTACATCAAGCTCTCACTGCCATTTTATCGTAAAGGAAAAAAATCCAAATTTTGCAAAAATCAAATTAATTAATTTTCTGCTTTAATCGGTTTCAACTTCTTTGAGATTGTGATGAATAAAAATTTAATTTTATTCAATTAATTCTTCTTTTTTTTAAACAACAACAAACATTGTATATGCCAGTAAGACCTAGGGTCTTATAAATTAGGCAATGTTAGAAGGAATAGAACGATAGGATAGATTTTTGTTGGCACAGTGGATTGAAAAATAAGGTTTTGATTATCTCATCTAATCCCAGGGGTGGCGTACAGTTAAGGATCGAACGCACACATCCAGGTTAGCAGTATGCAATCATTACTTCCATTGCGCTGGGGCCACCCCCAAAATATAATTTTATATAATGAAATCTTTCACATTGAAATCTTTAAAATATTGTGACATTTGTCATATTGACATCTGTCATATTGACACCTGTCATTTTGACATCTGTCATTTTAACACCTATTATATTAACATCTGTCATATCTCTCATATTGTTATATTATATTAAAAACCTTGAATTTTTCATTAGTTACCCTATAGAGCAAATTAAAAAAATACTACTGGAAAAAATTACTCATACGCCACAGTGAACTATATAATATAATTTCTAGATTTCAAATAAATTTTCAAACAAAATTTTAAATACATTTAAGAAACAAACAAATTCTGGATAGTGCAATAATCTGCACAAGTTGTTTGTAATAATTTTGTCCCCATGTTTGAACAGATACAATTTTATCAAGCCTATCAAAACTATACCTTTACACATTGTGTACCTAGTACCTACATACATTTTGTTTTTTTTTTTCTCTCCCTGCTCGAGAAAGTTATAAATGCCCTTACAAGCCTTGTCCGTGATAAGACATTATCATCATGTTATTCATTCGTTGTGATTGTCAACAAGAAATGAATAACTTTTTTTCACCCTTTGTCCTATGATCTAGGGTAAGTCTCCTCTTCCCTCAGCCATCAACAGACCACAATATATATACATGTATATATAAAAAAAGGAAACACAAAACAAAAAGGAAATGTAAGCAAATCCAAGGCGCTATAATTACTTAGCAAGGGCTGTTCGCACGCTTGGCGCTTTAATTCCAATAAATATCCTTCCGATTGTGGATTCTCTATAGTCTCTGTGTTTTGTGTGGTATTTTGCCTCAGTTGTGGTAATTTTTGGCACGAATTTTCTGTCAAGGGCGGCACCTAAGTGCAAATAACTTTGCAGTTTTATTATGGAACTTTAGTGTTTCTTCCTTCTAAACAAGAAGTAAACTTTATACAATCATGGTGGAATTTTTGGTGAATGCTGTTGCTTTTGTAATGTTGATGTTGTGAGAATTTGTAATGTTGAAGCCTTTTATCATAAAATAATATATGTATGTATGTATGTGTGTGTATTTTATTCACTTTTGTCCTCCTTGTAAGGGTTTTTATATGTATTCCAAAGTTGAGAGAAATTATTTGGGCTCTTGGCCATATATTATGACTTATCGGAAAAAGGGAAAATATCTTAAAGTCACATAAATATGTCATTTTAAATTATATTCAAACAGAACTATTATGCAGTCCAGATAAAAAAAAGGATTGTAATTTATTGAAAATTGAAAAGTTTTTTTTGTTTTAAACGAGTCATTTTTTGTTTGGATATCGAGTTGGTTAAGTTATGTGTTTGCTTATTTGTCTAAGAGTTAATATAATATGCCATTAGCATGTCGATTTTCTAAAAGTTTTACATTTAGGTAAAAGATTTAAAATATTACGATGGTTTGATCGGAATACAAACATCAGAATGTCTATATTTCTTCTGTGAAAACTTTTTAAACACACTTATTTTTAAATTGAAAAAAATTAAATGCACGAATGGATCGCATAAACTTGCTTGTACTTGTACGATATCACACTGAGGTTTTAAAGTTTTAATATTTAAAAAAAAACGATTAATCTGATATAAAAAATAAATTAGTTATGGGAGCCTTTATTTTGCGCCACCTGCCAAAAATGTAGTTAAGTTAAAGGTTGTATTGTGAGAGTACACATGTATTTATATGAACAATATAGCACCGTGTTGCTCATATGCATGGAACTTACAGTTTAGACTGAAAAATTGTAAAAAAAAATCAATATAATTAGAAACATGGTGATTAAACAACCTCTGAAATTGTTTTGACACCAACGCAATGTACTCCATCTGATTTCTTAAATAAATCTCAATTTTTGAAAAAAAAAATTTGAAAATCGTTGGAGCGGTTTTAACAAATGTACGTAGGTACGTACATATAAAATTTTGAAAAATTTTTTAAGAACAAAAAATTGGGATGCCATTTTTTAGTATTTATTAATGCGGAGTTAAAAAATAAAATTTTATAAAATCATCTACCCATTTTGGAAATATCGAAATTTGAAAAAATTATTTTTTTTTAATATAAATTTATATTTTTGAATATTTTGTTATGCAATATTATTCAAACTTATTAGAAGCTCTTGTGTAAAATATTTCATTAAAATCGGTTCAACAGATAATTATTCAGTTAAACAATAAATATTTTTTTTTCTTTTAATATGGTTTACGAACTGATATGAGTTCACATAAAAATTTTAAGCAAAATAAAATAAAATGAGATTTTCCAGATTTTCCTTACAGGTTTTTAAACAAATTTATTTATGGTCATAAGAATAATATTTATTTTAAATCTGCTAGATAATCTTAAAAAATTGCTAAGTGCCAAGTTTAATAGAAATCGATCAAGCCGTTTTCGAATTATTAAGTTCTCAAAAAAAATTTTTTTTTGAATATTTTGCTATTCAATTCTTTTAAAACCTTTTGAAACATTCTTCATTAAAAAATTGATCAAAATCAATTGAATAGTTTTTGAGAAAATCGAAAATCAAAAGAAATGTTTCTTTGTGAGGCACAATTTATAACCATTTTCGTGATTTGTTTTATAAAATAGTAATTACTGATTTTTTTTTAAGTTTTGGGCACTTTTTTGAGAATAATATAATTTGTATTATTTTTTTTTAAATTGTACGCCCGGTACCGTTATTTTTTATTCTAAAAAAAGAAAATTGACCCACGCGCTCAGGCTGCAGCCCAAAGAATAGGACTTCTCTATCATTGTAATGTCAAGTATGATCAAAATCTCGAGTTCGATTTTTTTATATGAATCCATAACTTGCCATACTTTTATATCGCAAGTAAATAAGTTTGAAAATCGTTGAACGGTTTTAAAAAAATATTAATTACAAAATTTTGTAAAACGTTTTAAGAAAAAAAAGGTACACCATTTTTTAGTATTTATTTACATATAACGCACCCTTAGAATGAAAGTGACCTAACTCAAAATTTCTGCAACTTCTGATTTTTCTATAAACTGACCTTAAAAAGCGAAATGAACTCTAAAAATTAGGTTGTAAAAAGTATGCCAAATTTTTTAGTTAGGTCACTTTCATTCTAAGGGTGCGATATGTAGTTGAAAATTTAATTTAAAAAAATATCATGCGCAAATTTTTGTGATAACGAAAAAATTTGTTTTTAAATCCAAATTAAAATTTTTGCATATTTTTATATGCAATATTATTTGAACTCATAAAAAACTCTTGTTTAAAAAAAAAATTTAATCGGTCGAACAGATAATAGTATAGTTTATGATAAATTAAATGGTTTTTAATGGCTTAATATTAAATTTGTTCCTCCTGGAAGGTAAAGCAGGTTAATATTAGCTCATATACAAATTTTAATCAAAATCTTAGGAGTTGTTTTCGAGAAAAATAAGATTTTCTTTAACGGTTTTAAGGCGACAAGTTAACTAAAACTCGACTGAGTCGTTTTATAGTTTTTAAGTTTTCATACACAAATTCAAAAATTTCAAAAGTGACATAAGGCCATATGGCCCTATGTCACCTTATTAAAGAGTCAAAAGACCATGTTGGAATATGGCCTTATTTCACTTTGTGAAAGCGTCATACGGCCATTTTTCAAAATATGGCCTTATGACGCATATTCTTATGACACGGCACCGTTATATCTAAACATTTAATTTATTTATAATAAAATCTATAAAAAATATTGAAGTTCTTTTTCTTTTGTTTAAGAAGCCTTGCTGAACCTTTGCTGATAGAGCTGATAGAGATAAAATTAAAATGAACCTTAGCAATCCCAAACTTTAGTTTCCATCTAAATCAAATGTTTTTCATTATATTTTTAAATATAAAATTAATCTTTCTGCAAGACAATAAAATATATATATATATAATTATATAAAACAATTTAAAACAATGAAACTGTTTTGGAAAAAAACGAATACATGAATGTCAAATTATTTTAAAACTTAACTTAAAAACAAAAATGTTGTTATTGAAGACTCTTAACCAAATGATACGTAAATAATACGACTATAAAGGTCCCTACCAAAAATCACCTTATTATGATTTCGTCCTCTGTTATGACATTTCCTGTCTTCGTTTTACTTATACCCCACTTTTCATAGTGCTTTAAAATAAAATTCCCTTTTATTAAAGATTCCCTTAAATTAGCAAAACCATACTTCTTTTAAGTTTATCTTACCCAAGAACACACATAATACCTACACACATTGCCAACTAACAAAAAAAAAACCTTTTCTGACAGACATTAATGGAAAAATGTTTTCAATTTCAATTAACTTTTGACCAGTCTAAGCTGCTTAAAAACAGAAAATGCTTGAATTTCCTCAACACACAATGAAAACTCATGTTCAATTTATCATTTCTCGACATTTTCTCCCAGAATGTCAATTTCTGTCTCTCAAAATGTTTAAAATAATGTTTTTGGACACGAATCGTTTGTTCGTCCGTTTATTCGTGTTGAAGTGTTTTTTTTTTTTTTTTGTATTCATCAACAACAATACAAGACAACAGAAACAGCAGCAGCTGTTGATTTCTGGCATTCTGACAAAATTCATACAATGGTTTGGTCCTGAATTCAGGGTGGATTGGGTTGCCACATTATGGTTAACCACATTGTGGGCCAAGCTTTATGGTAAAGGGAAGTATAGTTTATCATATACATACACAGTAATATCAAACGTCCCCTCTGTATTTATAATAATTTAACTTTTTATGTTTTGGTTAAGTAAGTCTTGAAAACTTTCTTATATAGTCAATAATATAAGGACATACAGTTGGGCAAGAGTTGTATATATGAATAAAATGAAACTTTTATTGTATAGTTATATTCGAAGCAATCGAAAATTGAGCATGATTAATTATTTCTAAACGATAAAAAGAAGACGGAAAATATAAACTTTCTGAGTTTATGTTTTGATATAAAATTGTAAACGACAGACAGAAAAAATGTCACTTATTTTAAGACCAATAAACCTGTTGAAAAAAGCAAGAAGTGAAGAGGACTTCACAGTTCGAACATAAATGGCATAATAAAAGGATGTTCTTTAGGATGAAAACATTTTACGATTGTTTAATGTTTATATAATGGTTTGAATTTGAAAGAAGAGTTCTTAAGCCGAATGTTTAAATATAAAGTAAGTAGTTTTTGAAAAAGTTCAATGGAAGGGTCAATTCGTCGCTACAATACAGAACTAGTCTAAGTCACATTTACAAATATTTTCAAGAAGAACCTTAGTTCGTAAAATGCTGACATTCGACATTATGTGTATTCTAATATTAAAATTCTTAAAGAACTACTGTACGTATAGGAATATTCGGAATTTGTAGAAAATTGGAACACAACAAGCTTCGTTATGACGTAAAAAAAACTCATTTTTAAATTTCGGACTAGACTAGTTCTGCATTGTAGTGACGAATTATGAATTGTGTAATCATAAGTTAGTAAAAATAAGCCTTGCCCAAAAATATTAGTTCTACTTTTAATAATGGGCGATGATATGAATGAAACGGAGCATGTGCTCAAAGCAGATGCTTCATATAAAACGCTGAACAAGAACTATGAAAATATTATTGCAGAACTTGTGTGTAAATAAAATGTTTATAAGTAGTACCATTCCGCTATGCAATGAAACGAAAACACTATCGTTTAATTCTATAGACTTCCAGTTGAAGTTTTTACAATATTGACAAATGAGGCTTTTTGTGATAGTTCACAATATGACAAGACAGTTGGAAATAGATTTGGCGGTTTAATTGAGGAACAAAATTTTAATTTGCAAGTGACAGAGAAAATATTTGTTCCTCTTGTTTTAATTCCTTGTCAATGAAATAGAAAGAACAACAGTTAGTTGTTTTTGTTGAAATATGATTTTTTTTTCAAGTGTGATCCTTAGGAATCAAAAACACAAACATCATATTTTAAAATTTGAGCATGGTTTTCTCTAAAAAATGTTAAAATTGAAAAAAAAACACAAATTCACATAATTTTCCTTCTTAATTACTTTAAAACTGCATTTCAGTCCCATATTCAAAAAAAAGTGTGAGTTCCGGGATTCACAGTTCAGCGAAATGTCGGTATGAGGGAAGTGAACAAAAAATGAAACTTCATGTCGTACGTGTCATTAACATTAGAAACTGTCGAATACTGTGAATTCATGTGAGGTTGGGCGCCCGTAGTTTTGCCCAGTTATACAATTTTTGAGAGATATCAAAAGTTTGTGAGTTTCTGTGCGAAAATTAATTGGATCGAAATGACAGGTGTGAAATGACATTTGCCTTTCAGTCTTTTACTTTTACGCTGACATTTAGCTGAGTTGTGAATTTCTGGGCACAGAAATATCTTGCAGAGAAATGAAAATTACAAATTTGGGGATATTTTTAACACCTTTGTTGAGAAAAACTATTAATACAAATGAATTTTTTGAGCATGGGAACGTCCTTGGACTGAAATTCTTAAAAAGTCATAATGAGAAAACGGATTTATACTTTTATTTTTTGACGTTGATAAAAATTTAGTGAAGAAAAACTACTTCTATGAGTGGCATTTATGTCCCACCTTCCTAACGCTAAACTACACATTTATGTAAATTTTCTAAATAGATGTTCTAAATAGAAATCAGAAATTGATTTCCATATCATATGGATTCATAGAAATTATTCCAAATTTATGAATAATCAATTTCGTATTTGCATTTGT
Source organism: Epistrophe grossulariae (assembly GCA_929447395.1). Lineage (NCBI taxonomy): Eukaryota > Metazoa > Arthropoda > Insecta > Diptera > Syrphidae > Epistrophe > Epistrophe grossulariae. Next base: position 33,758,223 of record OV839568.1, on the reverse strand, counting down.
TTCTGAACGAAAATTAGGACAGTGGTCAATTGTCAATTTCGTATGATAAAATATGTTTGACCTATATTATTGGCCATTTTGTTCTTTCAATTAAATCGATACTGAATTCGTAATCTGCTTCTCCAAACACTCGATTGATACATTCTGTTGGAAAATCATTAAAGTTCATAAAAATTCTACCAACACACACCAAACTAGAGCCTAAATTTCCGCCACACTAACGCGAATTTTCAGTGGCGACGACGAAAACGACACTAACAACACGTGGTTGTCAATGAAAACAACACGTTGTTATTATTGTTTTCTTCATCGCCACCGAAAATTCGCTTTTGTGTGGGGGAACCTTAAAGGAGGGATGGATAGAATTTATTGAAATTTGGTAAAAAGCACTTCTTTGTGATTTCTTTAAAAAAAATTAGTATTTTTGTTTTAACTTATATCAAGCCTTTACATCGATAAAATCATCCACGCGAAGTATTGTCAAGTTATATTTTTGTTAAAGTCCTGATCTGACTGGACAAAGAAGCCGATGCTCAATTCTCATCACGCTACCGAAGACACTTGATAAAACTCTATCTCAATCCCGGTTTTATAGTTTCTCAATTATATCAATTTGAAGCGACTAGTTTTTTCTATAACCTCACACGAATTCAGTCGGTATCTTTCATTTTTTCCCCGTTTTCAAATAAAAGTTTAAAAAAGTTAATTATGTTTTGCCTAATGAAAGTATATTCCATATTTTTAAGTAGGTACATGAATACGTAAAAGGTTTCTACATTAATAAAATAAGTATTCAAATTAAATGTATCGCGTGTTAGGACAATATAATTATAAAAAAAAGAGACGCCGCGCCACCACCGGTCGTCGCCATCGACGCGTCAGGAAAAATTATTTAAGTTGACAATGTCCTTTTTTGAGGTCAACTATGTTAATATCCATTAAGTTCATTTATATGTAGCTCAATAGTTTGAAATCTTGATTTCAATTCAGAATAAAATTTCACAAATTAAATGTACAAGTGGGTTGCATGTATTTACTCATGTGTTTTTTTTTAAGCAAATGGTTAAACTTTGAAAAATTTATTTGATAATTTTATTAAAAACGAAAATATATTTTTTTTTTCCTCAATAACTGAATTTTGTATCTTCTATTCCATGGCTTCATTTGACGACTTCTTAGTTTTATTACCATTTGAAGAAGATCTACGATTATATAAGCGTATCCTTTGTAAAAACCCTGATATTTAAAAAATCGAACACTTTGATAATTCTCAAATAAGCTTTTTTTAGGAATGTATTACCTACCCTTAAAACTTGGCTTATAAATGTGTCCCTATGTTTAACTTTTCAATATTGCAAAATAAGAAAAATGTACCTCATTAGTCGTTGGGTTTTCCCCACTTGTTACTCATTAAGTAGAAATCTATGAGTAAACTCATTTATTTATAGGAAATTAAAAAAAAAAAAACTTTGTGTGTAAATTTTCAATTATTTAAACAGCCGCGCGTCAGAAAAGGGTAAATTGCAGTTCAACAGCTATGTATGGTTTTTTTTTGTAACTTATTTTATATTGGTTATACTATGGTTGCGTGTGAAGTACTTTAGGATTTGAGTCCTTATTTGTTTCCGCTCGCTTGTATTTAAAGTACATTTTTCACTAAGCCTATTATTGTGCAAGCACGCAGTACGTAGACGTTCGTTTTAAATTCAAACCAGACTATGACTGTACGGAAGGAATGTTAAAACAATAAACATAACGTTGGCCTATACCTACTATACCTACTATAACTATAAAAACTGGAATTTAGTTAAGAACTCTGTGTAACCATTATAGAGGGTTGAAAGAGGGGTTCCTCGATGTTTTAATTTTATTTAAGTCCACTGAAGAATTTGATTAAGTGTTTATTTAACATTGTATTAGTGTTTTAATTTATTCATTTAAAAAAAAAATGTTTCGTGTAAATCGTAGCAAGAACTAAGGATTTTTTGTAGTGGCTATTTTTATTGCAAATTCACTGTCAATTTGGTTTTATTTTTCATTTAAATGTTTTGAAGAAGTAAATAGATTTTGTTTGTTTTTTTTAAACGTAATAATATGTAGATGGTAGATTTATTTTATTTTGTAGAAGAAACTAAAGGACGTTGAATTAAAACAAAATTGCACAGAAAAAAACTTAAAAGCTTTTCTTTGACTTTGGAGTTAGTATGAATATTCCCTATTTATGTCATAAAGTAGATTTTTTTTAGTTGATTAATGAAACATTTTAATTTTTAATGAATGTTATAAAATTTAGGAAGGTACATAATTTATTTTTTGAAGGACATTACAATCTTAAAATTTTAAAAGTGGAATCTTAAATAATTTTAAGTAACACTGTGTACAAAAAAATGTGTTAATGTAAATTTGTTGCTATCTTATGTCAAAAGTCAAGCATATTATAGGTATTTATTCGTTCACTTACTGTTAGCTTTATACGGTTAGGGAATCTCAAAATGAGTTAGATAAAGGATTAAACTATAATGTACAAGAACTTCGTTCTCTTTTGAATTTTTTAAGTAAAATAATGAGAGGTATAAGAGGTATAACAATAATATTTATTGATTCTAATGAATTTGAATGACTTTTAGTAGTATAAGTTAATTAGTTTTAAGTAGGGACAGTCGAGGAGGTGCCAAACATACAAACAAAACCGAAACTGTTTTACTCAGTTTTTAAAAAAGTATTAGAAGCCTTTATTGTAAAGTTTATGTATGGGTGCCTGTATCCTGCCTGATCGGGATACAATTGACCAGAACTTGGCTGGGCACTACAGTGCCCGTTGATAGCTCAGAACTTGGTCTGGCCCAGCCACTGCACTTTAATAACAAGTGCGAAAGATACTCGGCCTTATTACAGGCCCAGTCGTAATAGATTCGCACTATACGAATCTTTAAAAATGTATCATAGCACCGTGCGTCGGTTGTCGTAAAAAAAATATTGCCACCATTTTGTCGGCTATCGATAAAACTTTTCACGACCTCTGAATTGGTTTGGAAATATTTCTGTTCCAACACGATGGCAGGTTTAATAATTTTTTTCGGAATTCACAATACGAACCTATTATGACGGGGGCTGTGATAAGGCTGCGGCTAGCGATCTAGGATGGTACAGTGCATTTAAGAACCGCGGAAATGGCAATAAGACCCACCACTTTCTAAGTAATCAATATTCATAGGCTGTGTCGAACCTAGGCAAAACAGGCAATTGCCTAGGGCGGCACTTGACTAAGGCGGCAAAATCAGTGCATTAATTTCAAAGTTCAGAATTCAAGTTTTAAAGCAACTGAACTTGGTTAACGCGTAAACGAATGTATTGTAAACAGTAACTTGCATCGAGTTTTTTGCAAAATAAATATCATTTCAGAACGTTATAGAAGGTAGGCACAGTCCATTGATTTTAACCTGTTTGGAGCATGAAGATAAATTGCAACAGTAGCTACTTGCAGATAAACTGTTCTGAGGAATTTTTTTGAAATAATACAAGAACGCTGTAAACATTGTTACGAAAATTAACATTCAAGTGGATTTCATTGTGCCCGATTCAATGAGCCTTCGGTAGCCGCCGTTATCAGCCTGAATAATCTGACAAGGACTGATGATAACACACTGATGTCTTTTGGCTATTGATATATATACCCAAACAAAAATTGGTTTACCGATTGCAAGGATGCTTCTCAACTCTAGAATTTAAAGAGCTTATAATGCCAAATTTCTTCAGTTAGAGGAGAAATTCATTTGGTATAAGATTGAAATATTAGAGGTAATTGAAGTTTGATAGTTTAATTTGGGTTCCAACTCGTAACACTATACTATAACTCTAGTCCGTAAAGGCTTGATAATTCTGCGTTGGATTGCTACTCTGCAAAACAGGTTTCAAAAGCATAATTTTCTACGAGCCTATGGGTGACAGGATCCTGAAAGTCACCACCATACAGTGTTATACGGCCTAACTAACGGCTCTCTTCTAACGACGAAAATGATGCCTTCTATAACCGATTGAGTGGTGGTAGAGAATTAACAATATCTTGGGAGTACATTGATCTACTGATGGCGAAATCTATGAATTAGATATACAAATTTTAATTGAAAAAGCAAAGGCTGAATTCGTTGTATAAGCAAAAATGTTGAATGAATGCAACGCTTGAAAATCTACATTCTCTGTCACAAGAAAGGTACAAAAGTTTTGTAAACCAGATTCCTGTAGAATATTTTGAAGATTTTATGGCTCAACAGCATATCCAATGATGAACTTCATGCGAAAAAGGATCAGGAACTCATTGACTCTATTGAACGAATAAGTAAATGGCAAAGCATTGGCTATACACTTCAAAAGAGTAACGAGTCCATTGCGAGTCAAGCGATATGCAATGGAACCCTCTCACATAGACAGTCAGAAGAGTTGACCTGAAAGTTCTCGTATGGAATGGTTCAGAATCAGCACAACTGAGGAAGAGACGAATAAATCTTTGATACATGTCTATTGTCTAGTAACCATAAATTATGGCGCATAGGAGTAATGGGGGCCTAATGACCGCGGTAAGGGTAACCTCACGGACGTAATAGGTATAAAGTGACAAGTTAACAAATGTCAAATTTCTGACACATAAATAATTTGACCATTTTTGTGGAATTTGTATATTGATAATAATGTTTGTTTGAGACAAATTTGAATCTTTTAATTGGCGCATTCAAAAAATGAGATCTCAGAGATTTTTCTCACTCAAAAAGTAAGCAAGCGAATTCAAGATTTTTTTCATCAGCATTTTGAGAGCAAAGCTGAGAAATTTTGTTGAGGTAACCTTTTCACGTTACTGAGATTGCTGAGATTTGCGAGATCTCATTTTCCTGATCATGCCTGTTATTTGTTAATATTTAGTTGACAATTTCTTGATTTGATATTGGAGATTTTTAACGTGTTTTTTTTTTTCTTTTTTTGACAATTCTTACAGAAAGTTTAATTTCCTATAAGCGTTAGGAGTGAAGTGACAACTTTGCGAGTTTAATGTGAACAATTTTTGTTAAAATTTTAATAGTAACAAATTTAATGTCATTATTAGACAATGAAAAATTTGTCATTGTAATTTATAACTCACAATTATTTCGTCTGTTAATATTTTATGGACTGAAAAAATTTCAGATAAGTGCGACAAAAATTTGTTAAATTGTCACCTATAAATGTTTATGAAATAAGGTCTAGATAAAAACAAACAAACACACAATTCACATTTTATAAAGCTTCAAACAAAAATTTAAAAGGAAAGAACTCCTCCAAAGTAAAAAAAAAAACAACACACAAAAACTAATTAAATTGTATTAAAATAAAAAAAAATTCTTACGTTATTTCATCAAGAGGATAATATTCCTGATTTTTATCACCAATATTCATATATCTGTAATTGAAAATATTACAAATTATGAAATAAAATGAAAATAAAATAAAATATACAAATTACAAAAAAAAAAAAACAAAAACAAAATTGTATTATAATAAGATGATTTACATTTTTAACTTAAATCAAACTAAAAAAGCAATTAAACTTAAATCAAACTAAGAAAGCAATTAATTTAATTATAATATTCAACACATTCAAAAAATAAATTCGAAAACTATAATTTGGATAGGTATTACAAATGTCAGTCCAGTCATGAATAAGATATTCGGCAGTAACAAACAAAATAAAGCTATAATTTTCTCAAAAAAACTTTAAACCTTATTTCCGTTCTGTGAATTTTTTTTTAAACCCGAAACGCACTTTTTTTGCAATCACTATTGTCATTTCAGAGGAATTTTAATTAAAATTGCGTTTGAGCTGTTTCCGAGAAAATTTCAAACCCGTTTTAGATGAACTAAAACAAAAATTTGAATTTCTCCTCCAGGGTAAATTATACCAAATTTTAATAAAATAGGTCTTTTCATTTAGGCTCTAACTCTACAGTGGAGGCGTGGAACCACAGACACACTAATCGACCGACCAATAAGGAGGGGGTGAGGAAACCCCTTTTTTTTATTTCTCCATGATCATATAGCGTTGTTTTTGATCAAAATCTTGATAGAAAGTTATAAACGTCGCCATACGCAGAATTTTTATTGTTGAGTGTTGTGCTCAGCTGTCTCTTTAATGTATTTTAACTGTATTTGCCGTTGTCAGCTGTCTCAACAAAAAAAAATCAAAGATGTTTTAAAAGAATGAATTTTACCATTAACATTAGATATTATTTTCATCTATAAAATTTCCTAATACATTATTACGCTTGTGAGAACAATTTACAAATAAAAAGGGCTATTAACATTAAGAGACGGTCGTATAAGCTTTAAGGAAGATTCCAACAGACTTTGAATAGCCTTATGTATCGGACTGTATATGGCTAATTATGTGAAAGGTCCGTTAAAAGTCTCGACAAACCATACGACTACCGTAGAAACGACGTCCATCCTTGCAACAAAAAGATCCTGCGTTCTTCTCAATGTGATTGACACCTTTTAGGACAATTCTTTGCTGATCATTTGCAAACGCATAAAAGTTTCATTTTTGCTTCACTTTATTGTCTTTTAACAAAGTCTTATACTCAAAAGGAAAATTAGGAAGGTACCCAATTTAAGGAGATTTTGTTTTGTCCTGATTGGATAGACGGCCTTTGATGTTAAATGTCACACTATAATACAAAATTCTAAATCACTAAATAGCTGAATCAAGTGTTGGCATATACCCTTCAATAAAGCTTATTATTACATCCTACTGGATTAAAATATATACATATGTATAGATATACAAATACATTTAAGGACTGTATAGGTACTTACTGATTAAGATTCCTCTCGTTCGACCCACTTTGGCTTTGGACATTGTCTGTATGACGCCGCTCCTTGTGTACAATACCCATTAACTTCATCCACGGATTATTTTGGGATCCGTGGCCTCCCATGCCTCCACTCTGCCACATCGTCATTGTGGCAGAGTTTTAATTTGAGCGCTCTTACTTCAAAACGGTCACAATATATTTTTCATAATTTCTAGTTTTTTATCCATCACAAATAATATTTTACTTGTATAATATTGTAGTTATATAGGATTTCTTCTTATTTTAAGCTTTTATGTGTTACATCATCAAAATGTTTTATTTATATATTTATGGATATATTTGTATTTGGTTGTTCTAATCTTGGCTGTGAAAGGGAGTCTTTGTTTAAATATCACTTTCTATTAATATATTTTCTACCCTCAGAGGCAATCAAGTGAGGTTGCTGAGCACATCCCTGTTGACACACGACACCAATGACAATAAACCTTCGGGCGTTATTGTTGTTAACAACGATACAGATACACTTCACTTTTGTATAACATCTTGGTGATGATTTTAATGGTTACATCCGGTTCATTGTGCGATGATACATATTGTTTCCTCTTGTTTTATCTTCTGTGTCTTCTTGTTCTTCTTTATTTCGAGATTATTTTTTTTTTTTGCTGAATTAAAGCGATTGATAAAGCTTTAGTTTTATTGCGATTAAGGTACATACAATTGTTATTATATATTCTTGTTTATACATAAAAGCAGCAAATATAATATTTTTGTTTAAAATATATTTGTTTTGTTAATAATGGGCGGCTGACGTTGCGTTTATGTTGGAGAATGCGATGTGATTAAAACTGTTTTTTCCATATTTAAAACCAAATTTATTGATAGAGTCTTAAAATATTTTTACTTTTTTTGCGAAGACGAAGAAGGAATATTTTATTTAAAGCATATTATAGAACTAATATTGCATTCACTAAAATTCAAGGTGGTGTCAAAATATATTTTTTTAATTTTTTTTGTTAAGTTAACTTTTAGATTCATTCATAAAAAAATTGTATTTATTTATTTTACGTATTGAAAATGTATTTCACTAAATTGTTTTGAATAAAAATTATGCTGATATATTTTTTAGAAGTAAAATATAAGTATTGATTTTTTTAATTTTTTTTTATTTTATATTTTAATTGCTTTTATTTACTATATAGACAAAAAAATAAGAAGACTTTCGATTCTATAATATATTAACTAATTTATCACGAAATTTACTACTAGTTTTAATATATTTTTTTTATTTATTTATAAATTACTTTTAATTATTTTAAAACTTAATAAATTAGGTATCTAAGAATCACAATGGTATATGTTGGTTGTATTTGATATATATGTATATTATTTTTTGTTGATATTTTGTGTTATTTTTTGTTTTTTTTTTTTTTGTTGATATTAAATGTGTTACGATTTTTTTCTTTTTATATGAGAAATTAATGAATAATCAATTTTTTTTCGAAATTTAAATCTTTCACTACCTATCTATTTTCTTTCAAATTAATTAATATTATTTATATTTATATGATTTGTTGTTTAATTATTTATCCGCTGACCGTAAGATCTGTAAGTAAAAAAAAATACTATTTATTAAAAAAAAAACTATTTTTTCATTTTTTTAAATAAAAAAATACATTATGTACTATGTATAAAATTTAAAAATGGCCAGAAAAAATATTATATTGCAAAAGTTCACAAAAATAAAATAAATTAATTTATTTTTGATAACAAGAACGTTATAACGTTCTTGTTATGGTTTATTTTGTTCATAATTTTGTATTAATTTTTTGTTCAATCCTGTCAGACCGAGAGCCCATCCCAAATTTTGGGTGCGTAAATGGTAGCAATAGATAGATTTTTCAGATGGAGCTTATATAACTTTTCATATGCAAATATGAAGGTTCTGCATGTCATGGTTGGGGCCTTTGGCGATAAGGCTGCATTCGAAAATCTTTTTTTTTTTCGAAAGCCCAGATAAAAAGTACAGAAACTAAAACATAATAAAAGATCTGAGTGCCCTAGATATGAAAATAGGGGGTCCGAGACTTCTTAGGTGGGTCCTTCTACATGCATGACGAATTCAAAGATGACTATGAAACCGATTTCTTAATAAATGTTGATAGAATTTAGAATTGGTAGAAACTATCACTCTGATAATAAATATGGTGATCAAAGACGTGTGACATGTTGTCTGCAAGACGCACTGAAATAATGCAAAAAATTTATTTGCGATTACTATGTGTTAGCAAAATAATTCTTGTTTTCAATGATATAGAATAGTCGAAAATGAAGGTCCAAGATATTTTCCTTGGGGCCGTTTTCAGCAAAGGGGTATTCATTCTTATAATAATTTATCTCTTTCAGAAATTATGTATCATGTGCTATTTTTTAGTAAGAAGTTAACCTACCATACTGATTGCAAATTAAATAAGACAAGGCTAACAAATAAATAATTACAATTTAATTGTTCCATAATTTTTAATTTTTTATTTAAATATAGTCTAAGATTCCACCCTACGTTTGTCGAGTTACCATATGAGAGGTATATAGATTTGTTTGTAGTAATTTAAAAAATAATTTGCTCCTGGATTGCCTAGTATGGTTTCCATGCTTTAGAGAATTTTTTCAATTTTTGGATTTATTCAATAATCTGAACCATCTCACTTATTAAACCAATTGTACCTTTAAAAATATAATTTCATTTACTCACATTTGTGCTAAAGTTTTCGCCTCTATGAGATAATTATAATTGTTTTTCTAACGAAGTGAGAAATTTAAAAATATCCATAGTTAAAAAATTGACAACTCAGAGCCTGGATAATATTTTTTTTGTAGACAACATAGTACCATCGCAATCGTTAAATAGAATCATCTTTGATGTTGATCCTGTTTTTAGTGAAAATACCAATGAGGATATAAAGATAAAAATCGAAAAGCAACAATAAATTTATTAAAATTAAAATAAAATTTGTACTGTTTAAAAATTCACCTATCTCAGAAAAACTTATGTAGAAAATTTAGCAAAAACATAAATTTTATTTTCCTAAAACATCACCCTGATTTAAAGTGATTTTTACAATGCCTATTTTTTTCGAGTTTTAAATTTTTCTGATTTTATTATTTCTTTTGAATAAACACTTGAGGTAATCAGAAATTCTATGTGGTCATTCTTTGATCTTGTTTGAAAATTTTTATTAAAATCAGTTGTGTGGTTCATTTTTTATCGAACTGAGATTGGGCCCATGCAAAAAAAGTATAATAAAAATACCCTAAACACTTTGTATTTCAATATTTTTATGACCGTGTGGGGTATTATTACATTTTCGAAAATAAACTTAAATAACTAGAAAACTAATAGGGGTATTACTTCATTGAAAAAAAAATATATTTATATATCACATATATCACAACTAATTGGAGTTTTATTTCATTTATTTTTGGGACTTTTTTATTTCATAGCAGGGGTCTTATATTGCAAGGGGCATAATTCAATTATGAAAAATGGTTCAAATTTTCGGGATTTATTTCACTTTTGCCTTTAGGCGTCTTATTGTCTGGGGCCTAATTCCGCGGCGCCCTAGTTTTTAGTGAATAACTCAACCATTTTGACTTTTGACAAAAAAGCTTTAGGCTAATATGGAATTAAATTTTATTCTATTTGGCGAAAGTCATAGTTAGGGCACTTGCCGCCCCCTGGGTGACTTAATGTATTATATTTTAATTCTAAAGGATTAAAAAGAGGGTTTTGCATAAGATGAGCAAAAAGCTACAGCATATAGATTGAATGAAAACAAGAACAAAATTCACACGGGAAGGAAGTTCTATGTCTCCACCTTTAGGTAGGATGTGAAATTTTTCAAAAAATTGACTTAAAATATAAAAAAAAAATATTAGAAAATTAAAGCAACACGTATACAATCACATGTTATATATTTTTTGAAGTTAAATCTCCCATTCTTTAAATTTCTTTTCAAATTAATCAAATAAATGTTTTAGTAGATAATATTATTAAAAAAAATAATTTACAAACACAATTTTGAAACAAACAAAAATTAAAACAATTTCTAAAAAATTCTTTTTTTTTCATATTCAATGTTGGGTTGGGTTCGATATTCTGCTTTTTATAATCCCGTTTTATTTAAGTCCCGCTTTTTATAATCCAGGACCCATGTTCTGTAACTCGGCGATAACTTTTCGTGGCGAATAACGGCGAAAAATGGAACAAAAATGGAACAAAACTCATAGGAATCCTATCGGTTTTGTTCCATTTTTCGCCGTTTATCGCCTCGAAAAGTTATCGCCGAGTTACAGAACATGGGTCCTGTTTTTATAATCCTGCTTTTTCAAGATCCCGCTTTCTATAATGGCGTCTCTTATAATCCCGTTTTTTATAATCCCGTTTCTAACTATCCCGCTTTTGCAATTAAAATTACTTGTTTTAATTCTTACAAAAATTTTGTTGGGACTTAGTTCATAAATTTGGGAGTTAGTTCATTTTGGACTTAGTTCATTATGAAATAAGTCTCAACTGATTTTAAAAACAGTAACCCCCTGCTTGGCTACACTATAGGATTTGGAATAGGTGCGAGGTTGGGTACATGCAAAGTTTCTTTTTATCATTTAGTAATTTTTATTTAGTGGGACATAACCTTCAATTGCATTTTGTGACTTAGTTCATTTTGCGTTGGGAGTTAGTTCCAAAAATAATGGGAATAAGTTCATAATGAACAAAGTCCCAATTTAAGTGGGAGTTAGTGCATTGGGAGTTAGTTCATTTGGGAGTTAGTTCCAGGGTCAATTTGTTCAATGAGTACATATATTATATAAATTTGATTTTGTGAGCAAAAACAAATGTGTACAGTAAAAATCAAAAACACCCCACATATTTTTTTTTATTCGAGTAATTTTTGTTTTTTGAAATTTACAAACAGGTTATAATTTTTTGTTTCGTACCCAAATGAATTGCGAGAAACGGGATTGGCGGTATTTGGCGGGATTTTAATACATTGGGATTATGAATAAGCGGGATTTTAGAAGACGGAATTTAAAAAAAAACGGTATTTTAGTAGACGGGATTTTAGACATTTTTTTCGGGGTTTCCAAAAAACGGGATTTTAAAAACCGGGATTCCGATACGCTCCCTCAATGTTTTAATAAAATTTTAGTCAAACACTAAAAACCAGACGTTAAAATGTTTTTTTTTTAGTTTTTGAGAAAATTATGTTTCTCTCTTTTTGTATATGAATTTATTTAAATTTTTTCAATTATATCATAAATATAAAAATACAAGCTTTCTTTGCTGAAATTACTTCGGTGAAAAATTTTATAAAATTTGTTCATAATAAAATGTGTTTCAATATTCACGCCAGATTTGAACTTCACGCCACTGTGTTGCCTATCAAAAAATAAGACAGCTTGCAATGACAGCGTAGAGATTTATTAAGAATAGAACGAAAGAAAGGCGCTTTTTCATTGTTATAAGCAACAGTTTGAAAAATAATGAATGTTTTGTTTTCATTAATCTTAAAAATTGTAGCATTTGGTGCTTGTTTAAAAACAAATGCATCCTCAACGTGTCACTGTTTGGTGCTTGTTTAGAAAATTGAGGACTACATTAACGATATTCAGCCACATTTATGCTGAACGGTCATTGAAAATGTCAACAAAAGAGTTCGCCACTTACACGGTATTTCACTCCATATATCTATGTATATTTTATACTTTATGAATAAAAAAAATAAAATTTTTAATCAAAAACGCATGTTTTCTATAAAAAATTCTCGTTTGAATTTTGGGACACCTTTTATAATGTAAAACTCTGTTATATTTAAAGTTTATTAAAGGTCCATACCTGGATTTTGGTAACTAAGAAAATGTATTCTCATAGACCATTCTCGCTACATAAACCCAAAAACATAAGTACCTATTAATCAGATAATATTTATCTTACAGATTCAATTTAATTTGTTTACCCAACATTTATCTAGTCTCCCTCCTTGTGTTGGTAGGAGAAACTATGAAATTTGAATTATATTTCAACTCCGTCTTTAAAATTTGTATTAATACCTTTTTAAAATAAAAATCAAAAACTAATCAAATCTTAATCTAAGATCTACTACACGTCCTGTGACTTTATTCCCTAGCCTGAGCACTGCAAGCTGAGCACTCCTCCCTATAACCTACACAAAAGCACACCTGCTATTAATTATGCGGTAGTGGATGTTTACAAATACTTCCATGAGTGAATTCAAAAAAATTTTACCGCACTTGTGACAACATGTGGTTGAGATGTATCGTTTTTTGCTTCGCGGTTTAACCACACAGTATGTTTTCTTTTAATCAGATTTTGAAATAAATTGAAATACAATTTAAATTATTTTTTTTTCCACCTTATAGAGTTTGTTTATAAAACCTTACTAACACGCACTCAGCTGAATGATAAATGATTTTTTTTTGCTCACCAGAATATCACAATAATTAATATCACACACCCTTATACCGCCATATAGCCATCGTCAACTATAGAGACTACAATTAAGACGTGTATCAACTACCTAGTCGTCATTCGCACAAAGTGATACTTATCTTCAAGGCCGTCACCGTCGGCGCCGACGTTGCCTCAGTCGGAACTCGGAAGAAGTAATTAATTTGAAAATATGCAGGCAGCACAGCATTTGGAATGTGGTCTAGAGAAGAATCGAGTTTGATCCTATAGCTGATGTTTGAAACGATTTCGAGCACGTGTTAAATGTTTATAAATATCCTGAAACACAAAGCTTGTTGTGGTGAGGATTTTAAATTGATCACATAGACAAGTGCTAAAGTAATTTATTTGAACAAATTGTTTTGGGAATTTCTGAGAGATAAATATACCACACATAAAGAAATATATATATCCTCCCAGAGAATGAAGATGAAACTCAAGCACAACGGCTGCTGCAGATGTGCTTGACACAAAATACGCTTGGATGAAATAAAACTAAATATATACCTATTTTTTTGGGTCAAAAGCTGAAAAGTATGTTGTTTTTGGAATTGTCATAGAAATTGTAAGAATAAGAAAGAGGAGGAAATAGAGTAAAAAGTTTTATAAATGATTTCCTAAATATAAATAAAATATATAGATATAACTTAGCATAGATATTGTGTGTATTTGTGTGTACCTAAAAGTCAGACAAACAATTTATAAGAAGGTTTTTCCTTGGGTAACTTTTTGAAGGAGGTAAGGTACGTTTTTTTTAAATTTTGTCAGTTAAAAAGATTTTTTTTGTTGGTCAAGTTATTGAGAGCAGGGCGTGACAATTTTAAGTTTAACTGACGCACCCAACTGAAAAAAAACCTGCTGTGCTGCTGATATCATAAGAGTTCTTTTACAACAAATATTTTCACAAAAACCACATTAAAAAAAATAAATACGTATATTTTTAAAACATTTTTTCTTTTCAATTTCCATGGAAATATTATAATATTTGCGATATATGTAGGTATAGAGCAAGTTCTAGATTTGTAAAGAAATCGAGATTGTTTTTTTATATTCAACTATACCTACACGTTGATTCGCATAAGGTGTGACAAAAAGGTTAAACATGTAGGTTGGGTCAAGGCAAGACAAAAATTGTAAAGGAGAGGAGGTCAATTCCCCCCGTTTAGCCAAGAAGCTCAATTTTCTAAAACATCGACTAGAATTAAAATAAAAATTATTAAAAAAAAATCAACGGTAACACTTAAAATATCACGGTATAATTTTTAAACTCAAAAATCCGTCTTTTAATCTTGTTTGTCAGATGAGGCATTAAATTAAGTTATTTTAGTGAATAGTTTTTAAAAAATTAATTTTAAAACTTAAAATTAAAAAAAAAAATTAAAACAATTTGTTCTAACTAATTTTGTTCAAAATATTACGTTATTAAGTACTATTTTTGTTTTTAATATTTAATGCTCTTATTAATTTGAAGTCAAATATTAAAAACTAGATGCTAAAATGTCTTCTATAGTTTCTGAGGAAATTGAAAATAACAACAATAAGTTTCCCTTAATTTGAATTCAAATCCGTTGTTTCTTCAAAGATCCTATTTCTCTAAGAAACTGGTTGAGTAGATTTAGTTAATTTTCTTAAAAACTAGTATTTTAATGTTTGACTAAAAATTTTCAAGAGCTTTGAATATTGAAAAGAAAAATATTACTTAGTAATGTAAAATTTTGAACAAAATTAGTTAGTTCAATTAATAAGTTCAAGTGACCTCTACTCTAAAGATTGCGTTTCGCCCAGGTACGACAGTTGGGCTCATCAATTAGATGCGAAACGCAATCTTTGGAGTAGAAGTCACTTGAACTTATTAATTGAATTATATTCAATCGGTCCACTAAAACAGAAGTAGTTTTCTAAATTTCTTCACCTTCTTTATTATCAAAATTAGTTAGAACCAAATTAAAAAAAAAAAAAAATTTCAAAATTTTAAGATTCCATGGCATTGTAAATGTTCCCGTTATATATTTTTTTTTTTCTGTTTTCTGATTTTTTTTTAAAGTTGCCCAACCTGGCTAAAAGGGGGGACAGACTCCCTCCCATACGATTTTTTCGAATCGAATTCACGTGGCACATGACAGCAAAATTTTTCTTTTACAAAATCGAAAATGACAATGCTTAGTTCACGTGAAAAACCATATAGTTAGCATGATTTTTTGGTCATAAATGTCAAGTTGTTAAAATAATTTTTAGAGATTTTAATCAAATTTTACATAACGAAGATCGAAGAGTTAAAAAAAATACTAACTACTGGATCGCACGGATATGCTCTTATGGTTAGCAACTTAAATGTATCAACATATTAAATCTTAAACACATTGGCGCAAAATTTTAAACAGTTCTCGTTTAAGCAATAAACCCGACTCTAGTTAAAATAGTCCTTTATTTAAAAATTCTTGTTTAAATTTTTCTTAATTCTAAACACTTTAAACAACTCTTCTAACTAAAGAACGTGTTTAACAAAACGTCAGCAAACTTTTGAGAAACACGCCTGATTTTGACAGCTGAATAAATCAAACAGAACGAAAAATTAAAAAAAAAAAAACAAAAAGAACCCAATCTGTAATTTTGCCGAGCTATAGGAAAGTGTTTTGAGATTTAAATTTCGAGTTAAAATAGTGAAAATACTAAATAAAAAAGTGAAATAAAAGTTAACATAGTGAATAATTGCAATATTTTATTAAAAAAAAACAAAACAACATGAGGTGCTGCGTTAGATCGTGTAAAAACACCTATAATATGGAGTTTTCAAATTTTTCTTCTCACGGGCTGATTGTGTCTCATATTCCACATAAATTAATGTGAAGTGATGTTTTTTAGGCTAATACATTATCTGAGAATACTTTTCAATTGATATTTCGTAGCATTTTGCTTTAAAAAAGCAAATTATTTGAAAATAAAAATATACTTCAATCACGGGAATTAGCTGAACCCCATCTGTGAAAATTGAAATTCTCGTCCAGGGTAGCATTAGTTTTTGTTGGTGATGGCAAGGCGCTCAAACCCATTGAGCGCCCGTAGTGCAGAGTAATTTTACTTACTTTATGTGGAATATGAGATACAGCTTACCTGTGAAATGAACAAAAATTACACTGCTTGTTATAGGTATTTTTAAATATAGGTGCAGTATTTAACGCAGCACCGCGTGTAGTTTTCTATTTTTGTACATTTTTGTATTGCATGTAATCACTTTAATTACTTTTATATTACTTGTTTCTTTAATTTACTAAGCTTTTTTACTATTTTAACGATTTAAAATTTCAAAACAATCCTAAAACAAAACAGATCAAAATGCCTTTGGGTGCATTTAGCTGTCTAACTGCACGCCTTCCCTGTGTGGATGCATTTGTGTTTGTGTAACTCACACTCAAAGTGATAATTTCCCACAGATAAAGCATACTTTAAAAAAATAGAGAAGCGTTTTGCTGGTTTTAAAGTTAGAAGACCTCTTTAACGCTAAAGTATACTTTATGTCGTTTAAAATTAACAAAGAGCCGCCTCTCATTCTAAAGTTATTATTAAGAGCCGACTCCCATTTTAAAGTAGATTTAGAGCCGTGTTAAAATGTTTAAAATTTTGCGCCATTATATTTAAAAAAAATTCTATATTGTTTAAAAAAAATTATTTTCAAAATTTTGAAATGTAATATAGAAGCTTAAATTTGCAAAATTATAACAAAATCGGTCATGCCATTAAAAAGATATACCAAAATAATTTTAAAATAAGGCTTTTTTATTTAGCAATAACCTCAAATGCAGATTTCCTTCAATTACCTTCGCCATTACAGACACAAAATTTAATCAAAATAATTAGCCGTTTTGGAAAAACGTTAAAAAAAATACCAAATCGTTGTGCCACACAACCTTTAATATTATACTTTTCTAGATGAGCTAAAACAAAAATTCGAATTTCACGCGTGCAAAATCACATAAAATAAATCGGGACACCCTTGTAAGCTCGAATTCAAATTACAGTGAACGCACGGACGCACAGACATACAAACCGGCGGACGATATGACGAAACCGACTTTTTCGGACTCCCATCACAGTAGGCGTTAATTTTGATTACAACCCTAAGGCAATAAAAATGAATTTTTTTTTCTGTTTAAAAAAATTATTTACAAAATATTTAAATGCTATTATATGAATAATTTATAAACGCCAAATTGCACAAATAGCAACAAAATCGTGTAAGCCATTAAAAAGTCAAAAGTGAATAACTCAAAAATGTCAATTTCCACAAAAAACGTCAAAAACCTATTTCTGTAATGAAAATTTTTCGACAAAAACTTAAAATGGAAAAGCTATAATTTCTCAAGAAAGCTGCTATAAGAAAATCACTTAATACATTTAACTATTAAACGAAGAAAAAGAATTATTTAACAATAATAAGAAATTCTAAAAAAAACGCATCGGCAACACTCTGGTTTTTTTAATTCACATTTGGTACTATTGGACACCTGTCAGAATAATTAGACATTTAAAAAAATCTTTTATTGATCTTATCCCTATTGGCGATGTTGTACATATTTGTAATGCATGTAAAATTGTACTATACAACGGATAGCTTTTTTAATAAAACACAGTTTTAATTGTTGGGCGAAATTTGTGTTATATGTATAATTCGCTTACCTTGTTTTCTCTTGTACTAAGAGTACTTAGCGAAGCGGGGGGCTATCCGTTTGTGTTTGAACAAACAAGGAATTAAACAAAATGTATTATATTTATTTTCGAAGACTTTTTTTGTCCGTGGTTAATTACACTCTGACTCTTCAGTTAGATTTCATTCTTTTAAATACTTATCCATCCAGAATGATCATCCCCACCACATACATATTTCCTGCTTAATAATTCACTTCTATTTTACACACACACTGCATTCTCATCAATTAATATTTTTTCACTTCCATATTTTGTAAATTGTAAATAAATTTGCAGCGTAACTCTGCCATTCATTCAAACATTGATATTTGACACTTAATTTGTATTACATTGTACTGAGACTGCGACCCATCATATTGGCGGCGCACAGTGGGGCATGATAGGTCGTTTTGTGATATTAATTATTTCAACTAGGAATTGAGTATTGTTTTTCAACTTTTTGTGAGTTTATGATGAAAGCGAAGTGTTATCTTGATTAAATTCAAAAAAATAATTTATTTTTAAACGCGAAACAGGCACGAAAAAGTTGAGTTTTTTTTTAAATTAATAAAGCGCAGATGATATTTTGCAGAATTATTCTTGGATATAGCCTAAGAAAAAAATTGTATGGGAGGGGGGATCGAGCTCTCCTCGTTAAAGCGTTTGTGAAAAGTTGACTTAGAGTTAAAAAAAACATTTAAAAATAACAAAAGGTCGTACAGTGATTTCTTACAGCGTATTAGAAAGCTAATACTCTATTCTTTAATTTGTTTTCTCATTGAAGTTGTTAAAGTTTATAGTTTTTGATAAATAAAATTTTAAAGTTATAATTTAGAAAAAAAAATCGTAGTTTTTTATTTTGAAGTTGATTTTTTTCAAAATTTAGCTTTTATAAGTGGTATGTTCTTACTTAATATTCAATGTTCTTACCAATTTTTAGCAAGATTTTTTAAAACTAAGTGCAAAAATCTTTATTAGTTTTTGAGTTATTCGAGAAAAACTTTTTTGATAAAATAAAAATAATTTATATAATATATTAATCTTATTTGGTTCAAACAACATTACTTCACCTAATTGATTAATAAATAAAACACAGTACTGATGAAAAATTAAAGAAATAGTAATGTAACAAACTTTTATTTTAACTTATTTGTGTATTTTTAATCCGAATCATAACATACGACATTTTCTACTTCAAATATTTGAATAGCTTCAAGATGAAAATTTTGTTTGTTTGTCGACTTAAACTTGAAACCTGAAGAAATCATCATTCGTTTAAAAATGGCAGTCGAAGTATCTTTTCTGGAAGATTTTCTGCTATATTGCTCTCTGAAAACTTTGAAATCCCATTTACTTTTAAACTGGTACCTAAAGTCTTTTAGATCCAGTTTTAAGTGGCTAAGAATTTTCATAACATGAAGTTTTAGTTTTAAAAAAGGTCCTAATGGCGATAAATTTGTTTTCGAATTTTTTTCTTGCTGTTAAAATATAAATCAACCAGTTTTCGTCTAGAACATTGAAATACTTGGTTTTGACCACCTATAAATTGCCATATCTTAATAAACACAATGAAAAAATATAGAGAAAAATTTTTTTTTTATTATGCAGCCACGAATTAAAAAAAAAAAGGAAAACAAAAAAAAAGGTTATTGATAAGTAATCAATTAACCAACAAAAAAAAATGTAGTTTTAATTATTTTTAACTTAAAATATTCATAAAAAATATTTTCGGCATTTTTCAAGCACTTTTCTTTTTTGATTTATATTCACCAAATATCTGTTCATCTGGCAACACTCACAGACCTGGTTGAAATATGCCAAAACAGAAGATATTGCCCTAAGTTTCATGTGAGACCTTAGAAAAGAAGCTAATTTTTGTAACCTTGCCATTATGTACTAAAACAAGTTTTTTCAAATTTTTCTTCTTAAATTAAAAACTACACACATTCATCAATATCAGAAATATTACTTGACATTTTTATCACAAATCTTTATAAGAAAAAAAAATTAATCAAAGAAATCCCCCAAAAATCTGTTGTTTTTTTTTATGTGCTTTCTCGCACCATCTTGATCAACTTTGACAGCGTGGTTAAGTTAGCACAAGTGACTTACCAAAAAAAGTTCTTCCATGTCTTGTCAAAAATAATGTATTAATTGAGGAAAACAACATTTTATTCCCGTTGCTCAAAAATTTTGAGATGGACTTTATATCACGGCTCTCTATGGAGCTGCCCCACTGTGCGGCGGCCGGCGGAATATGCTCTTATGGCTTTGGATATTCGATATCCTTTGCCATGGAATAATTTTTGTTTATACTTTTTGTGATAGTCAGCAAAGGCGTGCGCCAGAATGAGTATTCTGATGACATGGAAATGACATGATACAACTTATGTAAGAAAGAATTGTACGAATTGAATGAAAATGATTAATACTATTTAAGAAACAATGAGAAACAGATATGGATGGATATCTGTGGTTCATGGGAAGAGAGACCACCATGGATGGAGATGAAGGGTAGGACGACATGAACTGAATCGATCACTACATTTGCAAAAGCAAATTTTAACTTAACGTTTGAAAACCATATGTATAGCTGAATAGAAAAAAAAGAGCAAATTTAAATCAATTTATTACCATTCATTATTTCAATAGGTAAACGGCATTTAAAGACTCAACTATGTTCAGACTTTTAAACTAAAGTATTATCGTAAATAAATAGTTTGACCCAGTCGTGCATTTTATTTTGGGTCACTGTGGCGTATGTGGACTATTTTTGTATGGGATTTATTTTTTCTAAAAAACGGTTATGATTTCTTCAATTTTGTTCAAAAATGCCGAATTTAATTTAAATTTGTAGGTAAAGCTACCAAAGAGATGGTATTAATAATATTTAGGCACTTAATATATCGTTAACAGCTCGACAAATATTAATACATTAATATTAGGTTTGTTCCTTTACTTTGAAACTCTGTGCATTTGTGTGGATTTCTACACAAAAGGCTTTCAAAGTTCATATACAAAAAAAATTTACAAAGAGATATGAAGATTGGAGAATTTCGTTTTTACTTATATTACGATCCTTTTTAATAAAATCCATTTGTTTCCTGGTAATCGCTTCAAAGTCTCGGATCTACCGCAGTTGCACTGGATTCTGGAAACAGGGCCATTTTTACCATAGGTATACTGAAGGAAAGCGCAAATTTTCTACAATGCTATAATACAAAATTTCAGCACATTGATTATAAATAAAATAAAAACGAACCGTCTGTTTAAATTATATTAGTGGAAGCTATTGTCGGAAAAAATATAATTTCTTCATTTTCGACTCAGGCAAGACATAGTCAGGATGGTCGTGACTCGTGACCTGTTCTGAACACTGGCAAGTTTGAAAAGTGTGGCGAATCTGGTCATCCTTACAATTCCGACTGTAATAGCTGTGGGGACTGGAAATAATCGTTAATTGCTTTTGTAAATGCCCCGCTTTGACAATTTTCAGAGAACACACGATTTTTGCTATGACCTTAACGACTATTTTGAGCTAAAGATGAAAGATTTGATCTTTAGATCAAAGATTTGATCTTTAGATCAAAGATTTGATCTTTTGATCAAAGATTTGATCTTTTGATCAAAGATTTGATCTTTTTCCTCAACACAACTTAATGGTTCTAGGACGAACTCCTTTAACTAGATGGTATGTACCGCAACCATAACCTAAATCCAGTGAATTCACTCTGAGAATGAGGTCTTGTTTCACGGGAACACGATTACCTAGCTTGGCATAGTTCTCTTGAACTCAGAGTGCAAATTTTGATCCACAAAGGGGAAACATCCACAAATTTCTCTTTGCTAATCATTTTTTCCCATAGATCAACAGATTTATGGTATCAAAATGGCACACTCTAGCGCTAATTGGATCACTGATCTTGGTGCTCGTGACTCGTGAGACATTAAGAATCCATTCCTCCGTAACACATCGAAACTCAAATCGACAAATATACGTTTAGCCAAAGATCTGTATTAAAAAATCCACAGAAGTGGAGCCAAACTAGAAGCACAATGCTTGTCAAACCTGTTCTCTGGGATGATAGGATTCTTCTTGAAGAAAAAAAATTCACTTGAGATGACTACGAGAATATATTAAGTATTTTATCTAGATTGTAAAAACATTTGTCTATACAGGTGTTGAAAAACTAATAAATTAATTACTCTTCATCAAAACAATAGACATATGCAGGAAAATGAGACCTTAAAGAGATCTAAACCACAGTACACATATTAAAGGTAATATCATTAGCGTTTTCATTTTTGTTCAGTTCTGCGCATCTGTCAAAAATGAGGTATTATGGTGGTAAAATGGTGGATCCAGTGTCCCTTTACTTGTCTAATTTCAAAATTTTGTTGTTGTTTCTAATAATGCGTGCTTAGTTTCTGTGGGCACTGGAACAGCCATTTTTAATTTTTTGACACTTCCAACTTTGACAACCTGCGCAATATAATACCTTTGATATGTGTACTGTGATCTAAACAACCTCAGTTTTATTTCTGTAAAAATATAAACTACAAAAATTTAAGCCACATAAAATATTTAAAAGGGTTTTTACAAATCTCTGAGATAATAAATATGTACAGTAAGTATACTCTACATACTTAGGTTCAGAAGTGTTTGACAACTTATCAAGGTTTTTTTGAAAAAGGCATAGAAGTATTTCCAGTTTCAATGCTAAATATATATGACTGCCCAATGCACATGTAACATAACTATTTCCACCTCATTAGTTCTTTTTGTTTATTTTCTTTTAATTAGTTTGAAATTGCATTTTTTTTTTGTGAACCTTCAGGCACATGCAAAAAATTAAAATAAATCTCAAAGGGTTTCATGGCTGCCATAGGAATATTTCCTTATGCGTTTTTTTTCCGTCACTCAAAGTCAACCTACATTTATACATATAAGAAACAACCTTGTGCATTCTCCCTTTAATTAAATTATTCAAAAAAAAAAAACTAATAATTGGATTCATTAATAAAAATTAAATGTTTCACAAGGAACCCATAAAATTCATTGGCATGAAATGGAATTGCCTGATTTTTACTGATTCTATCACACTTCTTTGAAGTGTTATATCTCAGTGTCTTCTGTTCAATTTCATTTCATTTATTCCGATATTGGATTCAGAGAACTGTATTCTCTCTCTCATTTTACCTACTGTTACATTATTTGCATATTGAACAGATTTTCATCCATCGCAATTCAAGTCGATAACTTTGCATAAAATTTATATCCAACCAAAGTAAAATATGCTAACGTTTGCGTCTTTTATGACAGACAACCCTTAGAGAAGTACATACTTGTACGTATAGTATAGGTACAAGGGTTGTCTTCTTTTGTATACTTTAGCAATGGGATGACTTTTATCACCACCCCATGGAATGTTAGAATTTTTATAGACTTTAAATATGTGTACGTGCGTGCCCTAGAATCCCCATCATGTAAATTGTCGAACTAGAGCTTTATATATTGCTACTTACATTAAAGTATTTTATAAACGTATGCATCAGCTTGAGCATTTACTAGGAAGCCACTGTGTATAAGAATTCAGTGAATTAACTACATAAATTCGTTGTCACATTAAGAAAGACTAAAGTCAAATCTTGAAAGAGTATACGTACATAAATTAAAATCCATATAATTACGGCAGAG
The DNA here is from genome assembly GCA_929447395.1 of Epistrophe grossulariae. Lineage (NCBI taxonomy): Eukaryota > Metazoa > Arthropoda > Insecta > Diptera > Syrphidae > Epistrophe > Epistrophe grossulariae. The sequence continues at coordinate 33,734,480 of OV839568.1, read as the reverse complement.
CTATTGAAGCGTGTTTCTTTAATGAAGCGTTTTGTTAATTTGTTAATTTAATAAAACATAACTTGCAAGTAATAAAGATAAGATAAGTATATATGTAGGTACTAGGAATTCCTATGAAACATAAACCTTAATTAAAAGCTTTAAATCTTTTTTAAACGTTAATTGGAAGGAGGTATAGGTATATAAAATGTGTTAAAGTTACTTTTTTTGGGAATCTTCTTTGCAGCGGTTCTTCATTTAACTCATGAAAAAGTGAAAGAATTACCTCAATTCAGCAAATTTTTGGTCGATATTTAACCTTTAAACTATCATTAAGGTATTTGAAAAGGTGTTTATCAATATTGGTATATGTATGTCTGTGGGGAATAGTTTTATTAATAATAGGTTTATTTTTTTTTTTTTGCAATCCTGGGGAGAATTGGTTGAAAAAAAACGGCAACGGGATTTAGCGACGCCATCACAGAAACAAAATGGAGTTTTCATACAAACTATCGATAAAAAGTATATAACTCACTCCACCGGTAACACAGTTTTTCTGTGAATTCTCTGGGTCTAGCTAAGCCCGTATATAGGGGATTAGTTGTTGTTGCATTTAACATGGTGATTGTTTAACCCCGACGTCATTTTTGATGTGTAAACATCTATACTGGCGGTAGGGTGAAAAGAAAACGTAACGTAACGTTGTAATCGTGATCGTGATCGTGATTCTGAGCTTTACGAAAATTGAGTGCGTTCAACAATATGTACGTTCAGTAACTAAACGTTGAGTATTTATATACGAAATCGAAAGGTCGAGTTCAGTTCGGGTTGAAATTTGGTTGGCTGCTTAGAGGATATATTAAGCCCCTATTACACGATGATTCTTTGCGTCTGACTCTATTCGAACATAATGAGTGCGAAAGAGAAAATTATAAGATGGAAGACCAGTTGCCCTGTGAGTCGTGGGCCAAGTTTTACGAGACTCTTTTTAACGCTTCTTTAGCATTAGGCTACGCGCAAACCAACGCGATGGCGGTGGCGATCACGATAAAAATGTGGATGCCTCATATAAAAATCAATGCACACTACAATCGTGTAGATGTGTGCCTTTCCTTTGATTTATGTATATGGCATCCACAATTTTATCTACCTTTATCCGTATTTTGTATTCTTTGCATTGCTTTTTTTTCAATTACATGACTGCTTTGAGGCCTATTTCACGGAACATACATCACATACATTGTATGTATGCATACATTCTTGTAGCCGTGGTCGTGATTTTGATTCTGAGCCAAAGATTAGTCTGCTACTACACGATGCATCTAGACGCATGCGACTTTTCGAACTACGTAAGTGCAAAAGAGAAAAAAAAATCGAAAAGATGATACGGAAAAAGTGACCGGTGTCGCGTGAGTTAAATTTTCGATGCAAGTATTTGACGTTTTTCTTTTCTCTTGTCCGTTTTTTACTATTCTGCTTCATATGGTTTTGTTGTTCAAAGATGCAACACGCTGTTATTGATAGCCTTATATGCTTTCCAGAAATGAGAAATTCATCTTTAAAAACAACATAAATAAAATAAATTATTGCTTTTCTTGACTGATATTCATTTAAAGGCACACAAACCTTTCTTTCTTCAATGTATCAAATAATGAAAACAAAAATAAAAACAGAAAAAGTTTTTTTATTGCCCAACACGAAAATAAAAAATAAAGAGAACAAAGAAGAATTCGAAGAAGGTGCATGCAACTAGATTCATCGTGTAATAGCAGACTTATGAATTATCCATAATTCTGTTCAGTAACTAAACGCTGAGGGCCAGTTGTACAAATATTTAAACCGTGGTTCTGCAATTTTTATCCACCGATTTCGTCGAATTAATTGATTTTCAACAGTGGTTTACTGTTCAAGTGTGTGATAATTACCAATTACATACTTGAACCTTCGTTGAACTTTAGTTAATCCGCTGAAATCGGTGAGTTAAAATCTTGAACCTAGGCTGAACCACTATTGTACAACTGGCCATGAGTGTTTATATACGAAATCAAAAAGTCGAGTTCAGTTTGGGTTGAAATGTGGTTGGTTGCTTAGACCGACCATATAGTACATGGACTGCGCTTTCATCATGGCTGCAGGGTTTTAACATAGACGGCTGCCTTTTTTGGCAAATTAGACGAAATAAGCATTGACTGGAAAATATTTTTAAATATAATTTTAATGATTGGCTAAGAGCCCACTGCTGTTTGTGGGTGTGAGTGATCGCAAAAATTCACTGGGATGTTTAGATAGATCTTAACTTTTTATAAGCGTGGTTGGGGCCTTTGTCGGTAAACTAAAAAACGCATTTTCCATGCGTCATTACCGATTTTCTAAATTATTAGATATCTAGATACACAATTCAGTTACAGTGCAGGACATAACGCCTTTCATATCTTGTTTCTGAGTGCCAATGGAAAAAAGCAAAAAAGGTTTTTCATTAAACAACTTCTGAAACTGTTTTTCACACCAAGACCAATTTATGAGAGCAAAATAAAATAAAATAAAAACAAAATATATTGGGCTTTTAGGCAACCCTTTACAATAAATTTTTTGGCACGCTCCAATCGTTTTTATTCACTTAATGTAGCAGTCTGAGAGCGTAAATCGTAATACCATCTATTGGTGATACCATTTTCATTAGGGACAAAATAATTCGATTGTCAATTTCATAGTATTTATCATTCCTTATGAATCATTAGTCTAGTTCCTTTACTTTGAAACTCTGTGGATTTGTGTGAATTTCTACGCAAAAGTATGTCGAAGTTCATTAAAAAAAATTAAATGTGTAAAAATTCACACAAATGCGCAGAGTTTCAAAGTAAAGGAACACACCTTATATTTCTACTTCGCAAAAAAAATTGTAATTTTCCGATATCTCCACTATCGTTCCCTGAAGGAATGCAATTTCGATTTTTTGACTTTTTCTATGGAATTTTCGGCGCCGTGCTGTATTTACCTGGTTCAATAAGAATTCAACAAACATCTCGCCATGCATGAGAGCGTAACGCCATCTGTTGGCGGTCCCATATCTGGAGAGACAAAAATTAAACGATTTTCAATTTCCGTAGCAAAGGCTTAGATTTCAAAAAAAAATATTAAGCCTTTTTATCAATAATTAGAAATATTTATTTTATTAGGTATTTTAAAATAATAATTTTGGAATTCTGTCCAGAATTTTTTTTTATTAAATCAGTTAAAAAAATAAATAAAAAAAAACTGTTCATAAGAGATAGATAGGTATTGTTAATACTTTCTTCTTTGTTGGTTGTTTGTTAGACTGTATTAATTTTAACACTCAGACACGTTTTTATCAAAATCGTAGGAGTCGTTTTTAAAACAAATAAGACTTTCTATAACGGCTAAAAAAACTTTGAACGATAGGTACCTAGCGTTATTTTTAGTCCTAAAAAATAAAAAATAAGGGAAGGGGGACCTTATCATGTCACGCAGAAGAAATAACTACTACCCGAGAGCGTTTTTCGATGGGTTAAAAAAAATATGTTAAATATAACGTAGTGAAGGTTAAAAATTAAATAGTTCACTATGTTAATTCTAACGTAGTTGACTCGATTAAAATAAATTGTTAAAAATAAAAGCCTAAAAAGGTTATATTAATAGAGAAACTTATGGTTAGGATTCGCAATTTCGAAAATCGTTTATGTTCAACGAGTAATTTGCATAAATAAAATAATTATATTTAGTTAATTTGAGGAGATTGGTTACTATGAGCAATTTAATATGAAAGAACATCTCCGCACCTGCGGCAAACAGGTAATAACTATAACTCAAAACATTCGTACAAAATGAATTACAGCTTCGCAATAAAAAATATAAATGCCTTACATTCATATAAAAATTAAAATTATCGTCCTTGAAAATGCATCGTTTTTCAAGTTAAATACTAATGCAACGCGAAATAAGGATGACAAATAACATAACCATAATTTGTCAAGTATGAAAATTGTCAAACAAAAATATCCTTCCTGTGCATTAATAAACATTCATCATCTCCAGACGCAGAGGCAGGCAGGCAATACGTCACAATCACACAATGTTGTTATGTACCTACATATGTATCAAGATCTTCGCTGCAGACTATTTCCTTTGCAAAATAATATTTATTTTCTCCATCACCACTTACCACCACCATCACCACTACCACTACCGGTTCCCGTCATTTATCTCCTTTGACCTACATTCTAGCAACAACAAAGAAAAAAGAAAAATGTATATAAACCTAATCCAGTTTAAAATCCTAGCTTCTCTTATATATTATCCGAGCATTTTGTTTTGAGTGTTTTGTATCCTCCTGACTGGATTCCATTCTTCAACGCCTGTGGAAACAGAATGTAAAAAACGAAAGAATAATTGACGTTTTTTAGTACCAGAAGCTTAAGGTGTATTTTCATTATCTTCTTTGTGTGTATTTTTGAATTAAATTTAGTTTTTGGAGCGCAGATACCTATTAAGACAAGAGACCACTCAAAAGATTGTACTTGAATCAAAATGAGAATTTTGTTGTTGAGAAAAAAATAAATAAATAAATAAAAATACCTACTACCGGTAGGTATAGCATACAGTTAGGTAAATTAAACGTACTTTGAGAAATGCCTGAAGAAAATGGTTATATCCGAGCCTTTGTATGTGGGGGCTTTTGTAGTCGGCCTTTGCGCCGGAGGAAGTTTTCATTCTATCCCAGGTATGTACGAGTGGGTATTGACGACATAGCTTTTTAATGTTTCCAACATTGTTGGATCTCTCCAGATGTTTTAAACATATACATATTTCATTATTTTTTTTTTTCTTTGTGGAAGAAATATGACTTAGAAATTATAGCTTTAGTGTAGGTATACCTTCGTTCTTTTATATCATTTTATATAATTTTTATAATAAAAGTTGTAAATATGAAAATAACTATCTTGAAGAATTATGAAGATTTATAGTTTGTTCAAAAAAAATTAAACTTAAATTTTTTGTCGTTGAAAAAAATAAAGTGGTTGTTCCGTATTCTAAATGTATATTTCAAAATATCATTTTAAAAATTTCACAAATTTGAATATCGGTTTGTAAAAATCTAAAATTATAGGAGCCTGGCAGTTAAAAAACTAGGGTTATAATATCTCGCGATATTATATTTTCGCACATTTTCATCTCGTTCGTCCTCGAATTTACTTACTACAACATTTTTTATCTACTATGGTAGAATACTTTTAGATTGTAACCAGATTGTTATAACCTTTAAATGGCCTTCTTTTGAGAGGCTCCTTCTAGTTATAGCAAGATTTTCATTCTTCTTTATGTGTTGATAGACGCTACTTTGTTAGTCTCTTATTTCTAAACCCTTGGTGAGTGTTTTCATTTAGAAGTTGCTTAAAGGAGAACAGGTATGTGTTAATTTAAAAAAACTATCGTCCAAAAGATCATATACGAACTTTCTCTTGTGGTTAACAACTTTAATGTAGCCACATGTTACAGAAAAAGTGTTAAGAAGTTGAACATACTAAAAAAATGGATTTCCTTTGATTTTTTATTTTCCCTTAAAAAGAATCTATTCAAAATTTTAAATGCAATATTATTTAATCATATTTCCGTAATGGGAAATGTTAAGCATACACTCGAAACCCAGTCTCTTTACAAAATCATTAGGGCCGTTTTCGAGAATCTATTCGTTTTAGTAGGGCAGCTCCATATAGTGGGTTGATAAAAACAGCACCTAAACCAAAACTAAACCAACAGGAACATTAAATATGAACTCTTAAACTAAACGGTAAATTAGATATGAAGAGTGTGATTCTTGTTGTTTTAGTCTTTCAGTAAAGGTTAGTCGAATTATCAAAGTTGACCTTAACTTTTCATAACACAATTAAACAATATATCTGTTTGATTTTTGTCCCAAATGTTTTCTTTTCAAATTTTTTTTAAATGTTGTTAAAAAAAATTTAGGTAGCAAAATTGCTGACTTTTATCATTTTTGTAAAAAATTTTAAAAATTAATCAATACTTTTCAATTATTTTTTGGCTCATTCTATAACAAAAAGATTCATATTTCTTGGTGTGTGATATACCAAAATATGCGTATAAAAGAGAGCTATTAGATTATTGAAGCTACTTAAGAAGTTATTACTATTTACATTAAAAAAAAAACTTATTTTAAAAATGCCCTAAATATATTTTAAATAAACAAAACTGCATAAAAAGAAACATTTCGCTAAAGGACGAATATAAAAGTTCTTTAGTTAAGTCAATCTAATAAAAAAAACTTCCATAAATCAAGCAAAATTAACGGCATTAGATTATTTCAAGTATTTTAGAAATTATATTTTTTCGCTTTTTATTCGATTTCATGTTTAATTTTGTTTGTTAATTTTTAATTATTTTAAGAAACTGTGATGTTAACAATCAAACGTCACTATTTCGCAAATTAATAAGCAATAGCCCATATTTACAACAAAAAATTACAGCTCATTTTTAAGTTATTGTTGATTGAGTAGTTTTTAAAATTGTGGGTTAACAATATTTTGAATTTAAAAAAAAATTCAAACCATATTGTCAGCTTGCATCAAAAAGCAATCAAAATAATTTTTTTTTTTAACATTTATTCCGTCAAAATTTGTGCTAGCTTTGATATTTAGTTTTCTATTATTCCTAAGTTTTTGAACCAAAACTTGTCAAAATTTTTGCAACGAAAAAATTATGTCGTAGTAAATTAATATAATATGTACCTTTACAATACACAATATTAGAAAGAAACCGTCATTTTAATTGCCCTTTAACTTTTTAGAAATCATTTCTTATTTTACATTTTTAAAATTGTTATAAGGTAGTTCTGAAGACCGAAATACAATACAATACAATTTCAATGTTCAAGAACAAACTGATCAAAATTTATTTTTCAAGTAAACCAAACGTAAGAGATAAGAATTTTGTAATGTAATTGCAGTTCGGGTTTTTTAACATTTCAAGTTAAAAAAAATAGAAGAACGATTTTTTTCAGTATTTTTTAGATTATTTTAAAATGCGAGGTATTTCTTTGAGAAATCCTAAGGTAGTTAATAATCAAATCAACAAATTTAAAAATAATATTAATTTCAACAAAAGATTTCTCGGAGAAAAAAGATATATGGAAAAGATTTAAACACAATTTTGAAAATTTAATTTACAAATATCTCGCTGTTATAACGTCAAAATACCAAAAAAATATTTTTTCTCATTCAAATATCTCATAAATCGCTAACCGGATCTAAAAGAATGATTCTGAGTTTGGATTTAAGTTAAGCATTCTAAAACCAATCGGAAAAGTAAAGTGATACAATACTGTAATTAATATCACAAAATAATCTGTTTTACCCCACTGTGTAACGGACGGTAGGACGAAACCCACTTTTTCTTAGTTCATCTATCAAGAAAAATAGTTTAAAAAACAAAAAAAATACGAAAGTTTATGTTTAAAAACCAATTTCATTAAAATTCATCATTGAAAATTTTAATTTTTAACTTTGAGATATTATTATTTTGATGCCAACCTTCACCATAAAATAACTTTTATCATTTTTTATTGGAATATTAAAAACCATTTCGACCCTTTAACGCTTTGACGCTTAAACGGGGGACTGAAACCTTCTTATTTTGACCAAACTTATACGCTCTAGTGTTACCATGAGTCTTATGCCTAACACCCTATATTTTGTTTTATAGTGTTTACTAATTCTAAAAATTGAAAAGCTGTATGTGGATATTTTAATTTAAAAAAAACTTCGATTATAATTCATTAAAAAAAATTCAATAAAAAATATAACAAATAAATAGCAAGTATGTATATTATAGTTAACACCCACATGGAAATTATGTATTTCCTCCTTTGGTAAATAACTTGGATGAAAATTCATACGTTTAATTTGAAAAACACATAAAAAACAAACAACGTTCGTATAGTAGGTACAGTGTTGGCAACCCAACAATAAAAAAAAACTATTTGACAGCTGAAAGTTTTCATTTTTGAATAACATTTCAAAAATAATGAAAGTTTGTCGGCCACAGCTGGAAAATTTCCATGTTACTGGACTTTGACTGACACTTATGCACTGCTTCAATATTGACATTTTAAAGGCTTTTGTTTGGACGATCAGTGTGTTTAACATCACCAATTGGTCCAGTCTTACTTCACAGTTGAGGAAGTTAAATAAATATTCCGATTATACTTTGCATGAAATTTTCAAACTGTGGCCCGTAAACTTTCATTATTTTCAAATTATTTTTCAAAAATGAAAACACATTGTTCTCTTGTGTTATACTCCATTTTTACTAGGCCTATAAAATGTAATTTGTCAAATTGTTTCTTTTAAAGTTTGCCAACACTTAACTGCACAAATGGCGGTAAATTAAAATTTTATGTAAATTTCAGAACACTCTTCATAAATTAAAAATTCCATAGATTTGAACATTTTCAAATTCTTGTCCAGTAAAAATCTCTTAAAAAATGCAAATACATATTTCAAAAACAATGGCGATTTTTGTGTGCTTAACTGCATTTTAATTTAATTTAAATTTTTTCTAAGAACTTCAGAAAACCTTAGTTCTTCATGGAAAAATTGAAATTAAAAAAATAAGATGTTACCTCGCAGCATCGGCTAACTATGTACTATATCCCGTAAACATGCCAAAAATGTTTTTAATAAATTCCCTGAAGTCATCAAAACCTTAAGCTTTAACCTCAATTGTAATTTATTTTATTTGTTTTTTGCTTTTCTTTAACTTATTCTTTATTTTTTTTTTAAGGTAAGGTTTTATTAATTCTTCTCCTTTTGAAATCATAAATCGTTCCACAACAATGCTTTGAACAAACATCCTTTAACCCAAATTAATGAAAAGGGTAAAAGGTTCAATTGACTTGTCACCTCTCTAATGTTACGTTCTTGGTGAAATGGTGATATAAAATATACCTTTTTTTCTTTAGGTAAAACCAATTCATTCCTCTTATTTCCCTCATACACTATTCCCTATCCCTAATGTCTATGACTTTAAGTTTCACTCAGTTTCAAATGACCGCATTTAAAAAGTAAAATAGCAAATTGCAAAATTTGTTATGGCAACCGCTAAAAGAGAGTCATTAAGCTACCAAAAAAAAAGTTACGACTTACGAGACGACGACGACAATTTCATTTGAAATAAAAGTCAAAGCAATCTCTTTGTTGGGTATTTGAGTGTAAAATTTGACCAAAGTTTAATGAGTTTAAACAATTTATTACAAACAACCCTTCCCTATGGAGGTATGTATGTATATTTGGATATCCTCAGATGGAATAATCAAGATTATAAAATTGCTTTTCTTTGCACACTTAAGTGGTTTTTGGTTTATATCAAAGGAAATCGATGATATTTGTATATATAAGGTTATCCCTTTTGTCCTATTATATAGCTTGTGTTGTTAGAACATTCAAATGATATGCGTTGTTGTTGGTCGATAGTGAGAGTAGCTTTAGTGGCTTTTGTGTTATCATTAAGAGTCAAATAAACTATTTAAATTATATACAAGGCCCTTGAGGTTTTTCAATTAAGTGAGATGAATAATTTTGAGAGTATCGTTTTAATGGTGATATCTATTTCTAGTTTCTAAGGCACAAGGTTTTAAGTTAAAAAAAAAAAACAATTAGTCAAAAGGTTTCACTGAACATCAATTAAAAGTGGAAAATTGACTTTTAATTCCTTACTTCATTTATTCTACGGAACAAATGGTTTCGGGTGAAAAAAAGAACAGTTTGAATAAAACGTATTATTATGAAAAATTGGTTTTCGTCATGTGAATACTTTTAGGCGTCCATTAAAACATCGTTAAAACCAAATATGTAAAAACAACAAAAAGGTACCTAATAAATTTGATGACAAATTTCAAAATTATTCCCTAACAACGTATCAACAAAACAAATATTTTTGAAGACGGGTATGTTATCAATTTCTTACAGGAGACAGTTCCTCTCCAAAAAATAAACATATTGGGTAAAAAACGGACTAGTTGTTACCATTCCGCATAATATTCGGGGTCTTTTTGCATCGCAAGTTTTTTTACTCACAATATTTTTTTTAATATAAAATACAATTTTTTATTAATAACTATACCTATGAACCTTACCACGCTTTTCAGCGCCACCTATTGGACATTTTGTCAAACCAACAAATTTCAAAGAAAACTTTATATATATACGCGACGTTTAAAGTGTAGAACCGCGTAAGTCGAAATATAAAAAAAAAAAATATTAATGCAGAATCAGAGCCACCTTTTGCAATTTCAGAGTACCTAACACTCTGGGTATTCCCGATCCGATGCAAACTGGTCTTGCATCATTGCAAAAGTGCAAAGTTTTTTTTTTTACAATGGGATTAGGGTATAGCAATTTTACACTTTTGCACTTTTGCAATGATACAAGACCAGTTGCATCGGATCGGGAATACCCCTAATGTTTTTTTAACAGAAAAAGACGTAATTCAAAACCTCTTGTCATAGACCGCTTTACAAAATTTGGCAAGTTTTTTTATTTCGACTTACGACCTATGAGTTTCTCTCGATATCTAATTGTTAAAGAAGAAAAAAACTTAAATATAAGACAAGTGGGTGTGGTAGTAGGCGGACTTTAAAAAAAATTACACATATCATGCATTAGGTACAAAAGATTTAAATTTAAAAAATTCAATTTTCTAGGGATTTTAAGTAAGAATTAAATTTAGATATAAAATTAGGCGTGGTAGTAGGCGGATTTCTAATAAAAACAACTAAACATATATCATGGTTTTGGCTGAAAAGAGATTCAATATAAATTTTCAGCCTAGAAATGTTACATAAGCAAAAGATTCGGATAAAGTAAAAATTGGGCGTGGTAATATGGTGGGGGGGGGTCAAATAGCAGATGTCATGCTAAGTGAGCTTAATTACAAAATTTTAGAGTTCTAAGAACGTTCAATTAGGAGAAAAATTAAAAATGATAAAAGTAGGTGATGGTAATCATATCGCTGCTAACACACAGGAATAAAAATTAAAATTTCAGCGACATTGGTTCAGAATAGCTTTCGAGTCTATAAGGCTCAACAAACATTCATTTTTATAACAAACTACATAAACCCTGCCACTCTCCGCAGCGCCACCTATATTGACTTTATCGATATAAGGAAACTTAAATATATGGCAAAGGGATGTGGCAGCAGGTGGACTTTAAACAAAAATTACATTTATCATTTCTTAGGTTCAAGATTTTTTAATTACAAAATTTTAACTTTCTAGAGATGTAAAGTAAGAAAGAATCTCAAATTTAAGAAAAATGGGCGTGGTAGTAGGCATAAATCTAAAAAAAGAATACTGGCAACGACTTTTGCATTACATACATGATATACGAATAAAAATCTAATATAAGAAATGTGGGTGTGGCAGTGGGTGGAAAAAATAATACATGGCATACTTTTCGTTAAAGCGGACTTATTTTTAAAATTAAAAAGTGCTTAAGACTTTCAATATAAGGAAAAAACTAAAACATGATAAAAGTGGGTGTGTCAGTGGGTTGCATTACTCCAACTACCTTCTAAACCATCTCTCCACTTTTAAAATTTCAGCTAAATTGGTTTAGTATAGTTTTCAAGTCAATAAGCCTCATACAGACAAAAATTCATTTTGATAATAGACTAGCTGGTCCGTCCAACTTTGCCCTGAATTTTTCATTAAGAATTTTAAAAATTTTAAATAAAATTTATAAGGGCTTCAAACAAACCCTTCACAATGAATATTTAAGCACACTCCAATAAGTATTATTTATTCAAAAAATAACAGCAAGAACTGTTCATGGTTTCATGTTTTTTGTTTGATCCTTTTTTGTCCTCCATCTCCTACACAATCCCGACATGGCAAAATCAGAAGTCTTATGCGAATAAAATTCTTTTGTAGTTCTTAAAAACTTCTATCCCTTAAAATTCAACTCCTTATAAAAATGTCGTGTTGAGTTTATTCTCCTCAAGTTTTAGGGCGAACGAAAGTTCGTAATGCGCTTCGAATGTTTTCTTTTTCACTAAATAACCATGGAAATCTCAAGAAAATGTTTAATCAATATAAAGGAAGAAGTCTTTCATCAAAGCAGTGTAATTGCATGAACAGAAGGTTGTTTTTAAAATGGTAAGCAAAATGTGAATTTATATTTAAAAAAATCTTCAAAAATAGTGTATACTGTATATTCTTTCCTAGCCACCAAAAAAGAAACTTTCAAAAAAAGAAAAGGCACGTCTTGAAGCCGAACAAGCTGAACTATTACGAATTGAATTGGAAAAAGAAAAGTAAGTAAAAATAATTTATCTCTATAACATTATTACAAATGAACAAAACACACAAATAACATAAAAAAAAATAATACCTACCTAATAAATTATAAAGACTTAAAAAAGTTGAAGAAGAACGACAACGAAAACAAATCGAACGTGAACAAGCCGAAAAACGTCAGCGTGTAGAAATCCTAGAAAACAAAGAACGCCGTCAACAACTTAAATCAAGCATGGCCTATTTTAATGACATCCGTTCGTTAATTGACACAATTAAACAAAACGAAAAGGAAAACACCGAATGGGAGAAGTTCATGCGATGCAATGGTCTACCGAACGCAAATAGTCCAAGTGATTTGCGAAAATATATTCACATGTGGAAGGTGGACATTAAATGTCGTCACCAGGAAGAACGCAATTGGTTGTTGAAAACCAACGAACGTACACTTCTCACACAGGATTCAAATGTTGCCGATTTATCACGAAGCAACTTACGTAGACAACAAGGGAATTTAGGAGATTTGTATGCAGGTCGAATTGAAGAGGTCCTCGGGGTGAGTGATTTATAGCGAGGGATGACTCTTCATTATATTATACCAGCAGAGACGTGTCTGTATAATGATGAGCTATAAAGAGAGAGAACCTTGGGATGATCATTTGAATGTTAAATTTTATCACATATACCACATTTGCAGATACTAGCGGAAGTTGATGATTCTATTGCTGATTTAAAGCAGTCAATAACTACGGTGACCGATTTGAATAAATTGAAAGCGGAAATAAGGGATTTTCTCAGAGATTATCTAGACGAATTCACATACAAAATTCTTTCTCATGTCGAAAGGGATATGGAGTAAGTTGATATATACATACATACATATTTGCAATAACACAATATTATGCATGAGGTGTCACTTGAGAACTCAATTTATTTCAACTTATGCTAAAGGATTTTAATAATAAATATCCTGAGTGAAGGATTTATTCGGTATGCTGTATGCAACAAACCAAGTATCTTTAAAGGGGTTGACCTCGTCATCGTCGTGCGTCGTCTCATTTCAAGCTACCTATATTCAATATTATGTTTGGTATGCATGGAAGGAAAACTTTGAAAATTTTCATAACACAATCCAAGAAAAACAAAAACAAAACGGTTAACGTAATCATTTGAAGAAGGATTTATTATTTGTTTGTTTGTTTTTTATTACTGCGTACTCCATAGTAATAAAAGGGAACCTTATTCATTCCTTAATATTTCAATGTTTTAATTTATATCTCGGTTTAATAAATTTTTAAGTTGTTAGAACTTAAGCAAGTTACATGTGCTTTATCTACTTTTTAAGCTATAGACATAACCAGTGAGAAATTTAGAAATAAAATGCAGCAAAATGTTATAAATTTAAGTACAATGTTAAAGAATGTTTAGTATGATGCTAGGTTAAAAGTTAAACACTTTGACAGTTCAAAATATAAAAAAGATATATTTGCTTACTTGTTTGTACGAACTGTCACTTTTTTAGACGTGTTCAGCTGATGTTAATTAAGAAAATTTAGTAGGATACTAGTTCAAAATTGTTTCAAACTAAGAACTGTTTATTATAGAGCTTTAAAGTTAGTAAATTGTTGAGTAGTTTCATGCTAATACCTTAAGATCAGTCTGTTTCGAATTTCGCGTTAATTTTTAATGATAAAGAAGAAAATTCAAATGCAATAAATCACATGTATCTGGTGCCTAGATCCCTCGAATTCTTGGACAACTAAAACTTCCCGAGTCATATTTATAGAATACACGAAGAATGGGAATGTTTGCGTAATTCCCTATAGGGCCTGGTTCTTTACGAACTGTTGTGCCACTAATTTATCTTATTAAGTGTGTTTTATTCATAAGGTGTGTTTTATTCATTGCTACATAGCCAGCGCAGCACAAGACTGAATAAAACGATTACTCACTTTATACGTTCATTTCAATAATTCGAATTTCTATCGCCAGCACAGCCATCGTTTTTTCTACTGACTTCTTTTTCGCCAGCAATCAAATTGTTTTTGTTTGCCAAGGGAAATTCAGCTGCGCTGACTATAATGCAGCAATGAATAAAACACACCTATTGCTGCATAGCCAGCGCAGAAAAATTTCCCTCGGCAAACAAAAACAATTTAATTGCTGGCGAAAAAGAAGTCATTTAAAAAAAAGATGGCTGTACTGGCGATAGAACTTTGAATTATTTAAATGAAGATGGTGAGTGAGTTGAATCGTTTTATTCATGGAGCAATGAATAAAACACAAATATTATTTTTATAGTCTAGACTCACTTTCCGACTCTCATACTACACCGATTTTGACAAATGAGGTGTCAAACGAAGCGAAATTACCTGCTGATTTGACGAGTTATAATTTTATTTTAAAAATGTTAATAATTTGTTCAAAAACTGCATTTTTTTGTTAAATATTGTATAATTAATGGGTCGTGCATTCGATTTTTCTCAATGGCTCGTGTATTTGATTTGTGAATTTGAGTGAGGGATCTTTCTGAGAGAATTTTTTTGGTAATTTAAAGTGCGGGGTATGTTCTTAACTTTGCGTTATATTTCACATTTCAATCAACACCAAGAATAAAGTAGGGGAAAAAACAAAACTCAACATAAAGAATGAATCGTAAAACACTAACTCAAGTACATACATATATACATATTTATAACTATGACGAATTATAATTTTATTTTAAAAATATTAATAATTTGTTCAAAAACTGCATTTGTTTATTTTCGTGCGTCTTTTACTTTTATTTAATTGCGAGAATTCTCGCACGGGTATAGGCAAGATATTATTTTATTATCCTCAATCTGCTTCATTGACAAATAGTGCCATAATAATAAATAGAGCATTAATCCAACGGAATCAAAAGAAAATTTAAAGCGAATTTCGGTATACTTATGCAAACACAGGACTTGAATTTCTCTTCACAAGTGAACACACACAAAAAAATGTAATAAGAAATGCTAAGAAGAAGTTTAAGAAATTGAGAAATTGACATCAATAAACGCCATGTTTAATAAATAGAGAACACATTTTTATACAAATAATATTAACCAAAAACGTATGAAGCAAATTACTATCTACGCATACTTTAAAATATAAAAAATATACAAATACCATAAAATATACATATTATAAAGCTCTAAAAATCATTCACAATTCTAATACAAACGCAAAAGTAGTTAAAGGTTGGCTAAAACAAGAAACATTATTATAGAGGATGGTGATCAATTCTTCCCTTTTAATGTTGAATTATAACCTTTTTTGTGTTTTACACATCAAACATTTTCTCACTTCTGAGTAAAATCAATAAATCGAACATTTAATATAAAGCAGACATATTATTACGAAACAGACAGAAAAGACTCGTTATAATTTTGTTTTTGTCATAAAAATGCGGCGGATTCGAAACTATCACATTATACAAAATCTATAAGAAAAACATACGATTAAACTGCTTTTAATTTAATAAATTGTGTATGACCTTTTTGTGGGAGCAGTCATACTTACTTATGTATGTAATAATCTTTTGTTGACTAACGCAGATTTAGCAGGTACTAAACGTGAATTTTAATTTCTTATTGTAGAATTGACCATTTTTACATAATTTTTTTAGGACAAAAAAATAACGGAACTTGCCGCAATCTTAACATTTTTTTGATTTTCGATTTTCTCAAAAATGTTTTAACTAATTTTGATCAATTTTTGTACGAAAAATGTTTCCAAAAGTTTCAAAAATATTGCATACCAAAATTTTCCATTTGTTTTTTTTTTTTTTTTTAAATAGAAATTTTTAAAAACTTAATTATTGGAAAGCGACTCGTTAGATCTTTATTGATTAAACGTGTCACCCAGCAATTTTCAATATTATCTAGCAGATTTAAAACTAAAATTATTCGTATAAACAAAAATAACGGTGCTTACAAATACAAGTGTTTAAAAATCAATACAACAAATATTGTTTTTCTCGAAAAAGACTAAAACTATTTTGATTAAAATTTGATGTGAACTTATGTATATCAAGATGATCTACCATATTATTGTAACAAATTTTACGTCTGTCCATTATTAACGGTATCTTTCATAAAACCTTTTTTTTGGATTTCGAATACATCATTAGTCGATTTTAATTAAATTGTGTATACAATAATTTCTAATAAGTTGATAATTTGTTTTGCTAATTAATTTTTATGTACAAAAGAGCAAGTAGGTACGTTTGATGCGATTATTGATTTTATATATTTAATGGTGAGATCTAAATAGTCGTGCATTTTTTTTTTGATAGGGGGTTTGATGTATTCAGTTACAAAAATGTTTAATTTATCAAAATTTCTCACTTTGTTGAAAGCTCTTAAAACAATTTTCATATAATTTCAGTAGACTTCTTGTGAGGTGTTAGACAAATTTTGAACACACTATCTTGTTGAATGTTTCTTGTGAAACAAGTACATGTGGTGCATTTCACGTGAAGCGGACAACGAAAAAACGGGTGGGTCTTGAAAATCGTTAATTTTTAGGTTGTTTATACTTTGTGCTGTTCTTAACATGCATATGAAAGGATTTAGATTTTTGAGGGCTGGTGTTAGATTTATGGGCTTGTAAAGTTTCAACAAGCTACATATGTGGTGTGTGTTAAAGCAATGTGTTACTTAAATTAATAAAGAAATAGAAAAATTGTTAAAATTATGGAATATTCGAAAAATTAGATGTTCCGTCAAAATATGACATCAAAACCAGAAACCGATTTTTTTTTGTTAGAAAACCGGAAGTTAGCATTTCAAATCAAATTTTAGATAACTTGAACCCTTTTGATATTTTTTTTTAGATCTTAAAATTTAACTTATATAATCTATATACTACATGTCAAGTTTTAGAGTTTAGTTTAGAAGATACATAATTTTCAGTGAGAAGCCGCCATGTGAAAACCATTTTTTGTATGAAAAACCGACCAAATAAGATAACTTAAGTGCAGCAAAATAATAACGTATTCTTATAGAGGGACTAAATATACAAGCTGTTCTTACTACCAGAAGAGGGTATATCTCTCCTTGTTTAAACGGGAGGGACTGTTTAAAAAAAAGTGCTTCAATTCCAAAACAAAATATTTTAAAACAACAGAAACACCTACAATGTAGTTACATATATACCAATTTTGAAAGCTCGAAGTGTGTTCCTCTATATTATTTTTAAATCAAGTTATTCCTGTAAGTATTTTTTTGAAAAAATTACTTTCAAACTCAAATTTTTGAAGAAAAAAATGAAATGAAATGAAAACCAATGTATTCTATTTTTTTTTAATTTGTTGATAATGAACTAAATTGGAACTGAATATTAACTGCCCCTATCAGTTCTTAATAATCGTTTATTAAGTAAAAATGAAATAACTGATTCAATTCGGGGTTGCATTTTTGAAAAAAAAAAACTTAGGTTGCATTTACCTCCTTAATTTACATGGCAAAATTTTGAGCATAAAAGTCTGTTGGTGTGTTTGAGAGAAAAAAACTTTTATGTAGGTGCATGAGAATATTCAATTAATAATAGGTACCAAATTAAATTGAAATTTAGAAAAGTAAAAAAAATTCAAACAGTCTTTTAAATTTTTTTTTGTAATTTAAATTAAAATTTTTAGTCAACTGTGAAATAAAACAAAAATTATCTGGAATCAAACATTAATTTTTTTTTTTAAAAATCTAAAGCATAATAAAAAAATTTGCGTATTTCTTTTTGACAATAATTGGAGATAATGCCTATGCATAATTTAAATATTTTGGCCATCACCCTTGCTGTGTTTATATTCAATTTCGTATTATATATTCGATACAGCATCCTTCATTATGTGCTTCATTCCAACACTTTTTGTTGATTAAAGAAGTTTAGGTATAATATAAAAATCAATAATTCCTTCAAGCGAATTCATTTAAAAGCCATAAAATAAATTTTTTTGATTATAAAGGCCTATCTTTAAACATTTTCAGTTTTGTCGAATAATTGGAGACACAAAAAACTTAATTAAAAACAAAAACGCTACAAAATCAAACCAATTGATGGCAAATGAATTTAACGGGTAATATGAAGTACCATATACATAGGTGGCCAAAATAATAAGAGTGAATCAATAAATTTTCTTCACTTTATAAATTCTATCGTAATAACCTTCCAAAAAATTTAAAAAAATGTTCAAATTATTTTTGCATTTTCTGTGAAAAATTTCCAAAGACCCTGAAAATTTTCCATAAGTATTTATACAATGCACCGTTACTTTTATTCACGAAACTCATTTTTCAGCGGACAAAATAATAAGAGTGCACTGAAAGTTTGAAATATTTATGAGAAATTATTATTCGTTCTTCTTTTTTTAGTATCCAATTAACTAAAATGATAATTTTTAGTTTTGATACTTAAAAAAAACGGGACGCGCGAAACATTGTTTTGAAGAAGAACGCCGTTTAATTTTGCAACTAAGAGATGAAGGTAACACTTACGATTTCATTGCAAATGCACTCCATCGTTTGCCGTGTGTTGTGGCTCGAGTATTAAACGACCGAAATAAATTACAAAAACCAGCCAAAACAAGAGGACGTCCAAAGAAAACTTCACCTATCCTTGACAGAAAAATAGTTAGAGAAGCTCTTAAGGATCCATTCGCAACATCCACCTTGATAAAAACAAATTTGTCGTTGGATGTTAGCTCCCGAACGATCCGCCGACGTTTGCAAGAAAGAAATTTACACGGAAGAATAGCTAGAAAAGTTCCATTGCTAAGTACAAGGAACATAAACCAGCGCATTGAATTCGCAAACTTCAATCAAGCACTAGGGAGTCCAAGAATCTGGAAAAATATTTTGTACAGCGACAAAACCAAAATAAATTTGTTTGGATCTGATGGATTTTTGTTAGAAGGAAGAAGAATGAAGAACTAAATCCTAGGAACACCAGAAATACGGTAAAGCATGGGGGTGGTAATATCAAAATTTGAGGGTGTTTCTTATAATGGAGTAGGCCCTATCTATTGGATTAAAAATATTATGACCCAAGAAACGAACCTCCAAATATTGGAAAACGTTATGCTTCCATTTTGCAGAAGATAATCTGCCATTAGTGTGGACATTCCAGCAGGATAATGACCCCAAGCACACTGCTAAAGTCGTGACAAAGTGGTTTAAACAAAAGAATGGGTCAGTTTTGCAATGGCCTTCACAATCGCCAGATCTAAACCCCATTGAAAATCTTTGGAAAGATTTGAAAAATAGAGTTTCATGCAATAAGACCACAAATGCCAGGGCTTTTTGAAAAGAAATCTAAGAACAATGGTACGCAACATTTGTGGAAACATGTAAAAAACTAATTGGCTCTATGTCAAGAAGGTGTGAAGCGGTTCTAAAAAAACTAAGGCCACGCCACCAAGTACTGACGTCTTGAGGTTACCCATTTACTCATGTTCTGAAATAAATAGAATTTTAACTGATTTTTTGCCTTGTCCTTAGGAAAGATCTGATTCACTCTTATTTTTTTGGCCAGGAAAAAGACGCCTGAAAATAGTTTTTTCTATATTTTACGTTATAAGCTTTATTTTTTTTTTTTTTAATTCTCATTACCACTTAGAAATAATGTTTACTATAATATTTGTGAGTATTTTAAGGCTTTTTTTCAAAATATAATGACTTTTGTGATAAAATTGTAGTAAAAGAATTTCACTCTTATTATTTTGGCCACCACGTACATGTATATCACAATAATATTTAACAATTAAGTACATGATGTCATACATCAGAACTTTTTTTTATAATGCAAAAATATTGCTTTATTATATTAGTATATAGTTACGTACGATATGTAGCCAAATTCAGATCGAATATTTTCCATCTCATTAACGAAAATCCATTTACCTACCTTTTCTTCAAATATTAAAACAGGACCAACTATATATACAATACCAGGGGCCTATTTCTCAGATCATACATCACATACATTGCATGATTTTGACAGTTCTGGGGTATGATTTCTGTTTCTCAGATTTCTTGTATGATCCACTGTCATACAACAATGTATGAGCGGAGATTACACTGGAAATATTTGATTGTTATATGATTCTATTTCTCAGAAATTTATCATACACATCATACAGCAAAAAAAAAATGGTAAATTTTGATGACTTATTATTGTTTTTGATTTTTTTCTTATTATATTAAAAATTATTAGAATTAACTTTTATTTCTAGCAAAAAACGCTCTATAATTTACTTCACAATAAAAAAATTGAGATTTATTTTAACTTGACACTCAATATTAATGAAATGTCAAAATCAACACGTCATACAACAACAAAAAATATCATACAACACTTTCAATGAAATCTGAGAAACAGAAAATTGTATTATGTGTATGATGTATGAGAGTGTTGTTTGTTGCATGAAATGTATGTGATGTATGATCTGAGAAATGGGCCCCAGGATTTAATTTTTATGAACTATCGAATTTTTGTAGTCTATTTGTATACATTTCTTTTATAATTTTGTTTGCACATAAAGCATTTCCTCACCCAATTCTCTATTAAATTTATAACCATTTAGACCTGATAGACCAGGAGTGTCCAAGCACACGTACATATCGAATGTTTTTAAGAGTCAAGTTTGGACAATAGCTGCGGATGCTCACGTGTATGTTATTTGATGATTTGATTTGAAGTTCTATATTTTCATACATTTTTTTTTTTTTTTCATATAGAAATCCAAAAGACGTAAAAGCAAAGATCGATGAAAATCGTCACACTGAAATCGACTTCCCAGTCATTGACATGCAAATAACTCTGCCTCCATCTGTAAAAGTCAATAACTGTGCTTTTCGAGGCTTGTGGCTAAACTATGACCACTTTAGTGACTATTGTCCAACTTTTCGGCTATTCAGGCATAGAAAAGAGCACTTAAGTACGCCCAACTTGGGTTTTTTTTTTTTTTTTTTTTTGTTTGGCTGTCCATTCAAGGAGTGTCAACGTCAAGCATATTAATATAAGTTTTCCTTTACTTTATTTTTGTTTGTTATAAATTCCTGATAGATATTCTACTCCAATCGAAGAAAGAATGGAAAAAACGCAAAGAAATCCTTCAATCAATGCTCGATGAGGCATCCGAGGAATTGCCAATATCCGATTTCGATCCCAATAGCGTGTCGGACGAACCGACCGCACCTCGTGAAATTGACATCGATAAAATATACAATGATTACGAGGACGAAGAAAATAAGGCCCGCCGCAAGGACATGGGGCTAAACGCGTCGGAATTGGGTGAATTCGATGTGAACTTACGTAAGTATCGCATTATTGGGGGTGTGTTCGTGGTCGATTATTTGGAACAGCCGCAGCAGGATAAAAGATTAAATACAACGTCCTTCACTCGTACAAGTAAGAGCAAGAGGAGTGAGAAAATTTCTCATTTTCATTTTCATAGATAAAATACTGAACAAGGGGTGATTAATGCTTGTGTGTATTTATAGTTATTTCTCCCAGCAAACTCACAAGGAAGCCATTTCGGCAATCATATAAACCTCCGCCACCACCACTTCCGGGCGTTCGTAGATTACCAGAAGAAATTGAAGCAGAAATGCGATTAATTGAGGCAAGTTTGGACAAATTGGGATCAGTGACTGTCGAGTAAGTTTAAACAAAACAAAAAAAAAGCAATACAATATATTTATTATACAACAATATTGTGTCTCATTTAAGGCTTTGTTCAATTTTTTTAGTACTCTTTTGTGGTCGTATATCGTATGTATGTATATGTATTAGGCACTCTTCTCTTAATTGAACTCTCATTCATTATATAAATTAATATGAAACTCAAGGCCCATGGGCATGAATTTATTTTTTTTATTATTTTATTGTCAGGGTCATGTGATAACTGGAAGGTTTATAAAGCTCTGAGATTGATAAGCCACCGTATTATAAACTTGTATGAAACTTTTAAAAATAATTTACCCAAGTTTTGAACTATTTTGACAAAGATTGATTATTTCAAGAGTAGATTTTGTGTTTTACGTTTATTTTCTAATGTTTCTTGGTTTCTTGTGGAAGACATTGTGACCCACTCACGATTTGGCTTTTACTGCAAACGGATGGATTAAAAAAACTGAAAAAGAAACAACATTTATTGTATCTAAATTCAAAATAAAAGGTTGTTCATATGTATACCTAAATTTAGTTGGCCCAAAGGTTAAACTTAAAAGGACTCGAAATGATGGTAGTTTCAAATTCGTTTAACTCCTGTCACATGCATTCAATCCATTTAACTTCTATTTAACTCACCAAATTTTGTGAATTGACTCTGGATTAAGTGAAGAGATATTTTTAACAAAATGCTGAAATATATCAACTAAATTATGGTTGTGACTGACATGGCAACAGTGTTTCAGTGTGAAAGTGCGCCCGGTACCTTCGGCTTTAAGTGTCACACTAGTTTGAAAGTGTGAAAGTGTAACAATCAGACAGTTTCACACTTTCACACACTCACTCTGTCACACTTTCGAAATTTAACACTAGGCGTGTTTTTTTGCACGCCTCCGCCCGGGGGGAATTGGTTGAAAAAAACGACAGCGGGGATTAGCGACGCCATGACAGTAAAAAACATGGAGTTTTCATACAAACTATCGATAACATGTATGTAATTCATGCCGGTAACACAGTTTTTCTGTGCGCTTAAGTTAAACCCCGAGAATTCTCTAGGATTAGTTGTTGTTGCATTTAACATGTTAATTGTTTAGCACCAACGTCGTTTTTTCATCCAATTCCCCCCCGGGCTTGCAAAAAAACACGGCTACTGTCAAACTTTCAAACTGTTACACTTTTACACTACCATGTCACACTTTCACACTCTGTCACACTTTCATAATTTCACACTGTCAAACAATGAAATTGTAACACTTTCACAGTAATAATGCCCAAATGTAACACTTTCTCACTATCGAACTTTCACACTTGACAATTGCTAACTGACACTCTTTTACACTGCCACACTTTCCCACTGTCAAACTTTCACACTTTGGCATTGTAACACTTTCACACTACTACAATGTCACATTGTAACACTTTCTCACTGTCAAACTTTCACACTTTCAGATTGCCACACTGTCTAACTTTTACACTGTCAAACTGTCACACTTTCACACTGTCAAACTTTAACACTCGCACTAACACTTTAGTTCTAAAACAATGTCACACTGTCACACTCTGTCAAAATTTCACAGTGTAACACTTTCACACTAACACAATGCTACACTGTCATACTTTTACGCTGTCGCATTTTCAAACTTTTACACTGTCACACTTTCCCACTGTCACAGTTTCACATTACCAAACTGTCAAATAGTCATACTGTCTCTTTTTTAAGCTGTCACACTTTCCCGATACAATGTCAAAGTTCAAAACCAAACATACCCAACACTGTCACACTGTAACTCTGTTAAACTTTAAGTCTGTTAGACGCTGTTTAGATTGAGAAGATTGAGGCCGGTATCACGGCAGTTCGTAGACAAGAGAAGTGTGGGGTGAAGAATCTGGTGAGGCACGAACAAAACATAACAACCGGACTCATGAGTCTATTGTTGTTGTTTCAATGTGTGAAATGTTTCAATATATTTTGAGGCGCCTCAAAGTTTCAAATGTAAACACGATGGCACTCACCAGTCCGGACTCAATCTTCCCAATCTAAACAGGGTCTTAGACTTTTATACAGTAAAATTGTTGATCTGAAAACAGATTGACACTGTCACACTTTAAGCCGCAGATACCAAGATATTCCAAACACTGTAAAGGTAGAACTAGAATAGGCGGAAGCCAACGTACGTGGTGGTACGAAACCGAGCGAAAACAAGAAATTCATATGACGCGCACATAATTGCCTTCTGGAACTTTTCGTTTAGTTTTCGTTAACTTTTGCCGTCGGACGTGAGAGCGCTCACCGACCGCTCTTTCGTACGTGGACTGACAGCTAGCTTCAAAAATCAAAAAAATCACTTCCAATCACTCAAGTGCATTATGGGTGACTTATGAATTTGACGTTTTGGAAAGCAACTTTTCGTTCGCTTTTGACACTAGCTTCCGACAGCTACCGCCTATTCTAGTTCTACCTTAACACTATCACACTCTTGACAGTTCTAGGTATAGACGTAGAGTAAATTAATTCGGACTAAACTAAGAGTAAAGTCAGTTTTAAAAGTCATTGGAGCCTTAAAGTCCGCCTGGTGGCATTAACATATACATCTATTTTTCATTGGGAGTAAGCATGTCACAGACAACTGTCCATAAATGATCGAAAAATAATGGTTTTAAAATTTTTGTGTTCAGCGCCATTTATTTCAAAACATTGCGCAACATTTTTGTGATAACTTGGAAAATATTTCAATACAGTATTATAATTTTGGGTTTTAAATTGATAAATTTCCATTTTCATGATTTTTTATTTCCTTTTAATTTTATAACAATAATACCCCAATACTTTCCCCCGCATAAAATTTCATATTTATTTTATATTATAGATTGCCAAATTCAGTGATATGGTTCGAACCACCCATTGCTTGTCGTTGGGAGACCGCAGAAGAGACATCTCAATTTGATAACGAAGACAAACTTTCCGCCCCATCTTTGTCTACTTCTTCGGCCCAGCCTGATATAAATGCCATTGTTAAATCATGCAAGAAAGAAAATGCCCTTAAGAAATTCACCAACCGGAAATGTTCCTACAATCTGAACCTTAACCAACTTCCTGTAAGAAATATCACAGATTTCAACATGTATGACATTCCAAGCGGCCTAGATATTTACGGTCTTCTTGAAGATTATGTTATTCCTCGATTGCCAGAGGGTTATTCTGTTCAAATGGAATGTAGCAAAAACGATGTCAAACCCAAAGTAACATATCTGTTTTTGGCCCGAAATAAACTCGAAACAGATTGCCTCGAAGGCACACCGAAAATTCCAATTCCAATTACACAAAGCCTTTTAGATACGGGTTCTCCCAGAGAATTTCATCCCAAATTTAATTTAAAAAAATCCGTTTGCATTAAACGAGTCGTCGTCGATGAGAATGGTGAGAGTGTTGATGAGCATCAAGACCGAGAAGACAAGAATCAAGAAAGTTTTTCTTCTTATATGTTTTCTCAGCTCCTTGAGGTGAGGTTTTACTTTCTTTTTTTTTTTTTAATTTTCTTTTTCGCAAGGATTAAATTTTTTTTCGTTTAAGGATCTTGATCGACTGTGTGAAGCACAAATGCCTTGCTTTAACGAACAAGAGGAACAACACAGCTCCAATATATCGTTGCCAGGTAGTGAAGATGGGGATTGTGTCGTACTAATGGGACAACCTTCTCCTGTGCAAAGTGCAGGAAGGAAACTCTCCGCCTGTATTTTAACTCAAGGGTCGCAAGTAAAGCCATCTATAAAGGCAGCTGACGACAACGATGACGATGATGTTAAATTGGAAAAAGCTGAAAGCAGTTCCGAATATGAAGATAATGAAGACTGTATAAGCAAACAACTGATTGGGGATTCATTAAATAACGGCAATCAATATTGGTGAGCAAATATCGAACAAAAAAAAACAATAAATTCAATGATAAGCTTTTATATTTTTTTGTTGTTTTTGTTTATTTTCTCTGACGATTTCTCTATGACCAAAAAAAAAATAGGCTGAAAAATGCCAACAGATTAAGGCACTTATTTTTCAACGAGATGGTTCGATCGACTCTCAAGGGTCTACTTAGATTTGTAAAAGAGATTGGTATAAGAGGCAAATGAAATGAAACACGAAATGCCAGTAAGGCACTCACTCTTCAAAAATTATTTTTTATTTTTAAAACAGGGTGTTATAAAAAATACTACGTATCGCATCATAATTCCTGTTTTTAAATGAAGGGTGTTACACAAATTTAAAACTGTACGGGGTTTAAGTTAAAAATTTTCTAGGACAATATACTAAGTACACTGACAGTGCCGCCCTTTAAAGGAAAGACATTTTTTCGCGTTCATGTTTTTTCTTAGTTCGGCATTTGGTAGTGAAAAAGTGGCATACATATATAATAAACATCCGAACGAGCAGAAAAGTACCCACACACAATATGTCTGTTTGGAGACGTGAAATTTCTTTCGAGTTTGCACAAAATTTAACAAACATTCACAATTTGCTGTCAAAACCCGTAAGGAAAAAACTCAGTTTTAGTAAATTTCTTTAAAAATAAAGTTACCAAACAGGCATAATATGTCTGTGAGGTAACTATTTACTACTTGTCACAGTTTGCTACTAATTGTCATTTGGTCTGTTTGGTAACGTGAAATTTCTTACGAATTTGCACAAATTTTCACAAAATTTCACAAATTGCTGTCAAACCCATAGAAAAAAAACTCAGTTTTTGGGAAAATTGTTAAAAAAAAAGTTACCAAACAGGCATATTTTTTCCATGGGTGCTACGTAGTACGACCGACAACGCAACGTCCTACACCTTTTGAAGTTACCAAACATACTAAATTTATTGACAGCTGATTTCCATGTATCTGCAATGCCGAAATCGAACAAGCTTATTATTGACAGCTGATGTCAATTGCAACCAAACTGTCACCCTGTGCAAATGCATATTCTATACATATGGACGCTGATTACACGACTCGTTTTTTCAGTTGTTTTTCCTTTCGTCTTTTTGACAGCTCGGGTGATGGGTGTAAAAATGTAGGGGGAGTGAAGCAAAAAATCCATACATTTCTACAAGCTGTCAAAAAGACGAAAGACGAAACGACTGAAAAAAAGACTAGTGTAATCAGCGTCATGTCACTGTATACAGATCCGCTTATATTTATGCAATCTATCTATAGAGATAAAAATAAATGATAATCTGAAAGGATTTTAAATCCGCTGTTTAAATAAATAAAAAAACAATCTACGAAACAAACATATATATAGAGGTATTTTGGGCTCATTAAAACTTTATACAAAATCTTACTTACATAATATTATTTAAATTTTTTGTTTTTCCTTAAAAAATATCCCTTTCCAAAATAACCAATCCATAACTTCAAACTGTTTCTCATATTTTATTTTTTTTTAATTTCAGCAAAGAAGATAACCTAAAGAATTCATTTTTATCAGTCGGAAAATGGAGCCTCCGGGATATACATGACACAAAATTTAACGAAGACAAACTTGCCATTCAGTTTCGAGCCGGTTGTTTGGGTATGTTAAAAGAGAGTGTAACCAACAAACGAACAATGCGATTGTGGCAATAATTCCACAAACTGCACTCAAACTTTACCTTCTTTTTTTCGATTTTTTTGTTGTTAATTGACACAGGAACATTTGGGTTCGCAATGAATCGGTACTGCAATATGCCATATCAAACATGGGAACTAAAGCCGGATCTGAAACTGTAAACGTGATTTATAGCTTTACGTACATAAGAACCCCATTTGAATTGAAAGTCTCTATACCTATACTTTTCCAGTGCAGGAGCAATCCAATTCAGTTTCACAGCGTCCATAATCAGCATGGACATGAGCATCACATCCGTTGGCTATTGTGTGAATTCTTTTCAAGGCGGCACCACAGACACCATTACCAAGATGGTTGGCAAAATTCTCTCACTGACTGAACTAAAATCGATTTTAATCAAATGCGCTGTAGATATATTCCCTGATGAGGATGCATTTTGTTATACAGAAGGTTCGTGCGAGAAGAACTTCGTCATGGAAATGCATTTGTATGCCTGTATGTCCACTTTGGCTCTTTCACATAATTTCGGTTGGTCTAGATGGAATCTGTTGGCCGGAAGTCGCACTGCAGTTCTGCTGATGCGAGAGTTGGTGGAAAATAAAAAGGTGGTGAGTTTTGTAAATTCATTATCACATGTGATGAAATTTAAATGCGCGTCCTCATTCATGTCGTTCGGTCGTTCTTTCGTTCGATGCTTTTTGCAGCCTAACCATTCGACACTTCAGGTGACACCACTTCGCACCGCTATTATCGATTGCACTGAAGTGTCAGCGTGTTTTAATCCTGTACCAGCCCAAGGGATGGGCTTTTATGCCGATTTATATCAACTGTCACAGGTGCATTTGTCGCCTAGCAGCCGCGAAAAGCAAGTTTCTATGGATCCGGTCTTAAGGGATAATATTGCACAGATTCTAATGGCAATACGACCCTTGAGTTTTTGCTGATACTTCATATATGGTGCGGGAATTGGAAAATCCAATCATGGTTATCGATTGTTTGATACTTGGAAATATGCAAATATTCTGATGTCAAAATAAATATTTTAAAATAATTATTTATCAATATAAGAATATAAGAATTATAAAAGTATGAAATGATTATGCATATAAGTACCATAAAAACGTCAATAAAAATAGTTATCGTTTTTACAATACAGAAATAAACTTAAACGAATTTCTTTTTTAAATGTACATTAAAAAAGAAAGTTATCTTAATACTTTAGCTAAGAGAGTGCTTAGTGTTCATTTGAATACTTTTGAAATTCCTCATCAGTTTTACCTTGATCCTAAAGTTGGATACATATAATGGACAGTAAAATGATTAAAAATTGTTCCATCTTTGATATACATACACACTACACAGCTGTCACTGATTTACATATTTTCTTTCCATTTTATACTATTTTGGATCCTCAGTGGTTGATCTTCAAAAAAAAATTACGAAATATCTATACCTATTAATAACCAATTCACTTTTAATAAAGTTACATACATGTTGGAAAAATATTGTTATTTTATGTGAAGTTGAATTAGAGTTGAAATTAATGGCTATATATAATGAAATTTGAAATATTTTATTTCGACATATGTATAATACGACTGACAGCCCTATTCTGCCTTTGGCTCACAAGTCACATGCTCTTGTGAGGTTTGTTGTGATTCGATAACATTTTCTGTATTCTCTAACAATCACTACAAAAAACTCACCACAACAAGATGAATATTTTATTCTGATTGTTATGTTCTGAATATTTGTTAAACGGACCCATTAAATTATTTTCTTTCGTGATTAAAAATCAAACTTATGAGTTGTGAGCTATACTCAAAAGGATATGCCATATGTATGCTAAGGTCTGGTTTTTTGTTGAACTCATCGACGACGAAAATGATTGTAAAAATACATATGTATAGGTACACAACTTGCTGTTCTATGACGACACACTGGCAGATTTAATACCATACACACGATGAAAGTTTAAATCTTAAGAAAATGGAAGAAGTTAGGAATACTTGACAGTAAATCTAAATCTATATCTGCCATTATAGGGTTTTCGTTGCAAATGATAATTTAGTTATTTCTGATAGAAGCTAATCTATCTCTTACTTTTTAATTTCATATTTCAACAGTTAATAAAAGAAAGATTTCGTCATGCGTCGTCACTTTTATATTTGTCTGGTATTGTTTGAAATTGAACATATTTAACTTATGTATAAAGTATTCTGAAGTCTGAACCACAAAGTGTTCAATTTGTCGACAGAAAATACTAATGGCCTTTTTGATTGGTTATCGAATGACAGCTAACTTATCTGAAAAGAATAGAAAATTCATCTAAATTTGATTTCAGAATCAAAGCCAGAAACTTTCGCATGTTTACACAGATAACAATGTCACCACATCTAGGTAAAACATTGTACGTACTGTTGACTTTTTTGACATCAAGAAGTCGACGATTTATTTACGTTGACCATCTAACCGTAGCTTAATTTTCCCAACCACCACTTTAGTTCTAATAAAAAAATATTAAAATTGAAAAATATCAAAGAACACATCTTAAAATTTTCAAAGCCTTCATAAAAAATATTTTTCTGCAACCCGATTCTGAAGTTTCACCATAGTCAGTGTGAAAAACAAGCAAAAAACAGCCCTTGTTGCAGGGAAAAAAACATTTTTTCATAGTGATTTGTCGTTGTATTTGTAAGTATATTTTTGTTTGTATTGCGTTGTTTTCCTTCTAAGTAGAACTGTCATTTAATGTAATTTGGAAAAGCTCAATTAAGTGTTAAGTGATATGCCGTTTTGTTACTGATCAAGTTATCCACACTATATTTTTGCTTTGCTGCCTATATAATTACCGATTTAAAAAAGTCCTAGTTTTTGTTTTGAATCAACCTTTTGTTTGATTTCTCTTTAAACAGACTAAAACGGACAATATCACAGTATTGTTCGTTTACTTCCCAAAACTACCATTTTTAGTCCAAAAAATGTAAAAGTTCATATAAAAAAATGTTAAAAGTTGGTAGATCTAATATACATAAGTCAAACTACGTTTTGACATAGACTAGACTAGACTTTGCATTTTATTGTTCTTGAAAGTCTAAGACATAAAAGAAATTTTTTGGCGATTTCCCCCTTCCAGTCCTATATTATATCACAAAAAAAAATATTAAATCAAAAATTGTTTAAATACGGGTGATTTTATTTTTATATATTTTCTACCAATATAGTATACTTAACATTTTTTTATCAGTTTACCTTATGGACTTTCAAGACAACAAATTTGGCTTTTTTCGACTTTTTTTCTTGCATGAAAATTAAGTCCCAGGAAAAATTCTAAGAATTTTTCTTTTGAAAACTGCAAACTTTAAAAGCAATATTACATTTATATCTACTTTTATTTTTGTTCCCAAACGAAAACTTTACATACGGTGACCATTCTCAAAACCAGCCAACGAAACGCTTGTGAAAACACATCGGAAAATATCCTGGGAGAGTTTCACTAATTCCAAAACCAAAATAAAACAAACGCAAAAAAATCAGAGAAACCCATGATGTAAGAAAAAAATACACAAATAAAACTCAAATGTCATTTTTCCGCACACAATTGTCCTTCGATCTATTTCGGGAATCTATCAAATAGGTATCAAACTATCTCAAAAATTTTCGGATACGTTGGGTTGTTGTTGCATCATGCTGATTTGTCTCAAGGCATTACAGCAACACAAACCTATCCGGATAACTTTGGATAGATCGCCGAACACGACAAATAAATAGTCTGTATAATTAATTCAAGCCTAGTACGCTGCTGATGCGAAACGAAAATTTCCTGTGATCTCCAAACAGACAACGAAACGCTTGCGAAAACACAACGGAAAATATTCTTGGAGAGTTTCACTAATACCAAAAACAAAATCAAACATAAACGCAAAAAATCAGAGAAACCCATGATGTAAAAAAATGATAAACAAAAAAAAACCCAAATAAAACCCAAATGTCATTTTTCCGCAAACAATAAATAGTTTGTATAATTAATTCAGTGCGAAAAAGGAGCGGAGACTTCTCCAAATAATCTGCTACAATTATGAATTTCGCTCTTCGAACAGCGTACTGCAAAACGAAAAGCAGAACGAAATTTTCCGTTTATGATTTCGTTGTGTCATTTTTGTATGGGATTTTTCGTTTCGCATCAGCAGCGTACTAGGCTTATGATTTCGTTGTGTCATTACTATAGGCTTTAGAAAAATATCATAATCCTTAAAAATGAACTGTATTAATTTTAAGTTTAAGTTTTTATGTTTTTTGTAAGACTTTTTTATCTAAAAGTTATTTTTTTTTAATATATGTTTGATGCAAACAAAGACAGAATTTTTGTACCAATTTAAGTTAAGTAATTTTTCTGTAGATATTTTTTTTAATTAAATAGAATAGTGTAAAATTGATTTGAATTTGGTTTCTTTTTTCACTTGTTCATTATTCGCAATTCTAAAATATGGTCACCGAAACTATGCAAGTTAATAAGAGCATGTATGTATATCTACAAGTTTACAGTTTATAGAAAGAAAAATTGTGTTTCTTTTACTCGCTATTCTTCTTAAATGGTTATCTCCTACATCCGGTAAAAGTTAAAGTTCAAGCAAGCTTATGATGGTTTTA
Organism: Epistrophe grossulariae; assembly: GCA_929447395.1. Classification (NCBI taxonomy): domain Eukaryota; kingdom Metazoa; phylum Arthropoda; class Insecta; order Diptera; family Syrphidae; genus Epistrophe; species Epistrophe grossulariae. The sequence goes on along the minus strand of OV839568.1, from coordinate 33,702,246 downwards.
CATTATCCTTATCCATATTCCATGAAAAGCTACTTTGCATTGCATGTGAGTTTGATTTAACCGATGATATAATAAAGATAAACTTTTAATACCAGATCTTTGTATACTTTACTACAAAGTTGATTTTCTGCATCTTATTAAATATAAGAAAAATAAATTTCTTACAATAAATTGGATTAGACCTGGCATTTGAAATTTAAAATGCTGCTGCAGTGAAGTCCATAGATGAAAAGAAGATGACCTTTTGGGAAATCCAAATCAACTTTCTTAATTTGAAATCTTTTTTTGAAAATACAAAACTAACTGTGACATGGATCGATGTCAGACATTTCTCTTTAGACATGAATCAGTTAGATACTTATATCCCTGTATATAGACAATAACATTCAAGGCGCATATCTCTGGAGTCTAAATTTGAGAATCTGAAATCATTCACCATGTTTAATAGGGTTGGTTTATCTTCAACAAACATCTACAATCTACATCTTCACCTGGCCATCCCACCGCTGCAGTTGTATATGAAATATTTTATGCCACCATGTCGATTCAAAAAATAAAATAAGAAAACATTTTTTAAGGCTTAAACTGAAGCACCAAAATTTTCAGTCACGATTGAAGAACACAAAACAAATCAACAACAAAACACAAATACATAAAATAATCTTGAGAAATTACGAGGGAGAAAATATGTCACCTGAGCACTATAACCCACTGCCATTAACGGTAACAAAAAAAAAGAAACAAACAAACAAAGCAGACGTGGCATAGTTTTTTCAGCAATAAAATTCAAATTTATTTGTACTGGTAAGGATGTTATGGGAACATGAAAAACCTTTGTGTTCCTCGTTTTCTTCACTGGAATACCTTATATTCTAGCTCATTTTCAATTGAAATTCTTAATGAACATTTTACGCCATTGTGTATCGTGTTTGGATCTATAACGAGTATACAGGACGTGATAAAAATGCCAAAACAAAATATAAATAAAAAATGCTTGTTGGCGTGGGGAGAAGCTTCGCTTAGGTTTTTCACAACCGGATTAGGATTATTCATTCATAAGAAGAAGTACAGAAGTTCTTATGGCCCTCTATATTGAGCTAAGCAGCTTGTTGGTCGAGGCTTTAATTTTAATTTCATGTTTTACTGATTTTTTGGGGCTTTTTTTATGGACATTATTGAAACTTTCGAAAAATACAAACCAATTTTCAGCTGGCATATGCAATTATTTTAAAACGCAGGTTAATTTAACTGTAGCAACTTCTTTAAGTACATATTTGGGTGGACCCTAGAATATTGGCTTCGAGGGCCTCATTACTTTGTACCTCTTTGAAATACACAGAAATTTTTATCTGTTTCTTTCTACATATTCGAACTCTCCAAAGAAGTGACGTTTATGGGTTTGCATCTCAGCTCGGTACTAGGTTTACATAAGAGAGAATATTCATTAATTTATTTTTATTTTTGTAGATATGTATATTTAATACTTAACCATGATTAACAAATAAAAAGACTATGTCATATAAAAGGGGCCCCAAAATTTCAACTAGATATGGGTCTTTTTTCACTTTAATCCAACCCAGGCTAACTTCACTCCCTTCAAACTTATACCCCTAAAATGGAATAAGTTTATTCCTTAAAATAAAAAACAACTCCTACAATTCGTATTGGGATTTTTTGACAAATTAAAGAAACAGGTTTGAGATGAAATCTTGATAATTTGCCAAAAAGCAAACAAAATGAACACACAAACTACATAAGAAACCGCTGTACTATACTGATGCTGCACCTCAATGAAACCGTAAGTTCTTTCTTTACCATTTTATAATGAGTAAAGAGGATTTTTGTGCTACTCCTCTACTACCCCACCAACCTGTCTACCCAAATTGGAGTGCACTTCAAATAAACTGAAATAATTTCTATAGTACGGCGTTGTTGGTAATTTATTATTATTTTATCTACTCATATGAAGTGAAGAATATTCGATATATATATGTGCCTACACCCCATGACAGTTTATGACATTTATACCTGTTGGAATATTTGCTGTTTAATTCGTGGGGAAATATTTATTTTCCAAAAAAGAAGCCATGTGGGTTTATTGTCACTAAAGTTAAATATTTTGGATACTTTGCTTTAAAAAATGTTTCGAAATACCTATTAGGTGTGTTTTTTTTCTTTACAAGTCCATAAGAATTTGACCAAAAAATCTAAGCGATTTACACGTAAATACAACAACAGTCCATATGGAATTACCTAAGTCCAGATAATTTTCAGGACTTAAATTAAGTCCCGATAAAAACTGTATTACCAGAGCTAATTATCATTTGACCATCGATAGTTTGTATGGAAACGTCAAATTATGTGAGTCATCGAATGAAACAAAACAAATTTTTTGTTAACATTTAAAAAGTGGACAGTTTCGCTTCTCTTTGAAAGAATTTGACGCCCATTTCTCCAAATTTGACAATTTGTCAAGTTTATTCCAAGTACACGAACAAACCTTTTGTAACAGTGATGTGACTTGTTTGCTGTGATGACTTTTGGTTAGCCCCGGTGTCGTTTTTTCGACAACTTCTTATGGACTTGAGATAGAGTAAACCAAAAACGTGAGCCTTACGTGTAATACATTCCGTGTAATTTCCTTCAAATTGGGTACATTGAATAACAAAAATTCCGCACTTTGACGAACATTGATGTTTATACATCCTAACAGTGAATCACCGCACTCACAAAATTTTTATAGTTTTTTTTTAAGGTTTTAATAAAACAAAAAATCATGCAAAATTCTAAACACCGTAATGTTATTAGACGCTGTTTAGATTGGGAAGATTGATTGATAAAAACCGGACTCATGAGTCTACTTTGTTGTTGTTTCAATGTGTGAATTGTTGAAATTGTTGTTGTTTCAATGTATTTTGAGGCATCTCAAAGTTTCAAAACACGATGGCACTCATCAGTCCGGACTCAATCTTCCAAATTTAAACAGGATCATAGGTATCGGCATGATACTACTTAACAGTTTTCTAACGCCCATATTATTCACTCGATACATCCAGATTGAAACTTAAATCCGTATGTATTTACATTGAATTTGTATACTTTACATCTGGATTAAAGTTTTAATCTGGATGTATCGAGTAAATAATATGGGCGTAAATGTTAAGGATTAACTACATTCAAAACTTTTTGCAAAAATAGAAAAGTAAAAAAATACACAAATCCGCCAACGACATCTGGTTGCGAAAAATCGTTAAGACCCCTTTAACTTTTACTTTTTTACAATTTGAGAAAGAAGATAGGATTGCAAAGTTCGTTGCAAAACACTTTCTTCACTTTTGTACAAAAGTAAGTTGAATGTATAGTTAAGCATTTAAGCTCTTTAATATTTGTTTTTTAAGTTTTAAACACGTTTTAACTAATATCAAACTTAATTTATTTTTAAAATAAACCCCAACAGAAAATACCTAATACAGAGACTGTTCGTGCAAAATACTAAACAAACATTTTTTTTTTGACATTTCAACAACTTTCTGCCAAAACTTCACAAATCGGAGACACAAAAAACCTATATATTTAAAAAATTATAACACGGAATTAGTGCCTGTTTACATAGGAATTTTACTGAAAGTCGTTTTACTGAAAGCGTGTCTACACATAAAAAATAACCCTTCAGTTCAATCTACCTTTCCCTATCTCACAACCTTAAAATTCATGAATATCTTATTCACACAAAAAAAATCTTTAATTTTTCACCCGAGAATATTACTCGAATCTGGCGCAACGGTGAAACTGTCAAAAACTGAGTTTCACGTACATATATGTACATAAAATATTATTTGTGACATCATCCGTGTAAATTCTGAAATTTACTGCCTGAACACAATTGAATGCTGCAACTTGAAATGGAGTTGGAGCTGAAACAGCTGCGAAAAATTATAGTACGTTTTATTTTTTGCTTTTTGTATATTTTAAAGAAAAAAAAAAACGACCACGGACTTAGTATTCACTTTTCTTGTTTCCGGCAGAACCGGTTACAACTGCGTTGCGTTATGTTCGTAACATTGAATTTGTGTGTATTCAATATTTTGACAGCTATTCCAGCTGCAGCTTCATCTCCATTGTGTTCAGGAATTAGGTTATATAGACAGCATTTTTTTTTTAAATAAAGCAAAGAAAATAATAGGCGTTTTTCTTTTTTAGCCCCGAGCGGGGCACAGAGCGGGCTCTGAGCGAATAGAGCTCACTCCGAACTCCGAGCTCTCGACTTGCATTTCTATTTAAGCTCAGAGCTCGACCGGGGCTCGCTCGATGAGCTCGGAAAAAAATGACCGAGCACATCGAGCACAAAGCTGAGCGCGGCTAACTTCATACAATTTTCACGTAATTTGACAGATTACTAAGTATATGAGAGTTCAGTGCTCAATTGAGTTTCTTAAATAGATGGGTGTGCTCAGGTCACGCTCTGTTCGGAGTGAGCTCTATTAAAAAGTAACATAGTTTTCTTTTTGACAGCTCAGTGCCACCGTCGGGGCTAAAAAAGAAAACGCCTATTATGATATTCAAGCAGCGCCAGTTGTGTATTGTATCCACCGTTTCAACTTATATAATACTATGTTTCATTTTAAAGGGTGATTTTTTAAGAGGTTTAGAACTTTAAAAAAAAAAAAAACACAAAAAATTCGAAAAAATGAATGAAATATTTTTTTGAATCGATAGTTTGAACCTTGCAATTTAATGTTTAAAGATAATTTCATGCAAATGTTGACCGCGGCTGCGTCTCAGGTAGCCCATCCGCTGAGTCCAATTTTGGCATACTCTTTCACACATATCGGCCGGTATCTCACGAATGAATGCATGGATGTTGGCTTCCAGTGCGTCAATCGAAGCGGGCTTGTCCCTATAGACATTAGCCTTGACATACCCCCACAAAAAATAGTCTAATGGTGTCAAATCGCACGATCTAGGCGGCCAATTGACCGGCCCGAAACGTGAAATTAACTGTTCACCAAACTCGCCTCGCAATTGCGCCATTGTTTCGCGTGCTGTGTGGCATGTGGCACCGTCTTGTTGAAACCACATATCATGCAAGTCAAGAACTTCCATTTCGGGCAAAAAAAAGTTTGTTATCATCGCTCGGTAGCGTTCACCATTGACAGTAACGCTGCGATTCGCATCATCTTTGAAGAAATATGGCCCAATAATGCCGCCGGCCCATAAACCGCACCAAACAGTGGCTTTTTCGGGATGCATTGGTAGCTGTTGCAATGCTTCTGGCTGATCTTCACTCCAAATGCGGCAATTGTGCTTATTTACGTACCCATTCAACCAAAAATGAGCCTCATCGCTGAACACAATTTTTCGATAAAAAAGCGGATCAAACCGAGCACGAATTTTGATAGTAAAATTCAATAATTTGCAAGCGTTGTTCATTTGTAAGACGATCCATGGTTAAATTGCAAACCAAACTGAAGCTGTTTGACAGTGACACAAGGTACTAAACACACGTCAGCTGTCAAAACCAGTGTTGCCAAAACCAAACCAGCTAAAAAATCACCCGTTATATATGTATGTACATACATATTTTAAGTATAAGTCCTCAATCTACTCATACGGAGTGTATTCTATATTTCCATCAGCAATGTGCACTAGAGAATGTAAATAACTACCCTCAGGATATGTAAAACTCAAAGGTTTTATTAATATTTGAAATAAGGATGCTTTTTGATGATGGTATAAGTTCCGTTAAATACATTCATATACATACGTAACGTATGCATATTATACGGTTCTTTCTGTATAACACTCGCATGATTACGAGTGCACTGCATACATACCACCAAGTTGAATAAAAGCTTTCACAAAACACAGGAAATTTGCTGTAGTGCGGGAGTGTTGCAGGGCATTAAGTTTCACAAGTTTGAATAGAATTTTTGTTGTGGCGTTACATGAACATGTGGTTTGTTTGTCAAAAAATCACTATAATATGTACTTCAGTTCCGTTTCCCGCTATTTGTACAATAACTGTAATTTTAGGAGAATATTAAGAATTTTGGTTTGGAAAATGAAAACTGTGCGTTATGCAAGATGTTGTAGCTTGTAGATGGTATTTTGTTGTATTAATTGTAGCCGTACTGAACTTTGTTTTTTTAAATAATAATGACAAGTCATTTAGAAATAAAAAATCTTTTCTTGTTTTCTGATTAATAACATTATTTTCAATTGATTCAGGACAAGTATTTCGTTTCGTTTACGAAAATATCTTGACGTTCTAACAAATCTTAACGTTATGACGGCGTTGATTACACTTAGGCCAACGCAATTGAGACATGTTCAACGTTGACAGACATCTTGTTAGCGTGTTTAAACGATGATGGAGCAGAGTTTACTGTCAACGTAGGTAGCTTGCATTGATATTCTTGTTGGTTAAAAAGTTCCGTGGAGTCTTTGACAATGACATATATAGTTTGACGTTGATAATTAATATTTATGGCGTATAGCCGATTCGACATTCAGAAGATTTTTGTTAACCCTTCAGCATGACATTTATATTCTTCTTCTTAAAGAGTGAAAATGCTGCTGTATGTATTCAATTTAAAAATAGAAATAAGATTGGAGGACCAATCGAAAATGTCATTCGTGTGAACGTCAATGTTTTATGCCTTAACACCGGTAAACGTTGGCGGCGTGGTGCTGGTGATGAGTGATGACATTAGCAAATCAACGTCAACATTTCCATTGATTCAATTTAGTATTGACGATAAGTAACAATTCAGTTATTTTTTGTATATTAAAAAAAAAAAAAAAAACGGGGTCATTATCCACTTTTTCTATTTCCGATATTTTTTCTTTTAATTTTTTTCGCGAAACAAATAACCACTTAAAGCTTCAATATTTATTTCATCTTTTTTTTTCATTTAAATTGAAATTGATTTGATATTGGGGATTTTCAACGTGTTTTTTCATGAAATAAATAAAAGATTTTATTTTAAATAACTTAAAAACACTTATTTTATTTATTTATTTATTTGCTTAAATGCATTTTTTTTAATATATCAGAAAATTTTATTTGTATTATTTTTTATATAAAACTTACTGACGATGGAAGCATAGCTTCCGAAATGCATTTAAGTAAATAAATAAATAAAATAAGTGTTTTTATGTTATTTAAAATAATATCTTTTATTTATTTAAATTGAAATGTCAAAAGTGCTGTAGAAAAGTGAAAAGTAAAAAGTTTGTAAACTCTTACACGGTCTGCAGTTCCAATTGCAGCTGCGTTTCTTTATTTATGTTCGTTAAGCTAAGTACTGACGATTGTCAGAATATTATGATATTTATTCCAACTTTAGTTGCAGGTCCGTCTCCATTGTGTTTAGAGCGTCCAAGCAGTAAATTAGGCGAATTCAATACATTACGTTTTAATCTTCAGAATTTCAAATTTTCAGAATTTTGAATTTTTGGAGCTTTTTGACTTTTCGTGATTTTTAGTTACGTTTTAACAGAATTTTAAGACTAGAATTTTCATCTCAAAATTCAGATGACAGTTGTTTGTGGTTGGGGAAACGTCAAACTAGCTGAAATGGTTTATTCGGTTTTCATAATGACATAAATTCAGAAATCTGAAAGTTCAGATGTAAAACGTAATAGTTTGAACCCGCCCATTGGCTTAATTACTACGCACAATACATTAAGTGGACGCCATTTTGAATTTTCATCGCTTGAAGAGAGAAGTTTTGTCTATAACACGTCAGACCGGATATATCTCTCATGGATTTTCCACAAGATTCGCAAATTTAAGATCAATTATTTAAATAATTTTAAACAGACAGTTCCTCCGGTTTAGTGATATTTATCTGTCAAACGAACACACCTTTTAAACATGTAAACGTATAAAAGCCCTTCCACACTATCCCACTGAGTACTAACACATGCCAAAAAAGTGGGAGTACTGAGTACTAACACATGCCAAAAAAGTGGGAAACAAATCATGTATAATAGTGTGGAAACAAAATATGAGAGCCCATCTTACACAGCATGATATGCCAGCCTACACGATTTGACATGTGTACATTTGACATGTACATGAGAATTTTTAGAAATGTTTCTAATTCTATCCTATCACACATTTCATCACATTTTTATTGAGGTTAAATTAAACTGTTGTGTGTTGTAAAACAATGAAAGGATATTTCTCTCCCACAAATTTGGCAGTAGCATGGAATTCTTTACCCACTTTCAATTTGACATTTATTAATACTCAGTGGGATAGTGTGGAAGGGCTTTAATATCATCAGATTCGAGTTGTTATCCATATATACACTTCCTTATAATGAAAACAAGTTAAGCTTTTAGAGTTATAGTCCGTTTAATTATTTAATTAAGTACCTAAGCACAACACTTACAAGTCTTCGCTTGTTAACATTCTATTATAATGCCCCAAATAATATCAGTTTAAGCATTTTTCCTCACCTCTATATGTCAATCCTTGCAATTAACTCTTTTATTTAGTCAAGCATTTAACATTATTGACCTTCCACTTGCCAACTCAACTTGCACTTAAGAATAATAAGTAAAATCGATAAATGTACAACATTATACACGTATGCATATACAGCCCAGCGTCAGTTCTTCCAGTATATACGAGTCTAAAGTGATGACTTTAATGCCCAGGCAGGCATATGGTTAGATATGTCAATTTCAATCTGACGACCGACACTTAAGCCTCTCTACACAATAATGAATTTCTACTATATATTGTATATACTAACCCCAATCAGAAGCCATCTGCCCGAGCTCGTTTTTATCTGTGCAACTGGGTCGTATGCAAATCCTCTGAAAATCCCCTACTTAACAGCCTGGCATTATGAGGCTCCTTTTCACTAGATATAGACACAACGGAATCAAATGTGCCGAAGGATATAGTCATTCATGTTCATTCATTTACATTGTACTCACTATATATATTTATATGCTGTATGCACCTGAGCCGAAGCTATATAGCTCACGCTCACCACAATATGCAGAAGGACATCAAATGGTGTGGCGTCCGTGTCCATGTGCAATTCAACATCCCTTCCAAAACGGCCCCGTTTCCGTTTCTCATTCAATTTCAGTTTGTGCGAGAGAACAATATTAAAGACGGTTGCATGTGAGTAAAAAAAAAATATTTAAAAAATATATAGTAGCTTCAAAGTAATAAAGTAAATACAGAAATTACAAGCGCGGTATGGGTTTTCCAATGGTATGAGCTGAAGTTGGAGGAGAAGGGGAGCCAATTTTAAGGATGGTTAACTATTTCTATAAGGAAATTTATTCTATAGCATATACATGACATGGTAAGGTTTCGTAGATTTTATCCTTTCAATTCTTGCTGGCTGACTTCACAATAAATCTAAATTTTCCTTTTCACAAAAGCTCTAAGGATTTATAGATTTACCAGATTCTTGAACTTTTGTGCTCACTTCCAGACTATTTTCAAATTAATCATCTCTTACTCCTCGTATGTGTGTTAGTGTGTTCCCACACTAAAATATTTCGGTAAGAAAATTAGAGTACTGATTTTCTTTAAGTTGGATGAAAACCGTATCTGAAATTTTAGGTAGGTTTAGGTATTTTTCAACGCATAAAGGAGGAACATTAAGACGATAAAACCACGCTAAAAAAATTACAGTACTTTTTAAAGTAAATGATATATTTTTCAAAAAGCATGTGATCAAATCGGTCTGATATTGACAACTAAAACTAAAACAAATCTTAATCCCTATAAAAACACCCTGACACTAAAGACATTTTTATAGAATACTTTGATTCTTGGCTTTCATAACAAGTGAAATCTTTCATACAACGGTTTTATTTTTGTTTTCAAATTTACTCAAAAACTGCTGATTTAAATATATTACCTTATATTAAAAATTCAAAATCAAAATCATATCAAGATATGAACATTTAAAAGTCCAAAACGGAGGAGACCTACAATTTTCTGCTGAATGCAAGAGGCAGTTTTTAAAATAGCTTTTAACGGCCTTTTAGTCCAACACAAATTTGGCGTTCCGTCCCGGCAATCTCATTTGGACTCATCAGTTGACTAGTGAGGGCCTTTGTCAATACGCAAATGACCAAAAATAGGTATTTAAGGTATATAATTTTTAACTGCTGGCATAATAATTCAATCGTTTGAAGTCCATCTACTTCTGTTGGCATTAATCGAATTGAAAGAGTTCAAAAGGCTTTTACAAGGTTCGTTGTAAAACAATTACGATGGAATATTGATACTCCATCGTATTATTCAAGATGCACCTTAGTCGGTCTTGATTCCCTACAAAAAAGACGATCTGTTCAGTGTTTATTGTTTGTTCATGATGTTTTTTCCTACAGAATCAAAAGCCCAGTAATATTAAATATATTTGAAATATATGTCCCAAAAAGAAGAATGCGCCAGCGAGATTTTTTAAACTGTCCAAGACATAGGTCTAATTATGGTTGCCTTTCACTAGGTGTATATATTTATTTAATATTTATTCAAATGAAATCGATTTATCAATAAATAGAATAGATTATAAAACTAAAATCCTTTATTTGTTAAGTTTAATTTTGTAAATATTGTTAGTAGTTTGTAAAACTTAATAGTCTCTAGACGAATAAATAAATAAATAATAATTCATGCAGTAGATGCATGGAGTACATAGATGGGTATATGGGTGATTCTCTGCCAACTGTGATTCTTTGTGTCCCTTTCCCCTTGACTTGAAAAAGTATACGCAAAATGTCCCATCCTTGTTTTTTCAATTAAATCTATTATTTTCTATTAAAATAAAGGGTGTCCGGTGGGAAATTTATGTTTTCAAACGTCAATAAAAAAAACTGTGAGACATGTTGTTATATTTTTTTATTTTATTACAAAGAAGAAGAATGCGATGATATTTTCTTTCAACTCCATCACAGTTGCTGTAAACTTTACTCTTGAAGTACCCCCATAAAAAAAATCTGAGGGGGTTAAGTCTGGAGATCTCGGTGGCCACGGGAGGTCTCCAAATCGGCTGATCAGTTTTCATGGGAAATGTTCACGCAGCAACCTCATGGTGGCTCTAGCGGTATGGGGAGCTGCTCCATCTTGTTGAAACCACGTGTGGGATGAGTAAGATTGATGTGCGCCCATAATTTTCACTATTCACATTTAATGACTCATTTCTGGAATTTTCAAAAAAAAAAAGCGCCCGATATTCCGTTTGTTAATAAGGCGCACCAAACACTTACTCTTGGGCAATGTAACGGCCGTTGGTGTTTTAAACGTGGGTTACGTGTTCGTGGAGCCCAGAAGCGACAGTTTTGCTTATTGACATGTCCATTCAAGTGGAAGTGGGCTTCGTCGCGCGCTAACGTAAGAATCACCACTCTTAAAAAAAGCTTCGATAGCGAATGCACGATGCTCCCCCGACCAATGTGATATTTTAATTTATAAATCCGCAATGAAGAGGATTCAAATGACACTAAAATCTTTTCGAAAATTTTATAATTCTTTGAGATATTAAAGTTTTAAAACATAAATTACCCACCGGACACCCTGTACATCATTGAATAAAAATGTTGTTCTCAGAAAAGTTTGAGTACAATAGTTGCTTGATTAAATTTTGAGAATATCAAGTCAAAATAATTGTTCTCGAATTAAATAATAATAATTGAATGTTGTCCACGGATTTCATTTTATTTTTGAATTAAAAATATTTACCGCTGAACCGCCATTTTATTTTTGGTTTTATGGCATTTGTGTGGTACCGTTTGAAAGAGGCACTATTTATTTATTTTTAACAAAAGTCAATTTATTTTATAAAACGTAATTTTGCTGTAAGAGTGAAGTGTTTTTATTCTAAAATCGTGTGTCACAAAATTACCTGTCAGTACCGTGGTATATAGATGTTATCCCAGCGTGTTATGATATTTGTTGGGGTGATTTTAAGAATACTTTTAAACATTTAAGTTAAAATTATAACGGATTTTATTTTTCTTAGAAGCTTCGAGATATGATTATGTTATATTAAAGCCAAAATGTCCTTAACCTGGGTGTGAGTACCGTGGTATATTTATTTATAAGCAATTTTGCTAAAAATCTTGTTATTTGTTTTTATTAAGAATGGTACCAGTATTTCGGACATGATATATTAAATCAAATCCGTGCAATAAATGTTGAGTTATAACCTAGCATAAAAATAAAGACTCCAACCTCAAAAAACAGATTTGAAAAACTAAAAAACATACAATTTTGAATAAAACATTGGCTTTCAAAGTTGAAAACGTCAAAAAGTAATAGAGAATTTAGAAATTCACCAAAAATATTGTCAAAAAGAGTTAGAACGTATAAAAATTCAAAAATAAAAATCAGTGTCAGCACCATGTCTTCGAGATTTAGTACTTTTTACGATATTTTTTGTTCTTTAAAAGTTGTAGGAAAATACTCTTAAAGATTTAATACCCTGTCTATTTAAAGACAAATAAAATTAAAAAATTTATTTTAAATGATTCTTAGGGCTTGTTTCACAATGTCTGAGTAAAGTTCTGATTAGTTACTTGTTACATAAATACAGGAACAGTGTCATAAGTCCACAAACCAAATAAAATTGTTTTTGCATTTATAACCTATTCAAGTCGTCAAAAGACAATTTGTTAGTTTTTCTCTTGTGAAATTATGACCCTGTGTCAATATTTAATGTGTCGAGTAACTAATCAGAACTTACTCAGACATTGTGAAACAGACCCTTAATTTTAGCAATTTTTTTTTTTTTTAATCACAGTTGGCTGAGAATCACCCATATAAGCAAAAATATCTTTAAAAAAATTAAAATCTGTGCAAAATAAACATGATATACTAAGGGCCAGTTTCACAGTGCACACTTAACAAAATAAGTGGCACTTAATTTTCCCATTTTGGCACTTAAGCCGCAGTTTTACTGCCTGAGTAAGTGGAACTTAATTGGCCAACATGGGAGACTTAAGTGTCACTTATTCCGATAAGTTTACACTGTGAAATAGGGAATTAGTTTTCCATATTTGGCACTTAAGTGACACTTACTTCACTGTGACACTGGCCCTTAAAAATTATTTAAATTGTTTTCCCATACAAATAATTTGGTTGAAATACATAAAATTAGGGTCAAGCTTCAGGATTGGTAGTTACCAACCCCTTTCTAGGATGTGGTGTATCCGCCCCTGACATACTTCACAGATGTGTGTATGGTTATGGCACCCATTTATTTCTACACTAAATTACAAAAGAATCTGACCGCATATTTACACACACATCATATAATGTAACTGAGATCAATTTGAATGGGAACAAACATTTTCTGTAAAATAATCGTCCCTTTAGCGGTGTACCCACATGAAATACCATCTAACGTACCGTAACGAGGAGCCACAGTTCCAGCCGCAAGGACTCTTTGGAAAACTGCTTTGCTTATAGGTATACTGCTGCTGCTACTGCTGCTGCAATATATTATATTGCTGCGGATACGGATGTGTGTCAGGAGCTTGTGTCAGCCCATGGCATACATAAGCTGCACCACCGACCGAGCTGAGAGCAAAACTAACTGCAGCCAATTTTAGTTTTTTTTTTTTTTTTTTTTTTCAAAAGCAAATGCAAGATCCTGTGTAGCCTTCAGAGATGTTTATATACTGAAAATCTGTGCTATATTATACGGCGGCGGTGGCGGTGGCTGCAGCGGCGGCGAGTGATGCTGAAAATGGGGAGAATTAAAAATATACTCTTTTAAATTGCCTCAAACAATTATCGCCAGTGGGAGTAAATGTGTGAATTTGTTTCACTTTACACTACGCTTAATACAGCAGCTTGTCAGACGTAATAATTTAAAATGTCATGCAAAGAATTGAGCCTATTTTGTGAAATGTATTCGTAGGTACATATATGCATGTGTGGCAAGGGGTGTTTTGTAGGCTCTAGAAAAATTTACTCTTTTTTAGGAAACCTTATAAAGTATACAGAACATATACTATACCTATACATAGAGAAATGAGTATAAGTATAAAGAAAATCTAAAGTGCATTCAAGTGTTTTATGTTTATTTTCTGAGTGAGCACAGTGTGTCGATTGCGTGTTGAATAACTTTCACTGGATAACAATTTCTTTTGAGAATCACCGTAGCGCATAAATAAATGCATATTTATTTACATTTTAACTTATTTTTACATATTATACCTAAGCAGTTAGCAAAGAGTTTTAAAAAGAATTTTCAGAAATAAAAAAGCGCTTATGCGAAATAATAGGGAGGATAAAGTAAAGAACACTTCAGGGTTAGTTTGATATACGTACAATATCTAGTAACATCAGGAGTCCAAATTCCGAAGACTTACCTATGTGAAGTAAACTTTGACGTAAGTAGTGATTACTCCGTCGTGCCACACCGCGTCGCGTCGGAAAGGAGGGTTTTTATCTCGTTCTAAATTAGTAATATATGATGATTTCTCTTTCAGGCTTTAGGCAATAACCCAAATCGATTTGGAAAAATCGCCAAAAAAATTCTGTTTTTCGTTTTTTTTCTCGATTTGGGCGTTATTTACAATTTTGAATTTTTTTTAAGGGAAAGAACGCCCAAAATTGGAAATATCGCCCAAAAAAAATCCAGAAAAAAGAAATATAGCCCAAATCTTAGCCCTCTACTGCACCAATTATGAAGGAAACACAAAAAAAAATTTTGTAACTTTTTTAAGCTTTATTTGGGATTAAGAAAAAGTTTTACATAGTTTTTTTTTTCATATACATATATAAATAACGTTTTACATAAAGAACCCATATATGGGTTTATATGCACTTAGGCCATTTTCAATTAAAAATTAAGAGCCCATATATGGTTTATTATCTTTTAAAGACTAAATAAATTCGAGTTTTTAACTGTGGAATTTTGCCAAACAGTTCCTATTGTCATTGTAACATAAGAACTTTTTACATTTTCATGCACTTTGTATATGTTTTTAGTCCACAAAATTCCGCAATTTCGGCGTTTTTTGGCCATTCTGGCATGTGGTCAACTTTTTCAGTTCTCACTGAGGTCAAAGGATAATATTGTGTTGGAGCTCGTTTTGCTCTCGGTGTTTATAGGTGAGTTATCGTTTCAATATTGAATGGCGCTGGACTCCCGTGACTTCCGCAAAGCAGTGGAGTGCCATCTCTACTTTGATGGTCAGCAGCCAAACTTGTAGGGTGCCCTCTTTTTCGTGCAACTACAGCTTTTTCAGATTTACATAGGTGTTCGACGATTGCTTCTTTAAAGACAAAAAGGGCCATATTTGTTTGTGGATAATTCCTTTGCCACAGAATCCAACCATTGACAACATACATATAAACAAAATCTGCATCTACAAATAAAAAACACATTTTCACAACACTCAGTCAGTAAAGTCACCAATGGATATAAGATCATATATGGCCTTAACAAATAGAAAGTAAAAAGCCTACAATGCACTAAAGGCCATATATGGTTTCTAAGCAAAAGCCAACAAAAAAGGCATATTTACTCATATAAATGAAAAATAAAGAATATAAATATAAAAAAGAATTATAAAAAACGATATCCAAAAATCGAACTTTTTCTTCACTGAAATGCACTTGACACGTGTTCTTTGAACAAAGAGCTTATTAGAGAATGACAAAGATCTCGCGAAAAATAAAACAGGTTTCTCATAGTAAAATAGACATAGTTTAATGCTATTTTACAGTTTTTCTCACTAGTGCAATATTAATGGAAGTAAATAATACATAAATATCTAAACCCATATATGGGTTTGTACGCGGTAGAGGGTTAGGAAATAGCGCCCAATTAATAATAAAACTCACAACTAACATTTACAATATGGATTTTTGAAAATTAAAATGGCATATAAACAGTGAGGTATGTATTGGGGCATTCTGCCCCCCCCCCCCCTGCAACCACCCTGCTTGGGCACATTATAGGATTTGGGGTAGATTTGAGGATGGGTGTATGCAAAGTTTCTTTAATTCCAGATTCTTTAAATGCAAAAGAGACTTTGCATACATCCAGCCTCGCATCTACCCCAAATCGTATAGTGTGCCCAAGCAGGGGGGTTGCATACATAACCAACTGTTTATGCACCGCGATTTTTTTTTTTGGGCGATACAAATATTTTGGGCGATATTTCAAAATTGGGCGTTATTGCCTAACGCCAAAAAATTGTAGGTCGAGAAAAAAAGATAATCTTAATTTTGATTTACAAAATATTGGCTTAAGAGTCCGTTGACGAATATGTCTTCCTTAAAAAGTTACCCTGAATGGTAACATGTTGAAATATAGGTTTTTTGCAAAGATACATCTTTTGAACGGTAGACACTACCAAATAGTTCATCATGCACAGCTATGTAGATCATATCATCTTATACAAAAAGTATCTTTGGATACTTTTTCTCCGACTTACATCCAAAAGATATGGCTATATTTCAAAAAACGTAAATCGATGCAAATGTCTGTTTTTCGCATATAACTCCTAAATGGTGAGTACTTTTGAAAAAAAGTTTATGTAAAATTTGTACAGTATATGTTTGTGCAAATCAATTTACCATATCAGCAATTGTTTAAAAGTTATCACTATTAAACAAAATAGTCAGAAGTCAAAAATACCAAACAAATTTAAACAATTTTTTTTAACTAATTAAATTCTATGAGAGGAATACTGTTTATTTCAAATATTTTAAATGATATATCGTACACATATAATTGATTTTAATCAAAATCATAGGACTTAGTGATTTTCTTAAACGGTTTTTAAACAGTTGTATGGAAATAGGTACTTTTAATTTTGAGTATATAAGAATGTTTTTTGTTAACAAAATTATAGATTATGTTAAAAACCTGCTTGTTGCTAAATTTAATAAAAATAAAAAAAAAAAAGAAAATAATAATAAAAAAAAGTCGTTTTCGAAATATTGAATTTTCAAAATAAATTTAAATTCATTTTAAAAATTTAAAAATATTTTTACCAAAATTTTCGTAGGTATACAATTATAAAAACTTTTTGAAACTTTTTCAATAAAAAAAATTATTAAAATCAATCGAACTGTCTTCGAGAAAATGAAAAATGGTTCTAGGTGCCATTAATAACCATTTTTTAGACATTTGGTTTTCAACAAAAGATATCTTTTAGCTATTCAAATTTTTTGATTTTTTTTTGGAAAAATTTATGGACCCAATTTCGAGAAAAATAAGATTGTTCAAAATTGCTTAAAAATATATACGGAAAGTACCGTTATTTTTAGTTATAAGTCTGATCAAAACTCGAATTTTTACGAATCCAAAACTATATCGTAAGTAAAAATTGTTTTGTTTTCATGATAAATACAATGAAGACCTTGAATTTTTTCCAAAAAAATGAAATTGGAATAATGTTTTTTGCCTCTTCCTTCGAAAGCCATTAGAATTGAAATAGAGAATGGATTTTTTTTAATCAACAAGCCGAGTTTTCAAAATATGCATAACAAAATAAAAAAAATTACATACTAAAGTTTTCAAAATGAAGTACAATATTCGTTTTTCATTCAATAAAAAAACAATTTTTTTGTTTTGCGTATGATTGGAATTAGCCCATTGTGTGATAAGATAATTAATTTTCAAGAATATGACAGCACTGATCTACTTTGTCAAACATCCCAAAACCCCAAACTTGCAGAACACCATATGATTGGATAGCCCTACAGACCGAGTTTTCACGACTTTTAAGAATGTCAATTCCAAAAAAATTATACAAATTTTCTACTAATGAAATTATTTCAATTTTTCAAAGCGTTTAACGTTTTTAACGATTTCATTCTCACAATAAAAATCATGATAACATAACATAGAAATAAGTTGTTGTTTGTTTTTTTATTTATGTTTGTTATAAAATTTAATTCTTTAAATTTTTTTCATCAAATTGCAATGTTTAAAATTAGATATCATCTGTTTAAATGCACACTCCTTTGAAGAAAAAAGTGTCACAACGTATAACGAGAACGACCTGATGATATACTATAAAAGTAAAGTTGATCAACCGAAATAAAACTTTTAAAACAAACATTTTCATCAAGCACTTAATATACATACATATAAAGACTATATTATAAGCATTCGCATATGATTCTTATGTTTGTCTTTTAAGTGAGTTCTTTTGAATCACATCAGACATCACATCACAATCACATATACTCGTATACACAAATATAAAAGGGGAGTAGATATATAGAGGATGTTTTGAAAATTTATTATGCGAATCATGCTGCCACTTTCTGCATTTAATGATATTTTTGTGGGAATTATTTTGGAAAAAAATACAAACATATTCTAAATAGAGAAGAAGAAATTATAGAAATGAAAAATTGTGTGCGATATTTTAAACCATGGATAATTAAAATGCACTCATTGAGTTTATATACGCGTATATAATGCATCTTTAGAACAATTTTCTAAAAAGAACATCTGGCTGCTTGTGAATAAAAGATCAAAGACAAAATTCACGAGACTCAGGTTTGAAACATTTTCATAGAATTCTAATTTTCCAGAAAAAGCTACGAAAATCCTATATCGTCGACAAAAGACATCATCACAAGCTTAAATTCATAATCAGAAAACCGAAGAATAGGGGAGATAATTTTAATTAAAAAACTACAAGGTATACCTATGTTTTTTTATGTAGAAAATAACATTACTGAGCTATAATACGGTCTTTAAAGGATCAGTTTTTTATTGCGAAATCATCAGAATTTCGGAGTAAAACAGAAATTACGGCACCTAATTTGGGTGAGTTAATCACGGAGCTCGGATCATATGATTTCGCACTAAAAAACTGGAAGTTAGTGGTTTATTTGAAGCTCAAACATTGTGTAGTGACTTTGTGAATTTAAATAGATCTTTAAATATAACTCCGAATTAGTTCTTAAACTATAACTCGTTCAAGGCTCGTCTTTTTTTTTTTTTGTTATTAGTAATTTCATAAAATATTTTAGTTATTCTTAATATCAAGTTTCAGGTAACCGGATATTCAAATTAAAAAATTTTCGGATTTAATTAAAAATAAGAAAATTTTTCAAAACCTTATTTCCGATACAAACAAAAATCGGTAAATCGAAAATCAATTTTTTGGTCTTTTCCATCATCCCTAAGTTTTGTTTGATTAAAATTTCTAACTTTTTTTTCAACTAAACTGATATGTTTACCCTATTAGAGAAAGTAAAAAATGCAAATACGAGATGTTGACTGTTAAAAAATGACATCCGATGACATTTATACTTCACACTTGCCTTAACTAAGTTTGGCACTTGATGTGTTTCTTTGTTTTTCGAACACAATGGCCGTATATACCAGCCCTTTTATGGAAATTATATCTTGGTTTGACAACAATTGAAAAACTCACTGAGAAATGACAACTCCACATCAGGTTTCAAGTAATAGAAAATGAGCTTCTTTATTTTTTAGTTAACCATCAAAAGTTTAACTTTAATTAAAATTTTAATATGATAGCTGCAGTGTGAGAGAATACATTGCCAAGAGGTTTAAATGGAAAAAAGAACAGTCGTTCATACATAATATACACAAAAATGTACATATATAAAGTTAACTATTTGCCTTAAGTCCTTTTTTCGCATTGCTTCTCGTCGGCATGACAGTCTTTTCAGCACTCAAGGGACTCAGTCACATTTAAATTATGAAATCAAAAGAGACAAAGAAATAGACCTGTTAAGTGTTGAGAACTTTAAAATATTTTTTTTTGTAGCAGGTATGTTTACATTAAATTTTAATTTTATTTTTGATATGAATTAAGTAATTTAAATTTAGTCATTTAAACAGTCAAATGTTGAGTACATAACAAACAAGTTTCAGTTTAGAGATTTTTAATTTTAAAGCAGTTTAATAGGTTTTTCTTAGTTAAAAAAAATGTGACAAGGATCCTGCTTAATCTATTGTTTTAGCATAGCCCAAAAACAAACTGCCAAGACATACCGGTTGAAACATTTATATGTGTAAAAGTGTCATAAACAAATAATAAAACATGCTTGAAATGTAAATCAACTTGCCAGGGAGTTAATATAATGTAATAATAGATATAGAATATAAAAATGTTATAAATACCTAAGCACCATCTAAACATAAAATATATTATTCTTGTGTAAAAAATTTCATTAAAATCAGTTTAAAAGATAATGAGATAGTCGAAAACCAAAAAAAAATGGTTCTATGAGAGATGCATATTAATAATCGATGGAAACAAAATTTGTTCCAATAATATGATAGATTATAGTACTGACATTAGCTTACATAAAATTTTTAATCAGGAGTCATATTTTTGAGAAAAGTGAGATTTTCAATACCGGTTTTTAAACACTTCTATTGGAGGTATCTTTATATCTGGAATATAAAAATATTTTTTTTTTTAAATCTGCTAGATATTGTAAAAAAAAGTGCTGGCTGTCAATTTTAATAAAAATCGACTAGGTGATTTTCGAATTATTAAGTTTTCTTAAAAATTTTTTTAAATAAAACAAAAATTCAAAATTTTGGGAAGTATTTTCATTTAAACCGTTTTTGAGAAAATTGAAAATCAAAAAAATGGTCTATAACCATTTTTCGGAAATTGTTTGTTTGACAGGTACCGTTATTTGGGCCCTAAAAAACTAAAGAACGTGTTGGGGGTATGCCCAAAAAACGCTAGGTACCATCAATTTTAAAGAAAATCCGCCCGTTTAGGCTGCAGCCAAAACGACAGTCAGACAAACGACAAACGGATAAAATTACGAAACCCACTTTTATCGACTTCGCAATCATCGTAATATCAAGTTTGATAAAAATCACGAGTTCGTTTGTTTTTTACGAAAACATTTGACATTTAGTGCCTTTATAACGCAAGTAAAAAATGTTGTTTCGTTCTATTCTATTTCTATGGTTGCGCAATAACGTTATCTTAATAAAACTATTTGTTAAAATAATTTGTTTACTAAAGCCTAGTATACAGTTCCTCCTCGAAAAAAAAATACATGTACTTCTTATGGGAGTGATTTTATCGCAAAAAAAAATTTTTGAAGTTTAGAATTTTACTATCGAACTGTGAACCAAACCTGTTGAAAAAAGTTTATATTCACCACGTAAACTTTTTCGCGCAAAACAATGTTGGTGACATTGTTTTGTGGAAAAAAAGAGGACAACGAATACAAATTTTTTATTTCAACTCAGATTTTTTTTCTTCCAAAAAAAAAAATTCTTACCACTTATGTTTTTTTTTGTTCAAAAGAACTGTATACACGGCTTAAAACAAGAGAATTTAAAAAATTAACAAATGGAAGCATGCTAGGCTACTGCAGTTATTTTTTAATATTTTTTTATATTTTGAGTAAATGTTTTAGAAAATTAACCTCTCACCTATCAACGAAACCTTTGTTTTAGTGTTGCCTTGTCTCTGTGTTTTGTGCGGAGTAGCACAAAAAATATAAATAAACTCATATTATATTCTTGTTGTGACCAAAGTTGCCAGTACGAGCAATTAGAATGTCAATGTTTGAAATAACAATAAAATATATTAATATGTTTCTTGTTAATTTCTTAATGCTTGTAAAAATTATTATTTTGAATATGATTATTTTAGTTTCTCATTTTATAAACAATTTAAATAAAATAAAATAAAATAAAATAAAATACAATAAAATAAAATAAAATAAAATAAAATAAAATAAAATAAAATAAAATACAATAAAATACAATAAAATAAAATAAAATAAAATAAAATAAAATAAAATACAATACAATACAATAAAATAAAATAAAATAAAATAAAATAAAATAAAATAAAATACAATAAAATAAAATAAAATAAAATAAAATAAAATAAAATACAATACAATAAAATAAAATAAAATAAAATAAAATAAAATAAAATAAAATAAAATAAAATAAAATAAAATAAAATAAAATAATATAAAATAAAATAATATAAAATAAAATAAAATAAAATAAAATAAAATAAAATAAATTAAAATAAAATAAAATAAAATAAAATAAAATTAAATAAAATAAAATAAAATTAAATAAAATAAAATAAAATAAAATTAAATTAAATTAAATTAAATTAAATTAAATTAAATTAAATTAAATTAAATTAAATTAAATTAAATTAAATTAAATTAAATTAAATTAAATTAAATTAAATTAAATTAAATTAAATTAAATTAAATTAAATTAAATTAAATTAAATTAAATTAAATTAAATTAAATTAAATTAAATTAAATTAAATTAAATTAAATTAAATTAAATTAAATTAAATTAAATTAAATTAAATTAAATTAAATTAAATTAAATTAAATTAAATTAAATTAAATTAAATTAAATTAAATTAAATTAAATTAAATTAAATTAAATTAAATTAAATTAAATTAAATTAAATTAAATTAAATTAAATTAAATTAAATTAAATTAAATTAAATTAAATTAAATTAAATTAAATTAAATTAAATTAAATTAAATTAAATTAAATTAAATTAAATTAAATTAAATTAAATTAAATTAAATTAAATTAAATTAAATTAAATTAAATTAAATTAAATTAAATTAAATTAAATTAAATTAAATTAAATTAAATTAAATTAAATTAAATTAAATTAAATTAAATTAAATTAAATTAAATTAAATTAAATTAAATTAAATTAAATTAAATTAAATTAAATTAAATTAAATTAAATTAAATTAAATTAAATTAAATTAAATTAAATTAAATTAAATTAAATTAAATTAAATTAAATTAAATTAAATTAAATTAAATTAAATTAAATTAAATTAAATTAAATTAAATTAAATTAAATTAAATTAAATTAAATTAAATTAAATTAAATTAAATTAAATTAAATTAAATTAAATTAAATTAAATTAAATTAAATTAAATTAAATTAAATTAAATTAAATTAAATTAAATTAAATTAAATTAAATTAAATTAAATTAAATTAAATTAAATTAAATTAAATTAAATTAAATTAAATTAAATTAAATTAAATTAAATTAAATTAAATTAAATTAAATTAAATTAAATTAAATTAAATTAAATTAAATTAAATTAAATTAAATTAAATTAAATTAAATTAAATTAAATTAAATTAAATTAAATTAAATTAAATTAAATTAAATTAAATTAAATTAAATTAAATTAAATTAAATTAAATTAAATTAAATTAAATTAAATTAAATTAAATTAAATTAAATTAAATTAAATTAAATTAAATTAAATTAAATTAAATTAAATTAAATTAAATTAAATTAAATTAAATTAAATTAAATTAAATTAAATTAAATTAAATTAAATTAAATTAAATTAAATTAAATTAAATTAAATTAAATTAAATTAAATTAAATTAAATTAAATTAAATTAAATTAAATT